>CM063246.1:23110448-24322926 GCA_032158295.1 Pycnopodia helianthoides | reverse complement strand
TCTCATTCAGACAATAAGTTTTTTTTTTAAATAATTACCATTTGAGATGTTTCATCTGAAGTGGGTGTCCAACAGTCTATGTTTCTCTTCAACTTCAGATGCACCAGCTTCTTGTCAGTCATGGTTCATGAGCCTCACTCCTTGTGTAGACGTTCTCAGGGATGACCAGAAATCTCAAGCTGAGGAAAAACCTCATAAAATATGTTGATTTAAGTTTTCTGCGTATTACTCTGGATCATCACCACCTTGAGCAATTTTGCAAGTTGTGGAATAAAGGTTATATCCATAATTGAAAAACCTGGCAATACAACAAACAGTGTTTGGGATAGAAATCATAGGTTAAAATTGCCCATATTATAAACCTAATTACTTCGTTTCAAAGTTCATGAAAAGTGGCAGAGTTGGTTTATTTGTAATCCTATTTTACTAACAGCCACTAATGACATAGCACTGTAAGACCCTAACAAGAAAGCACTTATACAACATTAAATACCAATCCTGAAAAACAAATATATGTTTTTAAAACCTTCATTTTAGAAAAACACACCTTAGTTTTCCTTTTAACAATTTTGATCATTAACCATTGAGGAAGAAAAATACAGATTGAATGGATTTTGTTCTGTATTTATCACCTGAAACGAAAAAGATCAATACATACACACAAATTAGTGATAGGAAAAGTTTCAAAAATTAACTGTTATTCAACTTGTGATCTATAGACAAGTATAAAATGTGTTCACACATTGAAAAATATTTTCCCAAATGTACTCGGTAAACAATGAAAATTACAGGTTGTATGGATCCATACACTAGCCTCCCTAAACACAAAGGGTATGGTTATACACTGGTTATACACTGATGGATTTACATCCATACTTAATACTGTTCCTAAGAGGGAATCAAAATACAGGTTTATGAATTTACTGCTGGCTCTATCAATAAATAAAAAAATTGTTATAACGTGATTATAGGATTAAAAAAAGAGCAACAATTTCACCTACAACATCACTCATCCACAAAGTTATACATGCTGCCAATTTTAAAATTACCTCATACACAGCAAATGTTTGTCTTTTTATAAACACACCCAAACCAGCAACCACTGATTAGCCTTTGTTTCATACTTAAAGGAAAAGGACACAATTTATAGCATTCTATCATAAATTCTGATCATTCACCAAGACTATATGGATGATCAGCAATTCCAAACAAGTCACCCTAGTAAAAACCTAAGAGCTATTTCATAACACCTGTTCTGATAAGGGAACAACAATTAAACATAGCTGATATCACCAGAGAAATAAATGCTTTCCCTAAGTTAAGCCCTAAAACAGAAAAGAAACTGCATCGAATTAAACTTTGTTCGATCACTATACATGTACCTTGAAGGGAGCAAAAAGTTACAGGCTGCATGGATTTTAATTTATAGTTGTTATTTAAAACCTAAATGGCTAGTACATAAACAAATATTATAATACCACATTACGTATTAATTGTCAATAGCATAGATTTTTTCTGTCTTAAGCCCTATTACAGAAAAAAAAATAAAAATAAAAATACTGTCACCACGAACTTCGTTCAACATGACAAACCCCCCCCCCCCAGAAAAAAAGAAGACAAAATATATATAATTAATACAATTTTAAAAAGTACTGTATGGAATTTAATTTATAGCTGTTACTTAAAACCTAAATGGTTAGTACACAAATAATACTGGATAGGACTCCTGTAAAATTAATTTCCATGTCAAAGAAAAAAGGATTTTCCTTTTATTAAGCCCTAATACAGAAAAAAATAAGACCAATGTCAAACTGAACCGTTTTCAATCACTTTACATGTACCTTGAAGGAAACAAAAAGTTACAGGTTGCATGAATGTTAATTCATAGCTGATACATTAAACAAGAGTAGTTGTTACACACCATGTTTTGTAATACAGCAGTTTAAACCCAAATACAGAAAACAAAAATATTATAAAATAAGACTGGTGTCACACTGAACTTCTGATCACATGCAATGTACCTTGAAGGAAATACAAATTATACTTTGTGGACTTGAATCCGTATTTACACATAAAACCCAAATGCTTCGTGCACAAAAAGGTACAAGGCAAAAAGTGCCTGCATTTACCCATCCTGTGAAAATAAGTAAAAGCAAAAACAAATTACAGGTTGTATGGATTAGTTATAACAATAGTAAAATAAATTATGCTTAGAAATCACCTTACATCCATGACGGGATGAAATAATCAGAGATCATTAAAAGATGGTTATAAATTGGCATCCATAATGAGCTTCCCCAAAACAAAAAAGTGTACACTACAAAAACAAAGCAGTGCCTTAGTTTACTTTTGCCTTCCCTGTATCCAAATACAAAAATTGTATGGACTCTCATCCATTAGTGTCACCTTAAGTTGGAATTGTTAATACACAAAGTACAAAATTACCATGGATAGATGTAGCATGTTATAGTTAAGTGGGTAGGGAAACAGTAAGTATCTTTTCCCTGGGTAGGCTCTACAAAGAAGACAAAATACATATTGGATTGGTAGCCATATAAAACGGTCATACAATCAAAACAAATGGTGAGTTACCTACACAATATCAGGGGAAGAAAAATAGGCTAAAGCAGCCTATTTTAAACTTAGCCTTTGCCAACAATGTTAAGAACATAAAGGCCAATACAAAATACACTAAAGATACTTAGCCACATTCGCAGTTCAAACTCCTGGGTCAGTCATGATGCTTAGACCCCACTCCATGTGCAGACATACTACAGGTTGTGCTCCAGGTTGTACAAAACGTTCAAGCTGATAAAAGGGGGAAAGGTATTTTAAAAATGGCTTGGCCTGATTTACTTAGAATTGACTGAACAGTCCTTTCCAACCTACCAGCCCCAAATCATGGAGTAGGCCAATGCAGGTCTATCAATGCAAAAATAAAGGCAAGCTTGTAACTTAGCATTGGAAGAAACTCACGGTGTGACTGCATTCTTAATTTGGTTCATGTACTTGCCACGCCTTTACAAAACACTAAGCAGCCTTATGGTTTGTTTGGCCACTGGAAATCACAGTAAACTTTCAGACAGAGGCCTTGTGATATTATAACCTATCAAAGCCATCTATTGAATACCGTAACTCTGTGATTAAAGCCTCAGAATGAGCATTAGAATTCTATGGACGTTACCACAAATGTTAGAAATTGTAAAGAAGCAAAACCCTGTCCAGCATACCACTGTGTTTTGGTCCCGCCCATAACACCTGTTTTACAAAAGATAGTCTATTGTGCCTTTTGAATAATGATAATTTACTGCAAGACGTCAGACAAGACTGACATGAAGTGATTTTACTTTGCACTGTTGACTGTGTTGTGTGTGTCCCAACAACCATGACAACTATCGACAACATCTTTAAAATAGAAAACGGGATGGGGGTGGGGGTGGATTGCTGAAATAGAAGAAGGGTCTGTGTATTTCACAATGCATAACTGAAATGGGGAAACAACAAATTTTTGATGTTAGATTTGTATTTCTTTCTGAAAAAATACTTTCTTTTTGCTCAGTGAAACTCTTGATTTTTAACTTTTCTGGAGAAGCTTTGTGACTATACACGTAGAGTGATGACCCTGTATTTTAGTCAAACTTATAAATTATGGGAAAACAGGGTTCTGAGATGGAGGCGGCGTTACTAAAGCGTGGTTTGTTCTGTGCTGATTTTAAAAATAAAAGGTTAACTTATGTGTGGAAAATTCATCATTTCATGATGGGTTTGAGGAAAAAGTGTACATGTCTTTGCCTTTCTCCAGTTAACCTCATTAATAGAAAATCAGGATAAATGACTTGTGTAACAGACTCCATATTTAGTAGGCCTCAGTATAGTAACGTTACCATGGTTACATGAAATTTAGATACCATTTTATTCCAAAGATAAAAGGCAAACATTTTACTAAAGTATAAACAGCAAACTGTTTTTCATTCACACGCGGTTTCAAAAAGGTAAATAATTGCTGAAGTGCAAACTGAGAAATGAGAAATTTCGGACGACAAATATTTTCCCTCCAAAAAACTTTCTGCTTAAAAGAATTTGGCTCTGAAAAGAACCTGTTTTGAGAACAATTCTCGAAGTATCAACGTTTTAAAACAAAGTTCTTACCTTCCTTGAAGTTTGGCATCTTTCACAACAACCTATAGAGGAATTTAAAGTCATAAAGACACTTTTTCGGTCCAAAATTGTTGCCTTTAGAAAGTGAAAAACACCGCATGTAGAAACATGGACCTCTCCCGTTGAACTCTCGATGTCGACTGAAGACAACCCCGCGAAAAAGGAGGAAAACAGCAGCATGGCAAGGCCAGGCAAATCACACGGTGATGCGGTTTTTTGCACACAATCAAATGTAAATCCTAGGATACATGAGAAAACTTATTCATCCGCACGTCAGAATTGTTTGATTTTAGTACACTTAATAGAAGATTCCCGAAACAATCTTCCGTGTATTTACTTGTTTATTTAAGTTTTAACAGAAAATCACAAAAAATCAAAATTTTGGGGATTTTGTAGAAAAAAAGTGCTAAAAATGACGGTCTACATTCAGTGGCAAGAAAGTTTGCTTTGTGTAGAGTGGGCCGTTTGAACCGCTGATTGGCTGATAGAATGGCTCATTTAAATATTCGAGCAGACGATAAATTCCCCAAAGTAGTACATTTACTGCACCTGATCACGCCACATAATTGATTGGCAGGTTTGAAACAAAAGAGCAACGCGTGCCATTCGTGTGCCACTCATGTGCCGATCATGTGCCACTCGCGTGATGGGTGATGTAATAGAGGTGTCGGTGACTTGTACATACATACTGTGTGCTATAATTGTGTATTTCGAATGATCGAATCACAGGTCTAGGCCAAGGCTGCTACAGAGCGCACGCGCAGGAGAAAACACCATCACATAGATTGTGTGTACATTAAATACATTGGATTTGTAAGTGTGTAAACCATAGAGGGGGGATGGGTGTGAAGAATGGTGGTGGTTGGGGGGGGGGGATAGGGGATGGGATATTGTGCAATCTCGATGGCCGTTTGTGGTACTAAGTATGACTGTGTGATAAATTCGTCTTCAAAGAAAAAGAAGAGACAAAATTAACAATGCAACGGTCATAGCGTCTGCAGTTAGGAGTTAACTATGTTGTGAGCACACTTGCGCAATTTCAAGGCTCTGATTACGGTGCCATGTAAAGCGTATTAGGCCTTTGTATCCGAATTGACGGCTAACAGCTACGGCTACGGCTAGATCACCGCGTCATCAATCATGCGTTGAAGTAGGCCTATAGGACGTCCTTAACAACACCCTTGGCACAATAAGATCCTTTTTCTACGGGATGACACGCTGTATCCGATTTGGCAGCTAAAGCTACGGGGTGCTGCTAGGGACGTCCTATACTTCAACGCATGATGACGCGGTGATCCAGCAGTAGCCCTAGCCGCAGCCGCCAATTCGGACACGGCCTAAGGGGTAGTCTTGGTTAAGACCTTCTCTTGTTGATTTATCACAGTTTTCCCCACGAGAGGGCGCTACCATTCACGAACTGCTCTCACAACACGAACCGCTCGAGCGGTTCGTGTTGTGAAAGCGATTCGTGAATGATAGCGCCCTCTCGTGGGGAAAACTGTGATAAATCAACAAGAGAAGGTCTTAACCAAGACTACCTAAGGGGTCACTCAGCATGTGAAGAGAAGGTACCAATGTTGGTGGCGCTCTTTACTTATGACCACGTCCACCCCACCTGCTGCAAAGTATCAAGCACCAGTCTCTGAACTCTGTTTGTCATCTGGGGCTTTTTTCCAAACCTTGGCTTTGGCTCCATCTCCAGCTTCAGGCTTCGTTTGATGTTGGAATCACCATACAAAATGTACACTGCTCCAAAACTGATGGCGGAGCCGGAGCCCAAGCCGGAGCCCGAGCCGGCGGAGCCTGAGCCCAAGCCGGTGTCATAGGGAAATCTGTCCCCGGCGATTCTGTTCCCCCATGTGGGAAATTTCGCTCGTCCCCAGCGCCTTGCCTTAAAACCAAAGGCGCTGGGGTGAGCAAACGTATCGTTAACGTTAATGCTCAGTCCCATGCTCAGTCCCATCATGCATCACACTCACACTGCAAGCACTGCACGCATGACGTACTTCCTGAACAAGAATCTGTGCAAGCTGATTAGCCCATCATGCCAGCGGTCCTGGATAGGCCGCTGGGGCCGAGCGAAATGGGAAATTAACATGGGCTGAAGGAGGATGATTCAAAAGAGGGCGCTATCAGAAGAAGCTTGTACACAGTTCGCCGTATGGGGGGACAGATTCACCGGGGACAGAATCTCCGTCCGCACCGGAGCCAGAGCCCAAGCCGAGGTTTGGGAAGTATCTGACCGCTTTTCACCCATCACTAATGCACATAAACGACTGGCCTCCGACTGGCCTCCGACTGGCCTGCAAAGAAAACTGAACGGTATACCATGTCTGATACGGGGGCATAGGGTACCGCCCCCCATGTTCCCATACTTTAACTTAACCCTACCTCCATGACTTAACATACTATTTTCCTCTTGTACAGAAGTACCCCTAAAACTATGTAAAGAGTTCATTGAGATTCCAAGCACACAATAAAGACACAATAGATCAAAGGCGGTACATGCATGCCCCTCGATCATCAAGTGTCCAACGATACTGCTTTAAGTCATTCACATTCCTTACAATGCTATCAGTATGCATCGATTTAGTACTGTGGCATAATATAATTCAATCATTCGAATTCTAGTAAGTGCTATGATAATTGCTGTTTGACAATGATCAATCAATAGACAACATTAGGTTTGGAAAGAGCGCAGCTTTTGTACCGTAATCTATAGCAGCCAAGATACAAACAAGAGACAAGACAATAATCTAAGACTGATAAACAAAACATACATGAAAAGTACTGAGCCAACTTAAACGTGGCCTAACTATTCACGAAACAGGGTTCGTACTACAATTTTTGTTATTTATTTCTTGAGGTTAAGAAAAATTAATGCGCAGAGAGTGAGTTTGTTTTTACGCTCACGTCAGACTATCTTTAAAAAAGAGAAGAAAAGTAGATTGCATAACAAGAGCCTTTTAAAGGGAAGGTATACGATTGGTAATCACTCTAAAAATTAATGGCAATACAAACTTTATACTTGGTTAGAAGTACAGCAGCTTTCGATAGTATAAAGCATTTTGAGAAATATTTCAATTCAAAATAATGTGGATATGGAAAAAGATGTCAGTTTTTATCCCCCAGAATATGAGAAACGTTTCTGTCAGAAATTTTTCTCAGATTGTGTATTCCTAGTAGAGATTATTTTTTATGCGTGGACATATTCGATGCGGATTTTTGCGATATTTCAAAAACGCGACCACCTTTTAACAATGAAATTTTCACAGGTTAGTGTTACTGTATAATTATATCTACTATAGGAATTTTAAAAAATCAAACGGTCCCAAAAACCAAGGGTATACTTGGTCATTATGCTGATTTTTGTCAATATTTCCTTGCATCGTACTTTTTATGGTTAGAAATCTGACTGGCTAATTCGATGCTCTTAGTTCAGCTATTATGATCAGCGGCAACAACATTTTCATGAAACGGCCGCATTCCAATGAGTGAACGACTAAAATAATGATGAAAAATCTGTTGTTACGAATAATAATGCAGAGTGGAGCTAGACAATCCAGCAGGAAACCGAATGTGACTGTTTATCTAAAGATGGTCATTGAAAGCACCTCAACAAACAATGAAACGTAAACTCAGTATTTTCTGAGTTTGCTTTGACAGAGGGATCCGATTTGAATTAAATTGCCCGGTTCCTTTATCACCTCCCAGTGTAGCTTTAGAACGGCTGCAGTACAACTATAACTGTGCACGATTGCACTCACTTGGGCTCGTACGCGGTCGACTAGTCATAATGGAGACTAATTGTATTTGCAGGAAACAAGGTCAAGGGAGTGAGTGCACACAACCACCTAGTCTTGGTCCGAGACGTCACTATCTCATACTCGTGATAACCCGACAGAGGGCGCGCTTTTCTTCTTGAATTCTTCTTGAATTTTCTTCTTGAATTCGTCGCGGTTTGACGACCTCCACTGTGAATTCGTCGCGGTTTGACGACTGGCTTTAGCTTCGTGGAAGCTAAATCGAACCAGGGATAGTGACGCCCTTTGTTGTTGGAATTGATCCATGATCCATTTCGGTACGAAGGTCTTGGAACCAAGACTAACAACCACCATGACCCGAGGTGAGATTGGTCTCGGTAAAGCAATAGGGAACTGGTATGAGCTGTGAGGGTAAATCAGTTCCACTGACGCGTGTATTATACGTATAAGTTCTGTTTGTTTAACAGTATAGGAATAGCTACAATGGAGAGAAAGTAATAACACGGGCTCCACGCCCCACAACAACTCTACCTTTAATTGTACATTCACGTATCAAATCATATTTGTACTCGTGTAATAAGGTGTACCAGCACCAGCAATTATGCTTTTCCGAAAATCCGTGTTCATTTGCTTTCTCATTGGGACTATTGGTACGTTGATCTGTATGTTAATTCTGCTTTCACGTCGTAGACCTTTGTTTTCGGTCAAGATTATGACAGTCTCTTCAAAATCAAGCCAATTCAGCCCAAACGGAGCGTTGACAGGTAGGTAACTTGTTGTCATAACTATTTTCGATTAATGGAGGTATAGTGTACGTGCTGATTCGTGTATATTCTTACAGTGTCACGATACAATGCATCTGTTTCATATTTGACGAAATTATAGGCGAATCATTTTCACGACATGACCTTTGAGACTCAAATTGTGCATCGTCCAAGATTCCACTTTATATATGGGCGGCCCAAATTATAATTAACAGCATTTTTATGAATTGATCGCAAGTACTATGGACGCCCAAACTGTGTTCAATGTTCCAGTTTGTAGATACGAAGGCATTCGAATGCATTCAAACTTTCAATGTGCCTTCTTTTTATTAGGCCACCAAATATCAGGACTTTCTCGCAGGATTCAAATTCTTCCCAAAAAGCCGGAAACCGTTTGCCCGGAGTTAGAAAACATTCCAAATCTCGGTAAGTTTATTTTTTAATCTGAGGGTTCAGAGGGACCAATGCATGACCCCCAGACTCGGACCAGGTTGCTGTGTGGGGGGGGGGGGGCTTTCAAAGCCTTCCAAAAAAGTTATTGTAGTTTTAGTTATTTTAAACAGTCAGTGAAAATGAATATGATATTGATTTTATTAATTGGTTGGAATGATGGCTGACTTCGATTCTCACTAATAAAGTTTACATCAAGACAAAATTTAAATGTTTGAACTAACGAACGACCTTCAGAAGTCTTGAATCCCAGCACGGTAAAATCCCGTCATCTAAAGTTGATTCTGAAGAAAGTTTGTCCGTTTTTTTTTTCTTTAAAAAACATGTGATCTTGGCTGTTGAGGTGATTTTTTAGGTCGAAGACAATCTGCTATATTTTGTCTTCAATCATTGCAGTCACCCAATACAAAATGTAATTGTATATATTATATATTTTAATTAACTCCCAGTGAACAACAGAGAAATGGATCTGTCAACAACAGTTGACATGGGCGAGGTGGAGAAAGTTGTGTTTGACAACCGCCTGCAGCAGATTCGGGACTCAGTATTAGTAGGAAATAAATTAATAACAGACAGAAAACTCAGCACTTATGATTCAAACAACCAAACACCAGAGAGATTATCTGCTCTTGGGGTTCAACACAGGGATTATGTTTATCTACCAGGAGGGCATTATCGGCCTGCAAACTGCCAATCAAGGTGGAAGGTAAGAAAGAGCTCCTCTCCAGGTTAAACATTCTATTTGAAGACATTGATCTGATGCTTCGAAAATGAAGTCAGACGGTGTTCATATTGCCGGTTTTGGCAGTGACTACATGGCCGTTGTCATGGGGGGGGGATTTTGTCCCCGGTGTGTGTGTCCCCCATTTCGCTCGGCCCCAACTCCTGAGATAAATTCTTGTTCAGGATGTAGTGATGCATGTTGGGAACGATTGTACTGCAGTCAGTACAAGCACACGATAACACGGAGGCTCCATGGATGAGGTATACAATCTTTTCAAACCAAAGTTGTAAGAAGAATGTTGCGATCGAGCCTAAGATTTAGTCAAGGCAAAGTAGGACAATAATTTTTCGCAAGAAGCCCATCCCAGCGCCTTTGCATGATGACGCGCTGGAGACCGAGCAAAAAGGAAGTTGATTCAAAAGAAGGCGCTATCATACGGAATTTCCTAACAAATCGCCGTATTGGGGGGGGGGGCAGAATCTCTGGGGGCAGAGGTAGTTTCATCAACAGCCATACGTAGCCGAAGTCACTCGATTCGGACACGGCTTAGGCCTCTCTGAGATACGTTGTCAAGTTTTTCAAAGATAACGCAGAACTAGGAACATTTTCCTCAGTAAACATTCTTAGTTACCAACACAACACTCTGGTATTAATAGGTAGTCTTGCTTTGAGTTTTACTGCATTTTTCTTTGGCATTGACAGGTAGCTATTATAATCCCATTTCGGAATCGCACCGCCCAATTGACGACATTTCTGCTTTACATGGTACCATTTCTTCAAAAGCAGCTTCTTGAGTTCGGCATATTTGTTGTTAACCAGGTAAACTTTTTCTTGAAGTATTGTTGAGCCTGATTCCGAATAGAAATTGACCCATTCCATCTATCAATACCGACCTTTGACCCATTCCATCTATCAATACCGACCTTTGACCCATTCCATCTATCAATACCGACCTTTGACCCATTCCATCTATCAATACCGACCTTTGACCCATTCCATCTATCAATACCGACCTTTGACCCATTCCATCTATCAATACCGACCTGAAGATTTATGAAGCTTTTGACAAGAAATAAATAGTTGTCCTTAAATCTTTTGAAACTGTGGTTATCAGAAACATAATATTGCAATAAATTTAAACACAATTTTAGTTGACATAAAAAAGGAAAGAATACCAGACTCTTCTTTTGTCCAAGTTTTGGCTCTATATCAGAATGGAAATATTTTGGGGTTTTAAAGAATGGTATGTATAGAATAAAAGGATGACAAAGTGTCCAAACCACTGCACAAACCAACCGCATGCTACCCAAAATAACTCTTTTAAATCGTTACTATCCATCTTTTAAACATCTTCTTTTTCTCACAGTTAGAATTGAATGTCAGCCAAACTGAGGCTTGTGCGTATAGAGACCTTTTCTCTTTGGTTCATTGGAAATGTTTATCTTTTCATGCCGGAATAAGACCAAGATGTTGACATTAATTATAACATTGTTGTTGTTATTGTTTAAAGGAGAATGTTCTACTGTTCAATCGTGGAATGCTGATGAACACTGGATTTCTAGAGTCTCAACCTTTCTCTAATTGGGACTGCTATATTTTCCACGATGTTGATCACATACCTCAAAGCGAACTCAATCCATATGGATGCACCAACATGCCTAGACCTTTTATCACCGGTGCTGATAACCGAAATTACAGGTTAGACTATTGAATGATATGTGTTTATATGATGGCTTGAATACAATTCTTTTGTTGTGGGTTTATATTCATCCAAGACGAAGGCCATCCATTCATCAATAACAAAATATGAAAATGAAACTCATTTTGTCGAATGGAATGAATGAAATAAAGTTGTCTCTCTGTGTATTTTGCAGGCTACCATACGCAGGGCATTTTGGCGGGGTGATTGGTTTCAAATCAGCCCAATTCCGACAGATAAATGGATTTAGTAATGCATACTGGGGATGGTGCTGTGAAGATGATGACTTAGGTCAACGGGTAAACGCAGCTCTTCTCCGTACATATCGAAACCGAGGTCAGACGGGTTACTATAAAGCTAATACAAATAATCATATTAGGTCAGCCGGACAATCAGCAGGACAGAGAGAAAAGTAAGTCAATTATAGTTGATTCGTCTTATTACAGTGTTTGTACAGACCACCACTATACAAAAAAGTCAAAGGTACATCTGGCAGCATCCGCGGCCATCAGGCACTCACAAGGCTAGTATCTGGCGTTGTTCACGAGCCTCGAAGTCTGACGTCAGATGTTCAGGCTACGTCACGCATAACTCTCAGCCAATGAGGTCTTCGTTTGACCCCATTGAGGGTGCTATCGGAGTGTAAGAAGTCTTATGCAATGGGTTCATAACAGAAAAGCAACGATTTTCGCAATAGCAAAACAATTGTTCCTTTCAATACCTCAAAAAACCTTTTAAACCAAATTGATTTCTCTAGATATGGCTTCTTTATGAAACATCAACACCAACCAATCGGTCCATCATTTTCAATGTTGCCATTGCTAGTGGCAACCATCTTTATAGCCCCCCCCCCATTCTTACTTAAGACTATTATTTTCCCCCTTACAGCCTCGGTTTGGCTAAGAGCTGTATTATGACGTAGATGCCTAGCAGCCATTGTTTTGAGTTTTAGCTTCTGTTTTTTCCAACAGAAATTTCTTCAAACTAGAAATACATTAACGATTTATATCTTTATTCTTTCGCTTTCTTTGCTTTTGGTTTCAGTCGAGCAAATCTTGGCAAATGCCACAGTCGCTTCAGAACAGATGGTTTGAACAGCATCCGGTACAGCACTCCACACATTGAGTTACATACTTTATACACCAATGTATCAGTGGACATAAGACGATTAAAGTTGAGCTGAGTTGGATTCTTTACTGCAAGTACTCGGGTTATTCTCAACCAACTATCAATGTTCAGTTAACAGAATAGCTTTTTGGATTCCTGAATCTTAAAGGAACATTACAGAATTGGTAATTGTAAAATATACTTTTGATCACAGATTTACATAAAACTTACACGGTCTAATGATGATGATAGTAGAAAACATCCCTTGAAATATTACTGTCTGAAATGCCATAGTTGATGAGAAATGAACAAACTAATTCTCCGATTGGAGTTTATCGCTCAGTGAGCGTTTTATTTATTTTGTTGAACCTATATGATTTCATGCAAAATGTGTAATCGGTTTTTCACTATTTTCTCGTGACCCAGATGGCCGATCGATCTCAAACTTCTACAGGTTTGTCAGTTTACGTATATGGTGGATTACATAAAGTGCTTACACTGCCAGCAACTGTTTTGTTAGAAAAAAACAATTATGTAATGTTCCTTTAAGCTACATACAACATTGTTTGTTTTGTTGTTTGTATTTTTGCCAATGCTTATGCCTACTTCGTTTCAAAACCTGCAAAAAATAGTTTTGCCAACAATTTTGCTGACTTTAAAGAAAATTTACCAAAATTTTACGAAGGATTTGTTCCATACTTAAGTAGGCCTAAATTGTTTTAGTTTGATCCTTAAAATCACAATTAAATTGATATTCATCAATGCACATTTCTTCAGTATTTTTATTGAAAAAAGCGTGCAGTAACTAAACGACCAAATTACATTTACGTCACAGTATAACAACAAAATATAACACCATTCTTTAATAGTATTACACAAGCTTAAGCGTGCCAAAAATATATTAAACAATCTGAACATTTTGAGTTCAGTTGTTCAGTTTGACTGAGCAGATTCACACTGCACAGTCTAATCAGGCCAACCAATTTTCATACGACGTAAATATCGTATGTTTAATTTCCTAAACCATTTCGTGTTAAAGATGCATTTCCAATGCCTACCATTTTTGATGGAATTTCTGCTCTATTATTAGTATTATTGTTATTATTTATTCGACCTCAACAATACAAGAACAACAAGTCAATACAAGGCATTCAAAGGAACAAATAAATAAATTATTAAACAAATAAATAAGTAAATAAAATAAATAGGTAAATAAGTAAATAAGTAAATAAATAAATAGATGAATAAACAAATAAAAAGGTAATAAATAGTGATGACAAGAGGGCAAATAGAGAGAGCAATGAAAAAAGAGTCTTTGAGTCTTTGCTCGGCCATTTGCTAGACCTCACAAGTATTCATCACATAATTTTCAATGTGGATAGTTTTAAACTGACTAGCAGCTTGCTAGTCCCTCCTACTGTATACAATGTTTCCTACACTTTGATATACATGTATACACTGAAAAGGGTGCTTTTGATCATTGCTCTGATATTTTTACCATCGGAAGCCAATACTGCTCTACTCAATCCGTTTTCTCTTCTATGCAATAATCACTGTGTCATCACAGTGCAATAACCCTGGGGCTCAATTTCACAAAAGGTTAAGATTGATCCGAGAATGCCTATCATGTCACAATACAATTCACTGTGACTTTGGCGACAACTCGTCTAAAAGATGAGTCGTAAAGCTTTGTGTTTCGAGCCCCGTTAAATTAAGTTTCGCTTCTTATTAAAGACCAATGTTAACGTTCTCCAGGAAATTGATTGTCATTGTAAAGGTTGTAAATCTTGGCTCTTGAGAAGTCGAATGTACAATTAAAGACATCTACTTGGTGTTAAATGAACAGACCAATCCAAGCAGCGCAAGGTTTTGTACACACAGACATAGAAAAACCGTGGTCTATCACCTGGGATCCGTAATGAGATCACATCCAGAGAGCAACTGCTTGGACATATGGCACCAAGACGGTGGAGGAACATTGACAACACATGGCTCTAAAATGTGTAAATATTTGGTTGGTCAAAAAACAAAACTTTTCAAAATAAGTTCAATTTTGTAGTTTCCGTGTAGTATCACACTTAAATTCACCTATTGTCTGCGCCGTTTCAGGATTCAGTGTCTGTTTAGTTGCAAATATTTATGTTGTTCAGTGTTCTAAACATCGTTATGTTATGCTGCCATGTCAGGGAAATTGTGTAAATCATTGAGAAAGAAACCTAACTCACATGAGTTTAAAAGACGAAGGGTTTTCTATGTCTTTGTGTACAAAACCTTGCGCTGCCAACGTCCCAGCAATGGCGGCCCGGCCAGCAGCACTTGCGCATGCGGGCTAAAAAAGATCGGTCTTTACATGAAATGAATGTACACCTTTTGAGGTTTTTTTTAAATTTTGTATAACTATAGTACGTCGTGCTGTGCCAGAATATATGGGAGTTATTAGAACATCTGAAAGTGGTCACTTCTTATTATATTTCTATCTGCATGGTTGTCTCAACCCTTTTCTTTTGTTCCTTGACAACAACTTGGAACACCGAACTGTTAGACGAAGAAAGTGAAAGTACATCAGCATCTTTCTGCATCAATGTAGCTTCTTGACTGATACCAGCAGGTTTGATATCTCCAATATAAATCCTCTCTTTATTGAAGTACACAGATGCTGAAATGTCACCAGAAGGAGACACTGTCCTCCGGAGATATAACGGGTTATCCCCAACTCTCGATTGTTTCGCATTGGTTTCTCGTTGAGTCTGGTTTCGGTCTCGCAGATATGGAGCAGTTCCTTCTATATCTCGTGCGCGACGAGGTCTTCTGAATATTTTAAAGAAATCTCGTCTGTAACGAGAACTGGAGAGAAAATATACGAGAGGATTCATCACGCAGGATGATTTAGCGAAAAGTGTTGGAAGTAGAGATGCTTCCAAACTGAGTTGTACTTCACTGCTGATAGAGACCACCCAGAGACATAATATTGTGTATGGAGTCCAGGCTATCATAAAGCTCATTGTCGACAAAAAACACATCTGCATCGATATACAAACAAATGAATGAATAATTAGTCTTTCAAAAATTACAGGTTATATTATTTAACTTTGCAACAAAATTTGAAATGTAATAAATATTCATTGAAGTATCCAAAAAATGTACAGGACCCAACTTGAAAGGGCTGCCAAGCTAAAAATTATTGCTTGAGAAAATTGCTAAGCAAAATTAAGCAGAGAGTCAGCCAAACGAATATTATACAAGTTAAGGTATTTTTTACTGAACCCTGTTTTGTCCATTTGGATGCCAAAGTAAATAAGTCTATTTTTTAAGTTATTGGCTTTTGGGGCTGTCCTTGGATGATTTAATGCAGTTTTTCTTTCTCGTTTTCCACTTTCGTTTTTGTTATCCTCATGTTACTGTGTATGTATTTTTATCCGAACAAATTCTATTCAATTCAATTCGTTTGAATCTTTGGTCAGTACATGTTTTTATTAAGCTGTTAATATCAAATTCCAATATTCCATGAAATATATACTTGTTATTGTCTGGAAATTACCAGTCATATCAAAAATTGAAAATAAAATACCCTGTAATTGAATACAGTATGTCTCACCTTGGTCACATGGGAATCTATCTTCTTTTCTTTCTTCTGTATCTGTATAAACACTGCCATACCGTTATCTCTCTCATCCATCCTTTCTGGATTTATCTGATTACTACGCTTAGCTACCTTATAGTAACAGTAAATAATAATTACAAGAGGCACCACGAACACACCAAAGACACACGCCCAGTTATAGGTAGCATGAGCAAGACTGCGTCCAGTCCAGTCAAGGGAACAGGAGAGTCCAAAGGGTTCGTAGGTGTAGCGACTCCAACCAAGCAAAGGGGTTACTGTCCAGAAGAGAGCAAACGCCCATATGGTTGCAATCACTCTAAAGGTCACTCTCGTACACAATTTGTGTTCTAATATCAGAAGAAGAAAAAAATAAACATTCGAGAAAATGGTGATTGTGAATTGTTATTGTATTCAATAAAACAAAACTGCACAAGTTGAGGAATAGTTTTCTTGGCTGGGTATTGGAAGTTGAGCCTGCTGGATGCTCTATGGATAAAACCCATCTAAAAAAAACTGAAGTCACTAGTGGTGAAGAAAACGACCTGCATGGATTGTAATGCCTCCGTTCAACGTTTTAAATTTTGTTTACACAAGTCGTTTTTGATTTACATTCACAGAAAACAAATTATGCCACTTGATAAAAACATTTTAGAAATTCTATCTTTGTCTGAAATCATAGACATTTGTCAATGTTTTATTCACTGTATATTCACTCACTTTGGACGGCTTGCAAACATAGATGTACCGGTATACGGCAACAGCTACATGGGATCCAATGGCTGAACATGAGCAGGTATACACGCAGAATGCTAAATACCGACAGCCACTATCGCCAAACAACCAATAGCCAGCATAGGCTGATGATGACGTCATAGGGTAACCTGAGAAGGACACGCCCAGATCACTGACGGCCATGTTGACTAGGAGGAAGTTGATGGATTTTTTGCGAAAGGTATTGAACCGAAGTAAAATGAATAACACGCTGATGTTTCCTATGGTTGCAGTGAAACCTAAACACACAGACACACACATGCAAAAAAAACTTGATTCATTGAAACTCTGCAGGCTAGAAATAAAAGCTAGATATACACTCTGAAAACTTCCGGGTCAGAGTGCGTCAAAATGATCCAGAAATGGATCATAGTGACGCAATTTCAGAGTTAAAATATCATTTTTAACCACTTTCCGGGTCAGTCAGACATGGAAATAAGTCAGGCCCCCTTGGGATCCGGAATCCGGTTCAAATCTGATGACCCGGGTGTTTCTAGAGTGAGGGAGGTGTGGCAGAACCTGTTTGGAAATGTGTTGAACATGATGCTTTGATCGTACACTTTAAAAAGTGCGGGGTCATAATTGACCCAAAGAAGAATCTCCAGATCCATTTCTGTGGATATATAGTATGACCAGTTTTCCAGGTCAATATGGTCCATTGTTGTGTACGACTCGACCAAAAAAATAGGTCACTCTGACCCAGAAATGGTTATGGCTCTAATGGATCCGATTTTGCATTTGGGACCTTTTATGGCATATTGGGAATTGGGTTTGGTATATCTGTGTGACACTGACAGGCTTCAAGATGCAAGCACAATGTCTAGAAGACGATCAGTTTGGACGACTATGTCCCTTCAAGCAAAACATGTTTTTCTTTTCTGTTCGCCAAGCGCCAAGAAACTGATCTTATTTCTCTAACCACACGCAAAGAGGTGCAGATACTCTCTCATCAACGAATGCTTAGATGTTTGCATAATTAAGATGGGTTTCTTGAATGAACTATATGACGCATTTTTTGCCGAGAAATGGGATAAAACCTTGATTGTATAATTTTGTATTCCGGAGGGGGGAGCGTGCTAAGTCGATCTTAATGAGGGGTAAAATACTTTTTTAAACCTAGTTTATTGTTAATACAACAAGCTAGGTTTGTTTAGTCTTATACAGCCTCGCAATTTAAGAACTCCAGTTAAGATGTCTTGCTGACCTTAAATAAACACAAGTTTTCCTCTAAATATATCTGGCCGTTTTAATTTTGTTACAAGGGAGGAATTAATATACATACAATGAATTTTCCCGATATTTTCTATACAACCATGTAGAATAATCAAAACTATGATCACTTTTTATTCATTATGGTACCACAGAATCTAACGAATAAACAAACAGTTACAAATTGACATCATTATTTATGTCAGATCAGACTCATGAAGGATTTGGTAGTACATGTACAGGGAGGAAATATTCTGCTATCAGCTGAAACAACTTACCAACTGTTGAGACATAAACGGCAACAAAAAGCTCTGCAGAACGTGTCATGTTGACGTAGAAATCTCCCGTTAGTGGCTGAGGATCCATACTCTCTCATTGATTGTTCTCGATCTCAGTTACAGATAATCTGAAAAAAAACATAAATAGCTTTTTAATTTAAAATCTGCATTGCGTAATAAAAGTAACTGAATAAAATACGGATGGGTCTCATGTTATATACGCCTTGATGACATAAACCGGCCGTGCTGGACGCGGGATACGATTATGGCAAGCCATAATGCCCAATAATTCGATAAACAATGTTTATCGCCCGATAAACACTGTTTATCGGAAAACTATGTTTATCACCGAAACTGTGTTTATCGAGTGATAAACAGAGTTTATCGAAAAACTCTTCGTCAAGTGATAAACAGAGTTTATCGAAAAAAACAGTGTTTATCGTCCGATAAACACTGTTTTCGATAAACCGTGTTTATCACTCGATAAACACAGTTTCTGTGATAAACATAGTTTATCGAAAAACCGGGTTTATCAAGTGTGGATCTGGGATATGGCTATATTCCTGTACCAATTGCTTGTGTACAATGTACGGGCCGTGGTGGATCCAGAATATGGCTATATTCCTGTGCCCATTGCTTGTGCACAGTGTACGGGCCGTGGTGGATCCGGAATTTGGTTATATTCCTGTGCCCAATGGTTGTGCACATTCTTAAGGGCCGTGGTGAACCCGTGGTATGGTTATATTCCTGTACCCATTGGTTGTGCACAGTGTATGGGGATGCAGACCGCAACGTTCACGGTGCTGTGGATCGGGGATATGGCTATATTCCTGTACCCATTGGTTGTGCACAGTGTATGGCGATGCAGACCGCAACGTTCACGGTGCTGTGGATCGGGGATATGGCTATATTCCTGTACCCATTGGTTGTGCACAGTGTATGGGGGATGCAGACCGCAACGTTCACTGTGCTGTGGATCGGGGATATGGTTATATTCATGTACCCATTGCTTGTGCACAGTGTATGGGGATGCAGACCGCAACATTCACTGTGCTGTGGATCGGGGATATGGCTATATTCCTGTACCCATTGGTTGTGCACAGTGTATGGGGATGCAGACCGCAACGTTCACGGTGCTGTGGACCCGTGATATGGTCATATTCCTATACCCATTGCTTGTGCACCATAAATAAGTCTTCCTTAGTACAAGAATATTATTATATGGCCATACGAAATCATATTTTGCAAAAGTAAGTTTGATACGCAGACCCAGAATATGACCGAAAGAAAAACATTTTGGGATTTTTTTTAAATCATTTTAAGGTTAAAAAAGGGACAGAAATTAAGCTTGAAGATCGTTTGAAACATTTTTTGTTATAAAATACTGGTTTTTTTCTTTATTTAAGAAAAAATTGTTTGGCTCTGGAATAAAGGGAAGTTAAAGGAACATTACAGAATTGGAAAGAAAAAAACTTGTAAAATATACTTTTTGATCACAGATTTACATAAAACTTACACGATCTAATGATGATGATGGTAGAAAACATCCCTTGAAATATTTCTGTATGAAATGCCATATTTGATGAGAAATGAATAAACTAATTTTCCGATTGGAGTTTATCGCTCAGTGAGCGTTTTATTCATGTGTTGAATCTATATGATTTCATGCAAACGTGTAATCGGTTGTTCACTATTTTCTCGTTACCCAAATGGCCAATCGATCTCAAACTTCTACAGGTTTGTCAGTTTATGTATATGGTGGATTACATAAAGTGCTTACACTGCCAGCAACTGTTTTGTTAGCAAAAACCAATTCTGTAATGTTCCTTTAATTGATTAACTACTTGATTGTTTTACCGACTTATTGATTGCGTAATATATGATAAATTATGTAATCGATTGATACTTGTCGAGGGAATGAAGTAAGGTACAGTTATTTATTATTTTGAGACATATGGATGTGCTTTGCAATATTATCATTCCTTTTTAGCATAAAAATGGAAGTGACTTAACTTCGTTTCATACTGACTATAAATTAAAAGAACTCCCTAGCTTTATTGTTAAATTGTCCGACAGGCGGACCCTCCATTAAAATAAACAAAACCACCTACCTTGTATTGGCCTCTTGCTTCTGACCAGACTGCGTTCGTCCAGCTACAATATTCGCCTATAATGTCCAACAGTAATCATTTCTGTTATGCAGACCACTCGAAGTGCACTTGCTGCATGCTGCTGCTCATGGGGGTTGATGTTTTAAGTAGTTGGTGTCACAGACTTGCGCACAAGTATAAAAGAAGCCACAGCTGTCAGTCACCTTGGCTGTTAATGTAAAGTTAACATGCAGCAAATGGAGTCAAGGCGGTTTTGGGATTGAAGAACCACGTGTGTATGTCAGGCAGACTTGCGCACAGCGGTTTTTTGAGGGTCAGTTTAATCATCTAGCGAAGGAAACATTTTATTCGAGCATTATTATCCTGGTTTCTAAGCAACCAACAAAATAGCAAACTTTGAACCAAACTAGCAAGTTACATCATGGGCATTTTAGAGCAGTATATGCTTGCAACCGTTTTCGTAAGTCACCTTCAAGTATACTTTGGTCTGACCCCACAGAGAGCAACAGCTGATGACGAACAGAGAGCTATTCCATTGCAGCAATATAATCACTGCCGTCATCATTTGAAGCTTTCCCGTATCGTACAAAAACAACAACAACACGATCCTCTTTAAAAGATGTACTCTTGCTGATGATACTCGGCTTTCATAAGAAATAACCCAAAGAATGAAACATTGTGTTTTTGTGGCAGGGTCGAAATAAATAGGGTGAGATTGGAGTCGATATAAAATTACAGTCATACAATGAAGACGATCCTGATGTTGATCATCGTTATCCCTGGGAAATGAATTAACCAGAAGGCTGGATCATATCTATAATATTTACAACCAAACGACATTTTCTGATTTTGTTTAATTAATTAATTCATTCATTCATTCTTTCATTCTTTCATTGAAACAGTTTACATCGGATATTTGTGATGGTTTTCCAAATGTTTCAGTTTTAAATTAATTAAAAAACATATACCATGACAAAGTCATAACAGGACATTGTTTCCCATTTGAACCAGCCAATGGAATTATCAATAGAAACATTATTTAACAGAGAAAAACAAAAACCTGATTCACACTCTAAACACGACATATTAGCCTTTGTGTTCTCTGAATAACCCACATATGGAGTATAAGAAATAAACATTCATGATTTCTCATCTGATTATTCAATCAGCCTCAAACACATTAGTGAAGTCTTTGCACACACAAAAATATTAACAACAATTATAAATAACAAAATCACACTTTTAAAAGCAAATAATTAAAATAACGAACTAAACAAATTTTATGAAATCAAGTTTTTGGGGTATTTTTCTTAACTTAATACCACACAACTTGATAGATGAATATATATATTCGGTTTGCGGTACCACCATGTGTAAAAAAATATCTACTTGCTGTGTAGATTTGTTCTTTAGAGAACTTGTCTTGCTATTTATTCTACTACCGCGGAGTAGGTTTTTTTTGATAGATGAATGTATTCTTTAAAGTAGTATATTGAAACCAGTTCTGGCTTCAATAATCTACTTTCAAGAAATGCCCATTAACAGGGCAGTGAGTGCTTCAGTAAATTGCAATTTATGTTAAGTGGTAAGTAATGAATACTGTTAAGCCATCCCCACAGGGAAATGTCATTGATTTCAGCGGATATTGGATTTTTTTTCCTCTCAGCTGTCATTACTGACAAGGTGATGCTTCCTGCAAAGAAATCTATACGTTTTTTTTGGTCATTAAAAAATATAACAACTTGCATAAGTTGTTTTATAACTTTATGTAATTTTATTTTTCACAAATCATTCTTTCTTGAAGGGCAGACAACGTTTATGTAAAGTACAAAATATAATATATGTTTTACCATTTGTATTTTTTCCAAGGCAGGTCTTGTTTATTTAAGTCTTCTTATAATATAAGACGACTTAATGTCATTAATGGTAAATACATTAACAATTTTGGCAAAAATAGATCATCAGCCAAACGCTATTTTACAACCATCATGTTTTGGTGGTACACTTCATTAATCAGATCGTAAGTGATGTCTGATTAATAAATTTAATTAATTATAAATTATTGATTATAAATTGCCAAATTACTCTAGCACTTGATATTATCAACAGAAACTGAGGGGTTACTAACCCAGATGATCATGTTAAGAAAACTTGAAATATTAAAAAACAATATAAAATGAGATGTTCACAAAGCATTGCATTGACTTTGCTTGTTTTACAAGTAAACTAACCCTAAAAGTTTTGTTATAAAATACAATATAAACTATTACTTATGAAATACCATACAAATATTACTAAAGTGGGAATTATATAACCAACCATATTAATGCATAGCCCTCTCTCCATTATATAAACATATATTTACACAAAAAGTTTTCTCTTTTTAAAATGCAAGCATGACAGAGTGGTTAAAATACTTGCAGCGCATAGGGACCTCACGGTGATATGCGCTATATAAGAATGGTTATTATTTATTTATTTATTTAAATCCAAGTTAAGCTAATGGTATTCAGAGCTCAATGGAGGCAAGTGCCATACCATAGCGACTTGACGGCATACTAATAGCATTACTCCAGCTATCAGTTAATGGGTTATACTTGATAACAGTACTCAAGCAACGTTTACCATCAAAACCACCAGCAACATAAATACAACCATCTGATACACTGATCCCAAAACTGCTGCGTTCATGATTCATAGATGCAACATAAATCCATTGATTCACTCGAGGGTCATACTTCTCCACAGTCTTAAGCCATTTACCATTGAATCCACCTACAACATAAATACAGCCATTCAGGACAGTTGCTCCTACATAAGCACGACGTTCTTGTAAGGGTGCTATGGTGTTCCAACAATCGTTCAGAGGTTCATAATAATGAACGCTGGTGTGGTATATGTTAGATCCATTACAACCTGATCAACAACAAACAAAAATTATTTATTAGTAGATTTTAACATTTAACATAATTTTTACCTTAATGGTAAAATACAATGTTGGTTATGATGGAGCATGAACTGGTAACTGTGAATCTGAAATTATTTATAGTTACTTAACAGGAAAACCAGTTGTAAATTAGTAAAGTGTTGCCTGAGAAATTATGGTGGCAGATTAAATGACACTGTAGTGTTATTCTTTTGAAATTCCTTCATGTGACTTTGTTTTTTTACTTGATTGATGTAAATGACGAAAAAAGGGACCATAAATAATGCAAAATTTACATTTGTCAAGAATTAAATTACCTGGTTAATCTAATTTGCAACGGGGCCAAATTTGATTTGGCTTTTTCACATTTTGCATTCCTTTTCAGTAATGTAGTTTTGTTTTGTAATCTTTGTAATGTAGCTCTATAATATCAATTGGAACCGCCCCTCTAGGTTGTATATTGTTTCACGTTTTGAGGCAATCAAGCTCCAGTTGAAAAGTCGGTGATTGATGTAAATTTTGATTGTAGTTAATGTCCCTTAACTTTCACAGCATTAAACTTATAATAGATAAGATTAAAATAGAGTAGAATGGCATATTCAAACAATGATTAAAACATAATCACATGAAATTGAAATATTGGTCTCACAACATCATACAAAACTGTTATCTTAATTATAAATTCTATCTCCTGTCTTGCCTTTAATTTATTTTAAACTTTTGAAATTTCCTATTTTAGTCTACTTTGTGCAATTCAATTCAATTTTGCGCCTGGCAACAAGCTTAAAGTGTAATAAACTATGAATTAATAATAATGTGTTAACAAGATTTTTAAACACATCATGTGGATTTCATTTGCCTTCAAAACAAAGTATTCCCTCAAACTGATCCCTCATTGTTATTATTTTTTATTTGGAAATAACTCAAAAGGCATTTGACAAACCCCCAAGCATACGTCAAGAAAGTGTGAGACTCTAAACACTATTATAGGATTTGCTTACCTGTCCCTCCAATAACATATATGCGACCTGCCATGACAGTGGAGCCTGCAAATGCCTTAGGGTGTGGAAGAGGAGATATGTAATCACAGGTTGTATTCTCTGGGGTAAATCTTTCCACGGTGGCTGAATAAGCCCTGCCATTATGTCCACCAATAATATAAAGTTTGTTATTCAGCATACAGGCTTGGCAGCCATGACGATTTTCACTCATAGTAGTTGTTGGGCCCCAGGTGTTATCTCCCACATTATAACTCTCTAAGGTATTGATGCAATCAGATGATGTAGACAGTCCCCCTGTAGCATAAAAACAAAGTGAAGATTGCAGATACTGACATGTTGAAGGAACTATGTTTGGACAGAGTCACAAATACACAAACAATGAGCAGATCTATGACTACTAAACAAGTTGGGGAAAACTTCTGAATAGAATTGAGTAAAATTTTGTAAATATTTCCTAATGTAAACTTGGTTGTAGTAAAGTGATCAGGAAGGTTAGAGCCAGAGCACGTATGATACAAATCTTGAAAATGTAAGTGATTGTTTTCACTGCAGTAAATTTCCCAAGAAAGGTCACTGCTACTGATTTCAATCCAAGTAACTGCACGATATCTATACGAACTTGTGACTTAAAGGTAGGCTCATAGATTGGTTTTTGTCAACAAAATACTTACTTGTAGGCAAAGAAAGATGCAATAGAGGTCAAACGAAAAAGTTTCAGCTTAATACAGTGTCTACTTGCTGAGAAAACAGCTAAAGCTGTCACAGTATTTTCACAAGAACTTTGAATCCACACTTTTTTAGCGAGAAACGATTCATGCATGAATCTTTCTTAGACTTTAATGTTTTGGGTGAAAATTATCAGAACCATATTACTTGGAAGGAAGTCCTTTCTCAAACTAGTTTATACTATCATCAGCTTCTCACCAAGTAAGTTTTTAAGGTTATTAATTTTTTGAGTATTTACCAATTTATGACCCTACCTTTAACTTGGCTTGTAAAGAATAAATTTAGGACTTGACTTGTAACCACAACTCCTAATCTTTATCATAGATCAGCCCTCTTGTTGTTTTCCAATTTAAATGATTTTTTTATAACCAAGGCTGGAAGGGCAATCAGTCTGATCCAATTATGGTTTAACAAGAATCTTGAATAATTCCTGCTCTTGTAAACAGTAAACAAGGCAATAGTTGTAGCATCTTAAAGGTCTCAAGAACTTTTTTTAACTGAGTTGTTTTACTTCATTTCATCTCTGTCATGAATACCTGCAACATAAATGGTCCTCCCATCACATGCCATTCCAAAAGCTGAACGTTCAGTGTTCATAGAAACAACAGGTAGAATGCCATGGTCTGGTGTCTTGACTCCAGGGCTTCGTATCTTAACTATTGGAAGAGCCTTTGACCATTTGTCACTGCCCTCACAGAAGACGTAACAAGAGCTAAGAGAACATCCTTCACATTCTCCTCCTACAGCAACAAGTATCTAGTAAGACATGGTTGAAGAAAGAGTACCACATTAGCCATAAATCATCAACTTAGTATCCAAGATCTCAAACAAACAGAGGGTATCAATTTATATGCAAATTACATCTTGTTTTTGTTTACCATGTACCAGAAACACTCAGGAAAAATATCCTCTTTAAATTTTGTTTGCTTTATAGAATTTTGCATTCATTTATCTATCAAATAAAAGACTTTTCTATTTGACAGCTATTTGACTTGTCCCTTGTGTTTTTACATAGTGGTTTGTTGTGATTCAAAGAATTTGACAATTTTGCCTGAAACTTGTGTTGATCTGACTGGCAGCCGAACAAAGATATTGACAATATAGGGAGACCACCAACATTAGGGACCCTCCATATTACGGCTAGATGGCTGGAGTGCCAGCACAATAATCAGGAGGTCGCAGGTTCAAATCCCGCTCTAGTCATTTTCAGTGGCGGCGCTAATGGGGGGGGGGGGCCCCAGTTATTTTTTTTGCCCCCCCCCCCCAGTTTTTTTCCCCGATGGCGGAAATTGAGTTTAATCCCAAACCATTGCACCCAATTTGTTACAATGTTGTTTGCGCTGTAAATAATAAACTCAATTTCATCCATCATAATTAGCTGGCACCATCAAAAAAGCCCAATACACTTTCCATCTCCGGCAATGTTAATAAAATGTGGATTTATTTATCTGTACAAGCTTGGAAACTTGCTATAAATAGAAATGCATTGTCTGCCCAAAACCGTAAGCAGCCATTGTACACGCAGTTCGCACAAACAGTGCAAAATCTTATTTCTAGAGTGAATTGTAGGCTTATACAGTACATTATAGACTTTTGTTTGCCCCCCTAAATTTAAGTTTGCCCCCCTCTTGCCCCCCCAGATTAACAGGTCTGGTGCCGCCGCTGGTCATTTTTTTCTTTTTTCAACCAAAAATTATTTAAATTTTACCAAGTCAGTTTCCCTTGTGGTTTATTAATCTATATTTCTAAAGTGATACAAAATAAACTGTCCTTGTTCTTACTTTAATCTTTTTTCTGTGTCCTCTTGACCTTACAGGACTATCCCCCTCACTGACTATTTGAAGTTTCCGCAGTTGTGTTGCAATAGCCCCCTCTTGTGATAGAATTGGTTCACTCTCTACTTGATCCATCAAGAATTCTGATGACAGTAATGGGATGGCGACATACTTCAGTAAGGTCCAGACTTTAGATGAGCGCTTGGATGGTTTCAGTTTGGCCCACTCTACAATAGCTTTGAAGACCTTTATTTAAAAAAAAAGGAGTTCAATGTCATACAATGTGAAGCTTTTCTCTATTCAAGAAAACCCTTCCACACCTAGATTGAATATCCGGGATTTGACTTTGGATCTGGAAAGCACTCTTTATACAGAGCTTTGAGAATGGACTCAAAGACAAAACTCAAATCATAAATTTGATCACATTGGAGCATTACAGTCAGGTGTAGATTGCATGAGTCATAAATACAATGTGGCTGTTTGATTGCCAATGTAGGAAACTTAGAATTACCCGTGTATTACAAACTTTTAAACTATTGACCCCTTGCACTGGCAGCATATTCAGCTTCTGTTTGCATACACCTTGAACAAAGGCTATCCAGATTCATAAACTGGCCCCTTTTATATTCTCATTATACAATGCTCTGATTACAATGGTAAACAGGGCACTGTATACTCAGAACATTCCTGAGTCCTTTAAAAAAAATATTACTCAGATGGGATTCAAACCCATGACCTTTGCCATTCTAGAGCAAAGTGATATACGCCTTCTCATGAGAGTATTGGGTATACAGTGTGTAACACATTTGGATAAAACACAAGTAATAAAGATCAATGTAAGATAATGACAGTAAGGAACATACTTGCTCTTCACAAGAAACAGCTAGATCTTCACAGGCTACTAGCCTCTCTAGATCCTTCCATGTCAGTAGCTGAAACTCTGCCTCTCCAGTCACCTCCTGGAAATGATCTCTCACAAATCTGAAAGACTGCTGCTCCAAATCATGACTTGCGTAGAAAGATGCTAAACGCCAGATACCTAAGCAGTTAGCAGCATTCAGATGGGATGCTAAGTATAGACAGCAAGCATTGTAAACACTGGTGACTTGAAGAAGATTAGCACAGGCTAAGATACTCTCAACGTTGTCTTGATCAAGCTGAGGAGAGAAGAAGTTATTATCTTGTTATTATGATATGGATAGAGAGATACTAAATGCCAGATACCTAAACAGGTAGTGTGACATGGCTGGATAATTCTTTTTCCGGGTTACAGTAGCAGCAGCAAGCATTGCAAACTGACCAAGCTGAGGATAGAAGACATATCTTGACATTTCATTTTTTATTTCATTCTGGTTTTAATAAAAAATACCAACCAAAAAGTCTGGAGACTGAAAATGTTCAGTTTACAAAGAGTGACATCAAAAATAAGTAATATAAATTAAAACAAAATTAAGATACACAATTTTGCAATACAATTCAAAAACTCAAAAAAGAAATTGCCTAAAAAAGAGGAAAGAGAGAGAGGAAAAAATATAACAACAGAAACAGTGAAGGTTTGAAAAAATTTAAAAAGAAGAAAAAGCTGGAGACAAGAGTTTAAAAAGGATGAACTAACACAGAATTATGCACAATTAGTGGCGGCTGCATTAAAAAAACTAATCATAAAAGGAATGGAGGACTATTCTGGAAGTTCTGATTTTTTGAATATCTAGTTGCTGAGAATTTCTGAGGTTACGACCTGATGCTGCTTAAGATTTACGTTTTTTATGGATTTGGCCTTCATGTCATTTACACAACACCAATCAAAAAGTGAATCGATGTGAGATTGTAAATTCAAACGTCCATGTTTGGGGCTATGATTTCAACCAAGCTCTTATTGACACACTTCCGCGATTGTCAAGGGTGGCTACTGCATCATTGACCATGGCCAAGAAAATGACTGGGCCCAAATTCGTACCCTGTGGAACACCACAAGTGAGGCTGAGTTGGGATGTTGTTACTTCATGGATTCAAACGGTTTGCGAGCGCTCAGAAATGAAACTGAAAATTGTGGGTAAAACAGCACGATCAACGCCAAGGTGAATGAACTTTTCAATCGCATTAGTATGATTTACATGATCAAAAGCTTTGCTGAAATCTATGGCACATATATTACAAAGTTTCCAGCCTTATCGACCCCTCAGTGAATGTGCCAAGCATGCTAACAAGATAATGCACGATTAACCTGGGTAGAAAGATGCTAAATGCCAGATACCCAAACAGACAGCAGCAGCAAGCATTGTAAACCCTGGTGACTTGAAGGAGATTAACACAGGCTAAGATGCTCTCACCGGTGTCTTGAACAAGCTGAGGAGAGAATTGAGGACCTGTGACAGTCCGATATTTGTTGATGATGCAACCTTATAAATATTATTCAACAGATATGAGAACTTTTTAATAGATAAAAACAAACCTTGATTTTAGCTGTGTAGGCGTAAGTTACTATGGCATCCAAGGCAATAGGATCCACATCTCTTATGATGACTGTACTTTGTTGGCTTTCTAGCATGTTACCCATAAACATTGCTTGAAAGTATGGACTACTTGCAGCAAGGACAACCCTGCAAGAAACCAATAAAAATATTGTTGATTAAAACAAACACATTTTGTTAACAAGAATGACTGAACATTGATTTTTGAAGGAAATCTTGATTCCAATGACATCTTGATGTCGCTTCTGATTTTGCTTTGTATCCCGACGTCTGACAATGAGTTACTAACTGCACTTTTAAGTACTAGTTTTAAATTTGGCGTGTACGTTATAGTAGATTCTAATTTGTAGTAGATATTTAATTTGAATCCATCAGTGTGCAGTTTAAAATAAATTGAAATTAAATCATAAAGTTGGTACTGAAAATACATGAAGTGAGCTATTTTGAAATAGTTTTGTAATCCCTGTAATATAAGACAGAAACTTCACCATACAAAGTCTCAAATATCGATTGGTCAATCTTTTAAAATTGCCTCACCTATGTGCCTTAACACAGTGGTCACCTATCTTCAATGTCACATCACATAGATGACCATCAGTACGGAATCGTTCTAACATCTCTAATATAGTACTCTGGTGACATCCATCACGATGCCATGTACAAGTCTCATCCATGGTAGGCAAGGAAGTTGTTGATCAACTGGCAATACTTCCTCTTAAATTTGGTCCTTGTTAGTCTGTAAACATTAAGAAGGTAAAAGGAGAATTGATTAGTTCATAGAGCAGAGAAACTATCAAATAGTGGTTAATTAACTTTTACATGACATGTTTTGTGGACTATAGTTTCCCTTGGTTTAACTTCAAGTAATAAACCAGAGGGAAATCGACTGTGTAAATTTAAAATAATTTGGGGTTGAACAAAGAAAAATTGACTAGAGTGGGACTTGAACTTGGGAATTCCGGATTAACGTGCTGGCGCTCTACCAACTGAGCTACCTAGCCCTAATGTGGTCGGTCTTCCTGCCACTTCCTAGGTTGTATCATAAACTTGGGCGTGATCCCTGGCTATATGGCAGTTACAGGTTGAATAGCTTCTGACTGGCACCCCCAAACAAAGATTTTGACAAAATAGGGAGACCGCCAACATAGGGCTAGATAGCTCAGTTGGTTGAGCGCTGACACGTTAATCCGGAGGTTGCAGGTTTCAAGTTCCACTCCAGTCAATTCTTTTTTGTTCAACCCAAAATTATTTCAAATTTACCCAGTTAGTTCCCTTGTGTTGATTACTTGATATTTAATTTTCTGTTTGAAATTAATTGCATAACACCATGATAAATTTGACAAGTATTAAAAAAAAACATTTGTTTTGAAAAATATAGTGGGCAAAGGCATCTGCCGGCTACAGAGCCATACAGAGTCTTGCATAACACTTGGAATCACTGCAGACATTTGTTCCACGTATGGCTTCAATGGGACACCATACTCTATACTATATCGACACAACACTATAGAGTAAACTAATAGCTCCATGAGTAAACTAACTAGTCAGGCCTTCAAAGATCGGAAAAAGGTGTAATAGTTGCAACGTTGATCAAGTTTCAACAGTTATAACATACTTCAAATTAATCAAGAAGATAATTGATACCTTGCATTTGTATATTTTTGGTCATCTTGAAGAAATAGTTTTCAATCGTTGAAAAATTTTAACTGGAGGATATACCATTAAATGGTCAGAGAGCTAGGTGGGAAGGAAAAATGGACAAACAGTATTCCCTTTCCCTCCCACAGTGCCTTTCACCTATTGTGCAGCAGAATTAACCAGGCAGTATTTGCAAGGTCTACACTTGTCTACCTCCATTTTCCTTGATCCTACGGCTTCATCATGTAATGTATGATTTCACTCTTCTTTCCATAATTACCATCCACCATGTTTTTGAGGTTATACTATAGATTCATACCTGCTTTCCTGCTGCTACTTGTATGATTTGACTCTTCCCTCTACCCCTAACCACGCTCAATAGCAGCAAACTGTTTGTTATGGTCATCCTATGAATGATTATCTCCTATAGTCTAATATATTATGTCTTAATGACTTGTTTTTCCCGAGTAAACTGGTAGTATGATTTCAATCTACCCTTTGTAAACTCTATATATATCCCTTGATTATGTACGGCTATGTTAGAAACTTCTACACATACCAATCTTTTGTAATGGTTGTTCCAAGTACTTACCTGTGCATGCTGTGTGTACAAAATTAGTGTTTACGTTAAATCTTTCATGTTTTAAGAAATGTTCTAAAACTGTGGAACTCACCTCTTCTCTACAATGTAGTTTGTTTTTTTGTGACCCGACTAGACAGTAAGACCTCTCTTGTGATGGTCAAGGAAACTCTCAATTCAACAATAAGTAATCATTTAATACAATTGCGGTAAATATGACTAAAAAGACACCTTGCTTGAGTGCACAGTGACTGAGTGATTGCAGACGATACACAGAAATAAACAGTGTGCAACCTAGACGTCTTTCTACGTATTATCTGAAGGGGAGCGGAGCCTGACTAAACGTACTTTGTTATTCGTTTACCTTTTGATCACAATGCCTCAATAAGTCGATAACACTATTGTTTAGAATACAAAAGACTTGACTCTACTGAAGGTTGTCTGCTCACTACGTATGACCATAAAGGTGATACGGAGGTCACAACGCGAAAACGCAAACATAATTGTTTAATATTCGTTCGGTTCGACTGGAAAATTCACTTCAAGGATAAACTAAAACAAGATGATTCTTCAGGATAGTATTTTAGTTATATTTATTTTAAGAAATACCTTTCATCATAAATATCTAATAGATATAAGAAAAATCTAAAACAAAGTTCCTTCAAACTACGAGTCCAGACGACCAGAAAATCATCACAAAAATCCAGCAACACCATTGTAAGAATTTAGAACAGTTGATAAGATATGTTAATTTATTGTGCATTATTAAAAAACATATCAAACCATAACAGCACAAAGCATTATCTTTAAATAACCAAGCACAAAACATGTTTACTAGTCTGTGACGTATTTGCAAGGCTTTGAAAAAACCCATGACACGCGATACAACCTTTAGGCTAAGCACTACAATCAACGTTGGTTATCTAGAAAACCACAAATCAAAAAAAGTCGGTCTCATAAATCCCAGCATACCTGTTTGTTGGATGGAATGTCATTTGAATTTTGCTTTCATTATTTTTCAGTCCTTCATGTTAAGAAATAATTTGTACCTGCAACAAATTCTTCACATAGATTGAATTCGTGTTTGTAAGCTATTTGAGGATCTTTTTAAATTCCACTCTTTTTAGCGCGATAGAGGAATTAAACAAAATAACGCTACATCAGTGGTGTTAATATTTTATAGGGGCAGACAAATTAAAAGCAGAAAGCAATTTAGTTGTCTATTTTCCCATTATGTTAGACTGGCTATTTCCATGTCAGAAAAACAAAAGCAGTCATTTTAACACCTTGTCTTTCCCAAGTGTTCACGTCTGACCGTCAACGTTTGAAAATTCGTTCCTGCCTCGTGACTCAAAACGGCTGCTTTCTGACAAACGGAACCTGACCTTACGACCCCACTAAAAATACACGAATTGGGAAATCAAAAACCTTTCGCACAAACTTCATACATGTTTGAATACATGATAACAAAGATATTTGCATATGACATTCTGACTGGAATATTGATAAGAAATATGTATTTAATATAATGTTCTTTCATCATCACAGGCATAAAAATTGCTTTAATAATTCTATAATACAGATAATATACAGATGTGCAATGTGCGATAGACTCCTATTGAAAATATAGATAGTGGTAGGTTTAAATGTAAACATTTCCCGCTATAAAAAGAGAACCGTTTCAAGATGCAGCCTATACAACTTTCCAGCTTGTGATGAATTGTTTTTGTGATAACCAAATTGTGTTGATTTAATTTGGCAACCATGAAAGTAGATACATAATCTGTATGATATGACGATATTTTGTTCGGTTAATCCTTTATGCCGTAAATGATTTAAACCCAGCCATTCACTCCGGATAGAATGAAAGTAATTAAAACACTTGTGCAGCTAGTTTTAAAAACTCAAAGTAAATGGTGAAAAAAGAAGAAGATTGGCAACATTCCAAATGTAAATTGATATCTCAAGTTGATCACATTTGCATACGACTCTCCCTTGGAATCAGTTATAACTTATAAAGCTACGCCACTAAAAAAAACACTAAACTGGAAATAATGTCACTTTGTATCTCTAGAGAAAGTTTGAAATATTTTACACTTAACTTTTTTGAGTTAACAAAACAACCAACATACGTTAAAGTCAATCCATAATACTGCCAAAAATAAGATGAGATAAATAGGTCAAACACCCATTATTTTGCTAGGACGCTTAGTCAGCAGGAGAAGAAAAAAACCTAATCACCATTTAAAAATACTCTTTCACTGTGTGTCCCCCCCACCCCCGCCCCTCCCATAGACCACGTTTGTTTGTGTTGTATCTTACGGACAAACTCCACAACCAACGGCTGTCTACAATGTTAATACGTTTCAAATGCTCAAGAAATTAGCGGAATGCGAGTTTAATGATCATAGAATAGACTTGGCATTGCCTTGTAAACAATCATTAATTTAATCAAGACAGAGAAACAAAATAAACATCAAGCCGATGTATGCGAAACTACAATGTATTATTTCAAGAGTTCAAATCTTATTCGTTTGTGTAGGATTTTCCTAGTTCAGCAAAATAACACTTTTCATGGGAAGTGACAACGTTTCAAGTTTCAAGTTTTATTACCCTCTGAAAAATGGAAAACGATTGGAAAATATGAATAGAAAAGAAAACAATTTGCAATTGTTAAACAAATATCATTAAAAAAGTTTGTAATCAAATGGGTAAGTAAATTCTTTATTAAATATTGACCTAGTTTCTGGAACCAATGTTATAACTGAGTTGAACATTTCAGGGAATGTTTCAGTTAATTTGACTCCAAAACTGTCACATGATTTAAAGTTGATACGAAATTAATATATTTGTGAAGAGATTTAAGTTTATGGAGCAAAATACAGTACAGTTTTGATATCACAATAAGTTAGCGCTTTGGTTTTGCAAAAACAACAACTATTGAAATGAATGAAGTCCATGTATCCTGATTCTTGAAACTTTCTTAGACTCTATTCTGAGCAAGCAACAACTAGTAACATACTTCCTCATATAAGGACAGTATTTTACAGTGTTGCAAATATTTCTTGTATAAAACATGCAATTCACAAGTTCGTTTTACCAATCATTATTTTATGAAGTGATTTACCATCAAATACTGATCAACAAGTTTTTTGCTCGACTGCAAAAACTTAAAGTAGTAATGAAGTTTCTAGAAAACTAATTTTTTGGGAGATGGTGTTGTAACTAACTTGTTTACATCAACGGCTGAAATTATTCAGCTGATAAATATGATTGTTATTCAAACTTCCGACTTTATCCCAAAACCACTTGCCTTCGGTCCTCAAAACATCTGGTTAAAAACAGCCCAAGCAGTAGTACCTTTGTTTGAAATTACTATGGAACAAGATAATTTTATTCAGTAGGAATAGACAATATAATTAGTCCACTCGAGCTTACCAAAAGAGCTCAAAGACTCAAAAGATAAAATCTCAATTTAAAAAGAAAATCTTTGACATTTTAGGTGCATGACTTAAGGATTCTTTCCAAATGCATGGAATAAAAAATAGCTTAGATTAATTTTTGTTCTCACAGTGATCTGGTTTGGGGATGTAAACAACTTTAAATACATAGTATTTTTTTTTATACACAATATATACATTTTGATGCCTAAAAACTGTGAAGTCAAAACTAAAAAACACATATCAAATAATACCAAATTAAAACAAGCTATATTTCATTAAATTTTGTCTCTCTTACATTAACAGAGTTAATTTTACAACTTTAGAAAACAACTTTAAAACAACCTTTTTTGAAGGGTCATCCATCATGATATTCTGTAGCACAAAATCCAAGATGAGAATGCGGATTATTCATACTGGATAAATCAGCAAAGATAACAACAAAAAATACAAGACTGTTGACAAGATTTCAATTCCCCCTGGACTTCTTTGCAGGAAATTCACTTCTTGAGATCGCAAAGCAAGATACTACCCTGCAGATATGATCATGATCAATCTGAAGCTGTAGTACAATCACCATATAAGATAAATTAAAGACAATTTATCACCAGCGTTCAGTCAGAAGAAAATGGCTGTATAAACACACATTTTGTAGTAATAATGCATTAATTATCAGAGGTGAGGGTCAATGATGAAAGCTAAGTCTGAAACTGGAATCTCGATCTTAGGAGATACATTAAAATGATGGCATTTCTACCTTTTGGTAACCCTTGGAGTTATAGATTCCAGGGAGCTTCTGGGAACAGTATCCTCAGCACTAGGGAAGTAGATCAAAGAGCATGACTTATTTTATTTTGAGAAAAATACAGCATTGTTTTGTTTACCAGGCAGACTTTAAAATCAGATAATAGTCTGAGGTTTCTCCTCCCTGAATTATGCATTGTAACTGAAACAAGGTGATGTTGTAGGAAAACACTTACAGATGTGCATCTTTTATTAAAGTGTGAGATACAACCTTACTGCAAAGCACCCTGTTTGTGCAAGGTATGACCTTGTTTAATTACCATTCACTTATCAACTTGTTGCAATGATATTTTTGTAACAATGTTGCATAATTCTTGAAAACAAGTGAACAAAAGTATACTGGACTTTCGAGATTTTAGTTCTGTGCAAAATTGGTCATGAACAAAACCTTTAAATTTTTGTTTTAAAAATCATTGATTTAAAACAAAAATCAGATAAAAATTAAAAGCCCAAACTACTTCAATTTACTTGAATGTTGACATCAGGCTTTTGTTGGAGCTTTTGTTTGGGCCTTTAAGATTAGCGTCAACCCCAGTTCAACCAGTGGTAGCTATTGGCATTGATTAGCTATATACACAAAATGAAGTGTTTAATTCAGTATTCTTGGTGTATCAGACAGAGAACTTGTTGCATGTTCTTTCTTTCTGTCACCATCAATCCCATGTCTTTGTTCAATCCTTGATCTATCAATGTCTACTTCTAATGTCATATCATGTGTAGTCCTTAGAGCTGGGGAGATGTCTAAGTAGGAGTCTTCAGTCAGTGTAGATCTCCTCAGATGAGAGCCACCATTGTTATCTTCATCAAATTTTCTTTTCTTTGCTTTAGCTGAAGGTGAAGTTTTGTTTGAATGACGCTCTTCTGTATGACGCTTCGCAGGAGGCTGACCATCACTTTCAGGTTCTAAATGAGTCCTCTTCAAGGGTCTGGTGGGAGAACTTAAAGATGCATCCAATTTAGCCCTTTTCTTCGGTGGCTCACCTTCTGCATCTACCTCCTTATGATTTGACAATTTAGGTGGTGTAGTCTGTTGGGGTTGGTAAGATTCCATTAATGCTTTGATCTTCTCATCAGTTGGAGGCCAGAGCTTAAATCCAGCATCATTCTGCAGAAAGAAGATGGCAGTCCCATGTACAGCACGGTAGTAGACCTCATTACTGTGTAAAGAATCCAACAGTTCAACAATGTTATAACAAGGTCACTGGGACTGGCCAAATTACCTCTATATAATAGGAGCGCTGTTATAAGAGGACAGCAAAACAAAGAAACACAAAGTAGAAATGAGATTCAGGACTTTAGGATTTACTCTTTGTAAGCAGAAACTCTTTATAACGTGCTCTTTATAATGAGGGTTGACTGTGTATCTGTTTTGTCTGTATCACTACCTCCAACTATCTTTCAACATCTGAAGTCACTGACCATAGTCCCAATGTGAGTTAGGCAGTATCCAAATTGGTGGCTACGGCTACAGCTACGGCTGTTGCTAAGGGTGTTGCTCAGGACATCCTATACTACAACTCATGAAAACACAGTGATTCAGTCGTAGCCGTAGATGCCAATTCAGACTGGACCGTACTTCCTACAATGTAATTCCGTCTATACTTACTCTGCACAAGCATGTTGTGCACCACTGCGGTACTCATGCTCATAAGCTGTCACAGTCGTCTGTCTCCTCTTGAACCTGAAACCAATTAATGAGGAATAACTTAGTCAAGCCATCCAAGATACAAGTTTGGAACACTAGGTGGCAGCAGACATACCAGGTCATTTTCCATTGTTACATAATTTTCAGCAATTTGGGGGTGAACAAAGAAAATTTGACTAGAACAGAATTTACATCTGCAACCTCCGGATTAACATGCCTGTGCTCTACCCAACTGAGCTATCAAGCCCTATGATGGTGGTCTCCCTATTTTGTCAATATCTTCGTTTTGGGTGCCAGTCAGCAGCCATTTAACATGAAACTGCTGTATAACCAGAGATCACACCCAAGTTTACGATACAACCTAGGAAGGGGATGCAACTTTGTATTTTAAATATCAAGTAATAAATCCTAAGGGAAACTGGGTAAATTTCATTCAATTTTGGGATGAACAAAGACAAATTTACAAGAACAGGATTTGAACCCGAGCCAAGTCAGTTTCACTTGTGGTTTATTACCACTAATTTTGGGCATGGACATATTTCAGTGAGCAATGTATAATTAGCTGGTATGTTTGCTGTCATTGAGTGTTCCCAACAGTCTCCTATTGAATAATCACTGTGACAAACATTGTAGATACAAGTTTAGATAGATGGATGTATTTACATATACTCCAACTCAAAGTGGCAATGTGATGGCCCAATGTCTTACAGAGCCAATGAAGGTAACAACCTCTCAGCTTTTAGTCTTTACCTTTAGAGTTGATTTATGCAGCCCATTAGAAAATGAAGTTCACTGGCTACTAGGATCTAATTCCCACATTAGGGAGGAATCTGCCTAAAGTTGATATATATTCGATTTGGGGTAACACCATGTGTAAAAAATATCTACTTGCTGAATATATATTGATACCTCACCATGCAATGCCTCAAAACCCATACGCCTTAAGTTGATCACCAATTTTGAAACAGTTAGCTTTTGGTTTACAAATCCAAAATACTTAAAGAAATCTGTATGGGAAAGCAGTCTAGTACCCCGTGCCACTGACCTGCTTTTCTCCATATTCACAAGAGCAGCTGTTGGTGGGTTTCTCCATTCAGGAATAAAGACAATGAAAGACAATGGATCACATGTGCCAGCCAAGAGACGCTGCAAGAGAAAACAAGGCAAGTTTCATACCAAGTAGTGTAAATGGCAAATTCCTCTCACAAATACAATCACTATTAGAAAAGCCTTTGAATATTTTTTGCAAAAAGTATACACAATTAGTTATAAAATTAACATCAGAAGATTGTGGTTGTAGTACAATCAGAGTTTAATTGTATAAGTTTAACTTGTCTTTATCTAATTATATATTTAATAATTTGCATTTGAGACACTATAATTCTTGAAAATTACTAACCTCAAAATGTGCCACCATTGATTCCATAAGTTCCTCACCAAAGGGAGGGTTAGCTTCAAAAGATCCGCTTACTGGGTTGAAATCAAGAATTGGACTGTGGAATAAATATTAACACAAATAAAAGAACAATTTCAACTTCCCTACTTTCATCCACAAATAAGAATCCTTTTCTTCTTGTCACCAACAAGACTTTATAATTGGTATAACAAAAATAAGGTCAGTTATGGTGGTTTACAACTTGACATTTCAATCAGTTTGCTCTGAAACTATTCATGAAAAGAGACTTGAAAGAAAGATTTCAACAAAAAAAGCAACTACTTGTGGTTTAAAGGAAATACTCATTTTGCAACAAATCTAGAGAATTCCCATGTGCAGGACCACTCTGCTGAACAACAAAAAGTCCCAAGTATTAAGTTTTTTGTTCCGTGGAAGGAACTGTTAACATCAACTTTACAGTCATATTTGATTACCAAATAAGCTATAGCAGGTTAGCTTTCTGACAGATCCACAAGAGTGTCCAGAACAAACCTCGTACCCATTCAGGTCTCTTGTCTACTTACCCTCTTGATCCAAAATAGCAGTCTGTATCAGCAAACGCAGAGCAATACTGCTTGAAATAACAATTGAGAGGAGATGCAAAACATTCAAAGGTTACTCCAAAGTTATCATGAAGTGACTTGAAGACTTCCACGGGTAGAGCTCCCTGGAGGCCATGACCCTCGTATTGACCAACTCCAAATAATGTCTGAATCATAGAAGAGGGAACAAAAAACAGAGTTTATCCATCCAAAAGTTTTTGGCAATAACTGAGGAACTTGATTCTTAAATTAACTATGATCAATTAATATCTTCAATAAAGGAGACATAGCACCCAGAAAAGATTTACTTTTATAATATTAAAACCACCATTTTCTTGTAGTTTCATTACTTAAAATTATTCAGTATTTCCCTCAACAAGGACTGTGCAAGATTAAAAGGAGTGTGGAATACTAAAAAAGAGTGTAGAGACTTGAAGATCAAACACATCTACAGAATTTTTATTTACTTATTGTCTACATTATGTAAATCAACATCTTCCTGACATAAGAGGACACACGCCCTCACCCCCAAAGAGAGAATATGTGGCTCAAGGCCAAGCAGTCTAGTTCACCAGACTCAAGCTCTGGTGTTGTCAGCAGCAGAGTGTGGGTTCGAATCCCGGTCATGACACTTGTGCCCTTGAGCAAGGCACTTAACCTTAGTTGCTTGGTAAACAGTTGAGAAGCCAGGCCCCTAGTGGTTGATACCCATGCCTACATCCTTACGGACTGTGAAAGGGGTAACCCTGTTTCAACCCCAGGAGTAGGTGGCAACGTGCCCCTGGTGACAGTTGATTTGGGTCGACAGCCCAAATCAAATTAAATGTAGCCCTCACCATGTGAGCTAGGCGATATCTCACTAAAAATATATCTAAAAATCCTCCCTTCACCCTGGGATCGCCCCCTGGTATCTCCCAATATTAACACACCCATTTTCTTGTAGTTTCATCACTTAAATTCTTCATGATTCCGTAACACGTTTTGCTTTTGACACTTTCCTCATTCACGCACCAAAGTAATAAAACAATTATATACAAAACTTAGTTTTATTGAGGATTTTTGTCCACATTTTTCTGCAAGATAAAATGTCCTGATCTCTCACCTGATATCTCCGAAGCAAACACCAAACTCTTGGCAAGAAATTATATTTGTGTCCATCATCTCTACAGTACACCGAGTACAGTATCTCCTGAGGTGAAATAAAGATATGACAGCTTCAATTCAGAGTTTTATCCTACATTACACAACTGTACAATAAAAGCTCAATACAAATTCTGCAAAGTATAACAGGCTTTGTGTGATTCTTGTGAGGCTAGAAGATTCAAGATCAATGCTACATTTACAGTAAAAAAACATTTAAAACAAAAGTTTGCCCAAAACAAGGCTTAAAGGCCCTGTACACTATTGGTAAGATCGAAAAAACACAAATGTTCACAGATCCACACATAACTTACATGACTTAAAGTAAGTAATGGTAGAAAGGGTTCCTTAAAATATTTCTGCCTAAAATGCTATCGTTTCTGAGAAATGAATAAAACAATAGTTTTTATCGTGCGCGATAATAAACTCGATGCTTGAAAAACAGAAAACACATAAGGTCTCTTTTCACTATTTTCTCGTGACCTCGATGACCAACTGAGCTCAAATTTTCACAGGTTTGTTATTTCATGTATATGGTTAATCACACAAAACATGAACTTTGTTTGCGACTGTTTTGTCAGCTCTACCAATCCTGTGTAATACCTTTAAAGCCACTCTTGGTAAGGGACTACAAAAAGAAAATATTTAAGATGAAAATAGCTCAGGGGAGCTGAAGGTAGAAATTGATATTCCTCTTAAAACACTCTAGATTGTAAGATGGAGGGAAGCATGCACCAGGCAAGGAGTTCCAAAGAGATGCAGTACATGGAATAAAGCTGTTGGAAAAGCTCGTTGTTCTACATCTCAGCAAAGCAAGAGTGAATGAATGAGAAGAAGCAGAAAGCCTGGTTTCACACTCAAACATCTTGATAGGAGGAACCCATGATGTACATGTAGCCACTGCTTAAGATGTCTATTTATACACATTCTAAATAGAGCTCTACAAGATAAAGGCAGTGGTCTATCTCCTTTAGGATGATTGGACTAACAGGATACTTTCTATCAATTGGCTCATTGAGTCAGTATCAAGTCATCTGAATTCAAAATGGCACTTCAAAACAGCAACTTCTCCTCTTACCAGTTTCTTGAGGTGAGCTGTATTGAGTTTCATCATTTCTCCTTTATAACGAAGGCACGTTGTGCTTCCCTCTTCGTGGATATCCACCGTGGGTAACCTTGGGCTGGGTACATAGTCAAACACTGGGTAACAAGGCATCTTCCTGTCAGCTGGTGCCCTGGGAAATGGTGCCGGCTCTGAACAAAAAAAAGAAAAAGAAAAAACAAAGTGAGACAAGTAGTAAGCTTTTTCAATCTTCCTATAAGCACAATAATTCTTTAGTGTCATTTGACTTGTTGTTTCCTTTAAATCTTCATAATGACTGATTTTTATAGTTGATCTTTAATGATGAACACAAAATGCCAACCTGCAGTAGAAAATTGGATAGCAACAATTTCAAAAGTCTAGCTGTCCACCATATCAATTGTTTGCACTAAATGGGAACTGAGTTTACCTTCAATTTGATGTTCCTTAAGTAGCTCCCAGTGTTTAGTTCTTAACTTCTTGACAATCTCACTTGACATGCTACACATCTTAGAACAGATTCCCTCAACTGATGATTGGACAGCTGAGTTGAGATGAGGTCCACATTGCTCCTTCAGATGAGCTAAGCGTTTCTAAAATAGCAGGAAAAGACTAAATTACACTTTTCTCCTACCAATAAAAAGGTTTTAAAATGTCCAGATTTAAACTCACCCATGGTTCTTCTCAAAGATACAACTTTTTTCTTTAATTTTTTATTGAATGGATTTCACTGACAAATTAAATGGTTCATTCTTGTGTCAAATGGTCCTTTTAATCTCATGCTTAATAAGCTCAATTGAAAATAGGAAGTGTTTTATAATCAAGTGCAGACCTTGGGCTTAAAGGAACGTTACAGAATTGGTAAGAAAAAACTTGTAAAATATACTTTTGATCACAGATTTACATAAAACTTACACAGTCTAATGATGATGATGGTAGAAAAAATCCCTTGAAATATTTCTGTCTGAAATGTCATATTTGATGGGAAATGAATAAACTAATATTCCGATTGGAGTTTATCGCTCAGTGAGCGTTTTATTCATTTGTTGAATCTATATGATTCATGCAAAGGGTGTAATCGCGTTTTTCACTATTTTCTCGTGACCCAGATGACCGATCGATCTCAAATTCTACAGGTTTGTCAGTTTATGTATATGGTGGATTACATAATGTGCTTACACTGCACAACTGTTTGTTAGCAAAACCAATTCTGTAATGTTCCTTTAAGCTTTTTGTAAAGTAGCCGCCGGGCCAGTAAACTGTGCATTTTACTTGCCCCCAGGAAGTTTTAGTAGCCCAGATTTTAAAACAGAAACTGCCATAAATGTAATGTTCTGATGTGTTAATGTTAACGATCACAACCAGTTTAATGATCAAATGAAGTTGTATTCACACACTCAATAATGATTAACACACTTTATACATTAATTATTCACATCTGAAAAGGAAGAAATGAGCATTTTAAACAAGTAGGTTGCACAGTTTTGAGTAGCCCACAGGGCAAGTTGAGAGGTGGTGTTTACTAGCCCATGGCATTTTTTACTAGGACAATGTACGTCGGGCTAGTGTTAAGGGTGAGCCCTGAAGTGTCATTCATAATAATAATAATAATAATAATAATAAAAATCATTCTTATAAAGCGCATTCCGTCCATGGCAGGACCCCAATGCGCTGTACAGGCATGAAACTTCTTTAAAGAAACATAAACAATTCTTAAAACTACACATTATTATACCCAAAACGCATGACAAAAATTTGACAAGCTGAATTGAAACAACTGACAGGAGAAATGTTTGAAAGTCACATGCTAAGCAGATGGGTTTTAAGTGAACTCTTGAACAGATCTAGTGAGTTCGCATTTCTAACATGTGTCAGGATTATCTCGACAACTAGTCTGTCTTGTTTTGCAATCACCCTTCTTTAATATTTATACATCGTGTGAGGAGCATATCTTGGGCAAAACAAATCACATAAATCACACACACCCTCACGTGGTAAAAAAATACTATGAATTGAACGCTTCGCAGAAACATTTCCGAAATTCAATCGTTAATAAAAACAACATAATAAACTGGATACAAAAATATAAAATTCCCTTACTCTATTTTGAACTGGCATGTAATTGAAATAGAAATCTTGATTTGTCTTACCATGTACTCATCTATACTGCAGCAGGGTTGAGTTCTCAACCATCGAAACATCTCATCAACATTCCACTTGATGATCTTACGACTCTCAGAGGATGCTTTCCTGAAAAAAAATAATAATAATCTCCATCTTTATCTGTTGATGTGCCCTCCATGTTGCAATTTGCAAGCCGTTTTTGCAGGTGGCTTGAATGATATCGATATATTCCACATTTTGTCCCCTGATGATTAGAGGCCTGATCAGTACTACTAATCCAGACCTCCAACTTTGTATTCACAGCACGGCAATAATTGCTTAGCTTTTCCCAGGGTTTGAAGGGCATCACAGTAATTTTGTAAGTGTAAAAAAGGCACCAGACAATTCAACAAATTTAGTCCCTTATCAAGATCCAAAGAAAAAACCAACTTTGCTTACCTTGACTCTATCAGTTTCTTTGCAGCTTCTGCGTATTTAAACAACAACTTACGGGCTTCTCCGTACAACTTAGGCCTGTACAGTCTGTTCAAGAAATCACATTTAGACGCTCAATCAGTCAAAACTATCTTAATATGTCTGTTTCAAATCTCGAAAATAAATATCATTACTGGTACCACACTATACAGAACACATTTTTACTCTTGCAAAAACTCTCATCAGAATGGGGCTGTTTCACTGATTAAAATTCCTACTATAATGGACAGGCCATATTACAGCTTTCCCTTGACTAATAATAAGGGAATAAAAGAGTGGGAGGAGATCTTAAATGGCCATCTTAAACCGGCAGGGTCTTGGCTGTGTGATAATGGACCGAGCACGACCCTGCAAGGCTTTAAGAAACCGTTTAAAAGACTCTTTCATTCTCATTCAAAAATACCTTTCCGTTAAAAACATCCAAAAACCTTTAAAAGTTGAGAACAATTCTTACAGTTTAGCCTCAGCTCACCTCAAGTTTTTATCCTTGTTGAGCAATAAGCCAAATATGTGATCTACCAACTTAAATTGGGCCGTAAAATGTGTGCACTCAATGCAATCATTCAGATAGCACCCTCTTTTGACTCAATTTCCCCAGGTCTTGTTTTAAAACACTTTTCATCATCTTTTTATTGCACATTTAAACATGACCATGTGACCACTTCTCAACCAGTCAGAATAGATAAACTGTCGGAGGTATTATGAATGATTCTAGGGTACCTAATTGATAACAATGATGCTAGGTTACCTGATGGGTATATCACTCATAATTTCTCTCTTCATGGAAGGTGAAACTTCTGGCTTACAATCACTGGGTAGCATTGGATCTTGACCTTTATCAATAACCTTCCTCTCTAGCAGCCAACGATTAAATGATTCCCTGGGTGCTTTGATCCCTAGTACAAACAAACACTACATTAGAAAATGGTCAAGTGATTCTCTGGGTGCTTGGATCCCTGGGTGCTTGGATCCCTGGGTGCTTGGATCCCTGGGTGCTTGGATCCCTAGTACAGACAAACACTACATTAGAAAATGGTCAAGTGATTCCCTGGGTGCTTGGATCCCTGGGTGCTTGGATCCCTAGTACAGACAAACACTACATTAGAAAATGGTCAAATGATTCCCTGGGTGCTTGGATCCCTGGGTGCTTGGATCCCTAGTACAGACAAAGACTACATTAGAAAATGGTCAAGTGATTCCTGGGTGCTTGGATCCCTAGTACAGACAAACACTACATTAGTAAATGGTCAAGTGATTCCTGGGTGCTTGGATCCCTAGTACAGACAAACACTACATTAGTAAATGGTCAAGTGATCCCTGGGTGCTTGGATCCCTAGTACAGACAAATACTACATTAGAAAATGGTCAAGTGATTCATGGGTGCTTGGATCCCTGGGTGCTTGGATCCCTAGTACAGACAAACACTACATTAGTAAATGATCAAGTGATTCCCTGGGTGCTTGGATCCCTAGTACAGACAAACACTACATTAGTAAATGGTCAAGTGATTCCCTGGGTGCTTGGATCCCTGGGTGCTTGGATCCCTTGGTGCTTGGATCCCTTGGTGCTTGGATCCCTAGTACAGACAAACACTACATTAGTAAATGGTCAAGTGATTCCCTGGGTGCTTGGATCCCTAGTACAGACAAACACCACAGTAGTAAATGGTCAAGTGATTCCTGGGTGCTTGGATCCCTGGGTGCTTGGATCCCTAGTACAGACAAACACTACATTAGAAAATGGTCAACCAAAATATCATCAAATCAAAGTAAGTTTCTATACAGGGCTCCATTTGACAATGCACTAAGATTCAACTCATGAAGAGTTGTCAATGTTGCCATAGTGATTTGTGATGTGACATCACACTTTGCTTTGCAATTAAAACCGATACGCGAGTTAAGATCAGTCGTAGTTCTTTGTGATATCAAGCCCTGGTCTCCTGAGATAATTTTGTCAGAAGTATAACTTCTTCTTGAATCAAATTTTATAAAACGTAATAAATAAAAAAGAGGAATTACCTTCACGTTGCTGACATAGTTCATTATACTGGAAGCGTAGTTTCTGTACCAGGTTTCCCCTCATCAGCTCAATGTCATTATGGGGTGGTGGCAGTACACTAGGATACCTCTCAAACATCATGACATTAGTGCCGATTGTAAAATCCCAGAAAGGGCTAAACAAAAAAGAGAACAATGACCATGACAAACCAGTAATTATGATAATCTTTGACTATCTCCGGAAGAAATATCATTGTAGGATTTTAATGCCACTTCAGTTTTCGGTTACAAAACTCACTTGATTTCAACACTAATTGAATTCAGTTTCAATTTTGTCAGCCATTTATCTCAGTAAAAGTTTCCTTATTTTGTTCACCTTTAGTTCTTACATCTCACTTTAATACAAGTTTCATAATATTCCTATTGACCCAATTCATCTGATGTCATCACCACAATAATCTTAATCGTGCCATTTTGGGAGTCAATGTCCTTGTGTGCTATACAGTGTTGTGTGCATTGTAGGTGGCGGTTACACGTTTACAAGGCAATGCAATGCCCCTACAATGCACACAACACTGTATAGCGAGCGTGTGGCAGACAGTAGCCATATGTGACATTGGCACAAGGAGCAAGTGACGAGTTTTCTTCTATTTCAAATGTTGTTCCTGATTTGTTTGTGTGTGACCCTAGAATTGTGGCAAGGTAGAATTTCATTGATATACACAAATACAAAAGAGGTTAGACCCACCCTTTATAGTCAGCCTGTTTGATAGTTGAGATGAGTGGAGACTCTTCGACTGACTGTCTTCTGGGTACCTGACCACCAGGTGGAGAGGTTATATTAGGATGACCAGGCCTCGGGTCAATCTGGATTCCAAGAGGGTCATGCTGTGGGTTGAAAAGACAATCACGATCAAAATACAACTTGATATACAACCTCAACTTTCTTTACTCATGTTCTATGATCCTATAAAATCAACAAGCTTAATATCTTGAATCCTATTTTCTTTCTTACCCGTGATGCACCCCTCTCTCCACCCATAGGTGGCATCTCCCACAGTGATTGTTTAGTGAACTTATTGAAGTAGTAGTTCCGCCCCTCCCTCTTGCTCCAGAACTGTCTCCAACCTGCTTCAAGTAGCTCTTGAGGGAGGTCATGGACAGGATCTGGGCTCTGTGGCATCTGGGGAGACGGTGTTGACATGGAACCTTGGCGGAATGAGTTGGCAGGAGCAGGGCTCTGAGGGATGGGTGTCTTAGGTTGCTGCATCATGGTGTTTGGCATTGAATGGCCAACTTGTGGAGATGTTGAAGTGTGAAGAGGGGCAACGTTTTTTTTTCTATCAGGGGTCTGATGTTGGGTTGACATAGTTACCAAAGGATGGACTTCTTTGACATACGATACACGCGTAAAACAATCTTAGTTGCAGAACGAAGAAATCATACACCAACGAAGAGAAAACATGCTGCAACCTCTGCAAAAATAAATATATAAATAAATTTGTAAGATTTGAGTATGTCATTTTCAAAGTTAGTATTTTCTATGGATGCTCATTAAAAATGGTTCTTAATGCACAACTAACTGTATTGTCATGGTAATTTTTAAGGTGTCAGAGCCTATGAAATTTTTCACAATGGTCTGATAGTGCTTCAGAAACACAACCATAAAACAACTACGAGCCATCCAATTCTGTATCTATATGTCAACTTGAAAAAATATCTTTATATGTGTGTCCAAATGGAGTTTCATTGACAATTCCCTCAAACAAATTTACATCAATTCTACAATAAACTGCTACGATTTAATGGGGACCAGACTGATTTACTCAGCGCGCTCATTTATTACATCTCTATGTGCAGACGAGCGTCTAGCAGTTTATCACATAATTGTTGTAAATTTGTTGAGGAACCTCACAAAGTATGGTTTTCGAGCAAGTTGTTAATATGTAAACAAAAATTCACACCTGCAACTCATGAAAAGCATTTGATTTTCCCCAAAAATGTGAGACATTTTTACAACAAATTCCTGCAGTCGGGCTATCTACAAGTACAGTAGCATTTGATCGGTAAGTTTCAGGATCAAGAACAAAGCCGATCAAAACATTACACTTGGCATGCTTGGCAAAAAGAAAGGACTGCATTGCCGTGCTAGGGCCAAGCAAGGATACATTTACATAGTGGATTGGCCCTATTTACAGGGCTAACTCACTGCCACTCAAGCCACTGTCTGCTGAGCTGCTTCATGACTAGCCCCATGAATAGGGCCAATCCACTCCGTTTCCTTGGCCCTAGCACCACTGCAAACCTATTCTTTCGCCCTAAGATGTTTTTAATCTGCAAAGATCTAGATCGTGAAACTTACCAATTGAATGCCCTTGTAGATAGCCGGACTGCTAAACGTTTTGGTGAAAATCAAATGATTTTCGAGAGTTAATATTTAAAAATGTCTCAACGATCTTGACAACTTGCTTATTTTGAAGTAGCACACACGTTTTCATAATTACACTAAAAAAAGTGCTTTTCGGCGTTACTGTACGACGGGATCGAAATGTTTGGGTTCGAAATCTAGGTTTTGTCGGGCTCCCTCAACAACATTAGAAAAACCATACAATCAATTGCTACGATTGAGTTGGTACCAGACTAATTTACTCGCAGACGCCGTGAGTGCAAATAATAAAGATTGTTGCGATCGTTTTAAAAATTCACTCTCGAAAATAATTTTATTTCACCAAAAATGTATGTTTTTCAAACCAGTTCCAGCAGTCCGGCTATCTACAAGTACATTAGCAATAGCATTTGATCGATAAGTTTCACGACCTAGATCTTTGCAAATTAAAAATATCATAGGGCGAAAGAATAGGTTTGCAATGGTGCTAGGGCCAAGGATACAGAGTGGATTGGCCCTATTTATGGGGAAGTTGCGATAATCGTAACCCTCCATCCTCCCGACGGTCGGAGACCGGAGGGTTACGAGTCTCATGCAATGCAAAAATGTGGCGAAATTGCAATTTCGACCATTTTTGTCAGACTAGACACCAGATTTGCCAAATTTTTACCACTTTCAAAAAACATGACACACATTCTAAGAACATGAATTTGATCTTCAATGTGTAATGAATCCATTCATCTAAACATTGTTGAAAAATTATTTGAAGAAAAAACTTGCCAGAAACTGACCGAAATGTCCATGGACCGCACTTCCCCTAAATCAACAAATCAGCGTAAACCAGACCACTGTGTAGGCGTGGCGATCGTCTGTGTGCGACTGTGCGTGCACGCAGTTAATGTATTTAACGGATTTGCGCCATCCGCAGTTTGTGCTGATTAATTGCAGGAACAGCATTCCAGAATGCGTGCTCAATCTGGAAATTTTTCCTCATAAATATTACGCTGATTGGTCGAGATGTTGCTAGGTCACGAACCGCGAGGTTCGAAAACTGGACCTGAGATTGTCTACGCTTCATGAGAATTTCGCGCAGTCTCTGGTAAGTTTTTTTCTTTTTTTTCTTAAATATTTTTCTTAATCATGTTTTGAGTGTTATGAATGGATTCATGACACATTGAAGATCAAATCCATGTTCTTAGAATGTGTGTCATGTTTTTTGAAAGTGGTAAAAATTGGGCAAATCTGGTGACTAGTCTGACCAAAATAGTCGAAATTGCAATTTCGCCACTTTTTTGCATTGCATGACTCGTCGTAGCCCTCTGGTCTCCGACCGTTGGGAGGATGGAGGGTTACGATTATCGCAACTATTTATGGGGCTACTTCATGACCCGAGACAGTGAGACTTGTATTTGTAAAATGTGTCCAATTGTGAGACTGTCACCACTGACTGAGACTGAGGGCGACAGGAAATATTTAAAAAATTCTCTGGTGGATATAAAAATAAAGCACACAGGCACAACCTTAACTTAAGTTATAAATCAGCCAACTATCCATTTGAAACTTTACTTCTTTTCCCCTATAATTAATAACCAATCCTATCTTCAAAATAATTCATTTGAATTAAATGATTCTGTAACCAGACTATGAATGATTCCTTCACATCGTTAAAATATATTAACCAGTTACGGTATGAAATAAACCAAATATTTACGAGTAAAAAATAAAAATCTTTAATTTGCCGTCAATGATTCTGTAAATAGTAATGTAAATTAATCAAATAATGATCTACAATAATCTACAAATTCATTTCTTACCTCAAGGTAACGGTTTGCCGATGCAAATTCCGTCAGTAAATGAAAATAGTTGGACGATTTTCCAGCCACCAAAACAAAATTCAAGACGCCATTTTGAATTATTACATCGCTGGCGTTCGACTGTTAAGCATTTTTTTTTTTTTGCATCGTAACAGATTGATCAACGCCGGATACCAGTGATAAATCTTCACCATCGAAGAGCGCCATCATCGTTAGAGTTTTGGAAGATGTTTCACGTCCAGTACTTTCAGATTGGGGAAATTCCCTGTGATCTCATAAATAGTTCGTTCGCGGTAGTTCTGTACTTGTGCTCAATTTGAATTGTGTGCTATTTACTTCAAACCTTAAAGCCTGGCAAAGCAAATTCTTTTATCAAACATGAATCGCTAAGCAGGAGATTTCCCCAAATTAAAATGAAAAAAATGTATATTCATTTTCAAAGCTCTGACGAAAAAAAAACAACAATAAAAGTATTCATTTATTTTGCAAGTTGACAGTTTTCCATTCTTATTTTATTGTATGCAGAGTTGATGCAATGGTGGTCTAGCTTAAACCAAAGGCAATCAGCTTTAAAATAGTGACCACTGTCAATATTTATGATATTTTTTTAACTGGTCAGATCACATCCACAAGTAATTGTTTTAACACTTGAACTTGAAGAAAGAAGTTATTTTAAAAACAAAGGTTGTTGTACAAAAACCCTGGACAGCACTTAATTCATCAATTTGTATTAAAAGGTACCACATGATAGCTTTTAAAATAATGACCCATGAGCAATTTTAACATAACTGACTATATACAATTATTCCATTCATAAATACATTGCTCAACTACAGGTTAATAATGCTAACTTGATAAAAAAAAGTGTTTTGTTCTGCTTAATAAGAAAGAAACTAGTGTAATTCTTACAAACAATTTCCAATAATGCATTTTGAAAAAGCAATATACAGTTAAAAAATAATAAAATAAAATAAAACATTCATAAACAAAATGATTATTGAAACACCAATTTGGGTAAAAATAGTGTTATATGTCGTGTACAACAATTGTTTCAATTACACACAATTTAGTTTTCAATAATGCCTTACTCAATTATTTTGACAATCTGAACGAATCTATGCTCATCTTTATACCAAAGTATTTATGATAAGCTTTTTCTTTAAAATACTTTTGTAACATAGCTCAAATATAAACAAAAATATATTATGTATAAAAAGACAACTAAGAGAGACCAACCGAACAATCAAAGTATTATTTGAAAGTTATTCTCACTTAACTGTAACCATTGAAAAAATGATTTTTTAAAATTTATTCTATTAAGATGAGATTTCTCCATAGGGATGCTTATTATTATTATAATCAGAATGTGCCTATAACTTTTTCAGTGACTAGCCAGCAAGACCAGTTAACTTGTTGTTTCACTAGTCCACCAGTTTTTTCCACGAGTCTATTTTTCATATTAAATAGAGACGCTTTTCAAGACTGAACTTGCCAGCCGGACCACATGGAGATAATTTTGACTTGTCCGTAGGTATTTAAGCTGACATTTGGCCAGCAGACCACTTAAAAAAAGATAAATGCTGATAAAGTTTCTTGTCATGAAATCAAGAAATATTCAAAAGTGACTTGCACTGTTGCCCATAGGCCGGAAGACACCCTGAGAATAGTAGTGAGCAACTGAGCATTGCATTTGTTTACCAATAAAAAAAATTAACAAAATCCTACTGTTGACTTGGAAAGCACTTTATGGTCTAGCCCCAGTGTAATACATGTAAGAGACATGTGTACATACCATCTTCAGCCCAATCTGAGCTCATCAAACAAACTACTGTTGAACATTCCTAGATCTCATTCTACATCAGGTGATAGAAGCTTTGTTTCATGTGCACCAAAGCTATGGAATGATCTCCCAATCAACTCATGTCCCATCTCTTTGAATTTGCTTACACCTAGCCTGTCTATTGCACTTGTCAACTCCACATGAAATTCTGTGAACTCTTTTGTCTTAAATTTGTCTTCACTTTGCTAAGCGCATTGGAATAAAGGCGCTCTATAAATGCCTGATGATTGATTGATTGATTGAGAATTCTGAATTCTTATGACAGTCAACATGCCACTTAATAGACCAGTGTTTATAAGACTCAATCTACAGTTCATAATTTAACTCACAATAATCAGTATATTTAGATGATACACCACTGAGATATCACTGATACATGCAGAATGTTAACCCTACAAGATAAAGCAACAACTCCATCTGTCTTTGCGACAACATTTTATCTCACACGCAAACGCTCTGTGCAAAAGGTCATAACTTGGTTTTCAGTGTACATCAAGGTTGTTAAAACAAGATATAAACTTTTGATACTGGCAAACTCGCATGTAGCATAAATGCTACTTTTAAAAGGAGATACAATATTTTTGCACCAACCAATCAGATTGCAACCTTCTGTACATTTACAAAATGCCATGATTGCTTTCAACATACAATCCTAATTACTAGAAACTTCCATTACTAGAAAATGAGAGGCCCTCTTTTATGAAGCTCACAGTAACAAGTTCCTCTTAGAACCTCTTCAAGATCACCAGGGCAGACTTCTCGCCATCCAGCACTCAGTTGACAAGCATTAAACATCTTGAGTTGAGGAGCACCATTCCTAAGTACCTGGTATAAACAGTGAATTTTCAGAGCAGTCCTTGGTAAGACGGGTCCACCCCAAGCAGTTCTACAATCAGAGAAGTTCTTTAAGTTTGGTAGAGTGACACTCCAGAGAAAGAAACCAGAGCAGGTTGAGATGTCAAGATCTTCTAGTGTCTCTGATGTCAAGGTATACTGAGGGTACATATCCCAGTCTCTGAAGGGTACAGCGACCTCAAGCTTCAACCGTTTTAGCTTAGGAAGCTCTTGTAGAAGACTGTTCAACAGCCTTTGAGGTAAAGCTTGAAAGACCCAGTATTTGGACAGCTTGAGTGATGTAATTTCCTTGAAGTGACACAGAAGAGTGATTGAGTATGGTGACCAGTCAAACGGCATGGAGAAGGTGTTGATCCCAGAACTTGTTTCTTGAAGGACAGTTAGGAATTTGTGGAATGAGTTAACTCTTGATTCTTTGGCTCCCAGTGCCGCACCATCTAAGAACCATGGTATATGAGGTGTAAATGTCCAGTTACACTTGACTATTTGAAGATCTTGAGCATGTGCCATTTGTAACAAGTAAACAAGCAGTTTGAGCCATATCTCATCACCATCATGGATATCAAACTCAAAGTGAAGTTCTCGAATCAAAGCTTTCCGTGACACAAGATGAAATACAAAGTTCTTGACACGCTCCTTTAAGACTTGGCATTCCAATGCTGGAGATGGGATTGGCAAGGGTCTCCTTTTGCTTAAGAACATCAACTCAACAAAATCAGCCTTTGTCCATAAACATGGTGTGCGCATTAACTGTGCAAACGATGTACACACTAGAGAAGCTCTGCATTTCTCTTCATCTGTTAGGTAAGCTAAGATTTTAACTTTGCACTCATTTGGAAGTTCCTGAAATAAGAAACTGGTTTCTTTCATGCTACAACTTTTTTTATAATTGCATTTTTGTCTCTTTGTTTTTATAGACTGGTGTTTACTCTTCAGACCTGTTTTGGGTATCACTGCATCTGTAGTTGTAGTACTAGTAGACATTGACGGCTTACTCCACCAACTCTGCAAATAAGACAAAATATTGGAATTAGTTAAATGTAAGACATTAATCAATATCAGTAAGTATACAATCACTTACCTCCCTACAATCAGCTTAGATATAGTTTATATTTGAAAGAATTTAGTCTGGACAGTACATCATGACTTAACTATGGTCTGGATTATAACTTTGTGTACTAATTTACATTCCAATCGAAGAATAGGTGCCGATAAAATTGTATTATATTTCCTATTTTCAGTTAAAAACGACATTAAAGTATACTTACTCAAAAAATTAGCCCCTTCTTTTAAGTTCTACTTAAAACATGCAAATATGCACTTCGCATTTTCGGGTGATTTGCCGCAAAATTGAACCATGGACGTGATGGATTTGCAGGCGCATTGTACAGGTTGTACAGCGCTAGTGTGGTGTTTTGATTATCTAATTAAGCATGGTAACCCTTCCTTTAAAATACTAAATGTTCGTTGCAGACGTCAAGGTTTTACCAGATTCATTGACCTAGCTTGGTACTTACCATCCGCTACGCGCTTTGTTGAGCTAATGTCCATATGAGGAAAGAACCAAGCTAAGGAATGCATGCGGCATACTTGACACAGACAGAGTTCAGTGAGCACAGTGACCTAGTTCCTCTTCTCCACGGATCAGTAATCAATCAAACGTGGAAGAAGAAAACATCAAAACGCACACAAGAAAGAAGCAACTAAAACTTTGGAATAAAAAATATTCCCCAGCAGATGAATTGGAAATAGAGTTGACGTTTCAAACTACCGAAGTACAAGAACTATCAGAGATCACACGAAACTGTGCATCAAATTTTCAAAAGGTTTGTCAAATTGTTGGTCAATATGTCTTCGAGAGCAATGAGAAAACTTCATGGAGACAGCTTGAATCAACTGCAAGTTCCTTACTTATCATCATCAGAAGATGACGATCAAGATGACGTCATTGATAAACATCATAGTGAATCAGCTGCACCAATCAACCCTTTTGATTTGGTGAGTGTGTCCAGTGAATATTTCTATTAAATTGTGCAATAAACTTAAAAACAAGAGTTTGTACATTTTCGATTGAATTCAATAATCAATTGTTTTGTTCCTTTGTCATGTTTGTTTTCCCACAATCTCGTGATTGAAACTAGGGATTACGAACATAGAAATCCTTGACTTGTTGATATGATTGATCTTATTGGGTTATCTAATTTATCAGTTTCAAGAAACTTTGACCACAAAGGGAGCATCTTAATTTTTGATAACATGGATTGGTATGATTGATGGTTCTCCCTTAACAAGATAGTTTTTACTGGCCAAATGCCAGTAAAAACACCCATGGTCACTGTAAAAATTAAGGGCAACCCCTGGATAATTACTAACACAAGAGCGAGTGGATCATGGAAAAACATAGCACTTCTGCGTCCCATATCCATCGAGAAAGGCCGAGTTGCTATGGGATGCAGACGCGCTATATTTTTCTGTATTCCACGAGAGAGCCTGATAACTAATTTATCTTTAAGCAAATTTGAGCTGTGCAGTACGCAAAGTAAGAACAGTGTTTGATATGGGCCGTTCAAAATAGGTTAATAATATCGACCAATCGTAATCAAGGATTCAAGTTTTTTCTTGAAGACAAATTCTGAACTTTGAAGAAATATTTCAGAATGATTAAAGATGAAACATAATTAAAATCATCTTCTTCTTTTTTACCAGACCAACAAATCACTTAAGATGTGGAGCTGAAATAGTAGAATCTTACTCTGCTTTGTGACTTGAATTTGAGACTAAGTGTGTTCCCAGTAAAAAATAAGTTATCTTTCAAATAGTTACAAGACAATGAAAGTGGAGTGGAAAGTGATGGAAGGAATCAAGAAACTTCAACACAAGAAAACCAGGCTACGTCAAAGCAGAGTGAAACAACAACAGGGGCAAAGAAGAAGAGGAAGAAGAAGAAGAAGAAGAAACAGAGTGATGCAGAGACAAAACTCCAAGACGCTCCTGAAATGTTTGTATTGTTGCTATAAGTTTTCCTTATTCCGGGCCTAGAATTACACTAAGGCCACAGAGGCAATGGCCTCAACACCTGAACTTTCAAGCTGTTAAAAAAGAATCCCTGGCCACATACATGAGCAAAGCATAATCAGTTTTCATGTTCAGTGTTAAGTTTAACAAAGTCTAAGCCTAACAATATTTAGTAAGAATTGCAGGTATGGTGTGACATTGGTTATGTTATGAAGAACTTGGTATGGTTTTGTGGAAGTTTAAAGAGTGGCACAAAAAGTTATGAAATCTCAAATCACTTTTTACTTGGATCTGTTTAATTTTGGTAACTGACTTTGACGATTTAATTTCATTTAACTACAGGAAGATGAAATTGATGCAAGTATACGACAAGTAAATGCATTGCTTGGAACATTACCAAGTGGACCATCAGAGCCAATCACATGTAGTGCATCCTCATCTGTAACCATAGATACCAAGGCAGTGTTAGCCATTGAACACAAGAATCTGAATGCAGAGAATGAGATGAGACGAATCTTTGGATCTAACGTAGTCAGGCAGAATGACCAGAGGTATAGATCTAGATACTGGATGTCTGGGGTTCCAATCCTGCCACATATTTTGTTGACGCATATTGACCCAATACACCTGAGGTCGTCACACAATCAATCTTGCTTGCGCCATTTAGTGAGTCAGATTCCCTGTGTGTTTCTGTTGAGTGCAGGGATTTGAGGTGAGGTGTGTGTATCTTGACATGCGTTTTGACTCCCAAAACAGCACACAATGGGCAGACAGTAGCTGTGTGTGATATTAGTGTAGGGGTCTACACATTTAGATATTGAATGTGTAGAATTTCAAGGAAAAGATTTCCACCTAATACAATAGTAAAGTAGACAATCAAGTGTATTAAAACGATTTCCTTTTTTTAAACTAACATGAAGTTTGAACCATTTTTTCATTTGTCAAGGTTTGATTTCAGATATAAATTTGAGTAATTAGAAAGTTCACCGCAGGGGGTCGTTAGCCAATGCAATGTAGTCATTATTTTTTACATTTCGTTTCTGTGTTTTACAGGAGAAGAGGAAGACGTAAAACGTATCAGCGATCAACCTGGTTAGTCAATCCCAAAGCAGAATGGCCACACATAGGAAAAACTGGTTTGTCCATGACACAACTGGAAACTAGAGGCGGGTAAGATGTTTATTTGTATTTGAATTAAAAAAAATGCCCTTAAACAAATCTTATTCTTTACAATGGAGACAGATGCTGCCAACATACTCCATAGAAATCATAATTTCCAAGACCCTGACACTGACAGCTTTAACTGACTAAAGCACAAACATGCCCATTTAAGAGTGAAATATGTTAATTGAACATCACGTGCGCACTCTCCCTACTGGTTGGCAAATGAGTGAACATCACGCCTGTGTGTATGGGACTGATGGTGCCTGACGCACATGCGTTTGTGCGTCTGCTTAGTGCACAACTCTATGGCATTTACCAACCAATAGTGTCTGTGCGCATGCGTAAATGTAATTAGCATATTTCACGGGAAAGGTCCATTACACAGAGGCCATGATGCCCTGTTCTTTGCCTTGGTGTCCCTTCAAAAGTTTCCTTCAGACCTTCAGATTTTCTAGTGGAAGTGCTCTTCAAAAACTGAAATTGGCCTCGCTAGGATTGGCGTGTACAAAATTTGTTATAAAACCCAAAGTAAACCCAATATGTGCTACATTCAGTGCAGTGGTAGACAGCGCCAAGAGATTGGACCCTGGTTATACCTAGATGGTGTTTTGTAATTCAGACCAAAATTAAACAAAACTGTTTATTTTGCTCTATCATTTGAACAGGCATCATTTCTTCACTCTGGAACACTCTAAGGATTATCAACAAGTACAGTTTCAATTTCTAGACGCAGTTGAATCTCTGAATCCACAGAATCTAACGGTAATACCAACTTACCACGCTATCTCCTTCCTCCTGCCTGACCTTCAACCCTAACTCACCTCTGTCTTTGTTTCCATTGGGATATGGATCATAATGTGTGAGTGGGTCAAACTCACCACGCTATCTCCTCACTCTTCCTGCCTTCAAATCCTAACTCACCTCTGTCTTTGTTTCCATTGGGATATGGATCATAATGTGTGAGTGGGTCAAACTCACCACGTTATCTCCTCACTCTTCCTGCCTTCTAATCCTAACTCACCTCTGTCTTTGTTTTCATTGGGATATGGATCATAATGTGTGAGTGGGTCAAACTCACCACGTTATCTCCTCACTCTTCCTGCCTTCTAATCCTAACTCACCTCTGTCTTTGTTTTCATTGGGATATGGATCATAATGTGTGAGTGGGTCAAACTCACCACGTTATCTCCTCACTCTTCCTGCCTTCTAATCCTAACTCACCTCTGTCTTTGTTTTCATTGGGATATGGATCATAATGTGTGAGTGGGTCAAACTCACCACGCTATCTCCTCACTCTTCCTGCCTTCAAATCCTAACTCACCTCTGTCTTTGTTTCCATTGGGATATGGATCATAATGTGTGAGTGGGTCAAACTCACCACGTTATCTCCTCACTCTTCCTGCCTTCTAATCCTAACTCACCTCTGTCTTTGTTTCCATTGGGATATGGATCATAATGTGTGAGTGGGTCAAACTCACCACGTTATCTCCTCACTCTTCCTGCCTTCTAATCCTAACTCACCTCTGTCTTTGTTTCCATTGGGAATGGGGTTCATAATGTGTGTGGGGCTAGATGCCTTTGAAGTCTTGTGTAGCTCCATCCTTCATTGCTAATTGCCACATATCGGATTGATCGAACCTGTTGTGCTCAATGAAACTGAGGCATTTGAAACTCATTTGGTAAAATTATTCGATGCTTGATACCAGAAATGATAGTGAGGTTGATATTCGGTCAAAACATCACCGAGTATGAGTAACAGATCTTGCTCACTAGGACTCACATTTCCTTTAAATATTTGAAATGTCTCAGTAGAAAAGAAACATCTTAACTTAATACCTATAACTGATCCTGTCATATTAAATTTTGGAAGAATAGTGGTAAATATAAATGTGTATTTGATTTTGTTTTATGAAGGCTTTGCTGCAGATGCACCCATATCACATTGATACTCTTCTTCAACTAAGTGAAGTATGCAAGATGAGTGAGGACAGGCAGATGGCTGCAGAGCTTGTTGGTAAGGAGATGGGACATGAATATAATGATATAAATGGCTAGCTCCAATAATCTAAGATTCATACAGCTCTAAATGTATTATTTGCATAATAGCATAATAGACAGATAAACAGAGAAACTTCAGACAGACAGATGGCTGCAGAGCTTGTTGGTAAGGAGATGGAACATGAATATAATGATATTAATAGCTAGCTCCAATAATCAAAGATCCATACAGCTCTGGGTGATTCTTGGTTACAGTAAATCATCAGTCAGTTTGCTTTCCTGACGAAGAATTTAATTTAAGAGAACGATAACTGAACTTTGTTTCTTTAACAATCTTTAATATTCCCCATTTCAACCTCTTCTTCATTTCCCTAGAGAGGGCGTTGTATAACATTGAGTGTAGTTTTCATACACTGTTCAGTTTAACGCAAGGGAACTGTCGTCTTGACTACAAGAGGGCTGAGAATCGAGCTGTCTTCCTGGCACTTTTCAGACATCTAGATTTTGTTGGACAGAGGGGAGCAAATCGAACTGCTTTAGAGTTATGCAAATTACTCTTAAGGTAAGGTTTGATATTTGTTTGTATTCTGTAAAAAATACATAACATGTTTATTCAATTGTCAAGCTGTGAAAAATTCACTAACATATAAATTTTAAATTGTTTGAATAAGTTCCTAAAAAAGTTAATGTCCTGATATTTTGACCCTAGCAGAGTCTTTGGAGAAAGACTCTGCTAGGGTCGAAACGTCAGGCCATCAACAATTTTTTGCTTTTATACCATAGGTTCTTTTGGTTGGAAAGCAGTATTCAACAGCCAAGTCTATTTTCTCAAGTTCCTAAAATTTGAGTTTTGGTTAACCTTCAATTTGACTTTTGGCCTAATATTAGTCTGTATGTTTTTTAAATTTCAGTCTGGATCCAGACTCTGACCCACTGGGTGTGTTATTGATGATAGACCATTATGCATTGCGCTCTGATCAGCATGAGTTCCTTATTAGAATTTTTAGTGAATGGGAGGTAGGTAACCATAGCAGTGGATTATTGTATTGTGTTACCTTAGATATTTAGTGCAAACAACACTTGTCCAAAGGAAAGCTCATCTTATATTTCCATCTTGATGTTTTGTCTGCCAGGCCCACAAGAATCTCTCTCAGCTTCCTAACTTTGCCTTCAGTGTTGCTTTGGCTCATTACCATTCAAGACAAGATGAGAATACAACCAAAGCTGATGCTGCAATACAAACAGCTCTACTCATGTATCCTACAGTAAGAATCCTTATTCATTAAGACATTAATCATTTAATCTTGTGTTGCTACATCTTCAGTTGAATTTATAAACCATCAAGCTGCCTGATGCTACAGTGATGAAGAATCTTAACTTATTGATCACAAAATCAGTTGGAAGTATACACAGTATGAAATCTCATTACGTATTTTTATAGCCGTCATATCCTGAGTTATTTATTTTTTTTAATCCCACTTTATTTTTAGCACAAAATTTATATATTTATTGTCTGTGATTTTGATTCCTATTAGGCCTTGACGTTACTCCTGGAAAAATGTGGCATCCAACCAGACACTGCAGTCAAGAAACATCCCTTCTTCTCAGTATCAAGTAATTGCAAGTAAGTAAAAGAATCAACAATGGTCATGGTTAGATACAGCCACAGCCATATCAATGGTCATGGTTAGATACAGCCACAGCCATATCAATGGTCATGGTTAGATACAGCCACAGCCATATCAATGGTCATGGTTAGATACAGCCATATCAATGGTCATGGTTAGATACAGCCATATTATAAGCTGTTTAATTTGATTATGGCTTGAAACTCACTGTACAATATATTTAGCTTTAGGACACATTCAACAAAAGTTTGTGGTAGCTTCATACAGTAGATGTACAAGGAATGTAAGTTCCACCCTACGGGGGATACGTGACGATTGATTGGAGAAAAATGTCAGGGTTTGGGGAGCTTGCTCAATCAAGATGAAGGGTTGTCACAAATCATTCTTGAATCTCTTAGCCTTTCTGTCACAACTTATCATGCTTTCATTTTCAATTGTCTGCATTGGCCTATGTTGTGTGCCTTCCTAGTTATTCCTAGTTGATCAATTCTTGATGTGAATATGAAACAAATGGTGTGAACCTCACACAAAGTAAGTAACCATATATGTATTTGTTAAACAGTCAGCCGAAAGCCTTAACCCAGCTGATATCTCTGTATGTTGCACGTAACAACGCCATGTGGAAGGTACCTGAGGTTATGAAGTGGCTAGAGACTAACGTTAGCGCTGTACTACAACGTGTGGACAATCGGGAACCACTGGTTAAAGAGTACCAGGCAAAGTAAGTTTAGTGTTTATTGTTTATCAATTGCCCAAACCAATGGCAAACGAACTGCCAATTACATGAAAGGGAAAACAAAAATAACAGAATCTTTATACTTCTAAATATAAATTTGACTTTCAAATGGTTTCAAGAAGCCACAAGTTTACTATCACAGACAATAGGGTGAACCTCTCACCCCATGTGCACGTAGACTTGTTTCTCAACAAACATTTAAATATTTCAAGCATTTGACTTCATTTTGTCGTGTGGTTATGAAGAAAGTTTTGACAATTTTTCAATTTCAGGAGACAGATGAGATACCAAGGGACACCAAGGAATGTTTATCGTCATATTCTTCTCTCCGATATTAAAGATGCTACTCTATCCTTACCTCCAGAGCTGGCTAATACACCTGTCTTATCTTATGATCCACTCCCTCCAAGGGACTCTATAGTCTCCTATCATAGACCACCAAGGTATGTCATTGTATCTTAGCTCTACTGTGGATACAAAGTTTTTTAACTTGATTGAAAATATGCTTCACTCTGATTGCCATAGATATATTTAAGATCTTCATAATGAAAAATAGAAGTCCTACTTTTTGTGTTAACTGTCTAGAATGATTACAAATTCGTCTTTAAGAAAAACTGTAGTAGTAAACTTGCTGATAGAACCATTCTTCTGGGAGAAGAATTGGTTCTGAGAAGAACCGGAGACCCGCAAGTTTACTACTCTAGTTTTTCTTATGATCCACACCATGCAAAGCTTTAAGCATTACTTATGTTCTTGTTTGTTTATGTGATGTAACATTCCGTTAGTTTTCATACAGATTAACTAGTTTCAAGCCTAGATAGACATAATTCATTTTCATGATTTTAATTCCAGACATGAAGTTTCTAATGATTTATTACAAGCTTACTATGATTGATTTCATGCAGGCAGCCGGGGCTCGGGTACCCCTACTGATCGTGGTTTCTTCTCAGAATTCTTCCGCTCCATGATGCCTTCATATTTACCACCAGTAAGTGACTTTTATTTTAGGATCAACCAAGGCACCCTTTTTTGATCAAATATAAACAAAATATTTTGGTTTGTAAGTACTTGTAGGTTTAGGTTTTTAAGATATTTTGATCTCTCAGTATTTTGCATTTTTATTGTTATTATTTTTTTATTTAAAGATTTCTTGTAAAAAACCTCCTATTGCCTTTATTTATTTTGTTCAAAGAACCATAGAAGTTGTTGAGGCCGAGCGGTCAAGCACACTGGACTCAAGCTCTGGTTATTCTGATCAGCAGAGTGTGGGTTCGAGTCCCGGTCTTGACATTTGTGTCCTTAAGCAAGACACTTAACCATTATTGCTTCGTCCTTCGGTTTGGACGTAAAGCCTAAGGTCCTGTGTGTAATGCTCGTAAAAAAAAACAGTTACACTTACCGCTAAGAGTAGGAGTTTGCCCCAGTGTTTCTGGTAGTGGCAGCTGACTGCGCCACAGCACTTTGTAAGCCCTTACAAGGTAAACCCTTATAAGGTGTAACATAAATGGGTCTCATACTTCCAAAACTTCACAAACCTGTCTGGAAATAACTAACGATAAGCGCTTAGAGATGCTCGTAGATAAAGGGCTATATAAAAACTAGGTAATATTATTATTATAAAGACACGGAAAGAAATATCCATTATTGATTCTTGAGAATTTGTCAATTCTGTAATGTACAACACCCAGGAGCTCGGTAGCTTCATTCTCTAGTATCTGCACTAAGTTAAAGAGGGGCTCCAAGGTCAAATTCAGTTTTGTGATGCACTCATTTTTCAAAAAATAGAGTCCTCATGGAAGTAGGGAAAACATTACAAGTCTCTAACTTCACAGTGAATTGGTGTAAAATGCCATTTTATTGAGACTCTTTCATAGCGAAATTTGAAACATGAGGTCATTGAACATCAGAAACAAATGAGTCTGTATATTCCAAAGAGGATTTTTGTGCCAGTCAAAAGGTCAAATTCGAAGCCCCTATCAAAATTTAGGAATGAACTAAAAATTTCTTTACATAAATATAAAGACTAGGCCTATATCTTTAAAATGTGACTTTGACCGTACAGCCGCTCTTTAAGGCATTGGATTAGACTGAACTTTATTATCCCCAGTTGTCATAATGTATGGTATTTTGTATGGGTTGATTTTACAGCCACCAGGCTCAGCAATACCAGACCTTGCTGCTGTGGCTGATGGAGACAATCCACAGGGTGCTGCTGGGGGTTACTTAGCTCCTAATACAGATCTACGTCAGAGTCTAGGAACATTGATGGATGCTATGAGGGATCTACTACACAGTCTCAGTCCACCAGAGGGAGAACAAGAAGATGAAAATATACAGGAAATGGAGGAGTTTGATTAGACGTGATTGTTAGGGTGGGAGAATGTTGACCTGTTTTTTTTATAGTGAAGCTGTCTATCCAAGTTCATCTTGGAAGTATTTACTCCCAGTACATTGGAGGGTGGGGGTCATTTAAACCCTCGTCCAACCCACTGCCAGTGGAGAGATATACTCTTAGTAATGTGACTATAGGCAGAAACAAGTTTAACTAGAAATAAATACTTGAAAATCTCTTGGTGATATTCAAGCAGAGAGTTGACGCTACCTCCTTCAGTGTACACTGAAATTTAACTCATTTTGGTGCAAGGGCTTTTCTTGTTACACCCCAGTAAAGACTTATCATGGTGACGCTCATCCCGTATTGAGTATTGTTTTTCTCTATCTGAAGGGCTTCCAGTTTTATAGCATGGATGAAATCCTGCTTTGATTATGAATTCATTGCCCAAAGTGTATGGAACTAATAGTGTTTGTCATATCCAACTTGGTTTACGTCACACACCAACTGCTTTTTCATTGGATGGTTCATTATACAATAGTGACCATAGTGTAATACCATTGGGTTTATTGTAAGAAAATAATCCTTTAGTGATGGGTTGTGTGCTCTGTATGCCTCAGTATTCTGCTTGTTCTTTTCTTTGTTGGATCTATTCTCATATAATTATCAATATTAATATATGTATGATTTAGTCTTTGGCTCAATCCTTCTTGATGGGTAAGGGTCCCTAGAGATTTCTAGTTGGATGACTAATTCCTTGCTTTGATGACTTTAGAATGATTGCTTATTGCATACAGTATAACTAAACACCACCATACAAAACAGCTTGGCATCAATTTGCATTATGGAAATGTAAGAATAATATGTCTGAGGTTTTGATTGAACATGTGGTTCAGTTATGATCTAGGCATTGCAGAAACTAGCAGTGTGGAGTTGGAACCTGTAACCTTGCATTTGCAAGCCGTGCAGTCAACCACCTCACCATTGTGTCAGTTCTTCTGTTTCTGATAGAGGATGTATGCATTATAAATACTTGTACCTGTAACATGGTGATTGCCCCTTCATGTTTGATATTCACACAGTTTCTAGGTTACACCACCACAACAGTGTAATCTGTTGGAAAGCTATACTCCAAAAATATTGAAAATGAGAATAAATCATATGCCAGGATAATCTATCCCAATATACAAAAGCACTGCATGTATTTTATCAATGACTTCTCTTGAGGTTTTTTTTTGCTCCATTTTTTCTTAACTTTCGGTAATCTGAACAAATTTTACAGCAACTCAATATCCATGTATTGTGCACACTCTTATCTTGTGAATCATTTAGCTTTCCAGATGGTTATGAGTTCCTGACATCAAACTCAATCAATTAATTAGTTATGTTATAAATTATGGAGTTTATCGCACAGTAGAATATGGTTTCAGACGTAAAATTAGAATCATTCAAAAGACTAAATTATTGTGCCGTCAAACACACTACAGATCTCACATACTGCCCGACTTAATTCAACTGATCTCAAAGTATTAACCCGGTTACGATAGACATCTAAGGGTCTAAGTGCATATTCAGTGATCCCAGAAACATTGCATTATTAACCCATATCTTTAATAAAAGTCTAAATATGTAATGCTGCTGATAAACATCAACTAATCCTGCCACGGTTGTTTGTCGGTCGGCTGTCCGCCATCCTCAGCCCCCCTAGATCATCCCTGGCGGCCCCTTTGAAATCTGCTCCCACGAACAACATTTATCATAAGGCATTTAAGATAAATTGCAAGATCATGGGTTGTACACTTCATAATACACTGTAAATATTTATAACCACATACGCCTGTACTTTCATTTCTTCAGTCGGAACCTTCAAAGAAAACCGCCAGTCTATAAGATGGGGGACCTCGAGAATTCCCAATAAACCATTTATATTCGTTTCTTCATCAGTCACATAAATAATGATTCGGTACTCAATGAGTATGTTGTTTGGGTTTGTTCTGAGTTGAGGTGTATCGTGTTATCTATTGGAACATCGAACAATGTGATGACTATGATAAGAGACAGACTAAAGAAAACAATTTACTTTCCAAGCTTCACCTCAACAGAAATAATTAGGAGCCAACCGCCGTATTCCTCATTTCAATGCCAACTGTTTTCTTTAATAGTAGAGTGTACATGGTTATGAATAATATAGTCATCATGGTTCATTACAAGTTGAGTTATGTCTTCTGTAAATCAATGCTTCTTTAAATCAAGGAATCTAAACTGGCTGGTTGGTCAGAAGTCGGGTCACTTTCTTTATGTAATGAATCACTTCCATGATTTACAACAATCGTACCGGCGAATATGGACACCCAAAATGATGGTTACCACATGGGCCCAAATTCATGGCTATGCTGAGCGCGGAATTCTGCGGTCTCCGCACATAGGTTTGTGTGGCCGGGTTGATACTTAGCGCTGGTAGGCACAGAATTATGTGGTAAGCAGTTTCGGCACATAGGTTTGTGTGCTTTGTACATGGCGCTGGTAAGCACAGAATTCCATGATAAGCAGATTCGGCACACAGGTCTGTGTGCTTTATACATGGCGCTGGTAAGCACATAGTTCTATGGTAAGCAGTTTCGGCACATAGGTTTGTGTGCTTTGTACATGGCGCTGGTAAGCACAGAATTCCATGGTAAGCAGATTCGGCACACAGGTTTGTGTGCTTTATACATGGCGCTGTAGCACATAGTTTATGTAAGCATTCGGCACATAGTTGTGTGCTTTAATGGCTGTAAGCAAGATTCATGTAGATTCGGCACACAGTGTGGCTATAATGGCGTGTACACATAGTTTTGGTACGTTCGCAATGTTGTGTTTTATACATGGCGCTGTAAGCACATAATTCTATGGTAAGCAGTACCATGAATTTGAGCCCTGGCGGCTGTTGGTCAAGGGAAGGATCTAGGGTCTTTGGTTTTATTGATTACATCATTTTATTAACTGGTTTCGCAGTACCTTTTAGAATGATTGTAGTCAAGATTTAATTCTGGTGATATTGCGCTCTTGTGGGTTATTGAGACACGTGATGAGATGCACTGTTCAGAATAACAGAGAAATAAGTAAAACTTTAAATGTGTTTAATTGCATATTTTTGTTTACTTTCCTCCTTTCAATGATGGTTGCTATCCATGCTTTTTCGAAATACCCCCTCATCCAGCGCTCCCCGCCGTATCACAGCCTGGACAAATCCTATAACAGACCGGCCACTTCCGAAGAAGAGTTTTCACAGAACAAACTATGCAAGGAAACCATCACAAATCCCTTAACTGAATCTGGAAAAGCCGAATAAAAGGTTTTCCCCGTTCCTTCAAGTCGATAGAAAGTATAAAAACGACCATGGTTTTCACTGGACAGAAAAAAGTCAAGTGACAACGGTGAAAGAGACCCGACATCCTCGTGATGGATGGCGCTGTATGTAGAAGCGAAATGCACCCGTCTGCTAGCCGCTTCTTGAAAGGTCGAAGCAGATGCAGTAAGCTAACGCTCTTGCCTTGTCGGTCTCTTTGAAACTCATCCTTGCCAAATTGTCTTATGCGGCGTCTCTGATCTTGCCGCCTTCTTAAATATTTATTGTCTCATCTTTAAGTATATCAGTCGTGAGCCGAGCGTAGCATCTTCAACGAAGGAGGGAGTGAAAAAAGGGGGGGGTTGCTTTATGGCGTTTAGGATCAGTAGTTCTTCTCTCTACGGTAATGATGTATTGGTAATGATGTACTAGACTAGAAACTTCATCAATGGTAATCACTTTCTGTCTCGGTGGAACTACGGACCATAGTGGCACACTGTGATGGCATGATAAACAACAATAATTTACTACAGATCTAAATTTATGACCGAGGGGGGTCAACCCATTTGGGAAACAAAAGGCGACCGGCTTTGTCTTTAAATAAGACAAACTGTACATGTCCAAAGATTGTGAGGCAATGATGAGTGTACCTGTAATATTACATTGCTATACACAATCCTTTAATGGGCGAAATTGTCCTGTAAATCCATCCTTTCTGTGTAGTAGTTGGAGGTGGTTGGTGGTTACCCTCCTACTTCGAACTTTTTTTTTTTTTGGTACAAACATAACATTTGTGCAATGGAAATAGTATAATATTCATCTACTAACTATTCGCAAATTGTATTCAAAAGTTTTACTCTCCAAAGCTATAATGATTTTTGTAATCAGCAGAGTGACTCGAAACGTTGCGTCACGATACCGTGGCTACTCGAAAATAATTCTCCGTGCGTTCAATATAATGTTGCCCAATACCTCATAAAACAAAATTTCTAAATAACAGAGACTGATTTATACGTATTGTTTTTCATTTTCTATATGATTAAAACCCCAAAGTAATTACCTTGAGTTCATTTATTTTAATATTTTGGAAAGCTTCTTAGCAAGTCATCCATATTTAGGATAATTTCAAACTGATTAACTCTAAGTCTTAAATAATAATACCATAGACCTTCTTAGCATGCTCAATTACACTGTAAAGTGTCTCCTTAATTAAGCAGACTATAAAGGAACCAAGAAATGGCGCCGTATTCTTCCAATCGTAGAGCTCCTCCGTCCATCATCAATGCCCATTATCTTCTACTTCAACTGGTATATTGATAAACTCCTATTAGCAATTTCTTACATGCCAAGCAAGTATACCGCGTGATGTTGTTTTTTCCGATGGGATTGAGCGGAAGGAAGAAAAACTAATAAGTCCTCATCGTGAGACTGGAACTTGATGGAATTATCAAGCGCGTAATTGTAGAGAAAGAGGGATTTTATTATCTCCAGTAAATGAAAGGGAAAAACCGCCGGCTTTCTTTAGCCGTGCATATCGTATTAAACATAGGAGCTGTGTTTATAAAATCGATCTTCATATTGGTCGCTTCGCTGTAATGGGTTTTTAGTTTATTACATCATTATTCTTTGGGCTAAGAACATCTTATGATAGTTGGCGGCTTGGTTTAATCACATATACATTTGCGCCTTTCATATTCCTGTATTTTCTCTGTGTTTTTGTATGTTTTAGTTTGATATAAGCCTGCGTTACCGTTCTTTCTAATTTCAGTTCGCTCATGCGCCATGTCTCCGCCTTCGATCCCGGGGCTGCGCGGCGTGATGCGCCTCTCCGTCGGCGGATATCAAAGGCTGCAGAAGTGGCAAATTATTCCGTGGAATCCATCCGAAATGATTTGATCCTCAGCCGCTCGCCGGGTCATTATCGCGCGGCGGGCTGGGATTGTTTCGTCATGCACGGAACATAGTGATTACTAGCTCAATTCGGTAGCTCTCCACAGCGGCTTTCTTTGAACTCTGCCGCCAATATTGTCTTGATGAGCTGGCGAGTATAAATAATAACACAATGATCTGCGCGGACATTTTGCCTGAGATGCGTGCATGGTCAGGTCGGTTGTGGAGGAGGTTTGGTCTCCTGACGGCCGTGTTCTTACAAGCTTCCCGCTTATCTTGTGCTCGCGGGAATGATTAGTTTGTGCATTTGAGGCGATGTGTTAACTATCGACTCTTGTCATAAAGCATGTGCTTCGTTGTTACCCGCAGAGCCTTGTAACCGGCCGCGGGTTAAAAGGAACAAGTCTAGCTGCGCGAGTTTGACACACCAACTCGCTTATAGTTCTCACAGTCACATACTCACCATGTATGTGTAATTATATTTTCATTATGTGATATGTACATCAATTACTAGTCAAGAACCATTCTAGAGGCTTAGGGATGGGTATAAATGACCAGTAAATAAATTATTTTACTAGTTCCCCCCCCCCAAAAAAATAATAAATTGTTGACGTATATGAAGAAAATGAAACAGGAAGTTTATATCTATTACACTAATTTCTATTTATGTGTAGGTCCCTACTTAGGACACGGCTAAGTGTCCAAAAGTTTACTTTGTTGCACTTGTTAGGCTTTACGAAGCCTATAATGATTCTAAAAACGAAAAAGCAATAGATTAAAAAAGACCTTCAAATCTACAAACCACCAATTAAAATCCAAGTGGCAAAGTGTGCACTAGTGAAGTATTGCCCGAAGGAAGTTCACCTTTTACCGGACTGTTCCTGGTCATCATCGGTACGATGTGGTCACCTTGCCAGAGGTGTGTGTCCGGTTCAGCTATTGTCCAATACAGGCATTTTGACAAACAACAAAGTGTGAATGAAGATCAAAAGACACCGCAGATGATAACCAGGGAACGTCTTGGGTGTAGTTGACCTGAAGTCTACAGAACACCTACAGAGGACATCTGTCAGGTGGGCGACAATATTAACGGGAACAAAGTCACTGCTAAGAAATACATTAAGTTAATACAAAAACGTATACTCAGATATGTTATATTATGGTTTGAATCAATTCTCTTTATTTATCAGTACCAATTAACAATATTTTCAGAATGAAGCGATATAAAAATTAATATAATATTTGGTTGTGTGACATCAGCAACAAATGTTCACAAAGACTGAATATTTGTCATTGCGTTAACGACAGGCTGACTGACCCTCTATGTGTTTACAGTCTCGTATTCGACGCAGGCACAATAACTCAAACAAATTATGAAACTGAATAAACCTTTGATTAAAGGCACTCGAAGCTGCACTTAAAAACCATGGAGAAACTAAAACAATGTTTAAGAAAGAACACATCTTGAAGGAGTTCATTTTAAGAGACATCGCTATAATTCAAGAAGTATGAAACCAATCTGTAATCGTTTGGATGATTCCTATAGCAAATATTGACGTCACTTTAGTGAAACCGCATCAACCATTATTTATGTATAATTAGTGAAACCAGCGATGATGACACCATGCTGTGAGGGTGAGGACCAAGGAAAGTTCTGGGCTGTACAGCTCGGTTCCAGGCCAAGACCTCCCCGACGGCACGTCAGGAAACGAGCTCAAGCCTGTATACCACAGAAGGTGATGGACCCCATTTCCGATCCACATTACCCATGAGTACTTGTCCCAGTCACGCTTAATAGTACAAACTCTCCAAACTTTAATCACTACGTCGGCGTTTTATAAAAGGATGAATTCGAGTGTCATGCCGCCCGGTTTGAACACACGCTAGCATTCAACCAGTAAGCACACAGATTATGCATTCTATTGATACTATACGTGTGTCCAGATTATTTCTAGGTGAGACTACTGCTGTTGAAAACATAATTTTGATAAACATTTGATACTCGTGACGTAGGCCTATCAAATGTTAATGAAAATTGATGAAACCCTATGATGTGTCAGGACAAATGCGTCAACTTATGCATACAATGTTGGAATAGGCTTGTAGTGCTATATGCCTATATGCTGTTGTGCATCTAAAACATTTCTGTTTGTTACCTTTTTATGAAACAAATTGAATATTTGTTTTTCAGCAGATGAAACAAATTTTCACACAGCCCATGACATCAGCGCGCAATAGAGTGTGTACCCAATATAAACTGTCAATATGAATACGCAATAGGCCTTTGCCAATCAGCATTCCAGTTTCTGATTTATTGTTTGGCGAAAAGGAGATTTGAAATTAACGTTGGGGAAATTTTACACTTGATTATAAGCGGCATCCTAGCATGGCGGTTTGATCAAAGCTTCAACAATCTCTACTAGTTCAAGAGCATTGCGTTACGCTTGGCTAACTCGGGACCTGTACATTTCTATGGATCATTGACGTAGTACTTTTATCCATTTGAGAATTTATGGATGGTTGGACCACCATGGTGGAACCACAAAAAATATTTGATTAATTTGGGCTAAAAAGTGTGCCGAAATGCTACTCAACCGAGCAATCCGCCCCAAAATTAGCCACATAATATCCAAATACGCACAGTTTGAGCAAATACACGGAAACAGGTGTCGGTCTTAATTAATTGGCTAACTGCTGGTCACCTAAAACATATACAGTAGCTTTTGTTCCAATCAAAAGTAGTTCCTTGAAGTAGTACCGCCTTTGTCTGAATGATTGACAGCGCCATGGTCCCGCCTATTTTTGTGGTTTCGTCCAGGGAACTTTACTGGTGCCCAGCATTGAGTATAATGTGATAAGAGCTTTGCTTGGTTACCAGTGTATACCACGGCGGTGAGCTAGCTGGCTATTTTGTACACACAGTATACACACACACACACGTATAACACAACATACACAAGCATTTACGTGTATTGGAAATCGAATGTATTCCCGCTGATAAATTTACTTCAAAAACTACGTTTACTTTGACGTTAAATGTAGAATGGACACTTGGAATTTACTGTGCTAGCAAGGATAACTCTTATCGCAACATGATCTCGACAGTGACATCTTGATCGCCTCAATTCATGAAGTTTGTCTTGAAACAAGTCCTGCCACATCAGCCAACCTACCATGGGAAAAACACCGAGCAAACACATTGGTAATGAACCATCCATTCACACTCTGGCTATATATATAGAGGGTCACTCGTGTTGGTTGGAGTAATAATAGCCAATGCTATGAAGAATGTCTTTGGATTTATACATCTGGTGTGGTGTGGGGAATCGTTATTGAAGTTGACCCTCCTTCTTTCTTGGATGTCGTGTCTTATTTGATCTCAGATGGTGTCAAATTTGGAGTAGTTAAGTCCATCAACTAAACTGAATGGCTTGGCAGTGAATGACCATTTTGTGGTTTTGCTTTGGACCATAATCTATGCTTTGACCATTGACCAACATGATCTAGTGTTGTTTTAATGAGTTGTTCTTTGAAGTGCATGAATTATTGTTCATCTTAACTTGTCTCAACCTTTTTTCAGCTTGAAGATGGTTTTAGTCAATTATAATTTATAGTGTACTGATAGTGGTTGTAAGGGGTAGGTAGTATAGAAATTTTTGAACTTAGTAGGTCAATAAAATGATTGCTTGATCTTTAATGTGAGATAAAAGTAAACCGACTAGATCATAGAAAAAAAGATGCAAGAAACCATAACTGACTGGTATTCCATTCGTCACATGCCGTAATTAACCATGCAAGGAGGAAAACATGTTCAAAAGATTAATCATTATAGTCTGTTTAGACTTAATGATTTCATAATGTAACAATCGCTCTGTGACTGTGTAGTACATCATCTGTGACTGCCTGAGCAAGTCTACTTATAATTTTTATAAATTTATATTCTTGAAACACTTTTCCCCAAATATTTTGAAAGAAGTGGCTTTTGTTACTCTGGTGAAAACATCTAACCAAAATTGAAAACACTGCCATTCCTGTTGAAAAACCTTCTGATTGTAACCCCAAACAAATAATTTAAAAAAAGTAAAATAAAAATAAATACTTGTACAATTAATAAAAATCTAGTAAAATTCAGCTAAAATTTATGAACTTCTACACAGATTTTCAAGAGTTATGTAATCTATGACTGTATGGAGGGAACGTGAATCAAGAAATGAGTTGAAATAAATTTGGGGAATGTAGAATCCATTTACTTTGTAACTCGCTGAGTCAGCGCTGATCAACGACGCTCATTATTTTTGATGTATCTGGCATCTGTATGAACTGACTTGTATGCCATTAGTTCTTATTGCACCTAGGTTGTTCCATGACATTGTAAAAGTAGAGCATCAGTAGGGGTGGACAACTTCAATTTCAATTTGGCAAATTTGTTGCAATTGGCGGAGCAAAATATTAACCATTAAGAAAAAACAGGTTAAGTTTTCTTTCGCTTGCACGCACGTTTGTTTGTCTTGTGGTAAACAAATTGAGCAAATGATGTTTTATAAAAATTGAGATAGATTGGTGTATGCAAGTTATTGTCATTTATGTTTTTGAAAACTAAAATGTGTGACAAATCTTTGTCGTTCCTCTGCAGGTTTATCTACTTTGGGTTTTACGGGTGCAAGCACAAAGCGACGGGAAAACCCAGAAGGTAAGATAATAATCCCCTCCCCTTTGTACTCCTCTCATTATATTATAATTTTAACAATTGTAAACATGCCTTATTGAGTTGCTAATTTTCATTCAAAATTTCTCATTAGTCAGTCCTTTTTAAATTTATGAACTATTTATGGGAATCTGATGCACTCTCCGTCTTTAGGCAAAAATGTATACTGTACACCAAAGAATTGACTTTTTAGGATCCTTAAGTTGGATTGCTCTACTACTAGCACCTTTACGTTTTGCAGTCTTGTGGTTGTTTATTTATTTCCAATAAACTGATATAAAAAGGCCGAGTTTATTCTTGTCTTTGATTGAATTGATTGTTTATTCAGTTAGATCTCTTCCTACTTTGTTTGATATCTCTGTTTATCTTTCCCTTGTTGTATCTTCATTTAGGAGGAACCTACGTCTTGAGCGGTTGTGTGAATGATCAATTCCAGCAGTCGGAGGAATCTTTGTGGCATTCCAAGGTTGCTCTCTTAGGCTCCACTAATTCCTCTGAGAAACGGACATTTCATCTCAACCCAGTCCAGGTAAGAGTCAAAAGACGTTGAGAGTAATGTGAAATGTGATTAGACTTCATGCAAACTGAAAAGAAATAAGTGATGCACCCTAACTTTCATATCATACACAATTTTATCTTCCTGCTACAAATGGCTGTCTCTAGAAATCTGAATTTAGAAATCAATGCAACGTTTTCTAAGCAAGTTGCTTTGGGGTTAAATGTTACCTTGGACATGTTGGATGTAGCACAAGTTGTTCCATGTTGTCTTCATTAGACATTACATAAAACAGTTAATGTAAGACAAAAATGAAGATGAATAAATCAAGCAATAAAAGGGAGCTTTTGGGTTTGTTTTCCTCTCCATTCTAAGTACTCAAAACTTCAAGGTTGCGGTTGTGAGTGATTGCACACAGTATGCTTATTTTTTACTTTCCCTTTTATATATGAAGGCAATGAGTGTCATTCTATAATTGATACATAAAGTTAGATTGATCTTGTTGAGTCAGTGTTATTAAAGTGGTACTATTTATCTACAGTTGAGGATGATGAGAAGGTGACTAAACTCACTAGGAATCAGTGTTGTAATCAAGTACTTTTCAGTCAAATATCAAGTACTCGGAGTACTAGGGTGCCCGAGTAGTACTCGAGTACGAGTACTTAGGCCATTGAGTCTGAGTACAAGTATCCAAGTATTGAGTATTTTGATATCCAATCACTAAGTCCAATGGCCGAGTCCAAATACTTTGATCTATGAAAACGAGTAGAGTACTTTAAAACAAAAAATACTACAAAATGAAGTATAACACATTTCTATCGTTGGTTTTGGGGACTAATATCTAGATGACAATGTTTGCTTGTTACAACTATCTTTAAAAACTTCAACTTCACTTTTTCCAGTGCTTTGTTCTTCATTCTTTGGATAGCAATGGCATAAGTTAAAATGAATGCAACATAATTTAGACATCCTTATGTTGACCACGAGTACTTAAAATTGACTCGGAGTACATTTTCACTCGAGTACTGGGTATGGTCTTTGAGTATGAGCACTTTTCTAGCCAAGTAGGAGTGTTAAAACTCTTGGAAAGAATTCTTAACTTTGTTTTGAGTCGCTACAACAAGTATGTGATTTTAATGTGACATGGTCTATTTCACCTTGTACTAGTCTGCATGGATAGTTTTGTACTTCACATAAGTTTGTTAAGACTTGACCTACTTTACCTGAACTTATGTTGTGCTTCAATTTTGCAAAACAATTGTTTATTCAACAAATATGACATATCAGTTTGTTATATTTTTGAGACTGCACAAATTTAGCATTTATCTCATATCGTCTGATCATATCATAAGTTTAAATCGTGTATTTTTATACCCTTGGTAAGGCAAGGCAGGTCGTTCGCCTTTCATTAAACTTAAATAAAATCTCGTCCCCCATTAGCGTTCCTTCCACTCATTAATCAGTCAATTTAACCCTACCTCCCTCATAATTTCTCCAAGAATCATTTTCCTTTTCATGCTATCAAACACAATTATGGATTTGTGAATCCTTAACAAGTCCAGACAGTGCCCACATTTCTATTTTCAATTAGTCCTTTTTTTATTTTGTGAGAGATGACAATGTTTCTGACAGTCTAGGCATCGGACTCCTTTGGCCTTTGTTACAAGTACCCACCCTCCTAAATCTCTGACTGAATAATGGCCGCCAGGCTATTGTTGGCAAAACGCTGCATCCAACTCATTTTAACAAGTTTGTATTGATCGTCCACCTGAGGATGAAATGTTCTTTATTCCCAATTGAAATGGCAGTTCCTTTGCCTGTTAATATTTAATGTAAAAGTGAGGGAGTATTGCCAGTAGGGACGTATCGGCTGACGTTAGTAAAAGAGGATCTCCGACAGTTAATGATGGGCCGTGCTGCTACGCATCACAGCTTCATTCTGCAGTCTTGGGAAATGCGCATTGGGCAATTTTTGTCCAAATTAATTCGGTGACACTACCTCTAGGGTGACGAATGGTCAATTAGTGGCGCTGACACTGTCTTTTTAGTGAACCAGGGACAGATTTTGGATCGGGTGAAAAACATGACGAATCCTCGATGGACATCAAGGCTATAATATTGCAAGCATGCCTTAAAAACCATAATAGAAATTAACCTGGCCTGAAACATGCAGTGCAACTTCTCCCAAAGTTCAATGAAATTACCTGTTCGTTGTCAGTAAATCATTCAGGTAAATCCTACATCCTGCTGGAGCATGGAGATTTGTGATTTGTTAAGAAAGGCAGATGCATTCTGATTTTGTCGGCATCTTTGAAATGTATCAGAGTGCAACCTTACGACCTACTGCTACAATCTCCTTCCCCCATCGTTGCCTTCAGGGAAACACCTCTCAACAGTTATTATTTCTAATGGATTTTCATTTTCCAAGGAGATGACACAAAAAGCAATATGCAGTTTCTTCTCTTTTTTTTTAATACTGCGGTCCCTGCATTTATTGAGATAATGGAAAAGCAGAGCGCTTCTTGTATAAGGAGAGTGGGCTTGTAATGCATTCATCGTTGACGCGTCGGCAACATCACAGAGAAGTAGGCACTGCCTTAATGACCTGTAGCACTTTTAAATGATTTGTTACCATGGATTACGGGATGTAAGTTGGTCTTTATTTGTGTCATTCTCTTGTGGATAACCTCGGATCTAGGTTAAATTTTCTGTGTGTGTGCTTTTTAGACTCTCTGTTTATTCCCTCTAGATTAGTGGTCAAGAGAGGACCTGTAATAAGTAAGATTGGAGGTTTATATATCTTTTATTCATGATAGTTTCAAAGTTACTTCATTTTGATGGATTTGTTTGCTTTGAGTTACAATCAGATAAACAGCCGACTGAAATTTAATTTAAAAGGAAAAATAGGGCGATGATTTTTGGGTTGGTGGCAGTTATTCTTGAAGCAGATATCCACTTACAGATATAGAGCTGTAATTTATGATGATACAGGCCTAGTATTGAATGTTGGGCTGATGGTATCGATGTAAGCAATAGCAGGTGAACTCTTGATCCAGGATGGTTGGTGTATTAAGATACAATTGATCAGAGCAACTAATCAACTAGACGGCAAATGGAACTTGTTGTTACTGATGGGGAAGTCATCTGATTGTTGCACTGGTCATACATGTACATGTAGCAGACTGATTGAAATATAGCAATTTGATACCATTTTGATTTGGTTTTTCCATTTTATGGTGTGCATTTCACAGAGTTTAATGTTTGTTAAATTACTACATGTAGTATGTATACATATAGGTTTATTCTGAACGAAAATGTTTGTCTAATGTGGCCATTCAATAAACACATTGAGATGGTTCCAATAAACAAACAACAACAACAAAATTGCTCTGGTTGTACCAGATCATGAGATGCCATCACTAAATATTTCAGAGAGTTGCAGAATGTGTTTTTCTTGCAGTTTATAAAAAAGTCCTGGGGGAGTCCTGGTAGAAATGGAATGGAAGCTCCATGTGTTGACAAGTTATTTTTGTACTCGGACAACGTCATGGTGTAGCTCTAGGAATAGTGTGGACGAGTCATTTTGTTGTTGCTGATCTTAGAAAACGAGTTGGACAATTCAAAATATATATCATAATAGTTTACTTGTTGTTTTGTTTGTATTTTGAACCTTTAGATGAAAATAAACAGTGTCATTTCATGAACAGTTTTTAGAGCAGATGTTCTGGTTCCCAAATGCCAAATGATTTATCCACGCCTTCTCTTTTGTCTTGATGCACAAAAAGTTCCTCCTCTTGGGGCGCAGTAATGGTGAACTGTCTTTAGTATGGTGCCCGCATTTCTAACAAGGGTTTATTAATGGCTTCTATAACTAAACTAGGCCAATACACTTGGACTTCCATTGATAAATTGATTGTACCACAGCCTGATGCTTTAACAAGCAGCATGTAAGGATACATGATTGATATGATGCATTATAAACTAAGTTGACTAAGCATAATGACCTATACAGCCATGACTGCTGCTGCTAGCTGGACCTCCTGGTCATATAAAAGACCATCTGACTGAATTGACCTTGTTATTTAGGGGGTAGTTTGTAGGACTTGTTTAGAGTTCATATATAAATGGGACTCAGAGATTATCTGTGTCAGGCACTTGATCGATTTTAGTAAAGGATTTCTTGATTGGGTCAAAATAGAAAAGTTTTGGGGCAATATTTCAGAGATCTCTTTTCCATATAAGTTGGTAAATAAAACTAGTCTCTTTACTAAAATGGTCTTTTAAAATGTTTTTAAGCAAATGCAAAATTCATTGACATCCAAAAAATAATCAAAAATAAGTGCATTGTAACCACGCAAGTTAGGTGATACATGCAGTGTCTTCTTCATGTTTGCTAATCTAAAGTAGTTTCATAGAGGAAACATATTTATTTATTTCCCCATGTGTTTTGTTTTTTATTATGTAAGTTTGATTTGCCAGTCAGTCCAATCTCAGTTAGTCCAATCTGCCAGTACGCTACTGTACCTGAGCTTCAAGCATAGTATCAGAATACAAGTAACAAAACTGTCACAGAATGCCTAGAAGTGAACATCCAGCTATAGGTCGTTGACTCTCAAGTTATTTACTCTACTCCCCTGTGGAATTTCATGACAAAAGATTGAAGATGTTACTAGTGCAAACAAGGTCAACCCTGTGGCATACTGGCACCAATAACTGAGGACTACCCACCACACTGGCAAAGATCCAGTGCAAGCAAAAACTCAACTTTTTGTTGTGAACAAATGACACCAATTATTGTTTGTTCTGGCCGGCCATTATTTTCTCAAGTGTGAAGTGGCCGCAGCGCAGCAGTTGCCGTGAGAAAACTAAAAATTGTTCCAAACAGTTACCTTATTGTGGGACATGGGAGTGAATCTACAACAGTGAGTTTATTAATGTAGATTCTAACTAATGCCAAAGAAAGTGTATTAATTGCAAGCAAAATTCAGTTGTGACAAAAAGTGCCTCTGAAAAAAGAAGGTTTAACAAATGTCTTGTTAAAAAAAAAAAATCTAAATTGAGTCTTGTGACATTTTGTTTCAGGCGTGCAAATAATCTGAATGTTTACGTGGAGATGTAAATATTTTATTGTGGATTTAAAGAATTTTGCAGCTTCATACTGCGTGACAGAATAATTTGTTGACGTAGATTCAAGCTGAGAATTTGCACTGGAAATGGTAAATACATACGGTCATTCACAGATGTTAGATTTATCCATGCCCAAAAAGGGAGTTACATGTGAGAAAGTCCAAAATGATTTTAACAACTTTAGATGTTTACGTCCCAAAACATCTTTAAAGCAAATTTAATGAGGAATATTTCATTATATTGGTCAATCCATGGATCTACACAGCATAACCTTTTTGTAGCTTAGGACTGAAGACTTTAAATTGAACACTTTGTGTACACATGTGTTGACTTTGTTTGCTGTTTGGATTGTGTGTGAATCCACTACAAGCAGTTTTTACAGCCCTGTGATTGTTCAACAGATAAGAACTTCATTTTTATGACCTTTGTTCTCCTATATGGTGAAATAAATGTCAAAATGGTTTTCTTTTTGAGAATTGTGTTATGTTAAGGATTCATATTTCCCCTGTGACTTGATCAACCTGCACTGAAAGTGGCTCAACACTGTTTGGTAAGTTGACTCACAAACAGCAATTTTTGTTCTGGTACAAATGGGACACGTGTGAAAGAATGTTTCTGATTTTACAGCAACTTCTGTTCAATCACAATGACAAGACATGGTTAAACTTTGACTCTGCTTCTGAACATTACAGGCATGCAACTTTTCCTTGGATCAGCTGATTTCCTCTTTTTTCATTCTCAGTTTTACCATTCAAAATTGAAAAATACTGTACAAAATCATTGAAATTTGGTAATTTCCTCTTTTTTGGTGAAGTTACAGTTGCATGCCTGACATTAAGTCTTCCATTTCAAAGAATGTTTGCAATTCTAATGAATTGTTTTAAATACAGGGCCTATATATAGGGCCCTAATTGAAAAGGTTTGGGTTCACCCCAAAACACCAAGATAGTATTTATTTGAGTTAATTGTGACTGCTTAGAAGTCATGGAAAAGGGATTCAAAAAACAAAATACAAAATAAATAACAGTGTCACTTTATTACATAAGGTAGCAATTTGTTAAGCTCGTAGGGGGTTAAGGAAAGGGGGAAGTGATCAGCTTAGATAAAGTAAATGAATTATTTCCTATGTGTTTTCATGCAATCTCTAAGTGCTATGCAGTATGGCAGTACACACACACAATGAATTGGTTTTCCAAGAACGAAGAAGGAGTTTTTGTGGAGCTTTTCAGATGAGTAAAGCTTAAGGGTTCCTCAATGGAGATTCTACTTGGCTCTGTATGGGCGATGGTAGATGTCCTACACACTCAACCAACTGAACAATAAAAGATCACTGCATGGGTCTTCTTCTGTTATTCTGATACTTGACCTTTGTTCTGTGACCTGAAAGGTCACAAATCTAAAGACAGTGTTGAGACCAAGAAGTGTGTATGACACCTAGAGTAATGTATAGAATCTCAATCCTGTAGAGTTACATGCCCCCTGCTGTTAGGCTAGCAGTTTTTCTTGGAATGTTTTGGATTTCATTTCCTGGGGTCATTTGATTCTTGAAGTCTGATTTTCCTTTTGAGCAGGAAGAGATGTCCTTGAAGAGGATGATATAATGAGCTTCATTATGAGTATAATCAGCTTTAAGTAATGATTTCTCACTACAGTATGATTGCTTTCTTGGAAGGTTCTTGGGTGGTTGGTCATGAAGTTGTTTGGAAGAAGTGAGAGATCATGTAAGAATGTGTGTGGGTTCCAGTTGCGCATAACGTCTACGCTGTACCTATCAACACGACAGTGTACTCAGGCATTATGCAACGGGGATAAAAATCTTTATTAAATTGAATGTGTTTTTGCCATTTTACAATAATAAGTTTAAACTTTTACAGACCTAATGGTTTCTGTGTATTTGCTTCATGCATGAGCGATATTGTTCCCTTTTTCCTCGTAATAAAACGAGCTTACCCAAATTGTCCATGGATATGACCGTCTATAAAAAAAATCAATTGTTGTCAAAATGTACTTAAACATTTGATCAAGAGTTTATTTTGAATGTTTGTTAGCATGCATAAGTATGTCAACAGTTTTCATTGGTCCCAATCGTAGTTCAATACATGATAACACTGCTAACAAAACCCTCTTGACTGATATCAGCATTGCCATTTCCTTCTTAAAGGTCAAGAGGTCACCTTAGGTCAAGGGGCATTCTTGGCTCAGGGGAAATATTGAGTTGCTCCTGTCCAAACTGTAGTGGTGATATTTCCTCTGATGGTGGGTTGAATTGGTGGCGGCGTGAGTCAAAGATGAAAATGGTGGTGTTTAACATTCCCAGCGTGGCATATCCAAACAAACATGTACCATCTAGAGATTGATTCAGGGCCAAAAGGTTAACTTAGTCTTGTTGAAATGAACTTAAGAGGGTTGGGGGTGACTCAGTACCATTGACTTTATAAGTTTGGAGTTGTGTTTCTTGGAAGTTAATTTATAGAGGGTAATAATCGGTAGATAACTGTTGAGGCACAAAATTGACTGATGCGTCTATTGATGATTCCCCTCACTCAGAAAGGAAATTTTCTGTTAAATAGGAATAAGTTACAAGCTACAGGATTAATTGAATCCATATTGTGAACTCCACCTTGTAATGTATCTTTAATGCAGATGGTTTTCAGATGTCTAGGTATTGATTATTGTACACTTGCATAAGCCTAAATATATCTACAGTATACACTGCATGAGAGAGTAACCTACAATAGTTAACATTTGAAGAACGTCGTCAATACAAGCTATCAAACTACTGTGGCCATGCACCAGGACATTTATTCCCCAGATGTGAGGAGAAAATATCCCATGAGATTTTTCTAGAAACCCAATATGCCTTCTGATTATTATTTGGCTTGTTCATCTGTCAGCAACGGCATGACACAGCGGTGGCAGTCAGTCCCAAACCAAGGACCGGCCTCTTGGCTCTACCCTGTTTGTGAAATCGTGAATGCAATCGTCCACGGCCGGCCGGCCTGCTAATGCTTTACACACTGACGCTAGCATTAAATTGAACTCACATTGAACTCTGCCCCATTCTATGGTGATATTGTGGTATTTGGGGGGGGGGAGTAGAATTTAGCCCCTGTCCGTTATGTTCCTCAAGGGAACCTTGTGTTATCAAAATCTTCTCCTGCTTGAGAAATGTTCTGAAGTGGTGTGAAGTTTCAACCAAATTGACTTGCTTATGCTGCACATCATCATTTCTTGAAATCGAACCCAAAGTGATGTGTTTTTGATTATTTAAAGATTGACCTCAAACAAATCTAGTGCAACATGTAAAGGCTGGAGTAGTGATTGTGATGAGCAATTTATCTCAATGTAGTCAATCAAACTGACTAAATCAGAACAAATTACAAACTTGCGATTCACACTGTTCACTTTTCAACGCTTACTGTTTCAAACGTTCTGATCAAGACATTATTTTGTGAAAAGAGCAAAGTGAAATGTTGGCACTGTATACAGATATGGATCTGAAGTTTGATAAGAAGCAACGTTGAATTTCAATTGAAACTTGATTAAATCAGCGAACCAACTGAGACAATGACCTGTGCAGTTTGTAGAGAGAAGTCTTGACGATGATCCCTAAGCATAACAGATGCTATCATAGAAAAGACTGGACAGGATGCTCAGCATGCTCTTAGGGATTCTCAGGAACATCCAGCTGAGTTTAGCACATTCTTGGATAACGAACATCCTCAATTAAACCTCAATATCAAGTCATTAGAATGTCTTGTTGGATGGATGCAACACTTGATAGAAATTGTGACCACGTGTAATCAAACGCTTCCTCTAATCATGTTGTAAGATGAATGGACCACTGAAAATTACCCAGCTAACATGCATCCTAACATGTGGAAGTTTTCTAAGAGGTTCTGAAGAATCGGGCCGAGAGGCTGTACTTTATTTCCAATGTGTATGAACTTTGTAACCTGTAGTGTGGATGATCTTTCCACATGATGGGAGCTTGCATTATGCCTGTACTTGGTTGTACTCTGATGTAGATGCAAATAACAGTGCCTAGGTGAGTAAGGTTTGCTCATCCACACATGTAACATCATTTATAAATGGACGAATTCATTGCGAGAGACAACTGAACTTTGCTAAAACACTCTAGTTTACAGCTTGTTTGAAAGTGATGTCATCAATGGTTGACGCCGACTAAAAATTGAAGACTTTGTGAAGTTTCCCTTATCCTTAAAAAAAATATACTTGAAAAGAAGAAAAATAGAAGGGGAGAAAGAAGAAAAAAGCAAATGGCAATAAAACATTTATAAAAGTGTCAACATGAGAATGGTTGAGAAAGCACAATTTGATGATAGAGTTCTTTCTTTTTGGGGGGTTGAGGTACAAAATTTCAATAAATTGCTCTTTTTACTCCAGCAATGTAAGCCTGTACATCAAGGGTTATTTTTTGTGTGACCAATTATGAAACAGTTGTTTACACGTGAAACGGTCCATTTCTCAAACAAAATATAGTGTCAGGACCAAGCCTGTGATCAAAACTTTGCGTCTTCATCACAATGTTGCAACTTGGAGAAATCACCTGCGAAAAAACAAGAGGAAACAAATCTAACGGCAACATAAATACTGTCAAATAATCTTTTTTGTTCATCAGGGTATCCTAAATAATTGTTAATCAAATAAAGCCTGCACGATGTGTAGTTTTTTGTAAACAAGCTAATATTTCCAAGGAACTGTGCTCTGGACCATGCTGCTGACGGCTTCACCAATGACAATCACAATGCTGTGTACGGCTATATATTAGAAGGCTTACTAACGCTGATTCCTGGGCATGTGCAGTCTTAGGTGAAGGCGTTATTGCATAATGTGCTGGTATATTTTATACCAGGGCTTATGCTTTCATTCTAGCGCATTGTTCTAAAAGCGCCCTCTAACATTCAATGTTTCTTGCTTTCCATAGTATGATAACGAAGACTACAAGCCTGTAAGTGTAAGTTCTTTGAAAGGATGTGCTTACCTTGTGTGTCACATGGATGTTTTCTGTACATTTCTGCGGCACTTTTGAGTAAACTTTTTTTATGGTTATCCGAACTGTAAAAATGTAAATGTGTAGCAAGACGATCGGTCGGTTAATCGTGTAACCGTGTACTTTAAATTGGTTAAACCCTTTACTACATGTTTTGTGTTGACCTACTGGCATAGTACACTACTATAGCTTGAACAATAGCTTTTTATAATTGTGAAAAATATGAAAGCATAAAATTGCAGACACATTCACTGTACAGTGTGTACATGGAACGACCAAGGTTCTTTTTTGTTTCCTTATTGAGCTTCAAGCTTGCCTGTGTATTAGATTGGCCCTGAGTTGGGTATACACAAAGCGATCTTGACCAAGCCACAATTAAGATATCTTTTGTATCGCTCCAATGTCAAGGAGAAGCAAGCTTTTGTGTCAAGTGATTTTTTTGTACTCTTTTGTTTGGTTGGCTGAATGAAGATGGTTTAGATGAGATGGGTGAAGGTGAACTGTGAATAGGTTTGGATAAATTACCCAGACACGAACAATACCTTGACCTGATACATAGAAAATGGAAGGGGAATCTTGATTGCCCTGACTGTTCAGTATTCAGACAGAGTTTATCACAGTCTTTCTACTCAACAACAGACTCCTAGGGATCCAACAAATTGTGGACTCTACTCTCTTAGGCGCTCTAAATATTTCTCAGAAATTATCGTTTGTGGTTGAAAGCAACATACTTAAGAAATTCTCTTTCTTGTCTTCATAAGTGCTTTTAATTAAATATCAGGACAATTTGTTCAACATATTTCAGAAAGGACACAACTAACAGATTTCCCCCTATTTAAAATCTCACCAGCGTTCTTGACTTTAGTTAAAAATATACAGCCCATTGCCAAGCTGGCTGACTGCCCCTTCCTGTTTTAAACCCACTGCGTTACACCCAGACCGGTTACACCCCATATCCATTGAAATGATATTGTGGTGGTAGTAAAGTGGTATAAAGACTAATGATGGTTATGAGAGACCTGATATCCTGTTGCAAGAATAGGGACTGGATAAACACTGGTGGGCCATGTTTGAAAGAACCACGGAGCTGCGGCTGAGTGATTTGATTTGAGTGGTAGAAAGAAACCAGTAGTGGGCCAGTCAAGCAGAAGCTTGTATTTATTGCTTTGGTATTGAAAGAGAAGAGTGTATTGGGACATCGTGGATAATGGTTGTCATAACGACAGATTCATGAGCGATAGTAAAAACAGTAAACTGTATAAGCTTACTCACTGGGGGTAGATCACAACTTGTATATAGCAGGTTGACTCTGTATCAGGGAACAGTAATGGACGGAACAGTAATGGAGGGGCAAAATGGAGTGAATTTAATGGTATAGGGGATATTTTCTTCTGGAATCCACAGCTTGTTTTAGGAAAACATTTGTTCGACATTTATAATAATGTCAAAGGTAAAGGGAAGGCTTGTTGTTTATGCCATAGAGACAGATGAGTTCTTCAAGTCGTGTCTATGATTCAATAAAGCTAGAAGTGACCATGGGAGTTCTATTTGTACAGCGTCTCCTTGGTCGTCAAGTCTAAAAAGCTACTTTAATGAGTGGCCATGAAGCTGTAGCCAGACTGAAGGACATGTTGTACTCCATGAGTCAACTAAGATCAAGCTGTAAACCTCAAGAGGTAATACAACCTGTACCGAGCTAGCTATATGGTGTGTACTTAACTCATGTACAAGGGTTTTCACAGTCAATAGTCACCACTCTTCGATGAATAATCGCTTTGTGCCTCGCTGGGTTTGACACCGCCTTTTTTTTTATTTCCCGGAGAAACTGGTGTTTGTTCCGCAGCTCCACAGGTGTATACCTGATCCTGTACTCTTCAACTTGGGCTGCAGGGGGAGAAGGTATTGTCACAGGTTACTGAGCCACTCTTAATCCTTATATAGGTGGCTGTATAGAGTGCTGAGGTGAGGTTTTAATCACATTATGTGTGCATGGCCTTTAATACACCTAGGATAAGAGGATCAGATTGAATTGGACAAGTTTTTGGTGGGTTTTTTTTCCGGGGGGGGGGGGGGTGGACTTTCAGAAGAAGCGGGCAGTATAACACAGGGGTCAAAAAAGGTTGGCTGAAATTGTTTTCAGGAGTGGAAATGTTGAAGTAAAAGTTGACTCAACGCCGGTTGAGGTGGACTTGTTTTATTGATGTATGGATGCAGTGTGAAATCATGGCAAGAAATACAATGCACTTTTGTAGAATCCGTTAGGTTGTCAGCTAGCACCACAGCTCATTGTAAATGCATATAATCCTCTGTAGTGAATTCTGGAGGATCTGTTGTGTATGGTTGAGGATCCGTGGTGACGGTAAATAATCCGTGGTGAATGTAGCTAGGGTTCAAGTTGAAGCTACAGGATCCATGGTGAAGGTAGAGGAACTGTGGGTGGAGGTAGAGAAGAACTGTGGTGAATAAGAGGAACTGTGGTGGAGGGGTAGAAGAACTGTGGTGAAGGAAAAGGAACTGTGGTGATGGTAGAGGAATTGTGGTGAATTTAGAGGATCTGTGGTCAAGGTAGACAAATTGTGGTGAAGGTAGAGGATCGTGGTGAAGGTAAGGATCCGTGGTGAAGGTAGAGGGTCCATGATGAATGATGACATTTAGTGGTAGGACATCATTCACATTGTAAGATGACATAGTTTACCCTCAATGTAATGCTATGTACATGATCACCAGGGAAAAGATACTCTTTTACCAATTTCAATCAAGTGTTGGCTTTAACAAGCGATTGTTTGCTTCTTCCGAGTGATATGCCATGAGGCTAGAGGGAGTTCAGGGTTGAAGAGGTTTCTGTGACTCGTTTACAAACTCACATTTCTACCTGGCTCGATTCCAGCTCCCGTAGATGAAAACCAATTTACAAGATCCAAAGGTACAAAAGGATACCTCACACACTCATAGTGGATTTACAGTCGTGGAGTCTTTTATCACTGGATTTGAACCCTCAAGCCAATTAACCCGCAGAATGGCCAGATTACTGGAGAGGAGGAACAGTCTTTTGGCAGTCAGTGCAACTCGTTGAATTGTCTGAAGAAAACAATAAGCCGGTACAACAAAAGGGTTTGTGAGTTTCTTCTTGACGCAGCTTTCCTTTTATTCTCTTAATCTGTTTGGTACACTGCTGATGGTCTACAGACAGGGGTTGATAATACTATCACCCTGTTTGGATTGAAACAATGAGTGGTGGTTGAAGGTTGTGAATGTAGGGGTCCAGAGGTGAGAGAAAGGACAATGAAAGAGAAGCTGTATAAGAAGATTGTAAGATCCAGAGACAACATATACAAATAACGATGAGTAGGAAATTTGCTGATGCTGTGCTGATTGCAATTTGTTTCATTTGATTCTTGAGTTAGATTTTTAGATGAATTGGCAAATTAGCATCGAGTCTTCAAACCAACATCTCATTTCTCAACTCCTTATTCCCTTGTGTGTTTTTTTTCAAAAGTCTTGTCCAATCTCTACATAAATCAATACAGACGAGTAAAGCTAAACTTCGGCATATAATTTTGCGGTCATGTAAGTCCCTTTTTCAATTTGTTTGTAACTGAAAGTGTTCATTTTTTTAACAAAAAAACTTGCAAGTTAGTTCCCTTTGTACATGTATGTTATATGAGGTACATTTTGCAAGAGTAAGATTTCATTTTGTGGGTTGCCACATGTGGAGATTATTCATATTAGAGTTGAGAAGCACCATGCTGTCTGACCTTACACAGTGTGGGGTTGTAGTCCCAATATACTACAACCCTGCTCCTCACTAGATCACCTTTAACCTCTCAGGGTAATGGGGTGCAGAGTAACCCTATGGAGTTGCCACTTTAGTTCCATATAAGTACATGTACAACATGGTTATAGAGCCATATCATTATGCACTAAGAAGATGGAGTTGATGATACAGACAAACTTTGCAAAACTGCTTCAAAATCTAGTTTATGTCTGTTTGATGACATACAAGGAGTTAACAAGGGTCGTTGTATCCTCTGACTTTATGACAAAAGGATGTTACTCTTAGTTTTTTTAATGGAGATAAATTAATGAATAGTGAAAAAGATTGTGTATGGGGCTTGACATTCTGAATTAATGTTTTGTATTGTGTTTTCTTCTAATGTGACTCAACAAATAACTTAAATTTATTTCCTGGTTATTTTTGTTAAACCATTAACTTTGCAATGATTCCTTAAAAAAAAAATCTGAAAGATTTAGATTTTAAATCGTCTTTTTCAGTGAAACGCAAACACATCATTGTTACATATATGGTCATCTGGCCTTGCTTGTCATGCGTTATTGAAGTTGTCTTCTCTTCGGTCAGATCAGAAGAAAAGACAAAAATTCCTCACCAAAAACTGGATCAATAATCTGCTAATGATGCCTTTGTGTCCCAGCCTGCCATGTTTATTGCTGGATAGAAAGGACCCCTGTACAGCTAGCTAGTTTAGTAAGGACATATTGAGGGTAGAGAGTTTGGGGTTCATTACATCTGTAGGATTTCAGAGTGGACTAAGGACACATCAGACAGACAACAAGGAGCCCGCCTGCCGCTATGAGCTGTCCAGTCATCATAGAGATGATGAGCTAAAACCTTGTATCATCCAACGTCTTTGTATGCTGCCTATAAAACCCAAGATACCCCTGTAGCGCTGCTTCATTGATTCAATGACCAAAATAACCCAGGTTTATAAAGTAACCGCACCCAATCATTCTAGTTCTGGACATTCCTATAATAGAGTCTGGTAGGTGTTTTAGGGAACCATTTCAAGGGAAGGTCAGTAACCCTTGGTCATTATATGAGGTCATCATCATCTTGATGAGTAGTTTGTTGAAATAAATGAGGCTAAGGGACTCGAAGACCACCACCAAGCTTGTCAAAGAATGATGGAAACTGTGTCAACTTCCTCATCAGTATCGCTTGACGACAGGATTAAAATGGAATCACTGGTTCCCATCTCATTATGTCCATGTATACACACTAAGTGTTGCTGGGATCCTTGTGGTCTAATGACAAGAGTAACGAGACCACCTTGTTGTTGTGGTTTGTTTGTGTATATTGTTTGATTAAAACCAAACTCCAAGAATAATATTGTTGCAAAAAGTATGTATAGAGTTTTTAACCAGAGTGACCAACGAGTGCATCTGGAGGCCATCTGATTTTATCTTCATTGAATTTGCTCTGAATTTGTATTCATTGAAAGCTTATTTCTTCCAGTGGTGGGTTTGTTTAAGGAGAAAAGTAATCCGGAATTAGAATAAAAAATAAATCTTTCAAAATATTACTTAAGTTTCTTGAAAACACTGTATAAAAAGTGTGCAACAACTCTACATGTTTTTAATTCACAGCAATTCTTTATTTAGGCTTGTTTCTCACTTTCTTTCACTGAGCCTGGTTAAACTCAAACACTTGCCATAAAAGACTTCTACAAATATTAGTTTTATGCTCCATAAAAACATCGCAAATGTTTTATTCTTCAAGTTCTTCACCTGTCATCTCGTGACATACCAGTGCATTTTACCTGAATCGAACAAAGAGAATTTATTGGATGTGAAGAACAGAATGTCAGTTAAAATTTGTGGTTTGTCAGTGCAAGGGTTGCTTATGGACTCAGTTCCTCGAGACAATTACTAGTACATGATGTGTTTTCTTATTGTCATCACATTGTCCTTAGTTCTGATATCCTAAAAGTCCAGTGAGATTCTGAAGCCCAATTTTGGCATTCCATTTAATGAGTTACAGGGTAATATTATTTGTGTATTCCATGACTGTCCTCGTTGACACCAAGGACCACTTTCATAAAAGGGATCTGGGTGGTGGGACAGAATGAGGATGTCTAATGTCCAAATAAAAGGAGAAGTCTTTGATTCATCGAGTTGAAATGTATACGTGTTTGGGGATGGGGGTCGGGGGGGCTGGGGGGTTCAGCGGCTGGGGGACTCAGGCCCAGGGCTGGAGGGCTGGGAGCTCAGTGGCGGGTGCTGGGAGTAGACGAGAGGGGATATCAGGGACGTTGCATGGTTTAATAACAGGTACTAATTCACACACCATTGTCCAGAGTGAGGGTGGGGGAGGGGATTGGTGGAGGATAAATTCATACCAGTTTGATTCTTTCATGTACAATAAACACATCTTTCCTTCAGTACCTACAGACAGCTGTTTTCTATGTTTCTACTTTGTAGTCTTAATTTTTTTCTCTCATGTTTTATTTCCTCCATTAGTCATCATCTGATGAACCCCATCTGTGCCAGTGCGTTGGAACACACGTCCCAGTAGGTTTTGCTCAGGACAATTGTCACATTGAAGGTAAGTCATAGAGGAATTACAAGTAAACACACCTTGTACCTGCTAAAACCATCTCAGAAACCCCTGTGCAAATTAGTTAAGTGTTTGCAAACTCCGGCGGGACATGTTCCCCGACTCCAATTTATTGGAAAGCTTGAGTTGGTCTATGCTCCCTGTAGGCCCCTGCTTTATTGATGGCATGGTGAGGTAATGAATAATGGCATATCATGTGATTAGATTATATAAAACACAGCAATATATCCACCTCCAGGTAGACTTCAAAGAAGCTTTGTGTCAGCTGAAAAGTTCACCTGGCGGTGAGGTTTTCTTGACCATCTAAATCACATCAAAAGTAACAGTGCTTTACTTGTTTGTCTCACTGCCGTTAACAACACTCCATAACTGCAAACCAACCACAAGGCGCTAACAGATTTTAAGCACAAGTGATCTCAACCACAACCGCACTGGGGCTACAATGATTACAGTTAAATGATTTTCTTCTCTACCTCTGGTGGTGATAGAGATTATTTGTAACAGTTTGTACCCATTTATCCATGGTCTTTGTAAATCTTGATTTGTGAGTTAAAAGAGATAATACATCAAATACTAACCCATGTTAAGGCTTCTCAGGGAGAAATGTAATAAAGCTTCTATCCGATTATTCAAAAGTTAAATTTATTAGTCTTCATAAAAAACATCATGTGAGGCTATCCCTTCCTGCGCTTACATTCTAGTGGATTAATATTGTGGCCTGCAGAGTATCCGAGTTGAGATTCATTATATTGGATGAATTATATCAATGTATTATCTTTAATTTTCTTTAGTTGCATTGCCGCCAGAGGTTGCAGGATCGTCCTGTAGTGTGAAGGTAGTAGCTCTGGAGAAAGGCAAAGCTGACGTTAAACCTCCTTTGTCTCCAACGATGTCATCAAACAGTGGCAAAGCAACAGTAGGGGTGAGTCTCACTTACTCAATTGACTCAATCCTGACTCTCAATGATATCACTCTTGAGTATTTGACGTTTCTGATAATTAGATGAGTTTCAAGACTGTCTACAGTGATATTAATGAAATTTATTATTAATATTTCAGGCTGTTGATTGTGATGTTTCATTGGATGGTGAATCCGACCAACAGGAATGGGCCTTCACTCTGTATGACTTTGATGGACATAGAAAGGTCACTAGGGAGGTCAGTAAGCAGTTTCAGTCTTTCAGAAGATAAAATGTATCGATGATATTTTAAGTAAAACAAGAAAACATTTCATCCCCAAGAAGCAAATACATGAAACAGTTTCTTTCAAATTAAAATATTAAATTTTCTACATTTTGTCTTTTTATATTTTTGATGATGCTACTTAATTCTACCTCATCAACTGGAATTCTAAAATCCGGATACAGTGACTGTATTTATACGTGTACCACTCTAAGGTTAAAGGTGTTAAGCTGTTTCTTCATTTCTACATGTTTATTTATAGGACCTATCAAGTCTTCTTAAAACCATCTCAGAAGCTCTTGCCTCTACCATCACCTTGCCAGCCAGCGGGAGTAAGAAACTCAGATTAAGACTTTCTGTAGGGTCGGAGGATTCTGGTGATCCTAAGCCCTTCAACTGTGACTCCAATACTGCAGAAAATAAAGAGAATCTGGCTAAAGAGACAATGCCTCATCCTGCTGCTAAGTGTGATGATATTGAAGGGGCGCCAGTACCTCCTGCAGAATACCAGCAACATCCTCAAGTAAGAAGAGAAAGTGGTGGGAGGAGCCACAGACGACAAGGGAGGACAATGTCTGCTAGTCAGGCAGATTGTCCTGGTGTGGATGGGAGAAATGCTGGCAAGAGACGACACGGAATAAGGTAAGATACTCCTTGTCAGTATTGATAAATCACCTTGAGTAGTTATCTAGATTGAATGAGTGAATATTATATACCCATTGAGTAATCACCTTCACTAGTGTCATGATTGAATGAGTGTATATTAGATACTCATTGAGTGATCATCTTTGTGTCTCTATTTCATCTCAGTAATTATTTGTAGAATTTCATTTTGAAGCCTTGTTCTGATTCATATAGTTCTGTATGAATTGGAGGTGGAAGGGAGGTCAATAATCTTCACTTTACAAAGAAGAGTTTTTTCATGTGCCATTATTTGTCAAATATAGAGAGCTTGTATCCACTTGAGATTCATGTAGTCTGTTATCAGTGACCTTGTAAAGCTACAAGGACTACCGTATCTAGTGACATATCTAAAGCAGAGGAAAGGCCATCTCACTCAGACATTATCCCATGTCATGTTGAACATCGTAATGATCAGCATACATGACAGTGTCTTAGAGTGTTCATGAGCTGAATATATTCAACTCTTTCCCTCCCCTTGTTGTAATGAAGCAGAAATGCCTGGTTTGCCCAATTGCATTCGTGACAGACACATCAACTACAGTAGTAGTCCACAGTGGAGGTCAGAGCACTGTAATGACTTGAGGAAGATGAGAGTACCTACCCTTGAGACTTAGTATTAAGTGCCTTTGTACATCAGTCATACCTAACCAATTACAATGCTTTTAATTGTGCTTTGGGGGAAATGGAAACAAATAGAAAGATCAGAGGGCTTTTTTTTCTTTCTTTTAAAATGAATACAACAAAATAGTCAAAAGATAATTTAACAAAAAAATTAATAAATTTATAGCCATAATCATTTAGAATCAGGTATTTTGAGATTTGGTTTATGAAATAGATGATAGTAAATCAAAAGTGATTCATCTAGATCAATAGTCTGGCATGACGCATAATAATTAAAAACTTTATGACAAGGAAATGGTTGGGTAGTGTTTTTTATTTAAAATCATCTGAGAAAAAGGAAATTTAATGCATTATTTAAAATGACACAAATTCACTAAGATTGCTCACATGACCAGAAATCAATTATAGAATCAAGGTCAAAATAATTGGTTCTGTAAGAAACATAGTGTGAGGGTAAACCTTTAACACTTCAAACCAAGCTTAACACCCTAGAAATCTCAGCCCCTTCCCCTATTTACCCTGTAGCAGGTGAATGTACTTTAGTAGGTAGGGAAAGTTCTGAATGGTAGAGCAGGTGTTGCTATAGAAGCAGTCTCAGGTGTAGAGGTCACGTACCTCTCTGCATCTACTACTACCTCGTTGGATACCTCCTCCTTCCCTTTGACACATTGGATAACTCTGAATGATTGAGGGTCTGCCAATATTCTCACCGTTAATCCCAGCGTGTTACACTAAGGTGCTGAAGTTAATCACCCCTTAAGCCTCCCCCGAGGCTAAGACTCTAGATAGATCCTGCTAACCACCGGCAACTTCACACTTTCTAAGGATATGACTCCGAGATGTTTCCTCACCAACATTTCATTCATTTATTATTATTTTTTCATGTAGCGCTGTACTTTTAAATTACAAGTCAGCCCCATGTCATTGTACTTTTTAAAACATTAATGTTGATGGAATTTAAGTTGAGAAACATTACACTGTTGGCTGCTATGGTGCAATTTAATTGTATCATCTTGATTGAATTAAACACAAGAAAACACTAACCAAACCTCAATAAATAACAGGTGTCATTTAGTTTGATGTAGGACATCGTTAAATCTTCAAAGGTGTTGCTGAAAAATAATTGTCTTCTGTACAAAATGATTGTTCTTGTTGGTAAAAGACTACTGCAAATTTAAGTTTGCAAAAATTGAAGCTTGGAACATTTGCGACATAAGTAATACACAGTATGTCCAAGTGTTTTTTTTAACAAAGTGACCTTTGGAATGCCCAGTGCTGATTAGTTACAGTACTAAGCTGAAATGAAGATGGTTAAAGTCAAGCTTTTAGTTGTGATTGTTAGAAAGGTTTTAATTAATTGGATGCAAACTAATGAATAATGTCGTAGCAAGGAATTTATGTAGGGATTTTATTGACAATTGATTATGTTGTTATTAATATTACAGGAGACACCAAAGTGCCTGCCATGGAGGTGGTGAAGACACAAGACAGAGTCCACATCACGCTAGTAGCTCATCCTCTCCAGTTAGAGAACATGAAAACAGAGAACGCAGAAATTACTACGAAGAATTGGCAGGTATTGAGAACGACTGCAACCATCAAGAAGACGATGATATCATACTTGCCCAAGAGAGAGAGGTGGAAAAACAGACACAACTCCCGCATAGAACCAGACATATCTCTGCTGAGAGGTTACGGAGTAGAGGAAATAGACATTCTAAAGGTGGGAAGAACCACCGTCGATCACGATCATTTGATCTGGAGTCTTATCCCCAACAGGAAGGAGTGTTGAGTAATGAAGATCATAAACTAAATGTGGACTGAGACAACGATATCATAAAGACTATCATATGCTTCTCTTGGAAGCATCTCGTGCCAAACTGGAAGGTTATCAGCCACCATCCCCTCATCCAAGCAACTCCAATACTGCACCAATGAAACTACCAACATTCACCGCTGCGCCTTCTTCACCTACAAAGCTGGCCACATTTACACCCTCGGCACAGACAAACCTCTACCCAACTCAGATGCACCCTAGTAATACATTTCCAGAAAACTCTACTGCAAGCCCAAGCTGGCTTCTAGAAGACGCACTCATAAGAAACTACGGAAACCAACACTGCAACCTTTTACATATATGCAGCATGAATTAGCAAGTGGTCTGGAGGGAATAGTTTATGTACCAGTATCTCAAAGACATGAGCATCACCATCATCATGAACACCATCATCATCATCACTATCATCATTATCATAAATGACTAGTAGTAACTACAGCAAGACATTGGTGCCAAGTTCATGTCAACTATGTACAGTCCGTTACTAAAATCAACATTTGGAGAGTCTGAAGGTTGATCATTTTGATGAAAGTAAAACCCTTTTGATTGATCAAATGAAAAATAATTTGCTCTGCTATTTATATAGCTTAGTGTTCCGAATCTTCCTCTATCTTGAATACCTGAATTATTGACATCTATAAAAACCCATCAGTTTATGGAAACTCAACAAGCAAATTTTTGGAATCATACAAGATCGGTATGCTTGACTTTATGCAGCCTTAACCCAACAGACTCTGGCCAAATCATAGGGTAGTTTTTGGAAGATATGGTGTGATTAGAGTTAAAGTGTAGGATAAACTTAATGGTACCCAGAACAATTTGAGATGTGTTCACATTGACTTTGTATAATTATGAAGATATATAAGACGGAATCAAGGAGGTAAAACAAGGTGCTTTTCTGAGCATTACTAAGCAGGGTTAGATATTTTTTATTATCTTTATCGTGTATATAAACTGTATCTTAAATAATGTTTCATGTATTTGTGTAAATAGATATCCCAAATGTCCAGTGTAAAGAAAAATGATTTCTTTTTTGTTTTTGCATTAATATTAAACAGTAAGCTCATATAAGTAATATATTCATTCAATAATACTTCAATACTTAGTCACAATTATAGCACTTTGTATTATGCTTAACTTTAAGGACATAATTTAATGACCTTTTCTTGAAAGTTAAAGTCTATTTGGATGCTCCTAAAATGACAAAATATTTCATGACGAACTTTTGCAGCTTGGAGCTGTGCTGTGAGTGTGGACTAACGACTACACATTTTTATACTTCACTTATTACTTTTTTAATAAAAAAAATTGTCCTGTCCAGGGTCACGTGATCATGTACTACGAGAATCACGTATTAACAATATTTTTAAGAACTAAAATATATGTAATTATGTACATCGCTCTTGATTTTTAATATTTTTTTTAATGCATTTACATATTCCTAAGTTAAACAAGACACTAATTGCTGAAATGGATAACATAAAATATGGACTGCCATGGCCAATGGCATTCTAAATGCTCTTTTAATTAATGTTCATTATTTGATGAGGAATTATGCAAGGTAAACTGTAAAGTTGTTATCCTTAACTGGGGGGGGGGCTTGTTTCTTGTGTTCGAAAACGGGGATGAAGTTGATTCCAAGGAGTATTTTCCCTTGTACAAATAAAAACTTGTAGATTGTTTCTAACCCATTCTACAACATTCAAATCTAAAAGTGATCTTATTGAATAATAATAACCATGTGAATAATGAATGCTTTTGTTTGGGAATCATTTCAGGATTCATGAATCACATAGTAAAACCAGTCAATACTTTGATAGCAAGTTGATGATTATGAAGACTTGTATTTTGTTTTCATTTAGAAAAAAAATGGTTTCTCTGAATACCTACCCTTTGAATGATTTGGCACACCAGAGTGACCCTTTAATTAATGGCTTTATGGGTTGGTAAAATCCAATGTTACTCAATAGGTTTTTTTAAATCAAGTATTTCCTCAACCCGTGCAGTATTTGGAAGGATGTTTTATTTTTTCACCGCCACATTGGGTTCATGTAAACACTATTTTTTTCTTCTCATTTTACACATTTACTAAATGTTTTGTATTATGTTGAGTTACTCCAACAATTAACTCTTTGTATTCTTTTATCAACAGTGTAACACTGCAATATTGGTGCAGTTATAGTATTTATTTTCAAGACGTTTCTATGGTTAGATTCAGGTACACAAAGTATTATCTTCATCACATTTTCTATTATTTCTCTTCCACTGCTGAGTTGGTGCACTAAGACACAGAGTTTATTTTTGTTTGAAACTAAATCAGCATCTTGAGATCAGAAAATCAGTAACCATAGTTTCCATGGTAACAGTGGCATGTAAGGAGCTCTATGGGGGATTTTTGCAACAAAATCTATCTATATTGGATGTAGAAAGCATTGTTAGACAAAAGAAGAAAGAAAGATTGAAAACACGAAGAGTAATTTTGGAATTAGAAGACTACTGGTCGCACATGTACACACCCTACATTACTAATCTTACTGTCAAGTACATACACATAAGACACTGTTTGATTATTTATTTCAATGTAGAAGTACATTTTATTTCATATCCTTTAATGACACCTTGTTTACAGTATTCTTTGTTTTTAAAGTTAAAACATAAACTCATCTTTGTTCACAACGATTTCATTGTATTTTAGTAATTAACATGTGTTTATATTGTATAATATAACTCAGGCTGAAATTTAATCTCTTTTTTTGTTGTAGAAATTTGTCAATTTGTGAATCACAATTTCTGGGACTTGTAGTGATACATACATCCAGATTAAAATCATTTGAGCTATCCTTTTATTAAAAACATCATAAATGCAATCCCATTATTTGACTGTAATTATTTTGCTGTTCTTGGCATGGTGAAGGTGAAGAAGATGCATTAAGATTCAGAAAAAAACAATAAGAGCGATTGTCCTTGACCTATACTGACCCAACATTCTCCCCTCCATTAAATCTGATAATTTAAAACTCAAGGGCAAGTCTTACCCTGCTGCTAAACAAACATAATGACCATGTGCACATCTTGCTTTATTGAATAATGTAAGAGCAGCCATCAGTAATGGTATGCAGTGTACTCTCTTAGTTACTACTGAGCAATGTAAGCACATCCATTGTTTATAAATAATGAGTGTGTCCAAGATTCCTGTCTGTAAACAGTTGCTTTTAGCACATTTGGTTTCAATAAATTAAAACAGTTCAGATTTCACTAATTTTTGAAATTTTGTCGTGAAATTTCTATCTTTGGTATCTTGCAATTATCTTTGGTCGAATGAAGCCAGTTTGCCATTATTAAATGTCCGGTGGTCTTTGTAATTTAGCATAATCCTGACTAAGATTGCAATATTTATTGTGAAGAAGACAAGTCCAGCCAGCCAGAGAAAGATGAAAGTATTCTGTCCTTCAAACTCAAGATAGTAGGCAAAATACAACCACAGTGCCTGTAAAGGAAATAAGAAATGAACAACTTAGATAGACAAATGAAATAAATACAAATAGTTTTCATATGTTATTTTTAAACAGGAAATTCTGTAAAGAGGACTAAGGAATGATTTTTAGTACAAAACAAGTATGTCAGGTCATGAGAATTTGTCTTGCATATAGTCACACTTTATGAATAAGAGCTTTGTGGACTGATGATGGTGTAGATGCATTATGAATTCAATGCAGTTTTATATGTGAATCATTTATGTACAATGCATTAAACAAAGCAATCAACACCTACCTGACCCAAGAACCAGAGTGCTGAGAGAGACAAGGTTTCTTCAACACTTATCCTGAGTAGTGGAACAACAAGAGGTAGCAGGCATAGATACCACAAGAAGTACTGCAAGTAAGACAAATTACAATCATTATGGAGAACTGATGATAAATTCTTACATCTTGGACTATCGGAATTTGTTTTTCCTTTGCCAATTTGTTTTTCAAGAAGGGTATAGTCAGCTGTTGGGAAAAAAATACAAATCTTTTCCTAACCTATTAGATGTTGGAAGAACAAAGATGGCAGAGATAATTGTGAAGTATTAACTCTAAATACAATTATCAATAAAGTTCAAAGAAACTTTGTTTTGAGGTAGAGAGGTTGCTTTTATGAATTAATGTTTTCATCCAAAAACTTTATGTTGAGAGATTCACATTTGCTTTTAAGCATCGGTGATACCCTTTTTTCAAAATGCATACATTTATGCTCTAGAAAAACAAATTAATATTAATTTTTATACATGATTATTGATTATATCAAGCTGATTAGTGAGCAGAATTGAAAGTTAAAGTTCAGTTTGTTATAACAAACACTCAACAAGAGCCTTGGGGGCGCTATTCCAAAACACCGGGGTGCCCTCGAAATGTACTTATCCTGAATAACAGAGGGCGCTATTCTATTTAGCTGGTGAATTGATGAGGTGAACATAAATAATATTATTTTAGAGTCAATAGAGGGCGCTACTCAGAGAGGGGTTAACAATATTGTTAGAAAGTGAAATAGGTGGACCCTGAACAATAGAACATAATGCATTATGATTGTTATGAGAACATGAAGCAATCAATCTGCGTATAAAAAGGTTCCATTAAAATGTTTGATTCTCTTTCTTTGTGTTTTACAAAATTTTTTCAGCCATGTAATTGAACTTTTTAAGGGCTTTTAAAAAGTTGCTTGAATTGCTTCAAAACAGAAGTGCACAGAAGTAACTTTGATAAAATCAGTAAAAATCGAAGAACTAGCATCATTGTTAGTTTAATTTCAATTTCAATCTTTAAAATAAGCTACTAGCAGTTGCCAAAAAAAGCTTTTATTTGAAAATTTGACACGTCTTGAATCATATCAAAATTGAGGAAACTTCAAGTAAATCTATTGCTCCTTTAAAGGATGTAATTACCAACCTGTGAGGTGCACACTTTATTGAACGTCACAAAGAGGAATGTATGGATGAAACAGCAGAATACCAGGTCCCTGTAGTATCTGATAGACACTGCTAATAATAGTACAGCTTGAGGTATGAATGCAAGGAGCCCAATGGAGACGGACATTAGGGACTCTGACGTCAGATACAGCATGTAGAAATATGGAGAGAAGTTGTGGCGGACATCTCGACGAGTCACATGGTACAAGTAGGTTTCATCTAGGAACTTATTGCCATAGCTGTAAAGAGCAAAAGAAGAAAGGGTCACACAGGCAAGAAAACTTGGCTTATATCAAGGGAAGCTCTGATCTGGCATTATCAAGAAACTGAACTTACATAAAACCCTTTTCCAAATTGGATTTTGAATAGTTGTGGGACAAGTTATTTACTTGTAGGAATTGATCCATTTAGGTGTTGCCCTTTCTTTCAATTTTGAAACTTCTCAGAGGGGCGTGGCTTCATTTCCATCTCAAAAGAGGATGGTGCGATGGTTTTGAATTGTGTTATAACATACGGATGTAGAGGTAGATATACTAACCAATAGTACATTGATGCTGTAAGCAATATGAAGACCATCACTGACACACAAACAAACTGCAACCTGTCTCTATTAGGATACAACAGCTCCATTGCCCGTCTCAACAATCTGCTCCTTGAGGGGTCATCTGGTTTTCTGGAAGAAGTTCTCTCTGTAAAGTCAGTGCCCAGAAGGAAGTAGATGGGGAGGCAGTATGTGATTGGGTAAATCTTAACATGGACCGAGACAGCATACAGGAAAGCAGCTGTTCTTGTGTAGCGTTTCATCAGGGCATATAGAGTTAACAGAACCAATGCTGACATCACAGACTCAGCATTACCCCGACTTGAAACGGTGATGGGCAGAGGATTCAGCAACCAAAAGAGGGCGCACTTTAATGCTACAATCTCTGAGCAATGTGATAATCTCAGCATCCATAAGATGAGAATTCCTGTGAAGACATCACAGAGGATGAAGAGGAGCTTGCCAAAGATTGGTGATAGGAAGATATTTGGGGTAAGACACCATGCAAGGAGTGGTGTGTAGCGGTACGTGGCTCTCTCGTATGGTGATAAACCCTGGTCAAAACAAAGGAGAAGTAAATCATATATTAGAATTTAACAGAACTGAAGGAAAAGATTATTTTAAACTGAGACAGGATGCGCAGGTCATTAGGACGGGCAGGGAATGTACATGACTAACCTGTGTGACGTATCTAGCTGCATCAGTGAAGACATTATAATCCACATCAGTATATTTGACCAGCATAGTTCTATCTTGCCATTCTCCATAAACCATCAAAGCAAGCCTCAGGAGGAGTGCAGTGTAACAACAAAAACCAGCACCTGGCAACATTGTGGCTGTGTTGCAGTTTTCTGTTGACATCAAATAAACAAATAATCAAAATCTTAATTCAGAAACTTCAAAAACGAAATAGTAGGTGTAGTGACAAGAGAATATTACACTGCTAAAATTGTTCAGAATAAAATGTTGTCTTCCCTGAAACAAAATCCTTATTTCTCCAGTAACCTACTCCCACATGATTGCCTGAACCCTGGGCTATGATACTTTCCAATAGAAATCACATATTTATACACATTAAAAGTAGATGAAAGTACAATGTCCCAACATAACTATACATGTACTCGCTGATGACATTCTACTAGTACTAGACCTGTCAGTGTTTTATCATGAATAACCCTCCCTCGATGATTCCGTCGGGGATTGTCGAGGAGAGCTTAGTATGATCATTACAACTATCTGCGTTTGAATTGAATAGCAAAAATTGTGCAATACTTCACATTATTTTCATACACAGTTTGGAAATGGCTCTTTTGAATGTTTTCTTTTGTGATCAAATGACAATAATGATTATACATACAATACAATACGTTTATGTAATGCATGATACATTATCACTATCGTTATCAATAATCTTATTTGCCCATGAAAATATGGAGTGAGCAGTTCACTTTCATGAACATTATGTAAATTTAACTGTTCACCACAATACAGTGTTCAAACATTTTGAGCAGATAGACATGACATGACTGGACTATCCATGGTCAATTTCATGTCGATGAAGGAAGTAATTTACCCACACAAATCAAGGAAGGAAATCATAATTCATAGATTTTTGTATGGAATCTGAATAACAACCTCAAACTCTAGTCTAACAGACCAAAGTTAATGCAGCATAACTTCAATTGTTCCTTTCAACCAGACTTCCTCGAATCCAACCATGATCCATCACATCAAAATGCTGAGGTTCTGTTATTCCATGATCATTCCAATGCGATCGCACGTGCCTTCATCTCGCATAAAAACAATGTCAACACCCATGGAGCTTACTTCCGGTAAAACTAGACTGTTCCATTGTTTCTTTGGGGTGTGTCCGAAAAACGTTGCGAAACTAATTTAAACGGAATTGTGCGTTCATTGACTATAAAATAAACCTGGATATAATTATTTTATAAGTATTAAAACTTTGCGATTAACTGTGATGAAAATATGTGTAATTCTAAGGGCTTCCGGTTACCTTTTGAAAACGATTCTTCATATTTCAACCCTTTTGCTATTGACCAATCAAAGGGCGTTAAAATTGACTCGTGGTATCATTTCAACATGGCGGGTGAGTGACAGATGAATGTGTAAATCCCTTACGATGAAACGGGGATATTCTTCGCTTATTTACCATTTTCTCTTTTAATTTACAGACCTCAACTATCTATCTCAGAACTTCGATGAAGATTCTCAAGACTGTGAGTATTATCTTTTGTTTGATTATTGTTTAAAACTAAAGATATAAACCAGTTTTGAAACGTCATGTTTCGTCGTACTGCACTGATGAGACCAGTCAGTGCAGTGGTGGGGGAATGGGCGATGTTGAATGTGTTCGTTACCGAGTCAAGTCGACCTAAAACCACCTTGTTGAAATAATTTTGTATACATATTTTTTGTAAAAATGTATCAGGTATCGCCCATTGTTATAAATACCGGCATTTGAAGGTGACAAATTAAAAATGATAAAAGCATTTTTATAATTAGAAAAATGGTTGCGGAGATACTCAGTGCTCAGAATCAGATAGGCTAGGCCCCCCTACTGTTTTATTGTGCTAACGGTAACGCCACGGATAACGCCAACTGCCTATCGAGGGCCAATGTTACTGATTGCTCTATGGTCTTTTGTTTAAAATTTATGCAGAAAACTTAATTCATAATTGCCTTATTTTAAACTGGACAGTGTGTGAGCATGGTGAGTAGACGAGGTCGGAGGTACTCACTGCACCGGACCCAGTAGGGTAGCCCACCTGGTTGGGCTGTTGATATGGTTCTCTTTTAACATCGGTCTTACCTTAGTCGCCATTATAATACAGCCCACTATCTGTACATGTCTAAAAGTTTTCAAAGTACGAGCAAGTTGTACCACTTTGATTGTAAATATCGCCCTCTTAGTCTTAGTCTTATATTCACAAACTGCTCCATACATACATGACATACTTCACCTTATTTGTGGAAGTATTATGATGAGGGGACTTACCAAACAATTAATTCGGTGAAATATGTAGGAGCAATATACGATGTTTACAAGAGGGTGATAATTTGCAATCAAAGTGGTACCACTTGCTCGTACTTAGCGTTTTAGACATGTATAGATGGTGGGCTGTAATGGCGACTATGTTAAGACCGGTGTTAAAAGAGAGCCACAACAGCCCAACAAGGTGGGCCACGGACGCGGACTCAGCATAACTTTTTAAAACATTTGTTTGGTGTTACTTTCTTGCATACATGTATGTAGGGTCCGAGTGGAAACCTGTGCGTTTGTTGGTACCACTGTACAAAGTTCAAACTAAAAAAAGCAAACTTGTGACAAAAAACCGCTCCAAAGACAGTATAATATACTTTAAACTCACCTCAATATGGTGGTCAGATATTTTTCTCAAGAAAAGATAAACTTTTAGGTAAAAATCTGAACTTATATCCGAAATGGTTCACGCATCACTTCTGTTTTGTGTCAAAGCTCGTGGAGCGCATTCTACGGATTTGCACAATCTGCAGATTACACATTTTTGAAGTGTAACACAAGTTCAGATAATGTACATGTATTTATGGTACATTAAAACTGAATTGGTAAATGGATAAATTCGTAGGAATAACTTCAGTTCAGTAATTTCATGACATTACATTTGTCTAAGTGTGAGATATCTGGTGGTTGTGAATAAGATGATAAGTATTTTTTGTTTGTAAAATCATGAAATGACAAATACTGCAAAAATTAGTTTTATAGTAATACCAGCCATTTCAAATCATGTGTAGTGGAGTCAACATTATTCTTATTTATTGGCATAATTCTTTTAAATGATACAATAATTAAAAGTCACATGTGAAAGTTTCAGCTGAATACAATGTCTACTTGCTGAGAAAACAGCAAAAAAACTGTCGCGGTATTTTCACAAGAAAATTGAATCCATCCACGTTAAGTGAAGTGACACTAAGTACCACCCACATCTCTGGCCACAGCATTCCTGAACAGACACAGATCCTTAGAAATCTAAGAAAGGATTCATGCATGAATAGTTTCTCAGATTCAAATGTTTTGGGGTACAAATTATCCACACCATATTACTTGGAAGAGATTCTTTTCTCAAAGTAGTTTATACTATCAACAGCTGTAATGCTTCTCACCAAGTAAGTTTTTATGGTCATAAATTTGTTTAGTATTTACCAATCTATGACCCTACCTTTAAATGTCTTGAAAGTGAATTGAATCCCCATAGCCTGGAACCCAGAGGAAACCTATAAACAAGAATACTGCCTTGAATCAGAAACTCAAGGGAAAACTCTGTCTCAGCTACATTAAGCATTTTGTGTTTCAGAATATACACTTAAGAAAATTAATATAGATTGTAAAATTTCTAGAAAAGTATGGTATTTGAAGTGAATTAAGTGGACAACTTCAGAAGCCGTTGAACCATTCTTTCATCAAGTAATCATTTAACGTAAAGATATTAGTTACAAGTGGGTATAGCATACTCATAATCATAATCAACAGTAAGAAAATGTGTAGTAATTAATTTTCCTGAAAAAAAACCTTTTATATTGTGGTCTGAATTTTGTATGCTTTTTGGACTGAGCACAAGTTACAATAACCACAAACGAAACATCAGTTACATGTATTTTGTTAGGAGGTTGTAATGCTTTGTGGTATATGGAAACCGTTTTAAATATGATGAGAAAATATTCTGTATGTAGTAAGTGCTGTTGCGTCTTCTTGCCATTTCTCTTTTTCAACTACAGTGACTTACACGTAGTACAGTATTTCATAGTCTGAAACTACAAATAAAATCAAATATAATAAACAATTTTTAAAAAGTCTGCAGCTGATTCCGAAAAGATAAAACCAATAATTTAAAAACTCTGAAAAATAAGAAAGGCTACACAGGAAAATCTTGCAAAAGATTACACTGTCAGGTGGTATAGAGATCGAGTGGCCAGTAGATACTTAATTTTGACCCTTGTGGTTTATTACTTGATACGTAATATTGACCCCTTACTCTTGCCTGACATGGTAACTGTCTGCCCATGGTCTGCCCATGGTCTGCCCCTTAACCCTGGAAAGCGGCCCCCTACATTTTGCCCACATCGACCCCCTTAAGGAGTTACATTGCCTGCGCCATACCGCGCACACATTGCCTAAATGCGCACTGCAAAGTAACACACAGAGAATTTGACTCCCAAAATGGCAACCAATATTTATCATTCATGGGTGATGACGTAAGGTGACTTGGGTCAATAGGTCAATTATGTTGGTTGTTTTTTTTGTGTGTATTGTGAGCAGTTTCTGTTCATAATGTTATGGTAGTCTGGGTCTGGTGTACAAATTTGAGTCTAGATGTGATTATTGAGAAACAAGAAGACGACAGTACCATGATTGGTTGGTACACAGTTGTACGTCAGTAAAACAGCTCCATCATGATTGGTTATTGAAAGAAGTATCTGATCTTGAGCAGAGTCCTACATTAATGAGTATGGCTTTATTTCCTCCCCCGTACCTCTATGAGGAATCATTACAGCGCAGCGTTAATAACCCCTTAGTCTCATCCATGGTTGGTTCATGACTCTCACTAAGATTACTCTCACTGATTAGCCTTATGCTTCACTGATAACAAATAATGAGACATTGGCAATCCTCATTGCACAAGACTTGAAGATCATCTTGACTTTAAATGACGTACTGTGGGCTTCTTGCTTTCTCCAGCCGGTGTTATTTTCCCCTTGATTTTGTTCCAAGATAATTGCCTGATATTCCCTGTGGACCAGTTGATAGAGTCTTGGATATCAGTGGTATATTTGGAACCACCAGCCATATGAGTCCAGCAACATGTATGTCATACATATGCTTAGAGTACTCACTGTGTATACTTCTTTGTTTAAATAAATTTTGTAAGAGGTGTTTAAAAGAGTTTTTAATAACTGCCCACAAAATTTCATTTAATGTTTAATGTTTATTACACTTTATTTAAAAGAAAACTTTATATCTGATGCTTTTTTGATGCTGTTTTTATCCTGACCGACATATATTTTAGTTTTGTGAAAACCTGATTTAACAAACATTGATCAGTGGCTGTGAGTTACTTCTGCATTTCTATCAAACTTAATACATTTGTGATGTCATTGACTATATTTTTTTTTAAATTCTTCAGACAACGATGATATTTGTCTTGGCTTTACCTTTAAAACAAATTGAACTCAGAGGGGAGCCCACGGCTGACAGATGTGCAGTCTTACTGTGAGAAACAAATACACATAGACATGTACACATGTACATAGCTGATTACATGCATACATTTATGGATTGCTGTGTTCCGTCAAATCTCATTGAATGTATTCAAAGTCAAGAATGAGGAAATATTAATGGGGAAGATTTTCCTCTGTCCTTGATCTTACCCAAGTATTTCAACTTCATTTGGTAGATAAGATGTGACATGTTTCAAGGGAAGACTTTGAAGAGTTGTGGTATGATTCTATGAAGGAATTTTAGAATGATGTCAAGTTACAGACAAGGTAATACCTATTGGTAACCTTTTCTAATGAGTGGGCGATTGCCGTGGGTGACTCCCATTTGAAGTAATGTTGTCATGTCAACGCCACGATCAGAAACTGCCCAAGGCTCACGGCCATTTTGTCTGGTTAAGAAAAAAAGTTGATGTCACATTTTGGAATGCAGTGGCAGAAAGCTGCCCAATGGTCGGAAATCCTTACTTGAAAATCATGTAAGAATTAGTTATGACACGTTTGTGATTGCTCATTAGTAATGCATGATATGTGCGTTTGTAATATTTGATAACGTTTACATGGACGCAGTTGAGTTGGAAATATCAGTCATTCCAAGTATGCGCACATGAGCATATTATGCATCTTAGAGTCTGTGAGGATAAGATGTGTTGTGAATGAGATCATTTATGTCTTGAAACTATCTACTGAAGAATGTCTACTTGGAAATCTTAAACTTGGTGAGTTACTTCTTAACAATTATTGAAGTAAAGACTGATTGTAGAGCTCCATACCCATGCCTTGAACTTCATGTACAGTAAGCAATGGAGTTAATTACTTATATATCCTTGGTCGTCATTCTTGTGCATCTTGAAATGTTAACTTTGACATTTCAGTTATACACATGTACATGTGGGAAGCATTGAATTTAAACGGGCTTTATTTGCTACTGCTTTTAATTATTCCTGCTACATTTCTATTTATTTGAGGACTCATTTTTATTAAAAAAAAACAAAGTGCATCCTCTCAGCAGGGTTTGGAATTTTTTTATAATTTTTTCCTTTTTTTTATTGCCATACAATACTTTTGAAAACGCAACTGTACTATTCTCCTTAAACATCTGCTAAAATTAACAACTAATATCAATTGTCTGTTCTTAAACACGCAAGAGGTCATATTTTATATGCTGGTTATTAAATACAAAGGTGGAGTACTGTGTAGCTTTTGCAGTAGTGTGCCCTCAAGTCATAGCAAATATAGGATCATATGTGACTCATACAGTTATTAGGATATGTAGATGACTAAGTCATACTGCACTGAAGTGAATGCTGAATTATACACCAGTAGTGTTGGAGTCTTCTCCAGTGGGGGTAGTGGCTGCAATATGATATCTTAGTGCATTAAATCAGGCTGTAAAAACCACCTTCCAACTAGGATTAACCTTGTCTTGAAGCTTGGATAATGCCCAGCTCAATTACACCTTGCTTGTGGGCAAAATAGTATTTTACCATAGCGTAGAATACTGGTGTCTGGGAGGACTGTAATGGAAACTCTGTTCTTAGTACCGGGACCTTGGACTTAAAGACATGATATAGATTATTGTGGGAAAGCGGTTTCATTTTAATTGAGTTGAACATGAATGTGCTGATTTGACACACAACATTACCTCTAGATCTATTAAACATTGTACTTGAAATGTTACAGAGGGTAAACTGAAAAGAAGTGTTTGTTAAAAAATATGTCATCTTAATGAAATCAGAGCGCATGATCTGCGACTTAACTACAGCGGGATAACATGGTTCAACCAATGCACATATCACGAAGTTCACACTTGATATCATTTGTGACATTCCTTACCTTGCTTACATGCACCATGTTCTAGGCTTCCATTCCAGGGGATAGGAAAAAACATTTTTGCACCTTGGCTATTTTTGTGTCGGAATTATACACGTGCACAAATAAAGTGGAATAAAATATTCTGAATGAATATTAATTAAAAATGATTAGCCATTTATGCTGTCCCCCTTGAACTGTTTGTTTCAAGTACACATTATGTATGTAAATGTCAAGATCAGAATTGTTATTCTTGTAACCTCTTGAAGGGTTAAATTGAATGCTTGTAGAGAGTCACCTTATAGTCTTTGATGAAAAGAGTCTTACTTGTCTGTTCTTATATAATTTCCTCTTTGTCAAATACAGTTATTGATCTAACTGATATTTGCACACGGTTAAAATGAAAGCATATTTTGATGTAGTCAGGGCTTTTAGTGTAATCTAGGCTGACATTTGACTAGACACAAATTGATTTTATATTACTCATGGATGTACTTGGTACGTCTATCTAGTTGTCTTCATCAGAGGCATAGAGTCAGGAGTCCTATATACTTGAAACAGGTGAACCGATAATTACTGTGTAGCAATAGAGTGGTGTAGCTAGACCTATCCTGGATTGAACATGACTTGAGAATTAAACACTTGGGAATTGGAGAGTTGTGAAGGGCAGGGTTGAGCAAACTTATGCTTGTTGTTGGGGTTCGCTCAAGGTACATATTTTGTATAAAATATATAGGCGTAAAGGTCAAAGATAACAAGCAAAATGACTTGCTGTTATTTAGTCTTGCAATGTTTTTCAAATTTTTATCAGTGTGTGAGATGAAGACACAGTAGATATCTCTTGAAACAAGCAATGGAGCATTTTACCTTCTGGCATCACTTTGGTTTATTGATTTAAACAATTCAATTGATGAGTGAAATGTCAATGAACATGTACATCTTGAAAATATGCTATTGTAATGACAATTTGAGGGTACAAATATACAGTCATCAGAACACACAACTTCATAAATGTTTTCCAGTGGCTTTTGAGCTCCAATATAATAATCTCAGAGGTATTAAAACTGAGTACATGAGTTCCTGAGTACGCATACATTTTGTACATACAAAGGTAGTGTAACACCATAACCCTACTGGTCACCCCCTGAAGTACTTAGCACACAGGTAAACATATACAAATATACATAGCTACTGCACTGTGCAGTACCTTACTCTGACCAGATGGAGGCTCACATCATCAGATGAATATTCAACAAACTTTTCCCACTTATTCCTTGTTTGTTTTGTACAAACTCCTCCATTGTATCCGATATGTATACAAACGATGTATTGGGAATTGTGTATAAAGGCTGATATGAGTACCTGACTATTATCAGTATAACAGGGCAAGGTCCAAGCTTCAACTTCAAACCTAATAGTTACTAAATTCTCTTGAGATAGTCATGATATGATGGCCAGATGATAAATTGCTTGTTTCTACTGTGTACTAGTGTAGTTCAAAGTTTGAAGTTACATTACAGGTATACATATATGATGGTACCAGGGTGGCTGTATACAGATATGAATAGTGTTGGTAAGATTCATTTGAATGTCAACCCAAGTCAAACTCAATAAAACAAACTTCACAATTTCTGTTTTAAGGGGGGGGGGGGGAGGGATTCAAATTTGTTTTTATTGAACATGTATTTAAAAGAAATTACATTATGCATTATAACATTGATTTGGTATAGTTCTGATAATTCATTTAGGTTAGCATTTTAGCAAGTTAAATTAGCAAGTAATTTTTCACATAATCCTAGTTTTTCCTTTCACCAAATGATTGTCATCATCATCATCATCATCGACTACAACTTGCAGTCGCTTTGGGCAAAGCCAAATGATAATGTAATGGAATCAATGGTCAAAGTTTAATTATCTAAAGAAAAAAAGCAGTGTTTGTTTGTGATTATTGAATTTGGAAATGGTCCAAAACAAGTAAGACATTTTTGTTCATGGATAATAATTTGACTTTGATACAAATTGTTAGAGAGCAAAACAATACAGTCCTATACAGTGAGCTAGAAAGTGAAAAGTGACTAGCGCCCTCTGTTGTCTACAAAAGTACACACAGCCCCGTAGGGTATAAAAATTCATGTAAACTGACTCCCACCAACATTCTTTAAAACAAGGAACCCACTTAAAAAACTTGTTTTGTCAACTATTTTTGTGTGTGTGCTTAGTGTGTGGGATGAATTTGAATTTGTGATCTGGTCACAAGTAGGTCAACAAAAAATAACAAATAAGCCACTTGAAGTATTGATGTTAGATGGTACATACGTAAAGTGTATGTAGATAAATTCATCCCATTTGCTCTCTTTACAGCAATTATTATGGATTAACAACATCAAGAAGAAATAAGATATCTTTTCTCATATGACTGGTACTCTATGACATTTCACTACAACAAGTTACAAGCATACTGGATCCCTCGTCACTGGATACCAGTGATCACACTAGAGCCCACTGCATAACTGAATTAAACTGAATCAAACAACTTAAGTTTCTAAAAAATATTGACAATTTTTATTAGACTGACTGAAGATGAAAGATAAAAATAGCATCCGGTAGATTTAAAACTGAGTTAAACCGGTAGAGCGCTACTCAATGTATTTACAAGATGACGCTATCCAGGACTACACTTTGGTTTGGATTGTGACCTATACTAGAAACCAGCATGGTCTCCTTGTCATAGATTCCATAACACTTTCCCACACTCCCTCCTCACTGAGACGCCCAACCACATGGGGTTACACATGTTAGCGGTGAAAATTGAATTGTCCTCCCATTTTAGTCCTTCATTCAGTTGCAAACGAGTATAATTCTCTCTGCTCCCCATGTTCTCTGGAGGAGGACTGGCCGGGTCCTGAGCAGACAAATTCAATTTAAGCGGGCCAGTTGTTTTGCACTGTGTATCCTGAGGTGTCATATTACTATAAATTGGCCAAGCCTTGGCTCGAAGCGCATTGCGTGCCTCCTCTTGTGGAATGCTATGAATACTAACATTTTTTTCGAGAGAAATCTTGTTACACAGCGAGAGCTGCGAGATTTGGTAGAAAGTCAGACCAAGTTTGTCTGTCAATTGCTTTGAAATTTGACATGCAGAGACAACAATTTATAGTATTCAGACTTAATCAAAAAACATGTTTCTAGATATGTGTAAGTGTGGATTTCCACACTGCGTATTTATGATAATGTTCAATGGAGGTGTTATAACACAAACATATTTTTATAACAGAAAAAACTCCTATTAACTGCTAACAGAAATTACATTGCATATTTACATTTATATCATGGCATACTTTGAGTAAGTTTTTCAAGCTATGAAAAGACAAAAAGTGATACCAACTACTTGTATGTACTTTGTAAATTTACCAAAATATAACATCTTGTGCTATTCCTTCTTCAAGTGCTTGTACTTGTATGTGTAATTCCATGGAGTGCTTTTACATGTATATTTAATATAGCATACTTTAGGTTGGAGTGAGGTCAAGGGTCAACATTCAATGTGCACCAGTCAGCATATTATGCTTCTAGGGTAGAATTCTCTGCAACTGTTTTCAGTCGATATAGTCCTTGTTTGGCAACAATACCTATTTATAAATCATATTTATGAAACTTTTCCAAATCAGATTTCTTTCCCAGTATATCTTGATTTAAATTGGATTATCTGTTGAGGAGTCACTTCAGAAAGTGCCATTTGCAGAATTTATTGTACAATACAAGATCATGTACAGCTTTGATTATTTGAAAATTATTATATTGCATGTATGTGTGAATGAATTTTGACAGATGATGCTGTTTAAAAACAACAAACATACAAAAACTTTCGCATGCCTCTGACAATGCACAAAATACCTGTACATGGCTGACTGACGTGAGATAATGTCGGGATCCTGACAATTTTGTTAAATAGCTTTTAGTTTAAAACCACCACTTATCAGTGGCGGAATGTTTTTGTGCATTACCTAAAATGCAAACTTGTAACATGTATTAAAAATTCAAGTCTACATTTTTTGGTAAAAATCTGCAAAAAATGGGAGCTAGCATCTTTAAATATTCCCTCATCTGCAAAGTAATCAACTGCATTTTCAAACTCTTTTTGAAGTAAATATTACAAACCATCACTGGTTTTGTTTTTGGTAAATGCTTGTCTTGATTCAAAATTTCCAATCAAGGTGTTGAAACTGCGGCAGCAGTCTTGCTAATATCAAATGTTGGAAATTGCCTGTAGTTGACTTTAGGGCAATCAACAAACATACACTCAACAACCCTTACTTCTTAACATTGTTAATTCTGATTCTACATTTAATATTCATCAATCCTAATGAAACATAAACACACCATCGTACATACCTGAAGAAACCTCCAAGTCTTGCCTTCTTCCATCTTCCATCTCCTTCAAATCCTCAATCTCATAAAGAACATCTGTAGCCTTCAAAGTAGAGTCTGATCACAGACTCATCTTTTTGAAGTCATGGTTCACCCTGCATGGTTCTCCTTAATAAACCTGGTTCCAGCACTAACAAGGCCTTCAAGAATAAGTAGTTCGTCTTACGTTGTCTTTCACACACTGTAGACAAGTTAATAAGTTCATTAATATTGATTAATTGGGAAATGTATGAGGTCCATGACTCTAGAAGAATGCCAGATGAAGAATGCAGCTGGTCTTTTGTAAAGAACATCTTAAAGAAGAGGAGGAGGCAGGGATGATGGTGTAATTATTCAGCTGTCACAACCGCGTGCCTGTTATGCAGTTACTTCTGTCAAATGAGAAATTACCAGATACACTGCACTGGCTAAGAAAACATCATTTGGAATGTAATATTGACACTTACAATGTGCTCCAACTGTCTTAAAATGCATTATGCACAGGATATTATACTTGGAGGTCTACAAATGTAGCTACTTACTTGTACTCAATGTCAAAACTTAGAAAAACTAAAAGGGTGGGTCCAAACTTTACAGCAGTTTCAAGTACAGTACAAGTTTCCCCAAAAGTTACAATAGATATAATTTTTTGGTTAACCTCCACTATCTTTGTAATTATACTTTTTAGTACACATGTATTTCCTCTCATGATTAAAAGAAAATACACAATGAAGACAGGAGAAGTTACAAACACACATTAGCTATGGTCTAATGTTCACTGTAAATGGGGACCTTTCAAATTTATTTTAGTTAGATACATATTGTAGATATTTGTGTGTGTGTTGGGGTGGGGGAATGACAATAAAATGCAACAAATATATCAAGTGTTAATTGAAGTTTTCAGGAGGTTCTTCCAATAAGTGTTTTTGACCTTATATCAACAGATGCTTGGGTATCAATTCAAAACACATAGATGGAGATAACATAGAAAAGTCTTTGCCTCTCTTATCAAATTAGCAATTAGTAAAACTCATATCTATCAATTTACCCATTATCTTGGGTACCGATGAATCACTATATGTTGATTTAAATGACCACCACTGCACTAATTGACACCCTGTGTAGTTGAGTACAGTTTAGTACGCATGCGTCAGAATCAGATAGTCTGGTGAGTGGTGATTAGATTAAAGATTGACCAATTGGAGTTGTAGACTAGGTGTATGATGTGTGAGAATCCCATGCTGTTATTAGTGCCATATGGTCAATGTCACACTGCCATCTAAATTACCATCTCATCTTAAAGGAAGTTTACCCACATCCCATTCTCCACAATAGTCCAACAATATGCCCAGAGAGAATTTAAGTTTTATGTAAAAGTTGTTTGAATAGTGAAACTAAAACTAGATAAAGATATTGTATTTTAAGATTGAAGGATCACCAGTCCGCAATTCATTAAATATTAAATGACATTATCTGAAATAGAGCAGGTTTTGAATCTAGTAGTCCCACTCCTTGTTTTCTTTTCATCAAATAAAAAATCAAATAAAAAGCCCCTCCAAACAATGAAAATAATAATGATGATAACAGTAGTTATTATTATACAAAGTAAGAAACAAAAGTACAACCCTTTTTCAATTGAGAATATGGACCATTGTTTTGACTGAAGCCTTTCAAACCAACCTAGTGTTGTAGAATGGAGAGTACAAACTTGAGATACATGGTTGTAGCAGTAGCCACATGTACTCCGTGTCTGATGTCACTGAATTATTTGAGCAATCATTTTATATCGTCTACAAATAATTGCATGACAGGTGAAGAGTTTGGCTAGCTATGAAATTACAATGACTGCATTCGACCATTGGAGAGATTTCTAGAAGTACATGTATTGTAATGTTGGCCGTTGTATCGTGGTGTGAGGAAGTATCTTCAAATGGACTGCAATATTCATGCTGTATCTGTCTATTCGTTGTAGAATCTTATCAATACTTTATCTTAATTGAATATTTCTGCATGTAGATGAGCTTGAGCCAATATCTGAGTACTTTGCCCAAGTACACTGTGTACACAGATAGAACAAGATCATGTCATTTCAGTCCATACTACATGTATGATTCATGTCTTCAATTTCACACCCCTCCCCCTTTCCTTAAGAATTTTGAATTGAAAATGAAAAAACCTGAAGTAAACATGTAACAAACCAAGCATATTTACAGATTCAATTCAAGTTAATGGGTAGCGCCTGTTAATATCACAAGTAAAAACACCCACAGAATTCAATTTGATCAGTCCACTCCTGGAAATATACTGGGGGAAAAAACCTGGCGTCGGAAATTTAAATGCATAATTAAATGACAAAGATTTAATTATTGGTGTATTAAATCCGATGTAGTGAGACCACCCTATCATATTAGGTCTCTCCTCAGAGTGGCCTTATCAGCTTGCTTTTCATTCCACTGAGCACAAGATAGTTTAAAGCTCTGACTTGATTCCCCTGGAGACGTAAATAAGGATTCTCATCTCCCAAGTGTCATCCCCTGACCAGACAGTAAGAGCGCTCTGTGCGCAGTCAGCCAGCATTCCAATGAGGTAAATTGCCTAGTGCTTGGTACTGGAGGTGTAGTATAGACTCACCAAAGAGACAGGCTTGACATTACGCTAACAAGATGCTTGTGTTTCTGCGGTTACGCACACAAACCTGGCAATTGTCAACTACCGGTCTGTGTGTGTAGCAAGAGTCTATTTTCCCCCATTTGTTTGATAAGTTAAAATTGAGATGGTTGGATGGAAACAACACCAGCCGAATGGTGTAGATGATTTTTCACGACTGTTTCCACCCCTCACCTCTCATGTTAGTTTTTTTTGTGTGAATAAGATTTTTGGTGATATTGGATGTAAGTTGGTACATCACTACCAGAGAAAGCGACCTACAAACAGTAATTGCTTTTACAACTGGGCTAGTGTATAGTGTGGAGAGACATTCACTGAGTGAAGGATGGATTACATAGAGGCCTTCAACCAGAAATTGATGGTATTGGCTCACGTCACTGTTGGTAAGCTCATAATATCTCCTTGTAGTGGTAACCTTCTTTCCTACTTATCATTTTTTTTTTCTGGGCTGAGTTTCTGAAGTAAAAGCCTACAGTCTGACTACTAGATGGCCTCCATGGTATATTAAGACTGGACCAACTTCCCAGTTGGTGTTCGTTTCATCCCAAGGCCCCTTTTCTTCCTGTTTTTTACCCTGTGGCTGCAGGGACACGTGAAAAAAATTCCTGCACGATTTATTGCTTATGGAGGCAATAAGAATGCAATGTGGGAATGTTGTGTGTGGTGGGGACTATCAACGAACAGCTCTGTGAATATTCTATCCTCTCTCTTTCTTGCGCTGTGACTTTTGAAGTCTGAGATTGCGGGGAAATAATTTGACAGGAAATTGATGGGAAATATGGACAAAGAGATGCTGTATAAACCAGTGGATGATTGGAGAAGCACGGGCAAGAATCGAAGGAAAAGGCCACCGCCATTTCCTCCTCAACTGCCGCCCAAGCCCGTGGCCATACTCCTCGGTAAAGTCACACATTCTTTTCTCTATATTCTAAACATGGCTTCTACTTCACGGGCACTGGTGTTAATTTTAATCTCTGGTAAAAAAATTTAATCTGTATCTACAGTGATTAAGTAGCGTATATTTGACCGTTTTCTTCCCTGCCCTGTGAATAATTTGCCCTAGGAATCCCTCTTTGAAAGCAGGAGGTAGTAAACCTCAGTTTGATTTGTGTGAGCAAAGCACACATCCAATGATTTATTGAGGATATTATAAATGTAAAGCTGCATAGCGATAAATTGAAATGACATGTGTGAACAGAATTGAGACTGTTTGACTAAAAGTCAGAGGTCATGACCTTTATAGTAGGGATTATGCTCAAATATGTGTTGTGTTACAGCTGAAAGGTATGAACTAAATAAACACAAAATGTGCTATTAATGTGTACCCTGCTTGATACACCAATACATTTAGTTTGTAGTGTTAATGTCATTTCCATTTAAGAAAAGGACACATTAAATACATGTGCTCTGAAACATTTTCTAGAAAATAAATTGAAATGATCAATCATGTCAATTTGTTTGAGGTGGTACAAGTTGTACCAATAGTGTACTTTTTCCCTTCAAAAGTTAGACATTCAATGGAATCACCATTTCAACGACCTTATTTTACCAATTGATCCTTGTGAATTTGAGAAAGGTAAAAATTTCAAACAAAAGGATTTTTTTGCGCTATGTCTTAAAAGAAATTTACAGCATCAAATTTGTCAACAGCTTCATATCAGATATGGTTGTTACATGCACCATGGGCAATAATGATAACATGATATTCAATGAATGTGTGCAAGATTTCAGGGTCGTTTATATCCGAGTCTCATCATTTTACCTCATTTCCTATATCTCTAATGTTATGATCATCTCATCTCATTTTACGCTCATCTTACGCTCATCATTCTGTAAGTAAGCGAGTAAATAATGAACTGCTGACGATTGAATATAACATCCATCTTCCCTAAAGACCAATAAATCAATTCCTCAATAATGATCTGGCACCCCACCTTCCATAACCACAGTTTCATACATATGCAGAAGCCAAGAGATTGACAGTCGGCCTATATATACATGAAATAGGATCTTTCAAAATAAATAAGGCTTTGTGTGATTGGCTGAAGAGTAGTGATTGATATGAAAGGCTGAAGGTGATTGGGTGTTTGAGTTGATTCAGCGCTAAAATGTGTAGTGAAAGAGAGACGTGATAGAGTGACCTTTAACTGGGAATAATTTGAAGTAGATGATAAATTAACTCTGTCATATGCTTGATGGTTGACCCAGTATCATGCCATGCATCGTTTAGACCTCTCCAATCAGTTCTTTATTATGTATCAATTGCCGTAGTTTTTACATACAAATTGTAGTCGAGTCAAAGATCTGTTCTTTGTAGGATTTGAAGGATTGATTTGTGAGGGATACAAATACAAACTTTGTCATGTTGTTGTAATACTAGTCGTCAGTCTTAATAAAGAGTGATTTTTCTGAATGGAGCCAGTAGTGCCTTAATGTACTGTAGTCCCTTCAGACTATTATGTTTGTTTGTTACTTGAATCAAGATGTTCATTTGTGTCATGATGTTGACTATGTCTATATAATGTTTATCCTGATAATCATAACACACCTGTTACATATGCTACCAATAATTGATTGGTTTTGATTATATTAAATATTCCACTGCAATGTTGATGTTCATGATGTTACAAGTTAAAACGTTACACCCTGGCTTATTGCATGATGCGATACAACAGCCATATTACTTGTCTGCTGAACCCCATTAAGGTCAGGAACGGCTTCCGGGATTGAGAAGGGAATAATGAGTTTGTTTTATGAGATTACCAAGTTATCAAAGTCCACGTGTACATTCTGTACATGTGCACTGCATGAGTAGTGAGTACCAGGGAAGACAGTATAGTTGGTTCACATACATGGTTGTATTGCAGGGATAGCAGCCTTGCACACAGCACAACTCCCGGGGTCAGTTAGGTCACACTGGGGGTCAAAGAGTTATTTTCCTATAGACTGTTCGCACACATGCAGAGGGCAGGGTCTCATGTGAATTGTGATGTGGCAAACCACATGGCATGATTTCACTCTACTGCATGGTGCACTACCAAACCTCACACAGGGTTTCCACTGACCTTGGTAGCCCAAAAAAGAGTGGAATTTACTCAATTTTCAGTGGTTTAACCTTGGTCCAGAGCTCAGCACAGCATTAAGAGATCAGGGACTGGACTAACAGGTGTTGTCCATAGTAGTTTGTCCTGATATGAGGACAGGTTTTAATTAGGTAGTGTTGTTCATCAGAAGCACAGTGGGTGTTAAGGTGAATTGATGGTGGGTTGCCTCTCTATGCCTGGTCTGAGTTGCATCAATATGGTCAAGAGATGATCTATTGTGGCAGAACTACTGGGTGTACATGATATCTCTTGTTTACCGCTAATTAACTGGTAAGTATTAATACTACACTGTACTTATGAGAGTTGATGAACGATTGATATCTTTGCTTTTATTCTCTACTGGAGAAAGAGATAATCCATCGGTTCCTTTGTTCCAAATATCAGGATATCCTGGTTGCAGCTAGAAAGACAACACACTGGATCAGTTTTAATATTACAAAGTTAAAGATTTTGCTGATAGATTATTCCTGAACCAATTATTCTTGAATCAATGTTTTTGGTTCAGTAGTTTTTAAACAAATCATTTAGATAAGTATAGATGATATCAGAATAAAGTGAAGCGATATACTCAAGCTGGTATTTACTAAGAATGAATTAACATAAATGTGGATGCATAGGTTGAGCACCTTCCAACCACTAACCCTTTTTACTCCATGACTTCCCCATGTAGATTCAAATGTTCAACTTGATTGTTCAAATAACCACAGCATGGATTTCACTGCACCTTTTCTAACAAGTTTGACATTTGTTCCAAATACCAAAGTACTCATTATTACGGTGGCTTGCAGAGAGTTGAAGAGCTGAACGTCTCAAATCTGGAGCTCCTCAAGAGTCACAAGTGCACGTAGCTGTCTATGTTGAATTGACCCACATGAAATATAATATTCTCAATTGGAAGGGCTCTTGTCATATTCAATTGGTGTCCTGTTGGATTTCTAATCAACTTGGACAAGAACATTCATTGCATGGGAATGAAAAATTTGTAGTCGTTTTGTGGTCTGATTTGTTACACAAATTTGAGAGTGAGTGCAGCAGTCTGGGATCTAGTGTCAAATGTCAGACTTATGATGAATTCCGGGCACGGAGTTTATAGCCAGAAAGTGGATCAAAGTCTGCTTATTTTTATTTAAAAAGAGGGCATAATGTTTCATAAAGAATCTTCAATTTTTCAAAAATAAAAACTTTTGTCTGCATTTTATTTGTTGATTGAGTGTTTATATACAAAGTGTATATACAAAAACGGGAGAATTTCGAATGAAGCTGCGATTATTTGATTATTTTAGACAACTTAAATGAGGAATGCATTTAAGTTTAGTTTTGCCCTTTAAGTATAAATATAATATTAACTGAAACATTGTTATTTCTGAAGCGTAAAGGTCATATCGTGTTTGAAATCCAGCATGGGATAGTTCTGGCTTAACTGCTACTGATGAATGGTCATTATCAGGAATTATCTCCAAACTAAGAAACGATGGAAACCACAATTTTGGCGGGTATCAAAGTTCACGGGAACACAGGCACCTGGTGTTCTCTCTATTGAAAAGCTTGATTCTTCACAATAGGAACATACCTGGCTGCCCAGGCCATGGCATTTTGTTGTCAAATATATCGCCTTTCTCTCTGTTTTACTGAATTCCAGCGGCTGTTAGTGCTGATCAAAACTCTATTACTGGCGACAGGGTATAACCACATTGGTATTTAGTTGGCTGGATGGTATCGGTGTGTGCTTTTGACTCCATGCCGTGAGCCTCAGTCATCTAAGCTGTCCTGGGGGCTGGTATGGTAGGTTTCATATATGATATCCAACAGCATTTGCTCACTCTTTGCCTCAATTAATTGTAAGAAAATAGGGTCATGTTCCACCCACTGGGCGCTGTTCTTACATACGTGTACTCTGTCTCCACCTACTCTTGCAATGGCTGATGGGAAGAGATCGCACGGTGGAATGCTAACGAAGTACTGGCGTGGCTTATAAACAGGCATCTCATCCTGTCTGTTAGACACAATGCGGATTGGATTGAGCGGGAAAACACGAGGGGTGTGTGGTTACAGGGTAGAGGGTGTTGTTAACAGGTGTATTGGTACAGGTGTTGATGGTCTGAGAGGAGGTTGTGTACATGTACATCTTGTCCAAGGAGATATTCAAGATGTTGGATATTGCGTGTACGAGAGTTGCTCAAGAGGAAATGAACAATTGTTGTGTTTCGGCTGAGGCTGCCACTACCACTGCCAGCGCTGCCATTTATTTCATGATGGTATGTATTTTTGATGGAATCAAATGTTTAGCTTGAAGGAGACTGTCTCGATTGAGTGCTTTATATCCACAAAGTAGTATCCAAAATTTGTCGATTAGTAGTTGATTTTTTTGTGAAAACCCTGAGCATTGCTACATGTACATCACAATGAACATCTTAGGGCCCTCACTATTTGTACTTCAACTGAACTGTTTCAGTTTTGCAAAATTTGATGACACCAATTTTAAAGCAAATGGATCTGTTGGTTGAAATGTGTCCATTGCAGAACTGTCATATATACATTGTAAACTTTAGATTAAGTCCAAACAATCTCTCCATCTCTCTCCATGAACAACAGTGTGTACCAAAATCTAATTTCTGATTGGTAGTGACATAAAACCTTGATGATTTTTCAAGAGTGGAAGTTATCCTCTTCAGAAACTTTTTGTCAAGATCATGTTATAGGATACTGTGTGTATTGCCTTCATTCAGTCATCTGTTGTTAGCCATCATCTCCATCATTGCTAGCCATCGTTACATTCCAAACCACACCACTTCCTCCAGCCATTGCCACATTCCAATCATGTGTATCTATCTCCTTTCATTCCAATTTTTCTTGGAGCATGATGTGTGATTCTGACCTGGTATTGAAATGAAATACACAGGTGCACTGGAGAAATGTTGCTTCGAGTCAAAAAGATTAATTTTTTATTACCTGTTTTTAAAGGTTGAAGGCTATTGAGAGAAGACGATCTGAAAATGTCCACCATGTGGAATATTTATTAAAAGAGTAGCAAAGCTCAGGGATAAATGAGACGTAATGATCAAAGTATAGTAATTCAATGTACTTTATTTTATGTTGTAAGGGAAGAAACAAGTTGCCAAGAGTTACCAGAAGAAGTTGCCAGTGGATTTCTGTCTTGCAGATATCCCACTCCCAGAGTTGTTGATATTTCTAGTTTCCGATTTACTTTGCCATTTTGGATTAAATTGAAGGTGGGCCCAAGTACATGTTGTAAGTTATTGTATGCTCAATGATCAGGTACATGTAAAAGTACCTACAGTCTATGTAATCTTACTTATACAAAGATTGTCATTATCGAGTCCTTTAAGACGATGGAACGTCAAGTTCACCAAGGGGGGTGGCAGCTTAAAAGTAATCATTTTTACCAGACCATGACTGAAGATGAGATTAATTACGAAATGGTTACATCTTGGTTATGGGAGAGTCAAGAAACATAAGATGTTTGTCGGACTGTGATCGTTAATACGTTATTCCATTATTCAATGTTGTGTGTACTTTAAAAAAATGCATCTTAATTACATGCAGTGTAATACATGTACCATCTGAAAAGACCAAGCTATTTTTGTACTACCATTCTTGATGTTGATATTGACATGACAGCTGTTACACTGTGTGGGATCTTGAATACTCAACTCATGGAGGTCTCTACAGAGCCTAGGTCTGTTTCTTGTAAACAGTTGAGATGGTGATGTCTTGAAATGTTGTACATGTATATTTAAAAACTGTTATTAAGATTTCATTCAGAGGGCACAGTTGGTAATGTGTACAATGTGTGTAGTAGTGTAGTGGGAGTTTCCTTGGATATACACATCAACAACTACAATGTACTTAACCGGAAATTCACTTGAGCATAAAAAGATATGTAAATATGTGTAGAAGATAAAGGATCTGTGTCTAAATGATACGTACTATTTACACAAACCCTTATGAAGACAAATATTGTCATATGCACTGTATTTCCTTGTTAAATGCATAAATATACTGAGTTTGTAGCACAAAGATGTGAGTGCAAACAGACTTACAGCAAATGCACTTGTATTGTAAATTACTCAAGGTTTATATCCATGTACAACCTCTGGACCCGGTACTCCAAGACTAACAACTTATGACTGAAACTAATGACTAATTTATCTTTATGCGAGGAATCTTAATGGACTGTAATTAGTGGCTGATGAATATCCATGAACGGATAAGTGAAGAGAATCTATCCAGCACTTACGTACTTGAGTCTTGACTTCAATTCAACAACTTGAATCGATATGACTGGATTCAATTATTGAGTTCAATTCTCAGCTATTTCTCCCCAGAGTTTAGGAAGCTACTGATAGTATTTCTCCCATGTGAGTTTGATAATTAAGTCAATCCTTCATGCGGCAATCTCAAACCGCTTGGCATTCTATCTTGTCTCATTGTTTTTGTACTGATGTACACGAAGCAGAAGGCGATGGAGGAAACTCATTTCAGGGATATTGGTTTATGTTACTTTACAAAACAACATTTCCAAAGTTTAGGTTGTCTGGTGATTTATAACTATGGGGAAATGCCTTGAATAATGAAATATAAGCAGAAAAGTACGTAAACCACAGAATATAAATTGATAGCTATTTTGTTTAAGAGAGAGATAGAAGCAAATGAGGTTAACATGTTTTCCATTTCATAAGAATTTTGGTAATACATTGTGTACATATTTGTACATATGTACAGTGTACCTGCATGGATGGATGCAATTATCATTTAATACCATCTGTTTATAGAATGAGAAGTATTGCACGTAGCTCCATGTGCATTAGATCGCTGAAGGACAGCTTAGACTACTGGGTTTTGGAGTCTGTAGGATATATTGCTTCTCAATCCTACTCAGGGCTGTAGCCTGGAATGGAAATAATCAGAATACATTGTACAACAACTGTCGTTTCATTCAATTTTAAATTCATGGGACTTAAAATAGACTGGTCGGATATAGAAATAGTCTGGCTCCATTCATGTATTGAGAAGTAGTGCAGTATTCTTGTTAGTGTATACAGGGGACCAGGTAAAGATTTCTTTTAATCTGTTTGAAGTACCTGTACATTGTAAGTAGCTTAACACCGATTATTCAAGAAAATCAACCACATTTATGAAATCTAAAACAAACTTTCATTCTTTCATTTAATTTCTTTTCTTCATACTATGCAGTTGGAGATGAAGCCACCGATGATTTTCAGATGTTATCATCTGCCTTGGACTGTCAGATAGCAGATGAACTTCTGACTTCACTGGGACGACTGCAGAAATACGCCTCTAATGACAATGGCTTTAATAGGTTGGTATATCACAATAAGATCAGTCATACATGTAGCTAATGTATACTGTCAAATTTAATATTAGAGATGCTTAAACAAACTGCGCCACCTGCGTATTGTGACCAAATCATTTTGTCGGGCAAGAACACAACCTGCATACTGGCACCAGATCACTGCGTACTGTGACTGTTACATTACTGTGACTGTTACACTTTGTGGTAAATATGTAGGCCACCTGCGTACTGTGACCAGTTCATTACTGTGACTGTGACACTTTGTGGTAGATACTGTGGTCAGTTTACTTAGTATTAGACAAAAGACACACACCTTTCAAAAATCTTGCAAAATAAAATCCAATTCAACTTGTCAATTATGTATTTTTAGTATGGAGAATTTGACCACCTTTGATCCTTCTTCAAACATTTAATGACAGCAAAAGCCTTTGTTCACATATTTTTTGACTATTGATACTGAATCCCCTGTAAAGAAAGCTGCACACATGTGACACAAATTTGTACAACTGTACATATGTCCAATGATATCTGTAAATTGTTGGATTCAGTTTTTATTTCAGGAAATTAGCTGACATTTTGTTGAGTCTTCATGAATAAAAACTGAAATTATATCACCAGCGTTTTGTTTGTTTAAAATTGAGTGAAATAGCTAGAGTATGACGTTGATCTTTGAGGAGGGTGTAGTCAGAATTACAGACATTGGTTTCAGGTTGGATATCCAACAGACTCTGCAATGTATTGAAACAAAAGCAATATTCAACCTGAATAAATCTGGTGTCATGGCCATTGGGCTCATTTATATTGGTACACGTACTCCCCTCCACTGGGAAACTGCCCTCAGATAGCCCTATAAAAACAACCTATACACATCACTAGCCTTGTTACTATCTTATGTCAAGCTAGGCTAGGTCAAAGTTCAGAAGGTCAGATTTGGGTGGTAGGAGACATTATTAGTTGTGGAGGTATTGACTGGCGGGCATGCAGGTGCCAGATGTTGAGAATTGGATCCCAAGATATCATTTGTGTGATATTATAAGTCAAGCATGGAATGTACATGCACACTCAATGCTTTAAGATCATGATTGGGTGTTTGAATGAGACAGACATGCATGTAAGTAAATACTTCATTGATTTTTTGACACTTTCCTGGGATGATATTTCTGTTGAGACAAGGAAGTTGATAAATAAGGTCCTTGTAAGGTACTCAAGTTGGTTTGAATGGTGACAAGGTGAGTATAATGTAATGTTTAATCAATCATTACATTGGTTTGTCAATCATTGTCATTTGCAGGGTTCTGTACTTCATAGACGTTAAAGGAAGTAGTGTGTGGTCATTTAATTGGTTATGAGTGTCCTGCTTCTAACTGCAGATGGACATGATGTGTTTACCACACCATGCACTAAAATGCCTTGAATGATCAAATAAGTCCAGAAAGGAAGCAAAGCAGACAAACGTTGTGCGAGTCTGTGGTAGAGCTTCACACTGACCTATCCAGTGTCATTAGGAGAAATCTCACCAAGTGGAACTTTTTAATCCCAAAAGTGTAAATCTTTATTGATGAAGTTATTGTATTTTCTATAGACCAGAGCCCCTTGGACATCCAAACTGCATAGCAAAAGTATTGCTTTTAAACTTATTAGTAGCAGTTTGTTTGGTCACTTCATTCTTTTTTGAAGCAAGATCTGTATTTGCTTTGTTCATTTGTGTGCTCGGCCACTTAATAAAGTGGAGTCTTGCTCTGCACATGAGTTACACATTTACTGATTGAGTTGGTTTGTTAAAATTGTTATTTTCCACGGAAGGCAATATTATTGAGCACTCGGCATGGTTTCTTCATGGAGGAATCCAAAGGGGACCTGCTACCCCTACTGTGGGTTCACACTCCTCACACAAGGTCTTAGATATTATTCTTGATGACCCTAGACAGGTGGCCTGACAAACATGGCCCAGTACCCCTCCATCCCTACCCTCCCTGCCTGGCTGGCCAGTACTTTCCCATGGTATTCTGAACTGCTAAACCAAATACCAAGACATACTGAGCCAATTTGATGTGAGACTTGTTGAAACAGGGGGGTGTCTGCCATGGTTGGTTGTTTGTCCATGTTTCCCTGGTACCCCATGGGCTTGGATTTTAATAGACAAAATGAGAAAGTGCAGGCAGGAAAGTGAATGGATGATGATGTGGGAAGAGTTTTTTTGAGTAGTCAAACTGAAATCATCATTTAGTACCAATTAGATTTTGCTTAGTAAGAATTACAAGCTTTAAGAGTTGAAAACAATAAAAAGCGTATTGATCAGTGATGTTAAGATTTTATTAAGTCAACTCTTTTCGAAGCCAGAACTTAAAAAAAAAAAAAAAAGATATTTCTATGGTGCCATCACATACCTCTCTAGAAATCGAGTTGTTACATCACCAACTCTGAAGATATTTTCATGGTGGTACTTGAATCTTTTAAGCCTAAAACAAAAAAGAAGAAGCACCAAGTCACAAAATCAAGAAAAAAGGAGATATTACTTTACAGAAAGATTTATAACTTTGAAATACAATTTTACAATGTAGGTTTTGACTTGTATCTTTGTGGAGCTCATCAGATTTCAGAAAGCATGTTGAAATGCTATCAACATGCATTCTATTCATCTGAATTTAAAGACAAAATGGCAGTTTCCCAACTTTGTTTTTTGTACTGTTTACAGTATAAGGTACAAAATCCAGTTGTTGAAAAATATGACAGAAAAGTAATTGCTACATGGAAACTCAATTAGAAGGAGACTCCTATCTTGGAATTAATTAGCATAGTGCAGTGTATACAATAATATCACCCCAAAGAATGCATTTTGAAATTGTTTATGGTAAGGGAGATTAAATCTGAAAATTGAACCTTGTCAATCTATGCTGCTTCAGGATTATTAAACTGAAAATTCTGCAGAGTCATTTTTCATTAAATTTTTATGAACCTGTGGACTAAAGGTTGCCTGGATTAATTAACGAAACATGGACCCACGTCCACGTAAAGTACATCTGCTCAAGAAATCAATATTTTAAACTTTGTTTGAAAAATTTTGAAGAGAAATGTTGAAGGTACTTTAGTTTATAAGAATGCATTATTAGCGTGATTCAGTTTGGTTAATTTATCACAGTAAGAAAGCTGAACATTCAAATGAACAATACACACATCTCAAGTTGTTTCTGGAATTTTTAAATATTAATCTTTCCATAGTGGTTGTTTTGATTAATTTTTGTTTTGGTAGGAAAGGAAATATTTTTTTATATGTTGAAGGGCTTTCTCCATTCAGATTTTAAAATGAAATGATTGGATTGTAATGTGCACATCAAGCAATGGTGCATGCAGGAACGTCTAATTAATATTAGTAAGGTTTGATACTGTACATGACTCAAATAAATCTAATACAAACAGTGGAATATCCAATACCAACATCATGCCCACAGCATATTAGCAAAGTCATTTCAGACTCGGTGACTTCACCCACCCCCAGCTCACCCAAGAGAAAACCCTAAGACTCATTTTTAATTTTTAATATCAAGGAGGGGGGGGGGGGTATCTTTGCATTGTGTTTTCCCTCAAGCTGAAGAGAAAGCTAGGCTGAATCATCGTAATATCGATTGCCATAATAACAAAGCATCTGTTGGGTTTTATTGCATTTGACTGCAGCAGTGTCTAGTCAGGATTGCTTTTATACACACAATGTGGACAATTAATATTAGGATTGTTGTGGGTAGATTTAGGAATAGATCTGTCTGAGAAGAAGGTTGATAGTAGGAGGGTATGGAGGCAAGACTGCAGGGATAATAACGCTACTTTTCCATCCTTTATTAGCAAATTGTGTAAGCTTTCTTAAGGTCATCAGCTAAATGTCCAATCAATAAGAGAATCTGCTCACTGCAATGTTAGCATTACAAGATTTAATTTATATCCAAGACATATTGTTAGTGACAGGAGATTGGTCGTTCTTAATAACTGTTATTTAATCTTCTAAATTTCTACTAAATATTTGCCAGAATTAAAAGGCATAAAATATATGTTGATGCCTTTTTCCTGTTCACAATCTGGAAATGAGGCCGGGTCGATATCTGTACCAAGTAGAACTTTGTGATGGCAGTCTAACACTGAAGATGTTGAGGAAATGTAAAAGTGAAGTTGTTTCACAGAGCATTAATCAAATCATTAAGGTACCTTGGATTTGAAGTGACACGTTTGCCCACACACCACTGTTCGGTCAGGCAGTTCAATTTCCTCTCATGTACATGTATGTATTAGCCCTGCAAGCTTTTTGACTTTATAGGAAGTTACATTGTACACTGGTTATTCATTTGCGCTGCTCATATTATTATACCTTGGGGGTTGGGGAGGGTTAGGAGTGACTGGGGAGGAAGTGGGGGTAAGTGTGGGAGGATTGACATAAACTACATGTCTTCTTTAATCTGTATAGCTTGTATTTCTGAGTGCTAATGCCTCAACAATCTGCTTTGATAACATTTGTCAACCAATGGTACTGTCCTCTTCCTTCACTTTCTTTCAATGTATCCAAACAGTTGCTGGAACTTTGAAGGAAATAGAGTTGGGCTCCTTGATTATGGAGAAGAATTAGTATGGAGAGCGTGATGGCAGTTATCATACATAGACAAATTGTATGACTTTTCTATAAAAAAAACACAGTTTTAGTTGTCTTTTTCCAATTTCAATAGAAAATTGAGGAGACAATCATGATAAGAAGCATTTCAGATCTGAAAGCTGTGAGAATTTCTTCTTGTATACAACCTCAGTAAATGGTACAATACTGTGTGGCGTCTCACAAGGGGGACCAGCCGAGTACAAAGGTTAACCCACACTCTGCACCATAGCCCATGGTTGATTTCAACACCAGGCTAGCTAATATACTCTATATTAAGTCTACAAATGCCTCCAGAGTGGTCCACTATATTGAATTATGGAGTAATTTAATAGAAGACTAGGCCAAGTGTGTAGAGCTGACTGCAGTATTCTGACTACACTGTAGAGATATGGATACAATGTGGATTAGGCTGGAGATGAAGCAGAGATTTAAGTTGGACTCGGATTAGGTTGCTCTTGATATAGCACTGGCAAAATGATACTTGTATCGGAATGTTGAGTATTGATAAAAGCTAAGAAATTCAACTCTCATAGTTTGAGGGCAGAGATGGACATTGGTGTGATGGTGAACAGTAGATGCTAGTGGTCAAGCATACAGGACAGACTGACCAGTGAACCATTGTCATGGTATAACATGGTCTAGCTTCAAGTTCATTTTTGTTACACAATAAAGGAGGTGGGATTAGCTTACATTGACCAAGTTTCTAGACTATAATTTGGGGATTGAATATCTCTCACCATCTCAATAGTAATTGCACCTTCCCAGGTTCACATTAACAACTCATTTCCTGCCCCTGACCCTTGTTCGCATTCTGTTTGTTACATGTTTTCTTATTTAATTTAGCAATATTTTGTTTGTTTGTTTGACCCAGGCAAATGGCAGCAAGGGGTCTGCTGGACTCTTTGCGGACAATCTGTGACCCAGAGGAACGTGACATGGGCTTGGAGGTCATGCTTCGGCTGTCAGAGGACCAGGGTAAGATTTAAAAACACCTGACCCCAAAAATTATTTTGGTGTTACCCTCCTATTTTCTTGGTAACATTTTCCAGTAAGATGACCAACCATTTGAAACCATTCAACTTCACTGTGTGGATGAATTCACCACATGGTATCATATTGCAGGCTGGCTTAGTTTATCTTTCATTCAAAACCACAGTGGATGATATTGAATGGTCAGATAGTAAGAGGGTTAATTGTCTCTGTTTTGTTTTTTAACACAGTGTATTTAATCTCTACTTGAAGTTATCGATATCCAATAATGAAACCCATATAGTCTCAATCAAATTATAGTAACTTCAGTTCAAGTTTCAAGTCCATGTAAGTCTTTTCTTTGGACTAAGAAATGTCTATTTTACGTTGCTATGTAAATGACAGTCTTATACAGAATGCCCTGTGGGTGTCGTGCACATAGAGCGTCCCTTACTGCTCATAATTAAATAAAGGTTTGCTGTCGGCGTGGCGAGGTGTGCATTTTATGAGACGGAACAGCAGCTTATCTGGCCTTTTATCTTGGAGAGTACTCGGCCCTATTGTACTATGCTGCAGGGTTTAATTAGTGACTTTCAGTCGCTGGTAACGATGGAGTGCGTTGCTGCACGCCTGCTTTTTGTCGCTGATCTAAAAACTTGTCCAATCAATTACAATCGCTAGGATTTCTTTGTTTACAAAGCTTTGGATATTTTCTGCCCAATCAGTTATTTTCACTAAGAAGTATTATCATCAATGCTACTCATGAAATGTCTTTCTTCATCATTTAATAAAATCATTTAATAAGATATGATTTTGTACAATGGTAGGCCAAGACAGAATTATTAAAATATAAAGATTGTTTGAGGGCAATGTAGAAGTTCTTGTATGTTTTCTATTTCATGATAAAATGGACAGATTATTCTAAGGGACTGCACTAGTATTAATAAACAATAAAGGACACAGTCTGAATTGTGACAGAACCACTGTGTATATGAACAACTTTGGATTTAAGTATGGTTCCCTAATCATGTTTTCACTGATTGTCAATACATGAGTGAAGGGAACCAGTCAAACCATAACAATCCATTCAATTACCTGCAAGGTACATTCTCATCTCATTCAAGCTGTGAAAACAACAACCCAAGGCAAGGAAATTAATTAGATAGTTGATAGTTTTCTTTTTTGGAATAATGAGGTGAATCTATTCATTAATGAGGTACAATTTAATAGAACTCTAGGTCAAAGTTTGAACCACCCACAAATATGTTTTCTGTGGTTCTTAAGGCCTTCAGTTTTACTAATTTGTCATGTAACTTTGAATTTTCAAGAAGGGGTATTGTGTAGTGTTAGCACATAGTGAGTTACTTGGAACTTGATAAGTACATGTACATGTGTCTCAGCAGTTACTGTACATATGTATTGGATGATTGCGCTGTGTTTTAATGCAGTGAAGTGGCTGTCTGAATGAGAACGGTAATAATGATGAGTGTACTTTTGATGTTTTCTTCTGTTTTTTCTTGCAAAAAATAGTAAATGACCTGACTTTCAACACAACACACACACTTTGTGTTTTGTGTTGTCATTTAGTCTTTGAGAAAGACTCCGCCAGGGTCAAAACGTCAGGCCATTAACTATTTTTCGCATTTACACCAAAGGTCTTTTTATTGGTAAGCAGTTTGCAACAGCTGATTCTATTTTCTGGTTTTGGGGTTTGTTCGTTTGTTTTTTGTCTTTGTACGCAATTTTCAGAGTAGCTATCCAGATGTTTGGCTCTGCATCTTTGAAATTGTTTTTATTTCGTGTGAAATAGTTTCTCCTTTCATTCAAACTTCAATCCAACAAATTGCAGTCAGACAGTCGGATATAAATCAAACACTATCTGATGCTCTGTTTCTCTGTTAATTTATTGGCTTCAGTGTTTGACTGAAATAATGTAGCTTGTGTGTACAATGTACCTGGTGTATGTTTGTATTGATGCTGTGCCTATATTGCCATCATGTTGAGGAGACCAGTGCAATAATTCACATGTATGATTCATAGCAGTCACTTCACACCACAGACATGAAGACACATCATCACCCTGATCAGAAATATGGCGTGACCATCAAACAGTTCCAGACAATCTCCAGAAAAAGAAATATTCACATTTCAATTTTCACATAATTCAACTTGGAGGGATAGTGAGACACTGTTGGGAAAAAATCTCTTGTGCTGCCGAAGTGTTCCTTTTTGCATGCAGTGCACTTTGTTGCCTCCAAGTTACCTGTTAAAATCACCTTGTACAGTAGGACAGGGCCTTCACATTTCAGTTAGGGTTGCTATCAACATTCATGGGATTAGGTTGTAAGTTAAGTGTTTGTATCCTAAGTAACTGGGGTCACACTCTACTCAGAGATGTCCTCCAAAACTTGCTCCTTATGACCTGTTGAGGGCAACATACATGTTTATACTGCCAAATCGTCCTTGGTACTCCGCATACATAGATCAAATGATAGAGTGGGTAGTCACCAGTTAAGACGGGAGGGAGTAATAAAAGTAATTCCTGTTGATGAATCACGATTGAATGTCTGGATGAACGTTTTATTAGTTTGTCAAATCCATCCATTAATGTTTAAGACGTGCAAAGATTTCTGCTCTACTCCAGATGGATTCAACGCTTACATATCTCGGTAAAAAGTTCCTTCAAATTTCTTATACTTTGGGGTTAGTTTCAGTAATGAGAAATTAATATCTCATAGTCCCAAAGTTTTCATGTACAACTACAAAGAGCCTAAACCGTCAGCCTTCTTGCCCTAGGCATTTCAGTGCCCTTTAAAGTTGTCTGAAAACCTCAAATGTATTTTGACTTCCTTATTAGTTTAAGCCCAAAGCTTATACATAATGCATGTGGCATGACCTTTCACTGAGGATGACTTTAAGGTGCTCATAACATTGAGTAAGGGCCCTGACAAATCTGCGCTCCCCAAATTATTATTTTTGAATTTTTTCATTGTAATTCTGTGCCGTATGCACAGTGACATGGGTAACTTACCAGTCATTTGGTTGAACTTGTACATTTTTACGGTTCAGATAACTGTCAAAATTTCACTTGAAAGTGCTGTGAAACACAGACCACATTGCGATCACAATACATATCCAAGTCATACACAAGCAGTCTCATCATTTCCAATAATCTATAGGCTGGTAGTTTTCATAATCTTGCTGCTTTGTATGCAACAATAATGGCAAGAAACAATGAACAACATGCAGGCTTTATTTTACTAAAGCCAAATCATTTAGGATACCCCTGGGTGAACGAAAACATTAATTTACAGTATAATGTAAGATTTGTTTCTTGTTGTTTTTATTGTAATTTTTATGTTTTTATTTATTCATTTTATTTGCAGGGTGATTGCTCAAGTGCAATGTTTTGATCACTGGCGCAATGTGTTAACGATTCATTATTTTTTCAGCTCTAAATTTTGTTCCTGAAATGGAACTTTTTAAAAGAAAGTTACACCTTTACAAAAATAACCGGTAAGGCACAGGCTTACTTCAAAGGCTTGCCTGATCAAACAGAGGGATACAGTCATGCTGTGTTCAGTCATTTTTTTGCTCTCTGTGTTCTTACTAAATATTACAACCCTGCAAACACTGATGTTCAGATCTGTTGATTGTTCCTTTATATTTGTCTCTTTTTCCCACTAGAGCTCACAGTCTGCTTTGTATGCAAGCTCCATCTTGATCTGAAGAATCTGTAGTTCTCTTGTCTAAACAAGAAGCTTCCAAGCCACCCTCATTGCTTCATTTACAAGGCATTCTTCTTTTCTTTTCCTTTTCAGAGCCCATGGTTCGAGCCGAGCTGATGGAACAAATACCGCACATAGCCATGTTATGTCAAGAGAATCGTAATTTCTTCCCTAACACTGTGCAGGATTATATTCTACCTACTGTGGTACGCTACCTCACCGACTCAAACAATCAGGTAAAATAAGCATCACTGTTTGATCCTCTGCCTTTCTATGCACACAAATGAACGAGTTTTGGTCAGTAGAAACAGTGGACCAACTTTGAATTCAGTGTTGTATATGAAGGCCTGGTACTTGATGAAGGCAAATGCCCTGGTCATTACCTTGGTGTCCTTTGAAATGTTCCAATTACATTTGTATATTCCCTCATAGAGATTCTCTTCACTGCTAGAACAGACTGCCCTGCCCTTAAAAGTATGAAGTGCAAGATCTGTATTTTGATGGTGACTGGTTGCGAAATACTCCATGCTAAGCAGATTATTCAGCATGTATTGCTGTTTAGCAGATCTTTGTGTTATGTATTGAACTGTATGGCTCCTTGAATAATTCATGCAACACTCTTATTGGGGTTCTTTATTGTCAAGTTACTTAGAAAGGATGATTCACTTAGCTCTCAGTAAGCCAAGATTGAACATAATGTTCTTCATTTATGATGATATTATGTTTGTTCATGTCATTCATTCTTGCTTCATTCAATCAATCTTTGTTTGATATCAGCTGTTGAGTGGCATGATACATGTATTGCTTCCTTTCCAAAACAATAGCTGCCATTGTTAAGGATGTCTATTGTTTTAGTGGCAGTTGTTCATGTGACCCTATTTTGGGGGCGTCAGAATAGTTTAACTTTCTTGTCAATGGAGACAATGTCTTGGTAGATTGTTGAGGTTTGGCTTGTGATGTTGTAGAGTATCTTGATGAGTCAGCTTGTTCTCACAGCTGGGTAGTAGAGACCCTAGGGTGATAACTCTGGCTGATGGAATGTAAGCTTGATGCACCTGTGACTTGTTGTTTTACAAGACCTCCATTGAGCCACATTTCACATTGTAGGTGTTTGAGCAGAACTTAGAGGGGAGTTTTAAAGCAATGGTGCACCAATCAAGAGACATCAGCATCAAAATTACTAGTGAAATTGTCATCTTAAAGGCGCTTATAATAAATAGAAAGAATGTTCAAATATTCTCCAACTAGTGGTATCTCCTTTCTCCTTACTTTGAGAAGGTAATTTGCGTCATGAGATCAAACATTTCAAGGCGTGTTACTGAAACGCTTTTTAAATTTACATCTTTAAATGTCAAGAATTCGGCAATGTAGGCATATAAAGTGAAAACCCACAACTTCACCCAAACCTCCACCAGTGAATTCATCACATTACGACATAGTCAAATAGTACCAATCTTATCAGAGTCCGGAACTTTTTAGTTGAAATATAATCAATTCTGTTGGATTGTGATATTAAGATAAGTTCCTTGTTAAAAAACAAAAAATCAAAAAAGCCCAGGAAAATTGTTTTATACAGGACTCCATTTCATCTGAAAGTAGGAAGATCAACACGATATTTAGACAAAATTTGAATCCTTTTACATCCAAATAATCCATAAATAGCTTTCTTTAATCTACAATCCAGGAACAGTGTAGTTAAAGTGCATTTTAAGATTCTGTTTCTCATATCCTGTTCATATCCGCTGATTTCATGCAAATGTCTGTTGGTTTCCTACAGAGCCCACACAAATCTAAACTATCTCTGTATGCGTCTACATGTACATTAAAGGGCAATGGAGCTATTTATAGTGTATCAAGTAATAAACCATAAAAGCAACTGACTGGGTAGACTGTAAATAATGTTCGGTTGGACAAAGAAAAATTGAAGATAAGCATGTTAATCCGGAGGTTGCAGGTTCAAGTCCCATTTATAGTGTATACCAAATCAAATTTAGAAAATCTCTTGAAATAAGACTCTTCTGTTTTGGGATTGCTTTGTTTTGGGTGTAATTCTCTCTGTCTGTGAAAGAAGAATCTAATTCAAGTCTTACTCAAAGGTGTTTGGAGGTAGAATTAGTTCATTAAAAAAGCAAAACTGTCTTTGAAAATATAACTAAAACTTACTTCAATTCCGTTTTTTTTAATTTGTTATCATTCATTTCCTTAGATTTTGCATTAAAATTATGCAAGGACATTGTTACAAACTTTATTACATTTGCAAGAAACTGTTCAATTACTTGAGAAATTATAATCACAATTATGAATGTCTTTAAGTATCCAAGACTCAACAACATCTTGGAATGTATTTTCTTAATATTTAGGTGCGCAAGACCAGCCAGGCAGCTTTATTGGTTCTCTTAGAACAAGACCTTCTAGATAAGAGAGACATTGAAGAACAAGTCTGCCCATCCTCATCCAATTATCTGGACAAGGAAGCTCAGAAGACTACCGAAATGAAGCTGTTGCAGTAAGTTCATCACATCTTACATCTTTCATCTTACATCTCTATTCTGCATCTTACATACTGTAATAATCTTAGAGACGTCAAACTACTATTAAACTTGTTCATGTTATTTTCTATCGCTTGTACATCTATCAACTGCTGTATTATGTTGACCAGTGTGTCAGCAAAACATTACCAGATGGTAACGCTTTATTATTTGACCTGGTTTTCCTGCTTCCTCCAAGATGGAATCACTGCAAACAGAAACAGCTGATATATAGTCACATTTATTTACCAGCTTGATACCAATAAAGGGATGGAATATGAATTGATTAATTTTTAAATCTTCTAGCCAATGTTGAAGATGTGATCTACATGTGTGGATGTTGTGGCATTATTCAGGCTGTGAAATCTCAGATTTAAAGGGGAATGTGACCAATTTTTATTTCCACCTTTTAAAAAGACTCACAAAATGTGTGTCCGGGTTTTTGTTTTTTGTCTTTGTTATTTCCTGACATTTCATGCAACAATACAGGCAAAGCCATCGAAGGACAAAACCTTTAAAAAAACTTATAAAAAACATGCTAGTAAACTGCTGACTAAGACTACTACATGTAAATTCACTATGATTTTAAGCAATGTCATCATTGATGCATGCGCTAAAGCGTGTACGCCGTATAGCGTGGGTCGTCACTAGTTCGTGTGCTGAAAAGCATGGTGGGCGACGCACAGTCCCACAAAAACTAGAGCTTGTTTACTAAAAACTACCCAATGTGTAGGTTTTATTTAAATAAAATGATAACATGTAGGATTACCCGGGATAAACAAAAGGATGAATTTAAAGTATAAATGTAAGATTTCTTTTTTTTGACTCTTGTTGTGCTTTTCCTTCTTCTTTTCCTTTCTTCTTGCTGGGTGATTGTCATGGCACATGTTGTTGGAGTATATTCTAATCAAGCACTGTTAGTTTTTAAAACATCCATGACAAGTGTCAGAGCGACAGAGCTCTGCTCCCATTATCATTCTTATGTTCGTATTTTTCTGCATTTGATTTCAATGGTCTATTCACAATCCTGGTTATTATTCATACCCTTCAAAGTTCTTGAAATTGAAGACTTAGAATATTAGATTGGTAGAAACTCTGCAAGCCTTGCGGCCTTCTTCAGTGGTAAAAGTACCTCTAACTCTTCTTCATTAGTAAAACGTTCTCATTAAACCAGGGGATGCTCGTCTAGCTACGGTGGGAATACCTGTAATCCCATGTGATATTATTAACCAATCACAGTGTGTATCAAGCTTTACTCCCATATCACATGATGAGATTGTGATTTGAGTGATGGCGCGTGGTTACCATGGAATCTCACACGAATATAGTCCCCATTGTAGACACAGCGAGTCAAAGATGCATACGAAATGTAATGAGCCTAAGGCCAATGAAATTAAGATGTTTAAAATGAAAGGAAGTGGAGGTTAGCTACCTGGAAGTGGACGTTGATCTCTCATTCTTGGCTAAGTACATCAAGTATAAATCAGCCTAGGATTGAGATGAAACGGCTAGATGGACTTGAGTGTAGTGCTCTCTTTAAGCTGCTTGCTGATGCTACACCTTATGCCTTCACATCTTGCCAGGTTCTCTTTCTCCAAATCAAACCCAGATTAAAACTCAAGCTCCTAACTACCTGAGCAATGTTTAATGTTTCATGGTATGTTGCACACAAGGGAAAACTAACATTCCTCTATTACTGTATTAAAGCTATTTTCTATCTGTGCTTAATAATAAATTGCAAGCTGATGGTATGGTGCTGATGTGCTTTCTCTATGCAGTATACTTTGTGAAAGACATGGGTAGTGAGATTGTAGTTATAGACTATCTCGCTATTCTGTCTCTCACCAAGGTATACTTGCTCCTGCTACGGGATGCAAGATGGTTGCTCTAACATCCAAGACTTCAAGGCTTTGCACATTTATAACAATTTTTCAGATCCAAGACTTCTGAGATGATTCAACCGGCAAATAAAGAAAGTTGCATCAATTAAATTCTAGGCTAGATCAAGAGGTGGATGTTAAAGTATGATGAGAACAATGTCCTTGTCATTCCCAACTGACCATGCCAGATCATCAGTATTAAAGCTTTTACAATAAGACACTGTTGTGGTTAGATGGTTCTAAGGTCAATCCATTGATGGACACTGACTTAACCAGGCACTTGGACTGGAATACTGTAGCTTGGTCTGGGTCTGACCACGTTCAATTGCTTCATCATCAATCATCTTCTTCTTTTTTATTCAAATCAAATAAATTTAGTCGAAGCCTCACTTTTGTTATTTGCATATGTTTTACTTCAATCTTTATACTTATATTATAATAGATATAATACTTGTATATAATTGAGATTTGTTGTCCTTTTTCTTTACAGCTGATGAGTAAAGTTGCCCCATTGGTAGGACGAGACATTACATTAAAACTTGTGCTTCCTCAGTTTACCGAGCTGTGTTCTGACAGTATGTTCCATATACGTAAGGTAAGTGAGGATGAAGTACATTGTACACCGCACTTGAGATATTCAAGTTAAGTTGAGTTTTATGTACTTCTCTTGAATCACATAGTAAGAATCTTAGTCAGGTAAATTTCTTCATCCTTTAGGACAACAGCAAATTACTAACAGAATAGATTTGTATGATGTGCATCTGCAGGTCATAGCTGTGTACATGTAGGTCATTTATTACAGTAAAAGGAATTCATTAAAAGTAATAGAAATACAAGTAATTAAATTCACTACAACTCGATACTTGACAGTATTCCTATCATGAAAGGTAGATCAAGTGTAGTCTTTTCATGTAAACTTGTAAATATTGCTACCAACAAGAATATCTAGCTTGAAGTCAGATAACAGAGGTGAAAGTTGTGTGTCTACAAAGCCTTAGCCAATAATTGAGTTTTCATCTCTTGCTTCCCCCCTTCCCTTCTTACAATTACTTTTCACCTTATGTATCCCAAGGCAGACATCAATATGAAATCACATTATCCACTGGACTAATGACCTAATTCACATGCCAAGAAGGGTACTAATCTAATCGTTGCGTGGCGTAGGGACTAAGCCGCAAAAGGCTACAAGCCGATCTGACTCATACCGCGGCCTGTCGGGCCTGGTCCAGGGTAACAAATATCCCCTGGCTGTTAGAAATGGTACTGACCACAGGGCAGTGTGCTTAAAACAAAAACCAGAGTATCTGACCTAAAGAAGGGAGTTGTTCTACAGTGTGTGAAACATTGACAGTGCTCGGGGGTATACTGGTTAAGAACTAGCTATAGGGCTGTAATTCAACCTTTGCCATTCCCAGCTGTATGGCAAGGCGCTAAATTAGTGATCGCATTCGGCAAAATTGATGCAGATTTACAGAAGTGGAGCAGCATAAGAGAAATTAGCTTACAGTAAAATGCATGAGATAGTTCAAGATCCATCAATCTGGATCTTACATTTGTAAGTAAACTAAAATATCAAACAAATTATTGTTTCATGTAAAGGTATCTTAGCATTTTACTGGAGAAAAACTACAAATTTTGTAACATAGTTTTGAGCCTTAAAGATTTCATATAAGAAAGTAGCCCAAGTTAAGACTGTGTTAATGTCAGGTTTGTTCCTATTGGTTCTACATCGATTCTTATAATTATTAAGTGTACAAGGAGTAACAACATCAAACTATGACTATTTCTTATCATCTCTTGACAGGTATGTGCTGCTAACTTTGGTGATATATGTAATGTGGTTGGAGAAGAACCAACAGAAAAATTATTGGTGAGTGCAAATAGCTAAACACTTAATTATCTTTTTAAAAACTGTGAGCAAAATATTAAGCAGCTACTACATGGGAGATTGGTAGAACCTATCTTTATAAAATGTACATTTAGAAAGTGTCATCATTTTGTTTTCATTTGAGCAATTAAACATTTGAAAAATATATTTACATTATTAGACTGAGCAAGTCTGACATGCCAACGTACATTGCCTTAATGTGCAGTTTGAGATTGATATGCAAGAGGCTTGCTCACTCTGTGCATTATAAGAGTAGGATATGTTATAAACTTATGAATTGGAGATATTGATGATACTAACTTTCCCCCCTGGTAACACCAAATACAGTCTGTTCCAAATAACAAATGCCAAGTATTTCCATCTCATTTACAGCTACCTAAGTTTGAAGACTTATGTGAAGATAGCGTTTGGGGAGTACGTAAAGCTTGTGCAGAATGCTTCATGGCTGTATCATGGGCAGTATCAAGAACTGTACGCAAAGATAACCTCTCACCTCTCTTTGTCAAACTCTTATGTGATCCATCAAGATGGGTATGTTATCTTTTACACATCATATGTCAACCTGTTATTTGTCAATCTGTAATTTGTCAGTCTGTAATTTGAATAAAGATATACAATGTATGTTGACAGCATTGATGAACCATCATACTGGGCCCAATTTCATAGAGTTGCTTATTCACAAAAGGTTGCTGAACAAAACCAAATTTTGCTCACAAGGATAAGGTTATTTGCCAAACTACCATGTCACATGTATAATTTGTGACTGGTATCCTGCTGATTTCTGCTTAGCAGAAAATTGTTAAGCACTATTTTCTGCTTAAGCAGCTCTATGAAATTGGGCCCTAGTGTCTCACAGTGATTAACTTAATCATGTGAGTTGTAACTCACTTAACTATACTTAGAGCATTGATAAACCATGATTCTAGTATCTCACAACGATGAACTTAACTATGTGAGTTAGAACTCACTACATTTGACCAGTAGTGAGGACATTACAAGAAGTTTGAATATTTAAGATAAGTACATATACATTGTGGCAGGCTAACAATCATCATGATGAATTATTTGGTTGTTTGTGTGTTTTTTCCTGCAGGTAAGAATGGCGGCATTTCAAACCTTAGGCCCTTTCATCTCAACATTTGCTGATCCAGCAGTATCAGGTGTTCAAGTTGTCTACAATCCTGATGGATCTGTTCAAATTGCAAGTGTAGTTGATAACAATGATTCAGAATCTGATGAAATCCCTTCCTTAGTTTTCTCGGAATCTTCAAATCAGTCTTCCTCAACAGAGCAATCCGGAGCAGAACAAAGAACTCATTATACATCTGAAGCTGTTGCTATGGAGGTTGATGAATCCTTAGGAGCCTCAGGAACGATCATTCTCGGCCAGAAGAATCAAGGAGTCGGCCCTCTAGAGGCTGATTCAAACCAGGTATCACATGCCTCTAGTAATATTCATCAGGGTATTGGACATGTAGAATTCACAATGGATGCAAGGGCTGTTTACACGCCTGAAATCTCTCCAGATTTTAACTCTTTCCTGTTCTGGCGGAACCCAATCCCAGTAATAGATGCTCGCCCTAAATGCAATGATGGGGAGGATGAGGAAGAAGAATCCTCGTCAACAGAACGATTCACAACGATGGCAGAGCTAACATTAGAGACCAACACACCGACAAATGATAATAGCAAACAACAAGAATCACCGGATTCAGGGATCAATAGTCCAGCAGGGGCTCCTGGATCTCCAGCTGGTAGCGATGGTGAGGGTCCCTCATCAGATGGAGAACAAAGTAAAGAAGCTAAAGATGACACTCAAAATGTCACAGACATCAGTGGGCAGATGTCTGATATACATCTACAGGAGTCAACCGATCCAGAGCCCGAAGATATTGACAATAATGCAAATGTAAACACATCTAGTGATAGTAAGGAGGAATCCCCGGCCCAAGGTGAATCCCCTGGTGGTATGGAGCTACATAAAGCTAATCTGACAGAAGCTGATCAAGTGTTAGAGACAGTGTCTAACATCTGCAGTACACATGTGATTGGTCAGCGTTTGAATGAGAAGACGTTGACATTTGTCAATGGGATTGTTGAAGAGGAGGTTGTTCCAGAATGGTCAGACTCGGATCCATCTGCTAATACTTCCACCGAGGCACGTACCCCTGAACGTATCCCAAGACAAACGCAGGTTAGTCAAACATACAAACTCTTTCTCAAGTGAAAATGACACTCATTAAGGGAAGACTTAAGTATAAAGACAACTCTACAGGCCTTTCCATTTTTCAAAAAGAGCTTATCCTTTAAGCATGTTTGAAAAAGGCAAGTCTTTTAAAATTAAACTTAAAACTATTATCTGTCTTGCCAAATGTATTAGGAATGCGTGAATGATCTAAAGAAAGATAATCAAGAAGACTTTTTTAATGAAGGTGTCATTTTTGTTTTATCTTTGTCTTTAACAGGATGTGATCCCAGCTGAGCTACTAGATCTATATCTGTCCATGACAGACTCAAGTCGAGCTCAAACTGTGGATACTGAGATTGCTAGACACTGTGCTTTCAGTCTGCCTGGAGTGGCATTAACTATGGGACGCAAGAACTGGATGTGCCTCAAAGAAGTCTATGAGATATTGGCTTCAGATATGCAGGTACAAAACACCTTCCATGTCAGGTTTCCTGTATACACATTACTGTTTAAAGTGTTAAGCAATACCTTATAGCAGGGGCCAGATCTTGTTGTCCTTTCAGCCTCATTTTGGTTAGACTTAGTCCAATAGAAGAAAGTAAGATGGCTTCATAATGATAAAGGTGTAATCTATGATGATATGCAGGAACAAAACACCTTCCATGTCAGGTTTCCTGTATACACATTACTGTTTACTGAGTTATTGGACACAGTTATTTGTCACAACTTGCAGAATGGATACTTCTATTGGTTATTCTTGATTAAGGATTTATTAAAGTTAGGCTACATCAGTGAAGAGGAAAGCTCTTGTGTAACACACATTCAAGGTTCTCAATCCACCCTTACCCTTTCTCTTCTGTTCTTCTCCTCTCCTCAGTGGAAGGTTCGTCGTACCTTGGCATTCTCTATCCATGAGATGGCCCTCATCCTTGGTGATGAGGTCACTACAGTAGACCTGGTACCCATCTTCAATGGTTTCCTTAGAGACTTAGATGAAGTACGCATCGGCGTCCTTAAACATTTTGCTGACTTTGTTAAGGTAAGCTTTTTCATGATCAAATTGAGGGAAGACGTTTACGCCTATCAAAAAAAAGGTTCCTTAAAGAAACTCAGTTAGCTCTTAGTGAAGTGGTGAGACCCTTATGAAATGTTTATAAACTTGAATCCATAGTGGAGTGTGGTGAAAATAAAACATTACAAGTTAAAGATTTCCCAATTCGTTTGTGGTGGGTGAAGGAATTAACAGTTTGATATATTTTAAACTATGCATGATGGGAACAGATAATAAAGATGACCTTGTAGTAACACCATGTGGCTAAGATCTAAGTAGTAGTGACTCTAAGTAGAGCATGTTTGTATGCCCCAGTCTGCCCTCGTTGTCTTCTAGAGAATACTATGTCCCTTCTTGTTTGTATTATTAATCTGTAAATCTGATGGTTTTCTTGTAGTTATTGAAACCAGATCTTCGTAAACAGTATCTGAGTAGAATGACTGATTTCCTAACCACTGATAACACTCGCAACTGGAGGTTTCGTCTTGAACTCGCTGAGTAAGTTTGATCACTTGGATTGGTGTAGTCTAAGCTCATAGAAATCCAACTCAGAGTATACTGTATTTGTACTGAGCATATCTGCTTTGAGATAGTTTATGTGTGCTAGCAAGTAGCAACTGAAAACCCAATCCACATGCAAGACTCCAGTCTAAGGTGGGATTCAAACCAGGGTTCACAGAGGTAAAAGGCAGGAGAAGGAACCATTGAGACCACAGCTGACATAGAGGGCCTTCACAGCAGACACAGACAACATTGTTCTGTGTTCTGCTTCTATGTTTAAGCTGTGCCTAGCCATCGGTAGGGATGGTTATTGTATAAAATCATCATCAAGTAAACTAGGGTAGAACTCCAATCATACTTTTACTGAAGTCTTGCACAATGAACAGGGTGTGGGACTGTCAGTAGAATAAGAGTTCTTACGGTTTATGATATTTGTGAATTGAGTAGAACAGCTTTTTGAATGGAACTAATATCATCAATGTGGAAGCTTGATCAATTCACCCTATAAAACTAAAATTGTTGCATTATTGGTTGAATATAAATGTTGGTGACAGTGATGGTCATCTGCAATGAAAAGCCTACCTGCTAACCCTGTATTGTTACATGTACAGGTTGATTGATTGTTTGAAGCAGGTCACTCATCAAGTGTTTTTCTTCTGTTTCTTTTACACATACAGACAACTGATCTTACTTTGTGATATGTATGACCCTGGTGATGTATGTGAACATCTGTTCCCAATAGCATTATCATTGGCTGGAGATAGAGTTGCTGATGTTAGATTCACTGCATACAGATTGGTAAGTCTCTCTGATTGATCCTAAAAAATCAAACTGAAGATGTGATGACAAGGCTATGTAGTTAAATTGCCTCCATACCCTAGTCACCACCTCCATGCCCCTGGTCATCGCCTTCATGCCCCTGGTCATCGCCTCCATACCCCTGGTCATTGCCTCCATGCCCCTGGTCATCGCCGCCATGCCCTTGGTCATTGCCTCCATGCCCCTGGTCATTGCCTCCATGCCCCTGGTCATCACCTCCATGCCCCTGGTCATTGCCTCCATGCCCCTGGTCATCGCCTCCATGCCCCTGGTCATCGCCTCCATGCCCCTGGTCATTGCCTCCATGCCCCTGGTCATCGCCTCCATGCCCCTGATCATTGGAGTAGATTAATTGAGGGAAGTATTTCACTGGTAATAGGATATAATGTATTCTCATTTTCTCTTCTCTAATCCCATCTTGATATCTCAGCTTGGTGTGATTATGAAGAGGATTAACATGTCTGGTAATCCAGTCATACGTCAAAATTCCATCGATGGTATCATCAATAAATATGCCAAGAGCGAGCGCTGGTTTGGACGACAAACGTAAGTCAGTTTTTATAACTTGTCAATAAGTTGAAGCGTCAAAATAAGAATTAGAATGCTACTTGCTGTAAAGTTCTCTGAGTAAACCTGGGAAGTTCCTCAGAGCTATTTATTTCTGCATTTCTGATTTGGTTTTCTTTCATTCCTAATCCTGACACCCAATAAAATTAAAAGACTCTTCATGTAAAGATTTTGATTGTCTGTATCTGTCTTTCTATTTAACTCCAGGTTTGCTCATCTTTGTCAGAGTCTGCTGGATGTACAGTCCATAGACAATGAACAATTCGCACGTGATTTATTACCAAGTCTACTCCTCCTAGTAAATGACTCCGTACCTAATGTCCGTATTACACTAGCAAGATTATTAACTCAATATGTACTGCCTATAGGTAAGTTCAGTTGTTTAAGTTACATTGACCCAAACCTTCACAGTTAATTGTTAGTAAAGTAGGAAGCTTATAAGTTGAAATCTACGTGTCACGCTGACAAGATAAGTAAATCACTATGTACAGCCTAGAGCATGGTGTACTGACTGTACAGCCTAGAGCATGGTGTACTGACTGTGTACAGCCTAGAGCATGGTGTACTGACTGTGTTCTCTACTGTTCTATTCACACTAGCTAGAGAAGCTGTTTGAAGATGACAAGTCAGTCATGATTTATAATTGAATCACTCTGAAGATATCATCAACCCAGTCTATACACTGCATATTTATTCATGTGTTACAAGCAATTAGGGTAAGGAAGTAAACGACCCGGTGTGGCAATTTTGAAGCTTACTAATAATATCCAGGCATATGTAGCAAACTCTGTTTGTATTTGCAGTTGAATTATTGAGGGTCTTACATAAAGGCAGGGCTCCAAGGTTCATCTTAAGATGAGTTGTTAATATCACCATAGTGATTTGTATTGTGACATCACACTTTGCTTAGCAATTAAGATTGATACACAGTTAAGATCAATCTTAGCTCTGTGTGAAATTTGCCCCAGTTTTGTTTTTGTTGCCATCATTGTTGTACATAACTCACCTTTACTCCTGATTTATTATGCAGAATTTTACCAAACTACGGCCAATCCATGCTATGAAAAGATGATAGAAGTTCTGACTGAGTTACAGAAAGATAAAGACCAAGATGTGCGTTATTTCAGTAGTTGTAATTTATCCAATAATCTCCACAACAAGCAAGTAGTAAGTATAACTCATTACTATCCAATCCATGTAATAGCTCATTCCTTTCCTTCACACAAAAATGTCCATCAAGAAGAAACATTTCCGTTATGATGGTGAGACTACTCAATGTTGATGTCTTCAACTCTTCCTGATCTAGCACTAATTTATTTTCTTCTGCACAGGATCCGCCAGTATAAAGCCCAAGTGATATGAAACCATAGAAACAAGTAGCTGTAACCATAGCTAGACAGGAACGCCTCCATCAGCTGCTGTTCAATTTCAAGAATTAAAAAGGGGAGTTACAAGTTTCAGCTTAAGTTTATTCCAGCCGTCCAGTTATCACCGGTTAAATAAAAGATGCTATAAATAATAATGAGGATATTTCAAAAGTGTGAAGGATTTTCTCAAATTGATGTAAAGTTGAACTTCCTAATGTTGAGTGATATACATTTAGCATCATTTCTGACAAACCTGCCATCAACAAACAATGTATGATTTTGTCAATCAGTAGCGTTTGATCGAGGAACTTAAACAAATTCTACAAAAAGCAATACTTTGTCTCACTATGACTTGCAATAGCCATTGATGATAAAATGACTAATAGTTCAATAGACTTAGATAACGTTCATAAAAGCTAAAAATGACTATTCATTCAACATTTGTTAATTTTATTTTGATCATAAACACAGTTTGGACCAACTGATAATAAGCAGAAAATACTGCTAAACCAGTCACCTAGCAAAGGAAACCAGGGGATCGGTTATACCGGTAATCAAGATGATTCAGTGCTTACAAGCTTTATGGAATTGATGATACCATGTTAGGCTAACTCCAAATTGGCGGCTATGGCTATGGCTATACCTGTTGGTAAGGATGCCCTATACTTCAACACATGTTGGCATGGTGATCCAGCTGTAGCTGTAGCCGCTAATTTGGACACAGCCCTAAGTGTTGCTTAGTTTGTGAACATGGAGCTAACAACACCTTTAGGTTCTTTGCTGAAAAAAAATGACCCACTCAAAATAAAAACTTTCAAAATACTATCTGCAATATCTATATCGTCTGTTGTTATTTTACTGAGCAGTCAGATGATGATATTTTCACGCATTCTCTGAACATTGTGTGGGGTTTTTTGACGGTAAATGTTGATCTCAATTCTTAAACTTTATTTTCACATCAGGGATTTATTGAACAGTATTTTGTAGAATTTTGTAGAAAATGACATCCCCCACCTTTGCAGCATTTCGTTTATTCCCAGTGGTACAACAAAGTTTTTGTTTGTACATTTTTAGTATCCATTGCATATCCATTAAGACTTCTATGATCAAATTAAGGTCAGATTATAAATGAGTAAAAGACTTGTCAATGTATCTTATGAATCAAGAATGGTGACTGATAAAGGAAACTCATGTCTTACAGACATTATGTGGGTCTGTTTGATAACACCAATATTGCTTGTCTCTCTATTCATGGGCTGATCTAAAGTAATACCCAACAATGGTCAAATAACTAACACTAAACTAACAAGATAGTGGTTTTCTCTTACTCAAGTTAAGATCTTTCTCCACTAGGTTAAAATTTGTTTGAACAATGTCGAGTCGTTCTTTGTTTAAATTTGGATATACATTTGAACAGTGTCATGGAGTTGTTGGACTTGGTAGATTAATTTGCCACCAGCCTTGACTTGTCTTTGATTATTTCACTTGAGATCTTTCATCACATGCAGTTTGTGTGATTCTTGGATAGGATGATGATTTACACAGGTGTAGAACACAGATAATTGATTAACCTGTTGATGTTAATACTAACAATTGTGCCTTCATAACTGTATAAATCCAGTCATTGATATGCATTATTATGTCATAACCGAGTAGATAACATCAATGACATTTTTTTATTTAAAGGAAAACTGAAAACATAAAGTTGTGATAGGATAAACAATGCATGACAACTACCAGTATCTGAAAGAGAACTGGATCTTTTTATCTTTCATTGTGCAGTAATATTTGTATTTTGTTGTCTTTGACGGTGGTGCTTTTTTTAATCGGGCATTTCATGACTGAATTGATGCTGCATTCAAATAATGAAGGAAAGAATGAGTGAAGGAATCTGATCACTTATTGATCATAAGTGGTTCTTAAGAAAATGCGATTTGGTGTGATGCCAAATATTACTGCCGTTTGATTATAAGAGTACAGGGAATGTTTAAAGTGAAACTAGAGCCATGTGTCAATTCTTGACTGATTGGTCAGTTGTTATTGTTGCATATTTTATAGTAATTGAATATTCATAGGATGACATTTATGTGGGAAACTCCAGCCTTAACCAGATAATACCACGTCTTTCAAAAACTGAGGACAGTTAGTGTTTTTGTTTCTTTGATGTAAATGTCACTTAAATGCGGAATAATGACCAGCAAGTAGGGAGAGGTTGGAATTTGTTGTCCTTTGTTATTATTTAGTTGTGGTTTTTGTTTGTTTGCGGGGGGGGGGTAGGGTCGTCTATCTCAATGCAATGTATATTAAGGCACTTAGTTACTTGACACTTTTTATGAGTTTCAAACCATGTACGACTTAAAAATGAGATTTATATATTTACTTTAATTCATGATGACTTAAGTAAAAAGAACTGACAGTATTTCAGATATTTTAACTCTATTTTGGCATAATGGAACCTTCTGTTGCAGGAAGAAAGATTTGTTTAAAATAAGTGTATGAAAAGTGTAATTAGTTTATTGTAGTAAGTTAATGCGAAACAACTAACTGGGCATGGCAATCCTTAAGGTACAATGTTGACATCCAATTACGGTAAAAGTGATGGTTTCCACTTTTTTGTGTTTCCTATAAAAAGTAATTGGCAATCGAGATCAGGGAGATTCCTGCGACAGAATGTATGACATGGTTTGAGGAATTTTTTATCATTTTTATTTGTTACACTTCCAAAAATAGTATATCATTACACTGTGTGGAAATTTGCATAAAAAGCAACGCTTCTTTTAAAACATCTCAAAGAATTGCTGAATTTTCAAAGAAGAGCTGAAATTGTCTGAAACTTTTATACAACTGACATTAGCCATTGCTATGTAACAATATACATTACACTATACAATATCTGTATTCTTAACAATTACACCGGAATGCTTACTGAGGTCAAAGGTTGAAATTCTTGTTTTTCTTTCATTGCACCGGAATTCTTACTGAGGTCAAAGGTTGAAATTCTCGTTTTTCTTCCATTGCACCGGAATGTTTACTGAGGTCAAAGGTTGAAATTCTCGTTTTTTCTTCCATTGCATCGGAATGCTTACTGAGGTCAAAGGTTTAAATTCTTGTTTTTTCTTCCATTGCACCGGAATGCTTACTGAGGTCAAAGGTTGAACTTCTCGTTTTTTCTTTGGAGTGTTTTGAAGAGTAGGGTGACCCCTTTTTTACATAATTAAGTTGTAGGTACCACTCATGATGTAATAATATTAGAGTTAAATTGATTTGATATTAGAAACCTATAATCATGTTTATTTAAGAGCATCAATTTGTTCTTACCGTTAATCAACTATTCAGCTGTTTATTAAGTGCTGCATTTCATGAAGCCCGTAAACAAGAAATATTGTGTAACAAATTAATGCTAAACAGGAATCAGCAGGAAACCAGTCACTTATGTACATTGCACAGCATTTTGGCAGGTTACCCGTTTCTGTCCTTGGCAATATTCCAAGTTTGCTTACGAGTTTTATGAAATAGTGTTTAAAGCATCAGTATCTCTTACACCTGGTCATGGAGGTAGAATAAGGTTCAATCCTAGGATTTTCCAAAAGTATTTTTTCCCTTCAAAATAATGAAATTCGAAGAACTGAAAGAAAGATAACTTTGGTATGTTGAATTCCCACTGCTATTAATGACTTATGGGTAAAATGTTTTATTATAATTATATTGTGATTATGCCGATTCCTTTTTTCTGACTGTGAATAAACGATTGTAAATGTTTTAAAAATCGTGTGTCAATTTTGAGTCATCACTTTGATAAGGTCTGACGTGAGGGTAAAACAAATACATTGCGTGTAAATAGAAAAATAGGTTTAAAAACATTGAAGTTTCTACATCAAAGCGTACAAACTTAAACACTTTATTATGGTAATCTTTAATCTAACAAGTACAGATTTCAAAGGGGGTACTTACCCCCCCTCTCTCTTAGTTACGCAGTGGACGTCATACTCGAAATTTATTATTTCTTTGCTTCTTAAAAAGTAAATGGGTCCTTAAAAACATGCATTTGTCTAATCCTGATCATTCCTTTGAAACGTGGGGTTCATGCTTAATACTTTCGTTTATTTATAACATCAAAAACATTTAAACTAGCTCAAAAACAATCTTAACAATTCTACGCATTTTTCAGAATGTAATGTCAACAATTACGGAAGGTTAATGGTTTTTGTGTCGAACAAAGTAGCTACTACCTACTCGATTATAATGATAACACTGTTGCAATCCTTGAAATAACAGTAATGTTTTTTCAAAGTTCACACTTTTAAAGTTGTACATTTTCATTGTTTATCTGATGTACAAAGTCCTGCTCGTCGTGGGCTGTACCAATGTGCCAAAGGTCGTGAGGTCATGACTGCTGCTGCTCCACCAAACAACATGCTGATAAGGTAAAACGGTAGGATGTAACTCCCTATTGCATCTTTGATGATTCCTTAAAATGAACAAAGTCAGAATTCATAGTTAAGTAAATAATATCGTTCTTATCTAATGACAAACTCAAGTGATAGACAACCAAGTAAATAATATCGTACTTAACTAATGTCAAACTCAGTGATAGAAAACTAAGTAAATAATATCGTACTAATCTAATGATAAAGTTAAGTGATACATAAGTTAAGTTTGGGTATGCGTGAACTATCGTGTGGGTTGCAATGCTTATTTCTTTGTAATAAGGAAAATAAATTCGACATCGAAAGTACCTTTTGAAATATCAAGAGGAATTTTATTAAACAAAATGCATGATTGCCCGAAATATTGTTTTTATAAACTCACCAATCATATAGCTGCCTAGTAGGGAGCCAGAACCACTGCAAAATAGCGTAAATCCATAAGCCAATGGGAGTTGCTTAATACCGGCAGTCTCACGAATAATTACAGCTACGAGGGGAAATAAAGTACCACTTGCAGCTCCAAATATCGCTACACATGCTAGTGTCCAGCCAAAAGCGACTTGAGCTGCTGTCAGCAAAGCGGCTAGAGCAGAGACCAACAGAAGTAGAATGAACAGCACCCACGGTGTGACGTATTTACGTTGAAGGAGAAAGAACCCATGCACTAGTCTCCCAACAAGGCTTCCAATCCCAAGGGATGATAATAAGGAGGAAGCTTGAGCGTTCGTCATGCCAGATATTAGAGCCCAGTTTGTAAGGTGGTAAATAAACGCTGAGTAGCCAGCGTCTAGCACGAAAAATGAAATATTAAGAAGAATCAGGGACGGATAGCTTTTCAGGAGTTTGTATATACCAAAGATTAAACATCGAGATTTTGTCCTTTCTTGTTCTTTATGGACGTCATCACTAGCCACGCCTTCCAGTTCATTTAATGCAACATTGACGTCATCACTAGAAGTTGGCATGGTTTCAAGTTTATTTGGTTCCACATCATTCTCTTCGGTTTCACATTCATGACTATTAGAATCTGATCTGATCATTGATGATGATTTGAGCGTTTTATACCTTGATGCAGGTCGAAACAAGGATCCCATGAGAATGATATGTGATATAACAGCAGACTGGATAAGAAGACTACCTCTCCAGCCATAGATATCAATCAGGTATTGAAGTAATGGTGGGAAGACGAATATTCCTGCCCCTATTCCAGCAAAGGCGATACCATTGGCGACTGCGTGGTGTTTAGTGTAAAACTTGCCTACAACTACGACTAGACCAACATGCACCATAGCAGCACCGAGCCCTGCAATTAAAATATGAATATTCAATCAATAACCAACATAGGTAGAGTTAGAGAAGGCAAAACGAATGTCCAATTGTGTCATAATATTTAAACGATCAACAATAAATTAGAATAGAGGCTTGTTTAAGAGACAAGAAAAAAGGAAACTACAGCTTAATTAATTGGCCAGAAGTCCCGCCCCTGTAGATAAATGGTGTACCCTTGTGCCCCCTACAATTTGACCCTAGTTTACGGCGCTGCATACCTACTGTTAGCCCCAGGGTGATGAATAAATGTATTGTGGTTGTAGCTATGGACGATAAAGCAACTCCTAGGACCATAACAAAACCTCCTAGCATTACAGTCCGACGGCAACCCAATCCGTTCAAAACCATGCTGCCAAACAGACCTAAAGGAAATAAAAGATAACCTTAAATTTACAAAGTATAACGGTATGGGACCTGATGTGGATGATTTCAAACGGGCCATGTTTATAGTCAAATGACACGGCCATTTTTAGGACAAACTTTTTAATACTACTGTTTTGTAACAAAAATGTACGTTAAAATTTTCTTTTGGTAAACGACTTTGAAGTTTTCGACAATATCTTTATTTTTATTCAGATTACTGTGGCATCAACTTGAGCTAGAATTCTAGATTATGCACAGGCGCGGATCCAGGGGGGGGGGGGGGCAGGGGGCACGTGCCCCCGGGTAAAATTGGGGAAAAAATGCCTGCTTAAAACTCAGCAACAAGTGTGTGTGTGGTGTCTTTTCCCCCAGCAGCAGGATGGATTTCTTTTTCATCATTATGCCTATCGGATTTGTTTCTTTCTGCCAAAAATGAATCTTTCATATTATTATGTCACTTGTAATTGCTAAAATTTGCACACCTAAGCGTCCTGGATAAAAATATTTGTCCTGGATAAAATATATTTCATGTCGTTCTGGCATTCAAGTGTAAAGACTACACTAAGCTTGAACTATATTTTTTGAATGAATTATGCATGAAACCAGATACATGTATTGCAGCGACCAGATCCAAACGCGAGATTTGTGGGAAACAGAATAACATTTTCTTTGAGTAAAATTAGAAGATTGGTATGGATCAGAAGTGCATAAAAAGTTTGCCATTTCTCGGTTTCAGGCACACAGAGGCTTGATTTTTTACCCCTTAAAAAGGCCAAAAGCTCAGAACTTCCGGGGGCGGACCCCCACTATCGATGATACAGAAATTTTTCTAGTAAATTTAGAAGATTTATATGAATCTGATTTCCCATAAAAGTGTGTCTATTTCTCTGTTTTAAGCACATGGAGGCTTGATTTTTCACCCCACAGAACACCAAAGGCTCAGAGCTTCAGGGGGCAAACATGTAAAATATGAAGCAAACATGCAAAATATTGTTTTCCCGAATATGGCGTCTTCCATGTTTTATTTCTTAGTCATCTCTTTATTTATTTTTACAAAGAGAAGCTGTGTATTTATAAACTATTGGCTATCATGCATAGATAGCTTGGTATACTCCAGAACTACTATGTTTTTTTGCGTTCTAGATCGTAAAGCAATATGCCCTAATGTTGAGATGATTTTACCTGTAAGGCTTGTGATGGCATTAGCTGAACCTACGACCCATCCTAGCTCACCAGAACCAGCTCTAAACTCCAGTAAGAGAACTGGTAGATAAACTCCAAATGTCTGTATAGCACCCATCTCCAGGAGAAATGTACAGAAGGCCGCAAAGACTACCACCCGTCCCCAATGCATCGTGGATTCTGAAACAAAGACCGGGTTATTAGTATTGGGCCTACTAGTAGTACGACTCTAAAGCTAGCTCACTGGCATTGTTAATGTGTGATTTGACAACAGTATCAAACCGTTCTTTGTGTACGCATTTCTTGTGACAGGAACCGGCCAAGCATTTAGGTACAATTTCGCAATCCTGGAAAGCAAAACTTACTTTTATTTCCCCCCAGGAGCCAGTCTTTCGTGACATAATGGTGGAATAACGTCGCACTTATCAACATGATTGATGGGCTTCCCTCCAGAGTCTGAATCTGTAAATTCAGTTGTTGCCATTTTGCGAAACCTTGAATTTCAATCAGACATTGTAGGTCATTCTATCCAATTCACAGGACACAGGAAGGACAGTCCTTTATAGCGTGCGCTGAAATGTACAGACTTTTATTTAACCCTTTCAGCCCCAAGTTCTTTTGACATAAACAACTGCTGCAGCCCACGTTCTTTGACCACTCAAGCGTGAATCACACTTCCTCACACAACAGGAAGCTGGTGTTCAAAGTTTGATTTTACAAACTCTATTATGACCTTGAAGATTTTATTTAAGAGTATAATGAGTAATAAAAATTGTCTTATTGAATTTCCTTTCATATAATTCAAAAATCATTGAAATCAGCAAAAAAAGTTCTTGTCTAAGTTCTTGGTCCTTGCTTCCTCAGTGTGTTTTGAAAACCCAAACCCTTTTTTGCACAACCCTATTTTATTTTACCGTCATTGGAAAGATCCGATCTTTCTCTTTCCAATGATGGTAAGCTTGGGTATGGAGGGTGAACATGGACAAAACTACAGTTTTTTAACAAATGGCCTTTGTGCCCAGGCTTGAGTGCTTTGTTGTGTGTTATCTTGGCCTTGGGGCTGAAGCAGGGTATAGTGCACAGTCGACTATAGTCGCCCTTGGGGCTGAAAGGGTTAACTGGTTAAATTTTTATTAAGCTGTCTGTAGCCGCCAGAATATTGTTTTTTGTTTACTTTTTGTAGCGCCTCGCTTTTTTATTGAAATCAATAGAGGGCGCTATTTTCAAGAGTCACCTTATTTGTTATTGTTGTCAACGTACACATTGCCAAATACTAAGAAGAGAAAATCATTTATTTCAATCATCTTTGCCACAAATACCTTGGCAGCTCAGCAAAGTGAGTGTTTGATCTTATTTTTTGCATTATATAGTGTCGGTATTGAGTTATTTGGAAGTGTTTTTAATATACAAAATAAGAGTTTTGTTCAGTGAAAGTTACACGTGTGTACATGCATGTACATGACATGTAAGCCCATAGCTCTGTATAAACGTTAAGGTATGTGTTATTGATGCCATTGATTATGTAGTTTAATAATTGGTTCTTGTATGAAGTTGCACAGATATTTGCTGTATTTAATAGGTTTGGAGTTGATGCATAATACTCTAGTTATTAAGTAAAATATCTGGCCTTGGTTTATGTATCTATTCTAAACTGCAAGTGGTTATTTTCTCTTTATATTTTAGTTGAACCACCTTACGTCACCTAACGACACCTTCCGTCACCTTACGTCACCTAACGACACCTTCCGTCACCTTACGTCACCTTACACCTGTTACATCGAACGACACCCACCTATAGCCACCAATTATTATAATCTACATCAATAGTCAATCGTCAACAGTAATTTTTGTAATTTTACGGATCAAGGATAATAAAAGAATAGTTCAAGAACAGTTTTTGGTGCGTATCATTGCTGAGCATTGAAATTTAATAAAGACGATCTGTAGCACATTACAGGCTACATTAGTTCAATTTGAGCTTTTGCGACATAGTTTCCATTAGTTTAACTTCAAGGACAGTTTTTGAATTGTACTTCAATTAAGTCTACAATTCGTCAATTAGTAGCCAACTACATGTACCATGAATAAAGAAGGTAGAACAAGACGGATGGATACAGAACTAACAAATACTGCTGACCAGATTGCAACAACATTTGAATACATGGATTCATTGAGCCAAGCTGGCAGCAGAAGTTCAAGGAAAAATAGCATTGCATCGGGTGCATCCTCAGCATCTAGTTCAAGGCTCCGGGCTTCAGCCGAGAAAGCTGCATTGCAAGCAGAAATTGCAGTTGAAAGGAAAAGACAGGCTCTGGAAGAGGAGGAGCTGAAGCTTCATCAGCGACGGCGGCAGATGGAGTTGGAGACAAAACTAGCGAGAGCCTCTGCAATAGAGAAAACGTTTGCTGAGGCTGAAAACTTATATGAGGTTAATACTTCTACACCATTCGTTCAGCCAGTCACCACACACAACAAGACACCCAGCCATGACCCTGAAGTAAACCAAGACAATTCATTTTCAAGTTCAACAGGTTCAACCGACATACCCTCACTTAGCACCCCAGCTGGAGACACGCCTAGCAACCTAAACCAGCTTGTGAAAGCCATGCAGATGCAACAACAGTCCTTGGTAGAGACCCTTCAATTGCCAAAGACTGAGCTAATGACATTCGATGGAGATCCTGCAAAATACTGGGTGTTCATCCGGTCATTTGAGAATGCTGTAGAAAAAGACACAGTTAGCGATGCTGCAAAGTTGGCACGTCTCCAGCAGTACTGCACCGGTGCTGCTAGGAAACTGATACAGTGCTGTGCAGTCAAGACACCATCCGAGGGCTATGCTCTTGCTAGAAAGCTTCTGAAGGAAAGGTTTGGAAATGAATATGACATAGCAGAGGCATGGATCAACAAGATCGTCAATCGCCCTGATATTCGAGACAGCAGGGCACTTTTAGATTATGCTGATGACTTGAGAAACTGCCGGGAGACGCTAGACACCATGGACAAATTATGTGAGCTGAACAACAGCAGAAGTTTGGCTCAGATGGTGGAGAAGCTACCCTGGGATGTTCGCAAGGCGTGGCTGAAAAGAGTTTACCATATCAAAACTGTTGAATCCAGGTCCCCTACTATAGATGACGTCGTCAAATTTGTGAAGATTTCAGCACAACAAGCAAATGACCCAGTCTACAGCAAGCTTGTGAGCAGAGACCGCGCTGACAAATCAATGAAGGATGTCAAGCGCAAGGATACTTCAATGTCAAAACACCGCTCCAATTTTGTGACACAAGTAGACACAACACCCTCCCCTCAACACACTAAAGGGACATCTCAGAATGCATCTTCAGAAGTGATTGCCAGAAGCGATAAACCTCAACGCTCCTGTTGGTATTGTGGACGAGGTCACGGTCTGTTTGGCTGTGATAGCTGGAAAGCCCTGAAAGTTACCGACAGACTGAATTTCGTGCAAACAAAGCGACTGTGTGTCAACTGTCTGCAACCAGGACACAGAGCCCGAGATTGTTCTAGAGATGCAGTATGCACTGTTCCTGGATGTGGTCTGAAACATACCAAATTCTTACATCTCACCCGCACAGGAAACCCGTCAACACCAACAAATGCTTACCCTGTAAAGCAAGGAGATCAGCTCATAAATAATGCTGTTCCTGTCACGATCAATGCTGTGCCAACAACTGTCTCAGCCAATGCAACGTGCAACACTTCTGGGGCCGGAAGTGGAAGGATAGCCCTACCCATAGTGCCGGTGAAAGTAAGAAGCCACAGAAGTGCTACTAATTTTGTGACGACATATGCTCTACTTGACAGTGGATCAACGCAGACCTTCTGCTCAGAAGAATTAATCAACAAGCTTGGAGTTGATGGGAAACCAGACACCATGAGGCTGACAACCATAGACAATCATGATATCCTCACTGAAACTCGCATTGTACATCTTGAGGTTACCGACATGTGTGACGAAAATCTGGTTGTCATGACACACGTTCTGACGAGGCCCAAGTTACAGATGGGCACTAGCACCTTGGTAGAAAGGAAGGAGATCAACAAATGGCCACACTTAAGTGATGTCATCTTGCCAGATGTGGATATTGAAGACGTACACCTGCTCATTGGCCAGGATAACCCCTCTGCCTTAATTCCCAAAGAAGTCCGGGAAGGGGCGCTGGAACACCTTATGCGACACGTACGAAATTGGGATGGACTCTCAATGGCCCATTTGAGACGGGACCCCTAAGCCGTTCAACTTCTTTCTTCATTGATACAGACACAAGTCTACAGCAACAAGTAGAAAAGTTCTGGAAACTGGACGGCACTGGAGGTGATGAGAGGAGTATGTCGATCAGTGATAAGAAAGTAATCTCTACCTGGGAGCAGTCATTGTGCCGAGATGGAGCACACTATAGCATGAACATTCCCTTTAAGATGCGCCCACCTCAATTACCCGACAACAAGGCAGTTGCCGAACAAAGACTCCGTCTGCTGGGGAGACGACTAGGCCGAGACTCCGACATGAAGGAGAAGTACATTGCAGGCATCCAAGATTTGATGAATAAAGGGTATGCAGAGGAGGTACCCCAAAATGACCTGAACAGAGAAGATGGAGCAGTTTGGTATTTGCCACACCATCCAGTCCTTCACCCACGCAAACCGGGAAAGGTGCGAATAGTGTTTGACTGTGCTGCTCGTTACCGAGGTGTGTCACTCAACGACAAAGTTCATCAGGGCCCAGACATGACAAACAAGCTAGTGGGAGTGTTGATTCAGTTCCGGCAAGACACCATCGCCCTGATGGCAGATGTTGAAGGCATGTTTCATCAGGTGCACGTGAATAAGCCTGACTGCGACGTTCTGCGATTCCTGTGGTGGGCCGACAACGACATAAGTGGGGTTCCTAAGACATTCCGTATGACATCTCACTTGTTTGGAGGCATTTGGTCACCAAGCTGTGCAACCTTTGCCTTAAAGCGTACAGCACAAGACAACATGGAGGGTTTTGACGCCAATACCATAGACACCATAGACAACAATTTCTATGTCGATGATTGCCTCAAGTCAGTCGCTACAGAGCAAGAAGCCATCAGACTTGTCAGACAACTTCGTGAGGTGTTGGCGTCCGGTGGATTTCGTCTCACTAAGTGGATTAGTAACTCCCGGGAAGTCCTGCGATCAGTTCCTGAAGCTGAACGAGCGAAGGGAGTGCCATCATTAGACCTGGACCAGACACTTCCTGCCGAGCGAGCACTTGGTGTGCTATGGGACATCGAGTCTGATACCTTTACATTCAACGTGAATGTGACAGAGAAGCCATTGACACGGCGTGGACTGCTTGGAACAGTGAGTTCTGTGTATGACCCCCTAGGATATGCCAGTCCTTTTGTGCTCACTGCTAAAATACTTTTCCAGTCGCTGTGCAGAATGAAAATTGGATGGGATGATCCAATCCCAGACTCCATCAAAGAGCAGTGGATCCGGTGGATGGCCGATTTGCCACTCCTTCAGAAGATGTCAATACCACGTTGTGTCAAGCCACTAAATTACGACACCATCACTTCAGCGCAGTTACATCATTTTGCGGATGCTTCTGAAAGGGGTTTTGGAGCTGTTACTTACCTGCGACTTCAGGATTCCAGTGGTTTGATACATTGTGTGCTGCTCATGGCCAAAGCAAAGCTGGCCCCCCTGAAGACAACAACAATTCCCCGCCTTGAACTTGCTGCTGCAGTCATTTCTGTCAAGCTCGATGAAACAATGCATCGTCATCTAACACTACCATTGCAGGAGTCAATCTACTGGAGCGATAGCATGATTGTGTTGCAGTATCTGAGAAATGAAGACAAGAGATTCCAAACCTTCGTTGCCAACCGCGTGTCAAAGATACTGGAGAATTCCACACCACAGCAATGGAAACATGTTGATACGAGCTCCAATCCAGCAGATGATGTCTCTCGAGGACTTCAAGCACAGCAGCTCATCGACAGCAAACGTTGGCTTCATGGACCACACTTCCTTCGGCTTGAGGAAGATAGATGGCCCCAGCAACCTGAGTTTGACAAGATGACTCTGCCCATAGACATGGAGCTTAAGACAGTTACACAAGTCTACTCAGTCGAGGCAACCAAAGATATTCCCGAAGTTGTAGACACCCTGCTGGAGAGATATTCTTCATGGTACCGCCTGAGAAGAGCAGTCGCATGGATTCTCCGTGCCAAAGCCATCCTTCTTGCCAGAGTGAAGAAAACAGACTTGGACTTCAAGCCTTCTCGGTATCTGACTGTCAAGGAGATACAAGCTGCTGAGAATAAAATTATCAGACGAGTTCAGCAGACTAACTTTGATGAAACCCTGTTGAAGTCCGGTGGCTACCGCAAGCTGAACCCAACTAGGTCAGGTGATGGTATAATCCAAGTTGGCGGACGGCTAGCCAATGCTTCCTTCACCGACAACATCAAGCACCCTTGGATATTGCCAACAAGACATCCGCTGACAACCCTGATAATAAGGCACTACCATACCATCGCTTGTCACTCTGGAAGTGAGCGCACTCTTGCAGACATCCGTCAGAAATTCTGGATCATCAAGGGGCGTACAGCTGTGAAGAATGTCATCAACTCATGCATCCCATGTCGCAAGCAGAGGGCACCTATGATGACACAACAAATGGCAGACCTGCCAAAAGACCGAGTGACTCCGGAACTGCCACCTTTCAGTATGGTAGGAGTAGACTTCTTCGGTCCTTTCTTGGTAAAGCGAGCTAGAAGTATGCAGAAGAGATATGGTTGTATCTTTACCTGTCTTGCCACCAGGGCAATTCACCTCGAAGTGTGCCATAGCTTGGATACGGACTCTTTCATCAACGCAATGCAGCGCTTCATCAGTCGTCGGGGAAAGCCAGTAGAGATTCGTTCAGACAACGGAACAAATTTTGTTGGAGGGGTGCGCGAACTGCGTCAAGCTATCCTGGAATGGAACCAAGATCATATTGACAGCTTTCTGTGTCAGAAGGAGATTCAGTGGATCTTCAATCCGCCTGCAGCCAGCCACTTTGGAGGCGTTTGGGAGCGGCAGATTAGGACTGTTCGAGCAATCCTCAACAACTTGCTTCATCAGCAGACACTCGATGACGAAGGACTCCTGACACTCATGTGCCTTGTCGAAGGGATTGTTAACGGACGACCCATAACCAAGCTGTCGGATGATATGCGCGACCCGATGCCACTTACCCCAAATCACCTGCTGCTTCTTCGTTCAGGTCCTCAACTACCACCAGGCAAATTTGTGAAACAAGACATCTACAGGAGACGTTGGCGTCAAGTACAATATCTTTCTGATATATTCTGGCAGAGATGGCTCAAGGAGTATCTCCCGCAGCTGCAGGAGAGGCAGAAATGGCTCCATCCTCAACGCAACGTTCGCTCTGGAGATCTGGTGCTTGTTATGCATGAAAACACCCCGAGATACCAATGGCCTCTAGGACTTGTGAGAGAAACCTTCCATGGCAAGGACGGCAAGGTCAGATCCGTACAGTTGAAGACGCAGTCAGGAGTTTACACCCGACCCATAGACAAGCTGTGCCTCCTTGAGGGGGAAGAGATTCAGACCGCATAACCAGCAAGGATTGGACTGTCATTCTAAGAACATTTTGGACACTGATTGATTTGATTAATATTCTGTTTGGTTTTTTTGTAATGATGTTTCCCTGATACAGTCATTAGGGGCCGGAATGTAGCCGCCAGAATATTGTTTTTTGTTTACTTTTTGTAGCGCCTCGCTTTTTTATTGAAATCAATAGAGGGCGCTATTTTCAAGAGTCACCTTATTTGTTATTGTTGTCAACGTACACATTGCCAAATACTAAGAAGAGAAAATCATTTATTTCAATCATCTTTGCCACAAATACCTTGGCAGCTCAGCAAAGTGAGTGTTTGATCTTATTTTTTGCATTATATAGTGTCGGTATTGAGTTATTTGGAAGTGTTTTTAATATACAAAATAAGAGTTTTGTTCAGTGAAAGTTACACGTGTGTACATGCATGTACATGACATGTAAGCCCATAGCTCTGTATAAACGTTAAGGTATGTGTTATTGATGCCATTGATTATGTAGTTTAATAATTGGTTCTTGTATGAAGTTGCACAGATATTTGCTGTATTTAATAGGTTTGGAGTTGATGCATAATACTCTAGTTATTAAGTAAAATATCTGGCCTTGGTTTATGTATCTATTCTAAACTGCAAGTGGTTATTTTCTCTTTATATTTTAGTTGAACCACCTTACGTCACCTAACGACACCTTCCGTCACCTTACGTCACCTAACGACACCTTCCGTCACCTTACGTCACCTTACACCTGTTACATCGAACGACACCCACCTATAGCCACCAATTATTATAATCTACATCAATAGTCAATCGTCAACAGTAATTTTTGTAATTTTACGGATCAAGGATAATAAAAGAATAGTTCAAGAACAGTTTTTGGTGCGTATCATTGCTGAGCATTGAAATTTAATAAAGACGATCTGTAGCACATTACAGGCTACACTGTCACTTATTTCTCAGTCGAATGAAGTGCTTGATAATTTTTGTTTACTATAATGACGTGTGGTTTTTTGTGGGTTTTTTTCATCTTAGCCTTAAATTTATTAATAGCCATACAAATGGGTAGGTGATCACATATATTTTTTATCAGTAGGATAAGCAGAATGCTAGTACTGTGGTTTGAAAAATCATTGGTTAAACCAGATCAGCGCTGCACTCTCACCGGTGATTCTTGTGGGTTTGTCAATAAGGAGATGTCAGTAAAATGTTGCGCTGAGTTGTCTGTATCACAGTTCAATAAATCATTGTTAAAATCCTCCGTAATATAACATTTACTTCCTATCATTATTTGCAAATCTAACAATGCCATCACAAACTTCTGTGTATGGGGACATTCAATTGTGGTTTATACATAACCCACACAATCAATTTTGTGGATGCAAAGCAGATTCCTCAGAACTATTATTACTTGACAACTAATGTGTTATGAGAAGAAACTTTATACCAACGCAATATCTGCTGGTGGCTCTCCATTTTATTTTTTACAACCTCTTCATTCATATATTTGTTTGGCCAAAATAAAGGTCTCAGCTTGGGCCTGTTAGGCATATTACTATTGACTAAAAAAAAGTACTGACGTTAACATGGTACTCCTAATCATAGTTTTCTACTGGGGATGTAATTGAAGCTTTTGATGAACTTCTTGAAAGAATAACCGTGTTAGATGTTTATCACAAGAGGGCGCCAAATCAGGACTATCCAGTCGTTGTAAAGCCTGTGCACACACGTACGTCACGAACATTGGATTCTCAACAACGTGGTCGCAATTCGCAAGCATGTGAAAAAAGAGCCAAGGTAAGTTTCCATATTTTTCTTCATTTACCACAACATTGTTCCTTTATTGTATTTGTTATAACGCATCTTTAGGTGTTTATTTTTGTAAAAATGGATAATTTTGCAATGCATAGCTTCTCAGAGTACCGACAATTTGTGAGTTTAATCGTCTTGAGTCTGCGGCAAAAACATTCGAAAATGGCGCTGGGCGGGACATAGGCCAGCCATGGGATGATGGGAAGGAAAGTTACACATTTCCCTCTAGACATTTTTCAAATGAATGGCATGAGGCTTTTTATTATTGTCAAAAAGTGTCGTATTTAATTTGTATTATTCATTCGATTGTTAACAAGACTTGGATGATGTACAATCTGTTGGCAGGTTTAAGGAAGTAAATTTGACCCCCAAAATACTTTAAAACCCCAACAAGCGAATGTTTAGTCCCGAATTCTCAAAAATCTCATTCAAGTCGGACTCAGATTTAGGATTTTAGCCCAGAACCATTCTTTCCATTTCTAAACTTTCCAGTTTTGGGCATAAAAGAGAGTATTTTGGATGATTAGGCATATTGGTGGGTCTCTAGTAAAATTCAAAGACACTAGGGGTTATGGTTAAGGAAATATAACTGACCCGAAAAACAACCCCAGTAAGTGAATTGGTTTTATTCTGTGTCAATGTTTTGTTGTGTGTTTTGTTCAGCTGTGAATGTTTGTCTTGCAATTTGTCATGCAGAGTTTTGTTGTTGAGCTTCCATTATTTATTTGCTCCTATCAGACCTAAGAAATGTAATCGTTTTTAATTGGGGGTTTCGGCCATACAGCCGAAACCACCTTTGTTTTCGTCGAGATTTTAAATTTTTGTTCACTATTATTATTATACTTCCATCCGAAAAATTCTCATAGCATTTACATGTGAAATTTGTTGCAGCTATCTCAGGAACAACAGTCTTAAAAGACACAAACAATATATCAAATGAAAGCATGGGCTCTAACTTAGATCCAACAGCAGTTGTTTTGAATCTTTTTTGTTTCTTTCTTCAAGATATTACCGATTTAAAAACGTATTTTTGAAAGACTTGTACAATTGCTCCGTGTGTGATCACGCGTACACGGTACGTACAATACGGTCCTCTTACACAATAATACAATAATGTATAGCCCGTCAGTGCAACGCGATATCATTCTGACCTTTGATCCTTCATGATTTTATCTAAGGGTGTACCCCACCAAATAGGAGAAAACAGATTTGAGAACCCCCAGAAAGTGTTTCAGTAAAAACAAATGGTGCCCAATTGTGACCTGGGGGTTGTTGACTTCCAACTTGAGGTATTTTGAATGACATAGGCCCTGAAATAAATGGTACTATTTGCTGAGAGGGTAGGGACATTTTCCAAGATTGATGCTCTGACGTTTTGAAAATTATGTGTAGGGGTGTTTTTACTTGGAGGGAGAATAACTCGACGGGCCCAGGGACTCCCCATATAAAATTGAGCAGAGAATAAAAGTTCAAGAGTCAATGAATTATTTTCCCTTTACTGTTAAAAGCTGTGAGACTTCTAAGTATTTTTCGTGTATTTTTGAATATTTGCATTTTGCACTGTATGCTATGGGAGATTATTTGGTGGGGTGCACCCCTAACAATGGCAGGATATAGCGCCCTCTTGATCTCAGGAAGCGTGGAAATAAGGAAACACAAGCTGACCATTTATGTTTCTCCGATTTCTCAGCGCCCAAAGGGTTATCAATTATTTAGCATCTTTCGTTCACCACAATTCTCATGGACAATTCTCATGGACACAAGAATTACAGAAGGCAGTATTTAATTTTTAGTTTTTAATTTATTATTTTATTTTGTTGGCCCTTTTCCCATATGCTTTCAATTACTAATAATCATTACGTCACCACCCTTTATAGTGCCTTCTGTCAACGTGTGTTAAATTTTCACCTAAAGGTGACAATTTTGAATTTCAGGGTTTTGTTCGAAGGCATTGCATGGGGACAAATCATATACCATATTGTAGGTTATAATATATTACTATGAAAAACAAGTTTTCGTCACCGTGACTTCATCAGGTGTCAAACTAATTATTACATAAATTCAACACTTAGGCCTACAATAAAGCCGAAACCCCAGTGTTTGTTCGTTACAAACTCAGTTCTAGTTATATTTATCTTAGGGAAATACATTTTTCCTTGTACGTTTAGAAAATCCAATACAATCCTGTTTTCATTCTGGATAAAATTTGTTGCATTTTTCTCAAATTGTCCACTAAGAAAAACGTGCATTACGAGTAAATCAACTTTTAAAGGAACATTACAGAATTGGTTTTTGCTAACAAAACAGTTGCTGGCATTGTAAGCACTTTATGTAATCTACCATATTATTACATAAACTGACAAACCTGTAGAAGTTTGAGATCGATCGGCCATCTGGGTCACGAGAAAATAGTGGAAAACCGATTACACATTTGCATGATATCATATAGATTTGACAAATGAATAAAACGCTCATTGAGCGATAAACTCCAATCGGAAAATTAGTTTATTAATTTCTCATCAAATATCGCATTTCAGACAGAAATTTTTATGTAAATCTGTGATCAAAAGTATATTTCACAAGTTTTTTTCTTACAATTCTGTAATGTTCCTTTAATTTATTAAACATTTTTTCTTAATCACAACTTAATTATTTTATTGTTGCTGTATGTTATTACTTGCATTACTACAATTTGCTTTAGTTTGTCTTCATATATGTTAATTTCATTTAGCATGAACTGTTTTAATTAATGTAAGGAACCACTTGAAGCTATTTGTCAGTTTGAGAAAATCACAAATTGCGAATGCCATGCTCATTCATAATATAAATGCTCAAATTTAAACAGTTCAAATAATAAAATGTGTAGGCATTTTTTTATATTTTATTTTCATATCACTTCTGTTCCTGTAAAATAAAGTCTGGTCCAATAAACATTTTGAGCTCTTTTGGTACCTAGTATGTACGCGCAACTACCCATAAAAGTTAGCAGTGTCATTGTCCATTCATCAGTTAGGGGCAAAACATTTATCACGCCTCTGCGCTGTATTGTTTTTCAGATTTTGTTTTTAACATTCAAAGTAATTTTATTTTTTAGAATATCGTTGCCACGATAAAACCCTGACTAAACAAAGCAAAGAAAATCAACTTTCTCATAAAATGCACTGCGATTATTTTGTTCTCTTTTGATAATGGAATGTCGTACTGTGGTATGGCATGCTGGAATCTCAGACTTACCTAAACACAATGATAAACAAAGGTGGCAGCATTTTGACAATAGTATGCTGGCATTGACCATAATGTGCTGAAATCTCAGACTTGCTGCTCATGTGCCGAATACAATGATAAACAATGCTAGCAACGTATATCGATCTCTTGTGATCCTCGTTTGTACAACAAAATGGCGAAGGTTTGGAATCTGGGTTTACACAATAATTCTCAGAAAATGGGAGACGTTGAGCATGAATTCCAGTGCCAATTGTTCCTCTTTGTTCAAGAAATTAATTAAAGCACGGCAAGTGCATGCCTGTGTACGTTACACAATTTTATGTCCGGGGGCGTAATTACACGTCAACCGATCAAACAACAGCAACCAAAGGAGGAAGTTCCCTGCGTTCATAAACTTCCACTATTATTCAGATTGGAAAAATTTGGCTGAAAAAGACATCTTTCCATTTTGATGTTGTGAAAGGTCTTGACGACTTTTGAAAGAGACAAAATTTTGATTTCTAACATTTATAGATGAATTTAAATCCTCATACAATCGCAAATCTAAAGAAATCTCAAAATTTACAAAATACTGATTCGCCACTATGAGACAAGTGTGAAAAATTGTTATGTATGTTTTGACCAACTATAATTGGAGTAAGGAAATAAATTTGTCCAAAAGTAACCGACCCCATGAAGTTGTTTGTTTTTATTTTGTACAAGAAGTGAATTGTTTTTATTCTGACTCTGGTTTTATTCTGTGTCAATGATTTGAGTCGACCTTACTGTACGGTACCAAAACTTTGACGCTCTCTACCCAGTGGGAGAAGACCTTGGATGGGACGTACACCCGTATGCTGAAAATGGCCTTCAATCAGTGAGGAACATCTACCTCTATGGGGATCTACCAAAAGGATCAGATGAGAGTCATGATCAGTGGATGAGACTTGCAGGGCACTGTTTATTGCATCCTGAACTGGCAGCCTCCTCAGTCATCTTGTGGGAACCAACCCAAGGAAAAGCCTCCAGAGGCAAGAGGAGGTCGTCCTACATTGACCTGAAGAGAGACACTAGGAGTCCCCATGACTGAAGACCTGCACTCCTGCATGAAGGACCAATCCATCTGGAGGGAGAGAATCACATGTGTCTGTATCGATGGAGGACCTCCCCAGCCACGACCTCATTAATTTTTTCCAGTGTAAAATAAAAAGAAATTGTAGGTCTGTTAATGTGTTTTTGTCAGACAGATCGATTGTATTGAAAGCAAATAATACCATATATTATTTTTTGAAACACTTTTTTTTTTCTCTCTTTATTTGTTTCATGTAATTGAACAGTCAGACTAAGACTAGACAGTTTCTTTGTACAGTGAAAAATAAAGTGGTCAATATGGAAATAAATGTAACATTGAACTATTTTTGTTACATTGAGGTAGCAATCCCTTTTAGCTGTTGACTGGTAGGACTTGTAATGATCTAGCTATGCTGAGTTGTATTCAAGCATTCTCATGGAGTAAACCTAAGCCATTGATAATGCATACAGTGATGCAAGGCACTGATAATGCATACAGTGATGCAAGCCACTGATAATGCATACAGTGATGCAAGGCTGATGGCATTGATGATTACCCTGTCATCCCACCAGAGTGATGATTGTTCAGACCTGACAGCATATCTAGTAGGTGATCCAAGGAGTACAGATCTGAAATCATGCAAATCTGTTTTAAGTTTGTTCATGATGTGTTTAATTTATGAGTAATTACTTTATTAACAAGATTGTCTGTTCGTGAAAACTGTCCAAATGTGGTCTGTGTGCAGCACGTCGTCTATGAACATTTTGGCTGCTCGTAAAAGCAGTATCAAAGTTTTTGGCACCTTGTGAAAGCACAAAAGCTGGAGCACTTATGTTTGCCACTGTGCCAGCAGTTTGAACAATGCGGATGCGTATTCACAAAGAAACATATTTTTTTGTGCTTTGTGAAAACGTTTTTTTTTTTTGCCGTTCATCAACTTAGCATTATTAAGAAACTAGATGATTTTGTAACGTAAAACTCAAGTTGTGGTTTTTCTACAAATTTGTTCATGTTTTTTTCTCTTTGTGAAAATCATGACGATGTGAAAGATGGAGAACAAGGTGTGATGTTTGTAGTCTAAATACTCTTGTGCATGGTGTGAAAAGTAGGAAAGTCTTTGTTAAAGTGAAGATAAATGTTTATTAAGGCAGTTGATGTACGAATGTTGATGTAGACTTTAGTGTAGTCAGGTATATCTGTTAAGAGACTTTTGCTAACTTATGTTACTTTATTTTAGACATGTATGCTTTTGTTTTTACCCAACATCGATGTGTCATAAGCACTGTAAACTTGACCTTCTATATTTTACTGGGAATCCAGTAGTTGGTTTTTAGATTCTGATTAATCAAATAATTTAATATCTCTAGCTGACCCTTACAATTTATGGAAACAAGCACAAATTGTACATATACCCTGAACAATTTCATTGGTTGACTTTAACCTAAAATGTAGTAAAAAGATGTTCATATTATTAGTAATTTCACAGGAAAACCTGTGATAGAAGAAACCATGGTGTTGGCTGAACACTACATTTCAAAAGGAGCCTAAAAACCATCTTGATAACCAAGGAAATGCTGACTCTGACATACCAGAGAGATGGGATGCTGGACAGGACATTAACCCTCATTAGCAAAATTCATGGTAAGTCTTAAATGACAGCTTGCAAGGTTTAAATTCATGCATTCTTTCAATAACCATTGAAATATTTACCATCTCTTTAAAGTCTAAATGCAGGATTGTTCTTGCTGGGGGAGAGTTCATTCCCTCCTACAGAAGAACAGTATGGATGTCGAGCCCTCGGACAGATACAAGTGTAGTGCCCGTCAAACAGTTGAGTACCTTATCAACTCATGCCCTGATTTTTTTTTTCTGTTAACATCAGAGCCTTGTGGACCTTAATGATGAAGAATACTAACCTAACAATAAATCTTTGTTCCTAAGATTGTTTCCATACAAACCATGGCAATGACAGGAATCAGGATTATCCGTTATGATTGGTCGACAGAAGATCCTGTGGCCATGCATAACCGGCCAATATAAACACAGAAGTGATTAAACATGCCCAGGGCCCAATTTCAAAGAGCTTCTTCAGCAAAAAATATTGCTTAATAACTTTCTGCTAAGCAGAAATGAGCAGGATACCAGTCACAAATTGTACATGTGTCATGGTCGTTTTGCCGGTAACCTTATTCTCGTAAGCATAATTTTGTTGTGCTTAGCTACTTTTTGTGCTTTAAGCAGCTCTACGAAATTAGACCCTGATCTTATTGAGTCAAAAGAAGCACAGTCAGATGATTGTGTGGGGTGTACAAATTTTAAGGCCCAATCTAAGTTGGCTCTTGCAAGTTCGAAACTTGCATGTGATCATTTTAAACTTGGCACTCAACACATGCATAGAAATTAACGCAGAGTTGAGGTGAGCTAATATTTAACTGTCAGGATTTGTTCTCAACTTCTACAGGGTTAATGGATGTTTTTAACGGAAAGGTGTTTATGAATGGGAATCAAAGTGTGTTGAATTGGTTTCAAACTAGTTGTTTAAACATGGTGAGGCCTGCTTCTTGTAAATTTTACCTTGACTTCGTCTCGGCAAAATTTGAGGAAAAGTTGAGAAAAAAGAATTTGAAGACCTCCAAAGCCTTTTGTTCATTTTGGTTGTAGCAGTCCAAAAAGTACTATATATAATTATAAGCAAGCACAAAGTCTGTTATTTGTTGTTGTCTTGAAAATGTAACTGGTCAATTTGATGAAATTTTCACAGATTGTTTGTATAATGTGTTCAATGAAGAAGATCAGAATGTGAGTGTACTCTTTCAGTAATAAATGTTCATTTGAAAGTTTGAGTTTTTTATCTGTCAGATGGCTGCCCAGGGCATCCACCACCTCTTGTTTTGGCACGGTAATCAAGACGAACCATCCATACAGTTGAGATGTTCTCCTACTAGGATGGAAATGGTCACATGGGGCAATGGACAGGAATCTTGACTTCATTGTGGAGTCCAGACATTCAGGATACCAGCCTTCCAATTGAACCTTTTGTTTGGCTGAGACATATTTTGGATAAACACAGTCCTCACAGGTAAGACAATCTCCTGAAATAATGGGATTATTGCTGTTAAGCTATATTCTCTTATAGCATCAATACTCAACAGGTGTTTTTAGATCTTGCTTTTTTCTCAAAGGAATCTGCTTTAAGGATGCCCTTTACAAGTTTGATTTTACTTCCAGCTGACAGGGATAATCCTGGTCAAGAGCCCTCTAGTCTAGATGTCTTAGCCAATTGAATAGTGCAATGAGATATGATCATGGTGAGTTGAAGTAACAACATTTGCTGTTCTGTAGCTAATTGTAACAACTTCAACCCTATCAGGTCTTGAGAAGTAACTGTAGATAAAGAGACATGACCAGCCACACTTGAGAAACACATCCCACCCATAGGGCTCAGTTTAGTCACTTTAGCCAGGTGTGGGTCAAACTTGCTTCTTTAGATAGCCCTAAAAAAGGCTAATGCAAATTATAAAGGAATTTTTTTTGTGAATTTGTTTACATTCTCAATAAAGTATTTTTAAAAATCACTCAGTTTTGTCAACAATTTTGTAGGCTTTTTAAATATATTGCTGACTGGAGGCAAGTCAATGGAAACACAAATTGTGGAAGGGCCTGATGTATCCAAATGTTGATAGCTTGTTGATAAGTTGTGCATTTTGCTTGTGTTGCAGTCAAGCTGACCATCTCCAAAGACATCTACCCGCAACAAGTAGATGTAAAAGACCAGCCTGTCATGAAAGAGCTGCACTCTCCAGTAAAAGGTGAACTCTCAAAAACAATACTTTCAATATTTACTCCTGGTCCAAAATGAAATTCTGTAATAGTTGGCATGCCATTTGCTAGATAAGTTTCATTCTGACAGAGAGAGCTCACTGATGATAAAATTCATACCAGCAATTTGACATCCAACGAAACACAGTTGCTTATTTTGACTCAGAAATCAAAATAGTCCTGAAATGATTGACTTCCTTCAAACAGTTTTTTTTTGCTGCTTTCAATCTTGGCTTGCTGCACTAATTTTTAATTTCAGTATTACAAACGCAACTACAAATGATTGGTTATGTTCTTAAATGATTCTAATTGTCACAAACTGTAAATTTTGTTAGTGTTGCAGTCAGGCTTGGGGCCTCCAAAGACAACTACCCATCAACAAGTAGACGTCAAAGACCAGGCTATGAAAAAGGCGCTGCAGTCTCCACCAAAAGGTGAATTCTCAAACAATAACCTTTTAATATTTACTCCTGGTCCCAACTGAAGCTCTGTAATAATTTTGCAGAATGTCTGTTTTTGCTTACGCTAAAACAGAAAATACTACCAGTTATTTTCCTGTAGAAGTACAATCCATTCACATTGACATTTGTGTGTTGTTTAGCAATCATCATTTCAGAAGTGAAAGGCTGGGTTCAAGGTTGTGGGTTTCATTTGGAAAGAGAGGTCACTGATGATAAAGTTAATACCAGCACGAATCCTAAAGAGAATTGTCACTGGCATTTGACATCCCACAAAATCACAAATGCTTATTTTGATTGCAACAATCAAAATAGTCCTGGAATGCATGAGTTCCTCCTAACAGTTTTTTGCTACTCACAATGTTGGTTTTCTTTCTTTTTGTATGTAAAGTATAAAACTAAATCTGAAGGTAAACAAAAGTTATCTTAACCAAACTGTTATAATGATTGGTAATGTTCTTGAATATTTCTAAACGTCACAATTTGTGCAATGTGGTTATGTTGCAGTCAGGCTTAGGATCTCCAAAGAAATCTACCCGTCAACAAGTAGACATCCAAGAACAGCCGACAGAAGGAGCTGCACTCTCCAGTGAAAGGTGAATACCATGAAAATAGAACTCTCACAGGCATTTTTGTCTCACAAAATCACAATTGCTAATTTTTGCTGCATCAATCAAAATAACCCTGAAATACATGAGTTCCTCCAAGCAGTTTTTTGCTGCTTATAATGTTGGTTTTCTGCACTTATTTTTGATCAAAGTATTACAAACGCAACTACAATGAAAGCAAGTTATTTGAACTGTTTAAATGATGGTTAAATTTCCTAATTGTTTCTGATCGTCACAAGTTTTGCATTTCTCAAACATTATACTTTACCCCTGGTCCCAAATGAAGCTCTGTAACGATTGTAGCATTACAATTCATTCACAATGACAATTGTATATTGTTTGGCAATCATTACAGAAGTAAAAGGCTTGGTTCAAGGTTGTGGGTTTCATTCTGAGAGAGAGAGCTCACCACTGTTGATAAAGTTCATACAGCTCCAAAGACATCTACCTGTCAACAAGTAGATGTCCAAGACCAGCCCATAGAAGGAGCTGCACTCTCCAGTGAAAGGTGAATACCATGAAAATGTACTTTTAAGAGTTACTGCTCTTTGATTATTGTGATTAATGCATGTTGTTGCTCTTAAAACAGAAGTTACGATCAGTCTTTTGATGTTTTTTAGCAATCACAGTTTTAAATATTTGGGTAAAGTCTCTAAAGATGCTTCATGATAAACACAAATATCAATCCAGATTCTTGGCCTTTGGTAAATTAAATTTTGCTCTTTCACTTGCTAGATAAATTTCATACTGACAGAGCTCACTGATGATAACATTCATACCAGCACCAATCCTCAATAGAACTCTCACTGGCATTTGTGTCTCACAAAATCACAGTTGCAAATTTTTGCTGCATCAATCAAAATAACCCTTAAATTAATGAGTTCCTCCAAACAGTTTTTTGCTGCTTATAAAATTGGTTTTTTGCACTTATTTTTGATCAAAGTATTACATACGCAACTACATATGATGGATAATTTCTTTAACATTTCTAATTGCCACAAGTTGTGCATTTTGTTTGTGTTGCAGTCAGGCTTAGGATATCCAAAGACATCTGAAGCTTGTGGAATCTGTGGCAGCATCCTACTCTTGCACATGGGCCAGGGTCACCACACCTGATGGAACTACCAAACCGTTTAACATCTCTGCAGGAGTGCTACAGGGCAATACCCTCGCTCCTTATCTCTTCATCATTGTGCTGGATTATGCTTTGAGGAGGGCCATTGACAGGAGAGACTAGGAGGAGTTAGGTTTCACCTTGACACAGCGCAAGAGCCGACGAGTGCATCCAGTAACAGTCACCGATCTGGATTTCGCCGATGACATAGTACTGATCTCAAACCCTGTGGAACAGGCTCGTATCCTTCTCCTCTCGGTGGAGGAAGAATGTTTGAAGACGGGATTACATCTCAACTCTGAGAAGACCAAAGTGCTGGCATACAACACAACTGACGCTACAGTCCACACCAGAGACGGCACGCTGCTGAAGATCGTGTCCGATTTCAAATATCTTGGAGCGTATGTCGACTCAAGCGGAAAATACATCAAGACCAGACGAGGATTGGCGTGGTCAGCACTTCACAGCATAAAAAATGTATGGTCATCAGCCATCAGTACAAAGCTGAAAAGGTCGCTCTTCATCTTCACGATTGAGTTCGTCCTACTCTATGGAGCAGAGACGTGGATCCTCACAACCAAGGAGGAGAAGTCACTGGATGGATGCTACACTCGCATGCTACGTATAGCCCTCAACGTATCGTGGCAGGATCGTATGAGGAATGATGACCTCTACAACGGCATTCAGAGAGTGACTCACAAGATCAGACAGCGTCGTCTTAATCTCGCTGGTCACTGCGTCCGCAACCCTGAGCCTGTGGGAGCCCACCCAGGCCACTGCCTCAAGAGGGAGAAGAAGGCTGACCTTTGTTGACCAGCTCAAGAGGGACATTGATATCACATCTGCAGAGGAGCTGCGCATCTGCATGGTAGATCGAGACAGCTGGAGGAAGAGGACTTCAGGGACTGGCTCGTGATATCGTCACTACCCAGGCGATCCCGACATAATGATGATGGAAAGACATCTACCCGTCAACAAGTAGATGTCCAAGGCCAGGCTATAAAAAAGGTTCTGCAGTCTCCAGTAAAAGGTGAATTCTCAACGATACACTTCTAAAATTTGCCCCATGTCCCAAATGAAGCTCTGTAATAATTGTGCAGAATGTATGTTTTCGCTTATGCTTAACAGACAATAGTATCAGTCATTTTCTTTTAGAATTACAATTCATTCACAAAGATATTTGTATGTTTTGGGCAATCATTTCAAAAGTTAAATGCTGGGTTCACTGTTTTGGGTTTTATTCTGAAAGAGAGCTCACTGATGATAAAATTCATTCCAGCACCAATCCTCAATAGGGCTCTCACAGGTATTTGCATCTTACAAAATCACAGTTGCTAATTTTTGCTGCAACAATCAAAATAACCCTGAAAAACACGAGTTCCTCCAAACGGTTTTGTTGCTGCTGCTTATAATGTTGGTTTTCTGCACTTATTTTTACTGAAATTATTACAAACGCTACTTCCTTAAAAGCAAGTTATTTGAACTATATTAAATGATGGGTAAATTTTCGAATTGTTTCTAATTGTCACAAGTCGTGCATTTTATTTTTATTGCAGTCAGGAGTAGGATCTCCAAAGACATCTACCGGTCAACAAGTAGACATCCAAGACCAGGCTATGAAAAAGGCGCTGCACTCTCCAGTAAAAGGTGAATTCTCAAAAATTACACTTTACCCCTAATCCCAAATAAAGCTCTGTAACAACTAAAGCATTACAATTCATTCACAATGACATTTGTATGTTGTTTGGCAACCATTGCAGAAGTAAAAAGTGGGTTTCATTCTGAGAGAGAGCTCACTGATGATAAAATTCATACCAGCACCAATCCTCGAGAGAACTTTTACAGCCATTTGACATCCCCCAAAATCACAAATGCTTATGTTGATTGCAACAATCAAAAAAATCCTGGAATGCATGAGTTCCTCCAAACAGCTTTTTGCATCATACAATGTTGGTTTTCTTCCTTTTTGTATGTTAAGTTTAAAACTTAATGTGAAGGTGAACACAAGTTATCTCAACCCAACTGTTATAATGATTGGTAATGTTATTTAATATTTCTAAATGTCATAATTTGTGCATTGTATTTGTGTTGCAGTCAGACTAGCATCTCTAAAGACATCTACCAGTCAACAAGTAGAAGTCCAAGACCAGTCTATAGAAGGAGCTGCACTCTCCAGTGAAAGGTGAATACCATGAAAATGTACTTTTAAGAGTTACTGCTCTTTGATTATTGTGATTAATGCATGTTGTTGCTCTTAAAACAGAAGTTCAGATCAGTCTTTTGATGTTTTTTAGCAATCACAGTTTTAAATATTTGGGTAAAGTCTCTAAAGATGCTTCAGGATAAACACAAATATCAATCCAGATTCTTGGCCTTTGGTAAATTAAATTTTGCTCTTTCACTTGCTAGATAAATTTCATACTGACAGAGCTCACTGATGATAACATTCATACCAGCACCAATCCTCAATAGAACTCTCACTGGCATTTGTGTCTCACAAAATCTCAGTTGCAAATTTTTGCTGCATCAATCAAAATAACCCTTAAATTAATGAGTTCCTCCAAACAGTTTTTTGCTGCTTATAAAATTGGTTTTCTGCACTTATTTTTGATCAAAGTATTACATACGCAACTACATATGATGGATAATTTCTTTAACATTTCTAATTGCCACAAGTTGTGCATTTTGTTTGTGTTGCAGTCAGGCTTAGGATATCCAAAGACATCTGAAGCTTGTGGAATCTGTGGCAGCATCCTACTCTTGCACATGGGCCAGGGTCACCACACCTGATGGAACTACCAAACCGTTTAACATCTCTGCAGGAGTGCTACAGGGCGATACCCTCGCTCCTTATCTCTTCATCATTGTGCTGGATTATGCTTTGAGGAGGGCCATTGACAGGAGAGACTAGGAGGAGTTAGGTTTCACCTTGACACAGCGCAAGAGCCGACGAGTGCATCCAGTAACAGTCACCGATCTGGATTTCGCCGATGACATAGTACTGATCTCAAACCCTGTGGAACAGGCTCGTATCCTTCTCCTCTCGGTGGAGGAAGAATGTTTGAAGACGGGATTACATCTCAACTCTGAGAAGACCAAAGTGCTGGCATACAACACAACTGACGCTACAGTCCACACCAGAGACGGCACGCTGCTGAAGATCGTGTCCGATTTCAAATATCTTGGAGCGTATGTCGACTCAAGCGGAAAATACATCAAGACCAGACGAGGATTGGCGTGGTCAGCACTTCACAGCATAAAAAATGTATGGTCATCAGCCATCAGTACAAAGCTGAAAAGGTCGCTCTTCATCTTCACGATTGAGTTCGTCCTACTCTATGGAGCAGAGACGTGGATCCTCACAACCAAGGAGGAGAAGTCACTGGATGGATGCTACACTCGCATGCTACGTATAGCCCTCAACGTATCGTGGCAGGATCGTATGAGGAATGATGACCTCTACAACGGCATTCAGAGAGTGACTCACAAGATCAGACAGCGTCGTCTTAATCTCGCTGGTCACTGCGTCCGCAACCCTGAGCCTGTGGGAGCCCACCCAGGCCACTGCCTCAAGAGGGAGAAGAAGGCTGACCTTTGTTGACCAGCTCAAGAGGGACATTGATATCACATCTGCAGAGGAGCTGCGCATCTGCATGGTAGATCGAGACAGCTGGAGGAAGAGGACTTCAGGGACTGGCTCGTGATATCGTCACTACCCAGGCGATCCCGACATAATGATGATGGAAAGACATCTACCCGTCAACAAGTAGATGTCCAAGGCCAGGCTATAAAAAAGGTTCTGCAGTCTCCAGTAAAAGGTGAATTCTCAACGATACACTTCTAAAATTTGCCCCATGTCCCAAATGAAGCTCTGTAATAATTGTGCAGAATGTATGTTTTCGCTTATGCTTAACAGACAATAGTATCAGTCATTTTCTTTTAGAATTACAATTCATTCACAAAGATATTTGTATGTTTTGGGCAATCATTTCAAAAGTTAAATGCTGGGTTCACTGTTTTGGGTTTTATTCTGAAAGAGAGCTCACTGATGATAAAATTCATTCCAGCACCAATCCTCAATAGGGCTCTCACAGGTATTTGCATCTTACAAAATCACAGTTGCTAATTTTTGCTGCAACAATCAAAATAACCCTGAAAAACACGAGTTCCTCCAAACGGTTTTGTTGCTGCTGCTTATAATGTTGGTTTTCTGCACTTATTTTTACTGAAATTATTACAAACGCTACTTCCTTAAAAGCAAGTTATTTGAACTATATTAAATGATGGGTAAATTTTCGAATTGTTTCTAATTGTCACAAGTCGTGCATTTTATTTTTATTGCAGTCAGGAGTAGGATCTCCAAAGACATCTACCGGTCAACAAGTAGACATCCAAGACCAGGCTATGAAAAAGGCGCTGCACTCTCCAGTAAAAGGTGAATTCTCAAAAATTACACTTTACCCCTAATCCCAAATAAAGCTCTGTAACAACTAAAGCATTACAATTCATTCACAATGACATTTGTATGTTGTTTGGCAACCATTGCAGAAGTAAAAAGTGGGTTTCATTCTGAGAGAGAGCTCACTGATGATAAAATTCATACCAGCACCAATCCTCGAGAGAACTTTTACAGCCATTTGACATCCCCCAAAATCACAAATGCTTATGTTGATTGCAACAATCAAAAAAATCCTGGAATGCATGAGTTCCTCCAAACAGCTTTTTGCATCATACAATGTTGGTTTTCTTCCTTTTTGTATGTTAAGTTTAAAACTTAATGTGAAGGTGAACACAAGTTATCTCAACCCAACTGTTATAATGATTGGTAATGTTATTTAATATTTCTAAATGTCATAATTTGTGCATTGTATTTGTGTTGCAGTCAGACTAGCATCTCTAAAGACATCTACCAGTCAACAAGTAGAAGTCCAAGACCAGTCTATAGAAGGAGCTGCACTCTCCAGTGAAAGGTGAATACCATGAAAATGTACTTTTAAGAGTTACTGCTCTTTGATTATTGTGATTAATGCATGTTGTTGCTCTTAAAACAGAAGTTCAGATCAGTCTTTTGATGTTTTTTAGCAATCACAGTTTTAAATATTTGGGTAAAGTCTCTAAAGATGCTTCAGGATAAACACAAATATCAATCCAGATTCTTGGCCTTTGGTAAATTAAATTTTGCTCTTTCACTTGCTAGATAAATTTCATACTGACAGAGCTCACTGATGATAACATTCATACCAGCACCAATCCTCAATAGAACTCTCACTGGCATTTGTGTCTCACAAAATCTCAGTTGCAAATTTTTGCTGCATCAATCAAAATAACCCTTAAATTAATGAGTTCCTCCAAACAGTTTTTTGCTGCTTATAAAATTGGTTTTCTGCACTTATTTTTGATCAAAGTATTACATACGCAACTACATATGATGGATAATTTCTTTAACATTTCTAATTGCCACAAGTTGTGCATTTTGTTTGTGTTGCAGTCAGGCTTAGGATATCCAAAGACATCTGAAGCTTGTGGAATCTGTGGCAGCATCCTACTCTTGCACATGGGCCAGGGTCACCACACCTGATGGAACTACCAAACCGTTTAACATCTCTGCAGGAGTGCTACAGGGCGATACCCTCGCTCCTTATCTCTTCATCATTGTGCTGGATTATGCTTTGAGGAGGGCCATTGACAGGAGAGACTAGGAGGAGTTAGGTTTCACCTTGACACAGCGCAAGAGCCGACGAGTGCATCCAGTAACAGTCACCGATCTGGATTTCGCCGATGACATAGTACTGATCTCAAACCCTGTGGAACAGGCTCGTACTCTTCTCCTCTCGGTGGAGGAAGAATGTTTGAAGACGGGATTACATCTCAACTCTGAGAAGACCAAAGTGCTGGCATACAACACAACTGACGCTACAGTCCACACCAGAGATGGCACGCTGCTGAAGATCGTGTCCGATTTCAAATATCTTGGAGCGTATGTCGACTCAAGCGGAAAATACATCAAGACCAGACGAGGATTGGCGTGGTCAGCACTTCACAGCATGAAAAATGTATGGTCGTCAGCCATTTAGTACAAAGCTGAAAAGGTCGCTCTTCATCTCCATGATTGAGTTTTCCTACTCTATGGAGCAGAGACGTGGATCCTCACAACCAAGGAGGAGAAGTCACTGGATGGATGCTACACTCGCATGCTATGTATAGCCCTCAACGTATCGTGGCAGGATCGTACGAGGAATGATGACCTCTACAACGGCATTCAGAGAGTGACTCACAAGATCAGACAGCGTCGTCTTAATCTCACTGGTCACTGCGTCCGCAACCCTGAGCTTGTGGGAGCCCACCCAGGGCACTGCCTCAAGAGGGAGAAGAAGGCTGACCTTTGTTGACCAGCTCAAGAGGGACATTGATATCACATCTGCAGAGGAGCTGCGCACCTGCATGGTAGATCGAGACAGCTGGAGGAAGAGGACTTCAGGGACTGGCTCGTGATATCGTCACTACCCAGGCGATCCCGACATAATGATGATGGAAAGACATCTACCCGTCAACAAGTAGATGTCCAAGACCAGGCTATAAAAAAGGTTCTGCAGTCTCCAGTAAAAGGTGAATTCTCAACGATACACTTCTAAAATTTGCCCCATGTCCCAAATGAAGCTCTGTAATAATTGTGCAGAATGTATGTTTTCGCTTATGCTTAACAGACAATAGTATCAGTCATTTTCTTTTAGAATTACAATTCATTCACAAAGATATTTGTATGTTTTTGGCAATCATTTCAAAAGTTAAATGCTGGGTTCACCGTTTTGGGTTTTATTCTGAAAGAGAGCTCACTGATGATAAAATTCATTCCAGCACCAATCCTCAATAGGGCTCTCACAGGTATTTGCATCTTACAAAACACAGTTGCTAATTTTTGCTGCAACAATCAAAATAACCCTGAAAAACATGAGTTCCTCCAAACAGTTTTGTTGCTGCTTATAATATTGGTTTTCTGCGCTTATTTTTAATGAAAGTTAACAAACGCTACTTCCTTAAAAGCAAGTTATTTGAACTATATTAAATGATGGGTAAATTTTCGAATTGTTTCTAATTGTCACAAGTCGTGCATTTTGTTTTTATTGCAGTCAGGAGTAGGATCTCCAAAGACATCTACCCGTCAACAAGTAGACGTCCAAGACCAGGCTATGAAAAAGGCGCTGCACTCTCCAGTAAAAGGTGAATTCTCAAAAATTACACTTTACCCCTAATCCCAAATAAAGCTCTGTAACAACTAAAGCATTACAATTCATTCACAATGACATTTCTATGTTGTTTGGCAACCATTGCGGAAGTAAAAAGTGGGTTTCATTCTGAGAGAGAGCTCACTGATGATAAAATTCATACCAGCACCAATCCTCAAGAGAACTTTTACAGCCATTTGACATCCCCCAAAATCACAAATGCTTATGTTGATTGCAACAATAAAAAAAATCCGGGAATGCATGAGTTCCTCCAAACAGCTTTTTGCATCATACAATTTTGGTTTTCTTCCTTTTTGTATGTTAAGTTTAAAACTTAATGTGAAGGTGAACACAAGTTATCTCAACCCAACTGATATAATGATTGGTAATGTTCTTGAATATTTCTAAATGTCACAATTTGTGTATTGTATTTGTGTTGCAGTCAGACTAGCATCTCCAAAGATCTCTACCCATCAACAAGTAGATGTCCAAGACCAGCCTATAGAAGGAGCTGCACTCTCCAGTGAAAGGTGAATACCATGAAAATATACTTTTAAGAGTTACTGCTCTTTGATTATTGTGATTAATGCATGTTGTTGCTCTTAAAACAGAAGTTACGATCAGTCTTTTGATGTTTTTTAGCAATCACAGTTTTAAATATTTGGGTAAAGTCTCTAAAGATGCTTCAGGATAAACACAAATATCAATCCAGATTCTTGGCCTTTGGTAAATTAAATTTTGCTCTTTCACTTGCTAGATAAATTTCATACTGACAGAGCTCACTGATGATAACATTCATACCAGCACCAATCCTCAATAGAACTCTCACTGGCATTTGTGTCTCACAAAATCTCAGTTGCAAATTTTTGCTGCATCAATCAAAATAACCCTTAAATTAATGAGTTCCTCCAAACAGTTTTTTGCTGCTTATAAAATTGGTTTTCTGCACTTATTTTTGATCAAAGTATTACATACGCAACTACATATGATGGATAATTTCTTTAACATTTCTAATTGTCACAAGTTGTGCATTTTGTTTGTGTTGCAGTCAGGCTTAGGATATCCAAAGACATCTGAAGCTTGTGGAATCTGTGGCAGCATCCTACTCTTGCACATGGGCCAGGGTCACCACACCTGATGGAACTACCAAACCGTTTAACATCTCTGCAGGAGTGCTACAGGGCAATACCCTCGCTCCTTATCTCTTCATCATTGTGCTGGATTATGCTTTGAGGAGGGCCATTGACAGGAGAGACTAGGAGGAGTTAGGTTTCACCTTGACACAGCGCAAGAGCCGACGAGTGCATCCAGTAACAGTCACCGATCTGGATTTCGCCGATGACATAGTACTGATCTCAAACCCTGTGGAACAGGCTCGTATCCTTCTCCTCTCGGTGGAGGAAGAATGTTTGAAGACGGGATTACATCTCAACTCTGAGAAGACCAAAGTGCTGGCATACAACACAACTGACGCTACAGTCCACACCAGAGACGGCACGCTGCTGAAGATCGTGTCCGATTTCAAATATCTTGGAGCGAATGTCGACTCAAGCGGGAAATACATCAAGACCAGACAAGGATTGGCGTGGTCAGCACTTCACAGCATAAAAAATGTATGGTCGTCAGCCATCAGTACAAAGCTGAAAAGGTCGCTCTTCATCTCCACGATTGAGTCCGTCCTACTCTATGGAGCAGAGACGTGGATCCTCACAACCAAGGAGGAGAAGTCACTGGATGGATGCTACACTCGCATGCTACGTATAGCCCTCAACGTATCGTGGCAGGATCGTATGAGGAATGATGACCTCTACAACGGCATTCAGAGAGTGACTCACAAGATCAGACAGCATCGTCTTAATCTCGCTGGTCACTGCGTCCGCAACCCTGAGCTTGCTGCCCACCCAACCATACTGTGGGAGCCCACCCAGGGCACTGCCTCAAGAGGGAGAAGAAGGCTGACCTTTGTTGACCAGCTCAAGAGGGACATTGATATCACATCTGCAGAGGAGCTGCGCACCTGCATGGTAGATCGAGACAGCTGGAGGAAGAGGACTTCATGGACTGGCTCGTGATATCGTCACTACCCAGGCGATCCCAACATAATGATAATGGAAAGACATCTACCCGTCAACAAATAGATGTCCAAGACCAGGCTATAAAAAAGGTTCTGCAGTCTCCAGTAAAAGGTGAGTTCTCAACGATACACTTCTAAAATTTGCCCCATGTCCCAAATGAAGCTCTGTAATAATTGTGCAGAATGTATGTTTTCGCTTATGCTTAACAGACAATAGTATCAGTCATTTTCTTTTAGAATTACAATTCATTCACAAAGATATTTGTATGTTTTTGGCAATCATTTCAGAAGTTAAATGCTGGGTTCACCGTTTTGGGCTTTATTCTGAAGGAGAACTCACTGATGATAAAATTCATTCCAGCACCAATCCTCAATAGAGCTCTCACAGGCATTTCCATCTTACAAAACACAGTTGCTAATTTTTGCTGCAACAATCAAAATAACCCTGAAAAACATGAGTTCCTCCAAACAGTTTTGTTGCTACTTATAATATTGGTTTTCTGCGCTTATTTTTAATGAAAGTATAACAAACGCTACTTCCTTAAAAGCAAGTTATTTGAACTATATTAAATGATGGGTAACGTAAATTTTCGAATTTGTTTCTAATTGTCACAAGATGTGCATTTTGTTTTTATTGCAGTCAGGCTTAGGATCTCCAAAGACATCTACCCGTCAACAAGTAGACGTCCAAGACCAGGCTATGAAAAAGGTGCTGCACTCTCCAGTAAAAGGTGATTTCTCAAACATTATACTTTACCCCTGGTCCCAAATGAAGCTTTGTAATAATTGTAGCATTACAATTCATTCACAATGACATCTGTATGCTGCTTGGCAATCATTTCAGAAGTAAAAGGCTGGGTTCAAGGTTGTGGGTTCAGTTAAGGAGAATGGACGAGAAAGTGTAGATTCGTGAATAGAATGTACGAGTCGAAGGCGAGTACATTGTGTTCAAGAATCTACACTTTAGAGTCTATTCTCTGACTTAAACTATTTCCTGAAAGCCTTCTATGGTAAAGTACATTAAAAGCTGTGTTTGGTGCACATCATGTTAGACCTTTCAGTTTGAAAAGACAGTCATTTTCCCGTCGAACATTTCACTTTAGTTTGTAACGAATCCACACAACTGTAGATTCGTTATGAATCTACACTTAAGTGTAGATCTACAGTTAAGTGTAGATTCGTAAAAATAATCTACACTTTGAACAATAGAGTGACGTCACAGAAATAGTTTATTTCTGAGAGAGTGGTCATTGATGATAAAGTTCATACAAGCACCAACCCTCAAGAGATCTGTCACAGGCATTTGACATCCCACAAAATCACCAATGCTTTTTTTGATTGCAACAATCAAAACAATTCTGGAATGCATGAGTTCCTCCAAACAGTTTTTTGCTGCTTACAATGTTGGTTTTGTATGTAAAGTTTAAAACTAAATGTGAAGGTTAACACAAGTTATCTAAACCCAACTGTTATAATGATTGGTAATGTTCTTGAATATTTCTAAATGTCATAATTTGTGCATTGTATTTGTGTTGCAGTCAGACTAGCATCTCTAAAGACATCTACCAGTCAACAAGTAGAAGTCCAAGACCAGCCTATAGAAGGAGCTGCACTCTCCAGTGAAAGGTGAATACCATGAAAATGTACTTTTAAGAGTTACTGCTCTTTGATTATTGTGATTAATGCATGTTGTTGCTCTTAAAACAGAAGTTACGATCAGTCTTTTGATGTTTTTTAGCAATCACAGTTTTAAATATTTGGGTAAAGTCTCTAAAGATGCTTCAGGATAAACACAAATATCAATCCAGATTCTTGGCCTTTGGTAAATTAAATTTTGCTCTTTCACTTGCTAGATAAATTTCATACTGACAGAGCTCACTGATGATAACATTCATACCAGCACCAATCCTCAATAGAACTCTCACTGGCATTTGTGTCTCACAAAATCTCAGTTGCAAATTTTTGCTGCATCAATCAAAATAACCCTTAAATTAATGAGTTCCTCCAAACAGTTTTTTGCTGCTTATAAAATTGGTTTTCTGCACTTATTTTTGATCAAAGTATTACATACGCAACTACATATGATGGATAATTTCTTTAACATTTCTAATTGCCACAAGTTGTGCATTTTGTTTGTGTTGCAGTCAGGCTTAGGATATCCAAAGACATCTGAAGCTTGTGGAATCTGTGGCAGCATCCTACTCTTGCACATGGGCCAGGGTCACCACACCTGATGGAACTACCAAACCGTTTAACATCTCTGCAGGAGTGCTACAGGGCGATACCCTCGCTCCTTATCTCTTCATCATTGTGCTGGATTATGCTTTGAGGAGGGCCATTGACAGGAGAGACTAGGAGGAGTTAGGTTTCACCTTGACACAGCGCAAGAGCCGACGAGTGCATCCAGTAACAGTCACCGATCTGGATTTCGCCGATGACATAGTACTGATCTCAAACCCTGTGGAACAGGCTCGTACTCTTCTCCTCTCGGTGGAGGAAGAATGTTTGAAGACGGGATTACATCTCAACTCTGAGAAGACCAAAGTGCTGGCATACAACACAACTGACGCTACAGTCCACACCAGAGATGGCACGCTGCTGAAGATCGTGTCCGATTTCAAATATCTTGGAGCGTATGTCGACTCAAGCGGAAAATACATCAAGACCAGACGAGGATTGGCGTGGTCAGCACTTCACAGCATGAAAAATGTATGGTCGTCAGCCATTTAGTACAAAGCTGAAAAGGTCGCTCTTCATCTCCATGATTGAGTTTTCCTACTCTATGGAGCAGAGACGTGGATCCTCACAACCAAGGAGGAGAAGTCACTGGATGGATGCTACACTCGCATGCTATGTATAGCCCTCAACGTATCGTGGCAGGATCGTACGAGGAATGATGACCTCTACAACGGCATTCAGAGAGTGACTCACAAGATCAGACAGCGTCGTCTTAATCTCACTGGTCACTGCGTCCGCAACCCTGAGCTTGTGGGAGCCCACCCAGGGCACTGCCTCAAGAGGGAGAAGAAGGCTGACCTTTGTTGACCAGCTCAAGAGGGACATTGATATCACATCTGCAGAGGAGCTGCGCACCTGCATGGTAGATCGAGACAGCTGGAGGAAGAGGACTTCAGGGACTGGCTCGTGATATCGTCACTACCCAGGCGATCCCGACATAATGATGATGGAAAGACATCTACCCGTCAACAAGTAGATGTCCAAGACCAGGCTATAAAAAAGGTTCTGCAGTCTCCAGTAAAAGGTGAATTCTCAACGATACACTTCTAAAATTTGCCCCATGTCCCAAATGAAGCTCTGTAATAATTGTGCAGAATGTATGTTTTCGCTTATGCTTAACAGACAATAGTATCAGTCATTTTCTTTTAGAATTACAATTCATTCACAAAGATATTTGTATGTTTTTGGCAATCATTTCAAAAGTTAAATGCTGGGTTCACCGTTTTGGGTTTTATTCTGAAAGAGAGCTCACTGATGATAAAATTCATTCCAGCACCAATCCTCAATAGGGCTCTCACAGGTATTTGCATCTTACAAAACACAGTTGCTAATTTTTGCTGCAACAATCAAAATAACCCTGAAAAACATGAGTTCCTCCAAACAGTTTTGTTGCTGCTTATAATATTGGTTTTCTGCGCTTATTTTTAATGAAAGTTAACAAACGCTACTTCCTTAAAAGCAAGTTATTTGAACTATATTAAATGATGGGTAAATTTTCGAATTGTTTCTAATTGTCACAAGTCGTGCATTTTGTTTTTATTGCAGTCAGGAGTAGGATCTCCAAAGACATCTACCCGTCAACAAGTAGACGTCCAAGACCAGGCTATGAAAAAGGCGCTGCACTCTCCAGTAAAAGGTGAATTCTCAAAAATTACACTTTACCCCTAATCCCAAATAAAGCTCTGTAACAACTAAAGCATTACAATTCATTCACAATGACATTTCTATGTTGTTTGGCAACCATTGCGGAAGTAAAAAGTGGGTTTCATTCTGAGAGAGAGCTCACTGATGATAAAATTCATACCAGCACCAATCCTCAAGAGAACTTTTACAGCCATTTGACATCCCCCAAAATCACAAATGCTTATGTTGATTGCAACAATAAAAAAAATCCGGGAATGCATGAGTTCCTCCAAACAGCTTTTTGCATCATACAATTTTGGTTTTCTTCCTTTTTGTATGTTAAGTTTAAAACTTAATGTGAAGGTGAACACAAGTTATCTCAACCCAACTGATATAATGATTGGTAATGTTCTTGAATATTTCTAAATGTCACAATTTGTGTATTGTATTTGTGTTGCAGTCAGACTAGCATCTCCAAAGATCTCTACCCATCAACAAGTAGATGTCCAAGACCAGCCTATAGAAGGAGCTGCACTCTCCAGTGAAAGGTGAATACCATGAAAATATACTTTTAAGAGTTACTGCTCTTTGATTATTGTGATTAATGCATGTTGTTGCTCTTAAAACAGAAGTTACGATCAGTCTTTTGATGTTTTTTAGCAATCACAGTTTTAAATATTTGGGTAAAGTCTCTAAAGATGCTTCAGGATAAACACAAATATCAATCCAGATTCTTGGCCTTTGGTAAATTAAATTTTGCTCTTTCACTTGCTAGATAAATTTCATACTGACAGAGCTCACTGATGATAACATTCATACCAGCACCAATCCTCAATAGAACTCTCACTGGCATTTGTGTCTCACAAAATCTCAGTTGCAAATTTTTGCTGCATCAATCAAAATAACCCTTAAATTAATGAGTTCCTCCAAACAGTTTTTTGCTGCTTATAAAATTGGTTTTCTGCACTTATTTTTGATCAAAGTATTACATACGCAACTACATATGATGGATAATTTCTTTAACATTTCTAATTGTCACAAGTTGTGCATTTTGTTTGTGTTGCAGTCAGGCTTAGGATATCCAAAGACATCTGAAGCTTGTGGAATCTGTGGCAGCATCCTACTCTTGCACATGGGCCAGGGTCACCACACCTGATGGAACTACCAAACCGTTTAACATCTCTGCAGGAGTGCTACAGGGCAATACCCTCGCTCCTTATCTCTTCATCATTGTGCTGGATTATGCTTTGAGGAGGGCCATTGACAGGAGAGACTAGGAGGAGTTAGGTTTCACCTTGACACAGCGCAAGAGCCGACGAGTGCATCCAGTAACAGTCACCGATCTGGATTTCGCCGATGACATAGTACTGATCTCAAACCCTGTGGAACAGGCTCGTATCCTTCTCCTCTCGGTGGAGGAAGAATGTTTGAAGACGGGATTACATCTCAACTCTGAGAAGACCAAAGTGCTGGCATACAACACAACTGACGCTACAGTCCACACCAGAGACGGCACGCTGCTGAAGATCGTGTCCGATTTCAAATATCTTGGAGCGAATGTCGACTCAAGCGGGAAATACATCAAGACCAGACAAGGATTGGCGTGGTCAGCACTTCACAGCATAAAAAATGTATGGTCGTCAGCCATCAGTACAAAGCTGAAAAGGTCGCTCTTCATCTCCACGATTGAGTCCGTCCTACTCTATGGAGCAGAGACGTGGATCCTCACAACCAAGGAGGAGAAGTCACTGGATGGATGCTACACTCGCATGCTACGTATAGCCCTCAACGTATCGTGGCAGGATCGTATGAGGAATGATGACCTCTACAACGGCATTCAGAGAGTGACTCACAAGATCAGACAGCATCGTCTTAATCTCGCTGGTCACTGCGTCCGCAACCCTGAGCTTGCTGCCCACCCAACCATACTGTGGGAGCCCACCCAGGGCACTGCCTCAAGAGGGAGAAGAAGGCTGACCTTTGTTGACCAGCTCAAGAGGGACATTGATATCACATCTGCAGAGGAGCTGCGCACCTGCATGGTAGATCGAGACAGCTGGAGGAAGAGGACTTCATGGACTGGCTCGTGATATCGTCACTACCCAGGCGATCCCGACATAATGATAATGGAAAGACATCTACCCGTCAACAAATAGATGTCCAAGACCAGGCTATAAAAAAGGTTCTGCAGTCTCCAGTAAAAGGTGAGTTCTCAACGATACACTTCTAAAATTTGCCCCATGTCCCAAATGAAGCTCTGTAATAATTGTGCAGAATGTATGTTTTCGCTTATGCTTAACAGACAATAGTATCAGTCATTTTCTTGTAGAATTACAATTCATTCACAAAGATATTTGTATGTTTTTGGCAATCATTTCAGAAGTTAAATGCTGGGTTCACCGTTTTGGGCTTTATTCTGAAGGAGAACTCACTGATGATAAAATTCATTCCAGCACCAATCCTCAATAGAGCTCTCACAGGCATTTCCATCTTACAAAACACAGTTGCTAATTTTTGCTGCAACAATCAAAATAACCCTGAAAAACATGAGTTCCTCCAAACAGTTTTGTTGCTACTTATAATATTGGTTTTCTGCGCTTATTTTTAATGAAAGTATAACAAACGCTACTTCCTTAAAAGCAAGTTATTTGAACTATATTAAATGATGGGTAACGTAAATTTTCGAATTTGTTTCTAATTGTCACAAGATGTGCATTTTGTTTTTATTGCAGTCAGGCTTAGGATCTCCAAAGACATCTACCCGTCAACAAGTAGACGTCCAAGACCAGGCTATGAAAAAGGTGCTGCACTCTCCAGTAAAAGGTGATTTCTCAAACATTATACTTTACCCCTGGTCCCAAATGAAGCTTTGTAATAATTGTAGCATTACAATTCATTCACAATGACATCTGTATGCTGCTTGGCAATCATTTCAGAAGTAAAAGGCTGGGTTCAAGGTTGTGGGTTCAGTTAAGGAGAATGGACGAGAAAGTGTAGATTCGTGAATAGAATGTACGAGTCGAAGGCGAGTACATTGTGTTCAAGAATCTACACTTTAGAGTCTATTCTCTGACTTAAACTATTTCCTGAAAGCCTTCTATGGTAAAGTACATTAAAAGCTGTGTTTGGTGCACATCATGTTAGACCTTTCAGTTTGAAAAGACAGTCATTTTCCCGTCGAACATTTCACTTTAGTTTGTAACGAATCCACACAACTGTAGATTCGTTATGAATCTACACTTAAGTGTAGATCTACAGTTAAGTGTAGATTCGTAAAAATAATCTACACTTTGAACAATAGAGTGACGTCACAGAAATAGTTTATTTCTGAGAGAGTGGTCATTGATGATAAAGTTCATACAAGCACCAACCCTCAAGAGATCTGTCACAGGCATTTGACATCCCACAAAATCACCAATGCTTTTTTTGATTGCAACAATCAAAACAATTCTGGAATGCATGAGTTCCTCCAAACAGTTTTTTGCTGCTTACAATGTTGGTTTTGTATGTAAAGTTTAAAACTAAATGTGAAGGTTAACACAAGTTATCTAAACCCAACTGTTATAATGATTGGTAATGTTCTTGAATATTTCAAAATGTCACAATTTGTGCAATGTATTTGTGTTGCAGTCAGACTAGCATCTCCAAAGATCTCTACCCATCAACAAGTAGATGTCCAAGACCAGCCTATAGAAGGAGCTGCACTCTCCAATGAAAGGTGAATACAATGAAAATATACTTTTAAGAGTTACTGCTGGTCCTAAATAGGGCTCTGTGATCATTGTGATTAATGCATGTTGTTACTCTTAAAACAGAAGTTCAGATCAGTCTTTTTATGTTGTTTAGCAATCATTTTATATTTTTTATAAACTATTTTTGTAAAGTCTCTAAAGATGCTTCAGGATAAACACAAATATCAATCCAGATTCTTGGCCTTTGGTAACTTAAATTTTGGTCTTTCACTTGCTAGATAAATTTCATACTGACAGATCTCAGTGATGATAAAATTTATCCAGCACAAATCCTCAAAAGAACTCTCACATGCATTTGCGTCTCATAAAATCACAGCTGCAAACAGCTGCAATAATCAAAATAACCCTTAAAAACATGAGTTCCTCCAAACAGTTTTTTTCTCCTTATAATGTTGGTTTTGATAATTGGTAATATTCTTCAAGATTTCTCAATGTCGTAAGTTTTGCAATGTATTTGTGTTGCAGTCAGACTAGCATACCCAAAGACATCTACCCATCAACAAGTAGATGTCCAAGACCAGCCTATAGAAGGAGCTGCACTCTCCAGTGAAAGGTGAATACCATGAAACTGTACTTTTATCTATGGGTGATGTTCTGAAATGTTTCTAAATTTTGCAAGTTCTGCATTTTGTTTGTGTTGCAGTCAGACTAGCAGTGTGACTGAGTCCATTTTTTCCTCATCAAATGGGGTACTGCAGTTTTTCCGTTCTATTCTGAGGGCACTTTTACTGTCCTTTTCCTCTGGAAATCCCACTGCTGCTGACTGATCTATACGGCAGACATAACTTAGCAATCCTCGTCCTCGAAATAATGTGTCACTATCGGAATCAAGGAAAGAGCGAGGCCACCTTCCAGCCAGGCGGTCTCTGGTGGAGAAAGAGAACTTACTGGCTCCCTTAAAAAGCATGGTTCTAGTTTACCTCTTTGGGCAGTTACCAGTTTCTCCCACCCCCCCCCCACCTCCCTCTGTTGACCAGTCTGGCGATCGGCAGCGATTACCGGACGGGTTCACAGAGCTACTCGTACAGGGCTTATAAAGAACTGACAGCCACTGTGGCATTTCTGGTTGCAAAATGTACAGAAGCCGTTGTGACTTATCTCTTTTCTCTGCTGACCTTTTGTCAGCTGAGGTCTAGGATGCAATATCTATACTCATCACCAATGAGTTTTGTGATACAGAAAAGTTACCTGACAATGAGTTTGCTGTGGACATGCCATCTTCCACTGTTTCTACAAGTTCTTCTGTCACGCCTACCCTCGGACATTCATCAGTCCATGGGACCACCAGGGGTTTCAGTTGGATCGTGGGATATGCCCCCACACCCCAGTGATGTACTAATTACCATCAAGGGGCTAGTCCGGCTCCCTTTTCCAGTTGGGAGAAATCATTAATGCTCGGAATATTTCCCCCATATACCTAAAGATATTAGAAAGAGGAAAACTTAATATCTTCAAAACAATAACTCATAAGAAAGAAAATGTTGGAACTCAAGTAGAAAACAATGATGACTGTATAAACAAAAAAACTGGGATTATGCACATTGCAATTGTTGGCTTGTATTTAATTTCTTATCTGTGTACCTTACACTTCAGATGCCAGAGATGAAGCTAATAGTTCCCTGAAATCAAGTGCAGAAGGAATCATCTCTACTGACATCTTAAAGGCTACAGGGTTTAAAGGAAAGCAACGCATATGTAAACATCAGTATCATCAAGACATCTCAGCTGTTCATCTAGCAAACATGAATGAACAACCAAGCCATCTGTTGTAATCAACTGTAAGATATTATAGATGTGTTGTTTGATGTTTTCTGTAACCGTCGTATAGTGGGCGGTTTTTGCATCTTGTAAAAAGTACACCATTGCAAGCAAGCATATATGCATTTATTAACTATGAAATTAGAGATCTTAAAGCCTTGATTCCATTGGTGGTGCGGAGATTCGATTGGTGGTGCGGAGATTCGATTGGTGGTGCGAGATTCCATTAGTGGTGCGGAGATTCGATTGGTGGTGCGGAGATTCGATTGGTGGTGCGAAGATTCAATTGGTGGTGCGGAGATTCGATTGGTGGTGCAAGATTCCATAAGTGGTGCGGAGATTCGATTGATGGGACGGAAATTCGATTGGTGGTGCGGAGATTCGATTGGTGGTGCGGAGATGCAATTGGTGGTGCGGAGATTCGATTGGTGGTGCGGAGATTCGATTTGTGGAGCCGAGATTCGATTGGTGGTGCGGAGATTCATTTGGTGGTGCGGAGATTCGATTGGTGGTGCGTAGATTCATTTGGTGGTGCGGAGATTCCATTGGTGGTGCGGAGATTCGATTGGTGGTGCGTAGATTCGATTGGTGGTGTGTAGTTTCAGAGATTTGATTGGTGTTGGACATCAATTCAGAATCTATGGTGGTAAGCACAGAATAATGAAAGGGGCCTGGACACTTGTACTTGGCATGTGGGTCCTACATGTTCTGCATTAATGTTTGTGATGTTAAACTAAATAAATTTAAATGCTTGCAATGGTGTACTTACAAACTATTTGTTATTTTAATTATAAGATATTGAGTCCATTTTGAGGAGACTGCATTGTTGATAATCGTAAATGTTTGCTTTTAGAAATAAATTTATCTGTGAACTTTACCTTTCAGATGCCAGAGATGAAGCTTTTAGTTCCCCGAAATCAAGTCCAAAGGGAACTACTCTACTGACATCTTGAAGGCTACAGGGTAAAGGAGAGCAACGCATATGTAAACATCAGTATCAACAAGACATCTCAGCTGTTCTTCTAGCAATCGTGAATGAACAACCAAGCCATCTGTTGTATTTAACTGTAAGATATTGTAAATGTGTTGTTTGATGTTATGATGTTTTCTGTTATCGTCGTATAGTGGGCTGTTTTCGCAGCACTATGCAGTTAACGTCTTGTAAATAAGTACACCATTGCAAGCAAGCACATATGCGTTTTTTTAGCTATGAAATTGGAGATCTTAGAGCCTTGGTAGTGCGGAGAATCGATTGGTGGTGCGGAGATTCGATTGGTGGTGCGGAGATTCGATTGGTGGTGCGGAGATTCGATTGGTGGTGCGGGGATTCGATTGGTGGTGCGGAGATTCGATTGGTGGTGCGGAGATTCGAATAGTTTGGAATCTAATGGTGGTAAATCGCGGGAAATTCCAAACTTAATTGCGAAAATGGGACTTGGACACACGACGAGACGTGTGGGGTTTCACTTCTGGCCAGGGTAATAGCTGGTGGTTGATCTTAAAGGTGCATCAGCATCCTCGGCCGTCGGGGATGTTCTGGTGTTATCACAAATGGTTGGCCAACAGAAGTAGTTCCTAGTCTAGGCCGTGGGGCTAGGGACCGCGTTAGTAGGAAGAGGGGGCGGGCCCTGCATAAGGGTGCGTGGACTGGACGCTCATTTAAATAGTACGAAGGCCCTGTCTGATTCAGTAAAGCGCGTGGGGCTGGTATCCTGGGACCTGCACGTGGTGGCCCTGCTTTAGACTAACCTTACCAGGATGATTTTGGAAAAATTAAGAACTGAATTACTTAAAATGCTTGCAATGGTGTACTTATAAAGTATTTGTTAGTTATAATTATAAGATTATGAGTCCATTCAAGATGATTGTTGATCAATCACTTCATATTCCTAAGCAACACTAATCAAGAACTAAATATACCGCATTACTGTTTGTGATGTTAAACTTTATCAGTGACATAATCAATAACTTTCATGGGCTAGTTTTGGCCCCCAATCAAGTATAAGATTGTTTTTAATTCTGTTAAAAAAACGCAATTTTGTGAAGTATGTAAACGAGGCTGCTGCCGATGGGTTGGAGTGTGAGTTGGGCAGAAATAAAGTCATTGCGTGTTGAGATTTGAGCAAATTTGTCAGGTATAAGTAGAGGACATTGTTGTTTTTCCACAAGACCCTTGAAAATGCGCTGGAATGCGTTCTTGTTGTTATTTTATTCCTCCATAGTTCACAGAGTATGAAATATTACAAGTATGTAAAAAGAGTATGAGAATACAGAACCTAATATGATTATATGAGAAAAAAGATTCTGAGCCAGTTCAAAATGTTATTATGGAGAAAGCTAGACTCAGGGTGTGGGGGGGGGGGGGGGGGGGGGAAATGATTTTACCGGAACAAAAAATGTGCAAAGTTGGAAAGAAATAGCTTAAAAGACTTCATTAAAAAGACTACAAACAAAAGGCCACATTTAATTGGAAAATAAGATTAAATTTATAAATTGAAAATTAATTATTAAAATGTAAAAATATTTCCATTGCATCAATCACTTGCTCTAAAAATAAATCCTTCACACCTTCATCTATTACAGATAATTATATCCATTAAATAATATTGTGTCACAATTAAGCAACAAAATAGTAGTTTAGGCCTACATGCACCTTTTTAAAAATAGTATTTCATTATAATTTAAATTTAAAAATTCCGTCATTAATTTAGGCTTCAAATCAAAATTCATAAATTTTATTTAAATGCATTAAACAGAATAGATCTTGCAATGATTAAAAAAATAAGATAAGTCCCCCAAATACGTAAATGCTAAATCTTAAACAATTTCTATATTTGTTTATATTAAGTTTTTAACCTTTAACAAACTCTATCGTTGTAGGACTTTAGTTAAGTGAAAATTATGACACTGTTAATTATTGATAAATTGATTTTATATTAATTAAATCAACATTAATCTATCTCTAAGAATTCTTTGCTTCAAATTTGAATAACTATGCATTTTACAATACTAACAACAATGGAAAATGAGTTTTTAAGATCTAACTTTAAAGATATTAATGCTAGAAATAACAATGATAAACTAAAGGCCAAAAGTTCAATTTACATGTGAGATACAATAAGTTTTTTAAATTTTCGTTAAAAAAATAGATTTAGTTTTTTTCTATTTACATTATGTTCATCCAATGACTTAACCTCTAGGGCAGGGGTAACAAGTGGGACAAAAGAAATACAAGTTTGGGTCTGCTTGAGGATCTATGAAGGCTGCCAAATTTTATTACAAATAATTAATGACAGTAAAAAATCTCAAACTATTATTTAATGTTGTTTATAACTATTTGGACATGTTACATCACTAATGTGGATAGTGGGGGGGGGGGGTGAAGCCCTCTAACATAAGCAGGCCTATGTAGATTAACACTTATCAACAATTATGATTACTAGCATTAATCAAACTAAACAACATCTACATTAATCAAAACATTTACATATATGAACTTTATAAACAGTGACTCTCATCCTCTTAGCTGTAAAGAATAAGATAGAACTACATGTACATAGACATGTAGATTTACTCTTTTTTGTTAAATGTGATAAATAAAACTAATGAAACTACTACCAATGAATTACTTTCTAACTTCTCAGTGAAACAAATAACTCTCAACAGTTCATATATATTCTGTAAACACTCTTATACATATAACATTAAAACAAAAGTTCAAGTTATATATAAAATATAAAAAGTAACCACAGAAAATATACAATGATTATGGAGACTGCTAGACAGAGGGGGAACAAGTAAATTTTCCTGTAACCAAAAGATTACAGAGTTGTTTGATCACACAAGAAATTATTAATAAGCGAATAAATTTATATAAACCATTAAATGTATAACAGTTATAAATTATTTGTTGTTACTAATACACATAGGCCTACTTTCATTAATGAAACTACATTGAAATGTTTCAGCCATGAACTTTCTGTGAAAAGAAGTTAAATGTTGGAAATTAACAACAATACTAACAACAATGGAAAATGAGTTTTTAAGAACTTAACTTTAAAGATATTGATGCTAGAAATAACAATGATAAACTATAGGCTGCCACCCAAAGTTCAATTAACATGTAAGATACAATAAGTTTTTAAGATTTTCTTTAGTAAAAATAGATATAGTTTTTCTATTTACATTATGTTCATCCAGTGACATCACCTCTATGGGTAACAATTAAGACGACAAAAATAAAAGTTTGGGATTGGGGTCTGCTTTAGGGCCTATTACAAATAATGACAGTAAAAGATGGCAGATTAATAGTAAATGTTTATAATTATTTGGACATCACTAATGTAGATAGTGGGGGGATGAAGCCCTCTTACATAAGCAGGCCTATGTAGATTAACACTATTTTAACATTATGATTGCTAACATTAATAAAACAATCACAAATAAACAACCTAAACAACAATTACATTAATAGATACAATTACTTTATATGGACTTTATAATCAGTGACTCACATCCTCTTAATTTTAGCTGTAGTATATAAGTAAAACCTACATGTACTTAGGCCTAGACATGTAGATTTACTTTTTTTAATTGTGATAAATAAAACTAATAAAACTACTACCAATGAATTACTTTCTAACTTCTCAGTGAAACAAATAACTCTCAATAGTTTATATATATTCTGTAAACACTCTTCTAACAAGCTAATTTGTCATTATTGTTGAGATATATCTATTGTATAAATGACTTACAGCTTGAGGATTTAAACTCAAACCTCAAGTGGTATTTTACTTGTATTGCAAATAAAAATAAATAATATACTAATATATCAAAGAAATTATTACAATAAACTGTCTTTCCAAAAATAAATCTTGGAAATTAACCGTACAGTAGGCCTATTAATGATATGTTATTTTGTACACCACTAACTAACAAGAATTTGACGTGTTGAAGATATTGAGACCAATATCATAGTTTTTGTTTCGTATAGAAAGAGAACGTTATTGTTCGTCCACAAGACCCATGAAAAAGCGCTGGATTGTGTCTTATTTTGTTTCTCCATATAGGCCTACTTATATCAATGCAATTATTACAATACGCATTTTCAGTCAAGAACTGTCTTAGTGAAAATAAATGTAAACAAATTAACCGTTTAATATAATCTGTATGTTAACCATTAAATTAAAAAGAATTGAAATAATTTGTAGATAGCAGAAAACAACTTAGTATGATTAAAAATTAATTAATTACACCACTAACAACTAAAAAATTAATACCTTCTGTAATTTGTTTGAAATTATTAAATACTATTTATTAGTATTACACATACTTACATCAATGCAAACAACCTTACAATATAATGTTTAGTCATAAATTGTAATTTGACAATAACCACAATATTATCTACATTATGTGCATCACTAACAAGAATTTGAAGCTGTCTTTTTATCAGAGCAGTTTTCAATGTATGCACCACATTTAATTATATTTAAAAAGTCATGCGATAAGAAATTGAAGAATCGATGAAACTGGAAAGGAAAACTACGGGCTATGACTTATAAGGTCATTTTAAAAACCTTAAGTGACGTCGATGAAATAAACAATTGTGTTTAGTTTTTTTGTAATCCGGCGCTGCAGAGATTGAATATTAATTTGCTGTTTATGTGATTGACGCATCTATTAAGCCGTGCGAAAAAGCAGCCTCGCTTTAGAAATGTATCATTTTAAAAATTTTGGTTTTTAAACTGTTGTCTTTATACCTTTACAGTGTTTATGCAATGTTTAAAGTTTAACATGGTTTTTGTGATAATGGGGCTTTTAGTCTCATTGTGTGCTTTTACTATATGGTACATACTTATTTAACTATTTGATTACTGATTTATGGTTTACTGTATATTTCCTGTACAGAGTTTTGAGATTTTATGTAAAACGCTATAGCAAGAATAAATTATTATTATTATTATTATTATTATTATTATTATTATTATTATTATTATTATTACCGGAACTGTGATAAGAAAAATAAAGAAATAAGTATCTCAGTTGCAATTAAATTAAATTAATCAGTGTGTTCAAAGTTCAGAATGTTCCCGCATTCTAAAAACCACTTTATCTGAAATAAGAAATATTACTTAATTTTTTATTAATTTAAGTTGTTTGTAATTCTATCAAGAATGACTAAAATGAGGGGCAGCTAGATAGTGCTAGCGCCCTCTAGCAGGGAACAATTTATGATCCCACATTAAATATAGCTCAAGTAGACTTTGATATTATAAAATCACTTTATAAGTTGTAAGAAATATTACTTAAAGGCAGAATAAACTTTTGGTAATTGTCAAAGACTAATATTACCACTTGGTGTATCCGCACAACCATGTATGCATAAAATAACAAACCTGTAAAAATAATGGGAGAAAAAACACTCTTGTTTCATAATTATAATTGTGTGCTTTCAAATGCCTGAGATAGGCTTCATGCCTGAAGCCTTTCTCAGATTCAAATATTTTAGTGAGAAATTACCTGTTTCTCAAAAACTACATTACTTTAGAAGGAGTCGTTTCTCACAATGTTTTATACTATCAGCAGCTCTCAGCTGCTCCTTAATACCAAGTAAGTTTTTATGGTAATGTTTTTCTTGAGTAATTACCAAAAGTATCCACTGCCTTTAACTTTTATTTTACTTTAAGATGCGTGTGTCAGAGTGTAATTTTATCAAAGATGACTAAAGTGAGGGGTGGCTAGATAGCGGTAGCACCCACTAGCTGGGACAAATGGAAACTTTGAAATATAAATTTTTGCTATGAATATTGAAGTATAATAGTTGATAGAAAGCACTAGTATTGCAAGCACTGTGTAGTCTACAAGGGTTCTTATTTTACAAATTGAAATTTAGTAGTTTCAAACCCTGCTGAGGTTAGATCAAGGGGCTGATATTATCCCTTCCTTTGGGTAAGAGAATTCAATTATTTGAGCCCATTTTACAGGGAATATTGTCGCAACTAACAGTTTTATATGCGCATTTTGAGACGACACGCATCTTACTTTTGCTTAATGCTTAAAATAAAGGGTCAATACCTAATTTCAGTATTTTTTATTTAATTTGAAACTTTTAATGTTAAAAAACTAACTAGTACGGTTTGTTGCCATATTTGTCTTTTCTTTTACTTGTTATATAAACTTGTTCCTTTTATATAATATTGGGTTTTTGGTTCCACAAGTAAACTTAAGGCATCAACAGAAATGTCTTCATTACCTTTTCCTCTTCTGGATCATGCAAAGGTCATAGGTCAAAGGGTGCATTTTTGGTACAATTTTTGTTTGACCTATCCATCCTAAGGTTTATATATTAGTTCATAGGTCAAAGGTCAAAATGTGCATTTTTGGTACAATTTTGTAGGACCTATCCATCCCAAGGTTTATATATTAGTTCATAGGTCAAAGGTCAAAATGTGCATTTTTGGTACAATTTTGTAGGACCTATCCATCCTAAGGTTTTATATATAGTTCATAGGTCAAAGGTCAAAATGTGCATTTTTGGTACAATTTTGTATGACCTATCCATCATAAGGTTTATACATTAGTTCATAGGTCGTAGGTCACAGGTCAAAATGTGCTTTTTTTGTACATTTTTTTTTGACCTATCCATCCTAAGGTTTATATATTAGTTCCGAGCGATTTTTTTCAAGTGGCAGCGTGGCGCAGTGGGCTAGCTCACAGCTCCCAGAATTCTGGGGCTGTGAGCTCGGCGGTTCAAATCCTGGTGGGGCCCTTTTTTACCAGTAAAAAAAGAGTTTTTTTATATTTCTTGAAAAAATGGGTAGGGCTTGAACCTGGTACCTTTAGCTCTGTAGCCTCTATCCCTTACCGCTCTGCTACTGAGCTTTCTTAAAAATTTAACGGTTTTTGACCTGATGAATATTAGAATGGCCTGACTTAGAAAAATTTTGAGAAAAATATTTTCCCTGGCTATACCCTTGGATTTTTGGCAGATCTGAGGGCTGACCAAGGGCCTTGGAGCTGAGATTGGGGAGTAAAATTTCTAAGTGCTGAGAGGCCAGGGAGGGTGCTGAGGGGCCAGGGAGCTTGCTGGGCAGTCAGTCAGCAGTTGGGCTGGGCTAGGATGGTTGGACTTGAGGGTAGGGGAGATAGACTTCTGTTGGGGAATGGCTAGCTGGAGATGGGAATGATCGGGATAGGTATAGGACTGGGCCTGGGTTGGAGGGTGGATGCTGTGTGGAAGGAATACAAGTATTTGAGTAGAAAAAAAATGCTCGTTATGTGGTAAAGTTTTATTTGGGATTTCACTGTAGGGTGGAATTAATTTAAAAGGAAATTTTTAAACTGGGTTGGAGGGTGGATGCTGGATAGAAACATTTCTTATGTGGGGATAGGATCATGGGATTTCACTGTATGGTGGAATCGATATGATGGAGTTTAAAAAAAAATTATTGAAGGAAAGTATTTGAGTAGAAAAATATGCTTGTTATGTGGTAAAGTTTCAGTTGGGATTTCACTGTAGGGTGGAATTAATTTAAAAGGAAATTTTAAAAACTGTATTATAGAAATACATGTACATGGGTAGAAAAAAAGGTTTGTTATGTGGTAAAGATTCATGGGATTTCACTGTGGGGGGAATTAATTTAAAGGGAAATTTGTAATTTGTATTGAAGAAATACAAGTACATGGGTAGAAAAAAAGTATTGTTTGTGGGTTTTATGGTCATGGGATTTATTGAAGGAATACAAGTATTGGGTATAAAAAAAATTGCTATGTGATAAAGACTCATGGGATTTCACTGTAGGGGGAATTAATTTAAAAGGAAATTTTAAAACTGTATTGAAGAAATACATGTACAATGGGTAGAAAAAAAGTATTGTTTTGTGGGTTTATGTTCATGGGATTTCCCTGAAGTAAAACAAAATAAGTGAAACAGGTCTACATACTGTCAATGATTTTTAAGTACTGTAGGACGAGATTGATTTACAGGAAATTTGAAATTGTATTGAAGGAATTCAAGTACATTTAAATGTCTTGCAAAGTTTATTTAAAGGTATACATGTATTAATTATGATATTAACCAGCTGTGGAGTCAACTCTCCATTTTTAACTTAAAGTTAGTGAACTTTTTAGGTTTAATAAATTTCACAATGAAGTGGTGACCATTATTTTGAAGGGGTTTATGTTGTGTGGTACATTTTGCGTTAAAGGTATAGTTAGTGGTTTAGAATAAGTTGGTACTTTTTGGATCAATGTTATGGTTTTTTCATATTTACATTTTATGCAGAATAGATAAAAAGACTATTTACTGCACTTTTTTGGAAAAGGATTGATATGATATAGAGCCGTTTCACTGCATCCATTTTTGTTGGGTTCCCTGACTACTGTTTTATTATTGGACTGCTTTTACTGGTTCATCAAATGGGACCAGTCCATTTTATTTGCGTAAAGATGGATTTCGTCACGTGGCTTTTGGTGTGGGGTAGCGGGACAAATGAGATCTCTATGTATTTCTTAATACTTGTTACCACAACACAAAGTAAGGGAATAAGCAGATTTCTTGCTACATTTATAGAATTATTTTATTTCATCAGAAGTATTATAATATAAACAATACATTTTTAACGTTATCAGCATAAGAACTATAATTTTACTGTTATTGTATTCAAATTAAAAAGAGACAAATTTGAATCTTTTAAAATGTCCTTATTTCATAATGTCTATCTTGAAAGCTATAGGAACTACATCACTAATAGGGCATGTTTTCAAGTTAACTCCAAATAACGATTTAATGTTTTGTCAAAGATGGTATGCATATTATGCTTAATATTTCCATTTTGTGGAACATTTTTTTTGCGACTATTGATTCTGTCATCCAAACATAATTGAATAAAAAAAGGTATGCTTTGTAAACATATTTTCAAGGAAATAAGTTATTGTTTTTAGGAAAAGTAAAGTCGGTCAACTCGACCTGTAAATTTGTTGTTATATCAAGTATCCACAACCAGAGACTTTATGAAATGTAATGTGAACATTCATGGTTTGATTTTGGTTTCAAAATGACACCCCAATCTAGCCAAAACCTTAGCATTTACCATACATGTGAAACAGCCATGAAAAGGTCAACAGTTTCCCAAGGGAAGAATTTGAGAGTATTTTCACTAGATTCCAATCAAAAAGAAATGTTGGAAACATTCTTAACTTTCAAGAGAAATCTAAAAATCTAACCATAACCCTAACAGTTAGGGTTAACAGTAGGGGTTAGGGTTGGGATTAGGGTAACCCTAACCCTAACAGTTAGGAACCCTGTGTGCTTGCTTGCAAATGGCGCACTTACTTAAACAAGAATATTTATGTATTATGTAATAGCTGTATGGTGACATAAATTATTAACATGCCAGCAATTTTACAAATAAAGTCAACAAGTTTCTCTGTTGTGAATTATGAATTGCTCTCCTCAAACTCTGAAGCCTCCATGGTTGTAGTGAAAGTTGTTTGCTGCAAACTTGCTTGTAGAACATCAAGCTTTCTCATGCTGTGAAATAGTAAAGACAAACAAATGTATAAAGGTGACATTAGGGCGAATGAAAAAAAGGTCAAAGGGAAAGTTCAAATGAACTGTTCCTCCGCTGTTGGTATCAAGTTGACTTAAGTCTATACCATGCCTGATAAGGGCAAAGGGGATCCCCAATGTTCCTATACACTATATTTTCCTCTTGTACAAAATCCCTCCCTCTAAAATCCTCTAAAGATTTCTCAGATTCCAAGCACACAATGAAGACACAATAAGGAGGAGGGGGAACCACCATGCCCCATATCGAGCACCAAATGCTTATGTCAATGAAATCATATGAGCCATCCCTGTTGACATGTTTAATTTTCTTAAATTAAAATTTGATAAAAATACATCTGCAAATAATTTGCAACAAATTTGATTTGCCTGAATGGTAATATCCTCACTGAAATTGATGTATTTAGTTGAGAAAGACGGGAGAAGTTCAGCAAACTCTCTGGTCCTTAAAGACACTGGACACCTTTGTCAAAGACCAGTCTTCTCACTTGGTGTATCTCAACATATGCCACAAAATAATAAACCTGTGGAAATTTGACCTCAATTGGTCGTCAAAGTTGCGACATAATAATGGAAGAAAAAACGCCCTTGTCACACGAAGTTGTGTGCTTTTAGATGCTTGATTTCGAGACCTCATCAAATCAATTCAATATTTTACTGAGAAATTACTTCTTTCTCAAAAACTACGTTACTTCAGAAGGAGCCGTTTCTCACAATGTTTTATACTATCAACAGCTCTCCATTGCTCGTTACCAAGTAAATTTTTATGCTAACAATTATTTTGAGTAATTACCAATAGTGTCCAGTGCCTTTAAGCATATCATTTCAATGGTGCAAAAACATTATATTTCTATGTTTAACTTGAGGCAATAGCAGTCTTGAGAAGGAGTACTTTTGGTTTGTACTACGCCAACTTGAAAGAAGACAATGTTGAACAATAACTGTTAATGCTTTATTTTGTACAAACACTAGTGGTTTTCAGCTTGAAAAAAAACTACGTGAAAAACAGCATTATTGATAGCAAAGAGTGTTGGATCAATAAAACTTGACCAGGCTGTGAAATCCTTGGTTGTTGAAGAATCTTGTATTTTAAAAACATAAATATCTGTCTCAACAAACCTTTGACAATTGATCATAGGTGGCTATGATTTTAAGAAATGAGTTTTATGTGTTTAAATATTTATATAAGGGGTATGTTAGTAAAAACATGTTTTCATTTTTTAAATCTGTAATCAATCTGTAGGGACAAACCACTCATTATGGGTTAGGCTGGCGCCAGCATTCATCCCCAAAGTGTTGTGGTATGTGGTGTAGGGGTGCTGTCTGTAAAGTGCTGCAAAAACAGCCCACTTTTTGATGTTAGTGTAAAAAACAAGGTTATTTACATACCTCTGTTGTAACCCTCACATATCTTAACTGTGATGAGTAGAAATTGGGCTGATGGTAGGCAATCTTCAGGGTTTCCGGGTCTCAGGAATCTTCTTTTTGTGACAGGTAAATTTCATTTACAGATGTCGTACCTTAAAATTCAAACAAATGAAGTAAATTGTACATTGAGTCAAATCAATATTTATTTTAATACGGTTTAGTTTGAATGTGACCTTTAAAATGTTTTTCATTTTAGTTCTTCAAGTATTCAAAGGAAATATTAAAAGATGGTTGAGGTATAACCATGAAATGTAAACATTTGAAAGCAGTTATCATTCTCTGTGGAGGTTTGTGTAGAAATTAGTTCTATAACACAACTTTAAAGATGGTACTTATGAAGATTTTTCAGAATTGCACAAGAAGCATCTTTTCGAAGAATTTTTTTATTATTATTAATTGAGGGGATCAAAACTTTGATCAAACCAGCAAAGGGTTGTCATTAAAACTAACAAAAGATTATATGGTCTTTAAAATATACATTTAAAAGTGATTTACATAGAAGGGAAGGCTATCTAAAAGACATCTATAAGACAAACAAATTTCAACCATTATTTCAATTTACCATTTGAAGGTTGACGTAAGGTGCACAGCAACCACTTTGTAGATTGGTAGATCTCATTTTAGCTTTACTAGCTCTGTGAAAGCAAAATTAACAAATGTTTTAATTGTTTCATATTAAAATGGAATAACAGTCTTTTTGATGTTTTTTAGGAAAGTTTCAGTGATTCAAATCAAGTTCAATGTGATCGATCAGTGTAACAGTGACAATTTTAAAGGTTTTCAAAATGTTTGCCAACAGGCACTCCATACTTCCCACACACCACATACCCCCCTCCCACAATACAAAAGAAAACACTAAAAGTTGTTTTTGTTAAACACAAATGCCCCGCAAGTCAGTCTGTTTCTTGACATTTGACCTAGGTGGTCTAATAATAAGAAGCGTCTGTATGAGTTGATATGCCAAGTCCTTGAGTTATCGCTCGGACAACATTTCTTTTGTTTTAGCCATAATGACCTTAATATTTAACTGAGGGGGTCCAAAAACAATAGGCTTCTGGGGGATCCCAAGACCAATCCACAAACCAAGTTTTGAGTTGATATGCAAAGTCCTTCTTGAGTTATTGTTCGGACATTTCTTTTGTTTTAGCCATAATGACCTTAATATTTAACTGAGGGGGTCCAAAAACAATAGGCTTGAGAGATCCCAGGACCAATCCACAAACCAAGTTTGAAGTTTATAAGCAAAGTCCTTCTTGAGTTATCGCTCTGACAACATTTCTTTTGTTTTAGCCATAATGAACTTAATTTTTAACTTAGAGGGTCTAAAAACAATAGGCTTCTGAGGGATCCCAGGACCAATCCACAAACCAAGTTTGAAGTTGATATGACAAGTCCTAGTTGAGGTATTGTTCAGACAAAATTTCTTTTGTTTTAGCCATTATGACCTTGACATTTGACTGGGTAATTTTGTTCCTTTGCTAGACAATACTCTCAAGACTTCCGTTGATGTTTTTGATTCAATTTCAATTTCCCCCAACCATTTCTTCCCCTCACTTGTCCCTTCCCCAAAATTGAAAACAGTTTCTTTTAGTTTGGTGCTGCTACTGCCAATAGGTGGAACTACAAAGGGAAAGTGATAACTGATAAGAACTTTTGAGAAGGACAGTATATGCCTGATATGGTATTAACTAACAACTGTTTTAATGTTCAGGGGTTTCCTTTACCTTTTATAAAAAGGAGAGCAGTTCATTTACCAGACTCAGTGTACATTGTTAGGAAGATTATCAACTACAGGTCCCAAACAGTAGTTGACGAGTAGATCTCTTTGGAGATGACAACCCTCACTATATCATGCAAACAAAAAACAACAATAATTCTTTAGTTAGCTTGATATTATTAACAAGTCATGAAACACAAGTGTCGTCTGAGATTACCCTTTTCGAATTCGTTTTAATTATTGGTCGTACTTTTAACCATCATCAGTTTGTGTTTAACTCTTACATAAATTTGTGATTAGCCCTGCTACTCAGGCAACTCAGATGAATTCTTTCCAGCTGAACTTGGAAAGCCTGGCGTAGACGGTGCTTATTATACATCGGTGGAAAGTCAAAAAAACAAAAATGATAATCTTCACACCAAGCCGTTAGGAGAAATGTTTTTTTTTTGTTTATACTTTTTGCAGTGCACAGCACAGTCGCTTATTACTGCAGATTATTTAAGATGCTGTCATGTCTGGCACAAACTTCTTAAAATGTTTTCTTAAAGCAAAGTATTATCAAATTGTCCAAAATCTCTTGATGCATTTCATAATAATGGTTGTTCATCATTTTACCTGTTGGTGGAGAATACATCCTTGAATCTTGATGCTGGGCAGCATGTGCATCATACATCTACTTTGGTAGATAGACTTCATCTGACAATGGCATGTCTGTAGCTAGCCTAAATGCAAACAAAATATAAACAAAAGAAAAACTTTGTGAAAGGGTGTGATGCTGAAATTTGTGAGATAAGAGGGCGCCACACAGTTAATCCCAACACATGCTTTATATCTTGTGGTTTTAAGCAATATGCATTAATGAAAGAGATGGCCCATTTCTTTCTGAGATGAAAGAGATGGCCCAGAGTGTATTGTTGAGTGGGGATTTGGTGACAGTATTACTGTTCCCCAAAGTAGAGGCATATGGATTGGTCACAGAGGTCTAAATTTCATGCCGTTGCGTATTGATCTACCCAGCATGCCAAGCATGGCAACAATCATGCAATGCATGATCCCGCTGTTGCATTTAAAGATTTAAAATGATTTCACAAAACAGCCATGAACTTGATTGTGTGCAGTGCACTGAGTAAATCAGTCTGGTCCCAATTAAATCATAGCAGTTGATCGCATCCTTTTTAACAATTGTTTAGGGAACCTGACAAAGTATGGTTATTGAACCCAAATGTTGGGGCTGGTACTTGATCCCAGTACATAAAAATAACATTGAAATTGAAAAGCAATTTTATGAACCTAATTATGAAAACGTGTGTACGACTTCTCAAAGACTGAACGATGTGCAAAAAAAATCACTCTCAAAAAGCATTTGATTTTTCATAATAATGGTTGTTCATCATTTTACCTGTTGATGGAGAATACATCCTTGAATCTTGATGCTGGGCAGCATGTGCATCATACATCGACTTTTGGCAGATTGACTTCATATGACAATGGCATGTCTGTAGCTAGCCTAAATGCAAACAAAATATAAACAAAAGAAAAATTTTGTGAAAGGGTGTGATGCTGAAATTTGTGAGATAAGAGGGCGCCACACAGTTAATCTCAACACATGCTTTATATCTTGTGGTTTTAAGCAATATGCATTAATGAAAGAGACTGCCCATTTCTTTCTCTTGCCAGAGTGTATTGTGGAGTGGGGATTTGGTGACAGTTCCACTCTTTTTGGGGTGACACTCTTACACCAAAACACATGAATGTCAAAGGTTAGAGGACGAGGGGACACACAATGTTGAAAAAGGGAAATAGTTTTAATTATTAAATAATGCCCTTTGAGCTTACTGGTGCATACAAAGATGGACAACGTATAGATTGCTATTGAGACCTATTTTTTTGTATGACAGGAGATTCTGTCTCCGAACCGTTTTCCCTGGATTGGCTAGGAAATCGTGTCTCCTGAGACAGACTCTCTCAGGAATGTATGTCACCCTCTAGGAATTCTGTCCACCTTGTACGCACTCGGGTAAATTTCACCTCCATGGTGCATGATAATATGTGTCCCCCACCCCAACCCAGAGAATTGTGTTCCTACTCAAGATTTATGCAAGATGCTTACCGCTGAGTGTTTCACAGATTAGCACAGAAATCTATGTTTTTTTATTTTACCGCTTAAAAAGTAGTCACATGGTCTAGCTAAGCGATGATTTTTACCTAGCTTGTCTTGTGAATTGTTGTAAGGGACAAACTGTATTAGACTAAAAGAATGAAGATCGTAAAGCGAATATGTTCCCCTAAGTAGAGGCATATGGATTGGTCACAGAGGTCTAAATTTCATGCCGTTGCATAGTGATCTACCCAGCATGCCAAGCACAACAACAATCATGCATTGCATAAAAATAACATTGAAATTGAAAAGCAATTTTATGAACCGAATTATGAAAACGTTTGTTCGACTTCTCAAAGACTGAAAGGTGTGCAAAAAAATTCACTCTCAAAAAGCATTTGATTTTGTCCCCAACTAACTGCATGCAGCAGTAGAGTGATCTATAAAAGTACAGTAGCATTCCATTGGTAAATTCATGATCAAGAACGAAGCTGAAAACCGAAGCCGTACGTCACAAAGATTGGATTGCATTGGCATGGCATTTGCAATGGCAGTGATTGGTGCTTTACCCAGGGCCGGCCAAGGATACGAAGTGGAAGTGGAATGGCACTGGGGCTAGGCTGTCGACATGTTTGAAATGTGTCAGTATCAGCTTGGAGATTCTTCATAAAATTACACCATGATGAACCACCCACCACTACAGAAAAACATCCCAAAACACGAGCTTCCATTGGAATAATCATGTCATAATGTCATTGTCAGTGTCACTATCTGACTCTGTACTGAATCACCACAATCGTTTTTCGTTTATTTTATGGATATTCACAAAATACCGTTAGCAGTAATCTTTTATAACAAAATCACCATTATCACAATCGACTTAGTAACTCACCATTACACTTTGGTGGAAGTTGTGTCCTTGGAACTCAGTAAAAATTCTTTTTTTTTGGAGAATAAGGCACCAAGACGTGATGACTCCAGCCATTTTGTCTTTAAAATGAGCGGCACAACCAGTTGTTAGTGTGACGTCATCGTGCAACGCGGCATTTAAACTCATTTAAATAACAAAAACCTTAGTTTGTGCACGGCCTATGGAGCAGGTTGAACCACTGATCCACCACGGCCCCTTACATTGTGCACAAGCAATGGGTACAGGAATATGGCCATATCCCGGGTCCACGTCACCGTAACGTAGCGGTCTGCGATTTCATTCACTGTGCACAAGCAATGGGCACAGGAATATGGCCATATCCCAGGTCCACCGCGGCCCCATACACTGTGCACAAGCAATGGGTACAGGAATATGGCCATATCCCGGGTCCACCGCGGCCCCATACACTGTGCACAAGCAATGGGTACAGGAATATAGCCATATCCCGGGTCCACCGCGGCCCCATACACTGTGCACAAGCAATGGTACAGGAATATAGCCATATCCCGGATCCACGTCACCGTAACGTAGCGGTCTCCATCCCCGTAAACTGTGCACAAACGGAGGGTACAGGAATATAGCCATATCCCGGGTCCACCACTGCCCCATACACTGTGCACAAGCAATGGTACAGGAATATAGCCATATCCCGGGTCCACCACGGCCCCATACACTGTGCACAAGCAATGGGTACAGGAATATAGCCATATCACGGGTTCACCGCGGCCCCATACACTGTGCACAAGCAATGGGTACAGGAATATAGCCATATCCTGGATCCACACCACAGCGAATAATTGCGGTCTGCATCCTCTCATACACACTGTGCACAAACGATGGGTACAGGAATATGGCCATATTCCTGTGCCCATCGTTTGTGCACAGTCTATGAGGATGGAGACCGCTACGTTACGGTGCTGTGGATCCGGGATATGGCCATATTCCTGTACCCATTGCTTTGTGCACAGTGTACATGTATAGTGATGCAGCACAGCTTACGCGCGCTGTGGACCGTATTCCCTTTCTTGTGCACTGTATATTTTTAATATGGGCCTTGGTGGACCCCAGATAAGTTTTTTTTATTATCAGTTAAAACAAACAAACCACTTTATTTATTGATAAAGTGACAATAGACAAAACGACTAGATTAAATGAACAACTGATCATCTGTTCAGTCTAGACCCCATCTCTCATGCTTTCTAGAGTTTTCCTCCCAAGATATTTTTATCCTGACTTCCTGTTTTGAAAAATCAAATTTCTCCAGCTCAACAAACTCTCTTTCACTGCATATTTTTATTTTTTTCTTATTAATTATTATTGCTTTAAAGATTTGAATATAGCATATATGCCATCTTGTATTTTATTTATTTATTCATTTTAATTTATTTGTTTGTTTAATTGTTTGTTTATTTATTTATTTATTTATTTATAACTCCTTAATTTTATAGATATTTTATTTAATAAATTTTATCCTAAATGTATCCTTTTGGGGTGTTGTTTTCTGTTATGTTTACTACTCAGTGTTATTTGTACATGTAATTGTTTTGTCTGTAGTTCACTGTTTGTATTATCCCGGAAAATGAAATAAATAAATAAATAATAAATAAACTTTGTATCATTTTTGGTCCTTTTATGTAATTTGGCAAAATTCTTGTCATTTTTGCCTGCTTCTTTTATGGTAGGTACCCCTAACTATAACCGAGTTGTTTGCACACAGTGACCCACTGGTGGACTGATGAGCCCCCTCCCCAAGCAACAAATCCAACAACACATCAACAACACATTCTATTCTCATCATCAATAAATTTATTACAAATGTTTTCTCTTCTCCAGAATTAATAAACATATTTTCAATTATGGAACTCTTTTAATTACACTTTACAGGAAAATTGTTTATAATTATTGCATAGTTTTAGTAAATTTTTCATTTACAACAAATTGAGGATCCGTTGAATTTCAGGCGTTAGAGTCAATGCTGACAAACAAGTCTGAAACTTGGATCCAGCTCTTAGGAAATATGTTGACACAATGGCATTTCAACCTTTTATTAAAGGCACAGTACACATTTAGTAATGACTCTGAAAATTAATGGCAATAAAAACTTACTTGGTAAGAAGTACAGCAGCCTTGGGTAGTATAATGAATTTTGAGAAACTTCTAACTTTGAAGTACTACGGTTATGGAAAATATATCACTTTTTATTTCCCCAAATTGTAATCTGAGAACTGTTTCTGTCAGAAACGCTTCTCAGACTGTGTATTCCTATGGGGAATATTCTTCCTGCGTGGAAATATTCGCTCCAGTTTTTAGGTGATATCTCAAAAACGCCACCACCTTTTGAAGTGAAAATTTCACAGGTTAGTTTTATTGTTTGTTCCTACATTTATATAGGATTAACACAGTCAGTAGGCTCCAATTACCAAACGTGTACTGTGCCTTTAACCCTTGAGTTATAATTTCAAGGAGCCTTAGTGCACAGTATTAAGATTACTTCTAAAACATTTTGCTTTGGATTTTATAGCAAGGCTTACATAAATATCATTTAAAGGAACATTACAGAATTGGTAAGAAAAAAACTTGCAAAATATCCTTTTGATCACAGATTTACACAAAACTTACACGGTCTAATGATGATGATAGTAGAAAACATCCCTTGAAATATTTCTGTCTGAAATGCCATATTTGATGAGAAATGAATAAACTAATTTTCCGATTGGAGTTTATCGCTCAGTGAGCGTTTTATTCATTTGTTGAATCTATATGATTTCATGCAAATGTGTAATCGGTTTTTCACTATTTTCTCGTGACCCAGATGGCCGATCGATCTCAAACTTCTACAGGTTTGTCTGTTTATGTATATGGTGGATTACATAAAGTGCTTACACTGCCAGCAACTGTTTTGTTACCAAAACCAATTCTGTAATGTTCCTTTAAGTTGAAAACTTTGTTATTTCACACAAGAATTTTAATTCATTGCACAGCCAAGTTGCACAGAAATTCCTAAAAAATAAGTAATGTTGGCAAATTTGTATCTACATGTGGAGATTTTGCAAGGTTCCATCTTAAAAGAGAAATTAAGACAATTCTAATCTGATTGTCTACAAGTTGATATTTTTAAAGAGGCAATACTAATGCTTTTTACAAATCAGCTTCCAGCTTAAAAGTGTGCATTTATCTTTTCTCACCACCCCGATATTTTACTGCATTTGAAACTTTACACTTTGGCCTTACATTGGTAACTGACAGTGTAAAATATCTCAAATAAATAGAATTAATATCCAATGTGGGTATACTGTATACTTGTCACACCTGTAAACTTGACGACTGACCAAACTTTAGTTTGGACAATTACTCAACTTCTGGGGCATGACATTTTAATTCAACTTATTTAATTCACAGAATTAAACTAAGCACTCATTTTATTGCATTTGCATGGAAGACATTCTAAGCGTTCGGTTCTTTTCTTTGTTATAAATACGATTATACAAATTTCTCTCAGATTTATTCCTCTCCAAAAGACCAGAAGTTTTGCCTCTTTGTACTAAATAAAGTACAAATACCACACATTCTTAAACATGATTGTCTCTTCAAGAACCCTGTTTATTCATTTATTACTTAGATTTCAGGGACAAGTATTGATCCCTGAGGAACATTTTCCTTTTGATAGCCAAAGATCAAGCCTTACTTTCTTCTGAATTTAAACATCTTTCATTCAGTATTTTGGGGAAAGTGTGTGGTGTTCGAATGTTACCTAATGACCTACTTCTGGACCTTTTGGGTTATCGAGACTTCTGCTGGGAAGGTAACAGAACAGACTCATCTCCAATTTGAATAACAGTACCTTGCTGTAAGTTCCAGTCTTGATATTTATTCTGCCTTGCAGCAGCCCTCTTGGAATGGTTGTTTATTGTTGGATCAATTATGTCTGAATCAGTAGCCGACCGACGCAGTACAAATTGCCCGCCAATAGGCATTTCAACTGACACACTGTCTGTGATGTTAAAGTCTACTCCACTAGATGAGCTTGAATCTCTTGGGGCTGATGTACTTCTTAAGCTAGTCCTCATAGATTGGTTAAGAGACATCAAGGAACTCCTTGTAGTACATGTTAGCACTGAGAATGTTGATGGCACAAGTTCCTGGGTTGAGGACTCTAGCCCTGAGTCTTGTTTATGTTTATTATCAGCATTAGACATTTCAATTGTATGTAATGTATGTGAACGTCGTCTGTTCCATGACAATGATCGTACAAATGATGCTCGTAGTCGCCTTCCAAGACTCGCAACCTGTTCTGTCCTTGAGAGGTTTGGTGAATCAAAATCCATGATGGTATCCTCACTTTGGAAGCTGTCTGCTCTGTTCCCTCTAGGTCCAGTCCGAGAATGTGCTAAGTCATCTTCTAGAATGTTCATCACAGGTTCATTGATGGATGGTTGAATGAGATCTAAGTTAACACTCAGGATTTCAACAACACCAGAAGCTGTAGGACGTTCTTCAGGTTCAGTAGACCAACAACGCTGCATCAGACCAGCACTGCAGAAGGATAACATAATAACTAATTAGTATTTGAACTATACATGAATGGTACTACTACTGAGACAAACAAACAAAACGAGGTACAGAAACAACTTTCTAAAAGGCTATAAGTTTGGCAATCCCTCCACACATATACACCAAAGTATTGGCAGTTAGGTGAGAACGAATGACATGAGTGTTTCCAAAATATATGGTAACTACACCTCTGAGTTAATATGTGGGACTTATATCCCAAATCCTGATTTGAAACTTATTTTTAAAAACTAATGGCAAACTAAACAAATAACATTAAGACTGCATTGTGGCTATAGACTGTGTATTAACTGAACATCTATGACAATTTGCATCGATGGACATATCAATGCTTATACCAACACCATGTGCATGCAAGCTAGCACAAGTCTTCAGACTGCAAACCTTGTGTGTCTGTGATGGACAAATCCATGCTTATACCAACACCATGTTGAGGTGCATGTGAGCAAGCACAAGGTTTAAGACTGCAAACCTTGTGTGTCTGTGATGGACAAATCCATGCTTATACCAACACCATGTTGAGGTGCATGTGAGCAAGCACAAGGTTTAAGACTGCAAACCTTGTGTGTCTGTGATGGACAAATCCATGCTCATACCAACACCATGTTGAGGTGCATGTGAGCAAGCACAAGGTTTAAGACTGCACACCTAATGTGTCTGTGATGGACAAATCCATGCTCATACCAACACCATGTTGAGGTGCATGTGAGCAAGCACAAGGTTTAAGACTGCACACCTAATGTGTCTGTGATGGACAAATCCATGCTCATACCAACACCATGTTGAGGTGCATGTGAGCAAGCACAAGTCTTTAGACTGAAAACCTTGTGTGTCTGCATGTTCCCCGTTAATGACCAGAGAATTAGTGTGTGTAGTAAACATTATGACCTTTGACACTACCATGAGTCATTCCCACATGGATGTTGTGCCCGCCAAGCTCTACCTTACACACTAAATTATTGCACAGAAATTGTTAATGTTTAGATTTGCGCTGGATTTGGACAGTGACGGAATGATTAAAAATACAGCATACATATTATTATGACTCTTATTTGCTCTTTTTAGGTGACACAAAAACTGTGTACGTACACAGAGTATGTGCATCAAGTACAATAAGTACAATTTTTGTGTTTTTTGGGGCGTCTTGAAAAGTCGTTCTCTCTGTAAGACCTTTAAAATGTTGAAAACTTTTGACGGCCCCTAAGGTAATACTTCCAACCGAAACAATTGAAAACAAATGTTGACTGAAATGTCATTTTCTTTAAAGTCCATTAAAAGTTCCAAACCCAAGTTAACCAAACCAATAAAGATGAAAACAGGTAGCCTTGTCGCTTTCAGTTCTAACATTAGCTGTTTAAAAACAGAGTTATCTAATTCAAGAGCCAAACCCATGTCAATTTGACTCATCTTTTGCAAGGCCAGAAAAGTTTTGTTATAAAAAATATAACAAATATGAACTTAAGTGCTCCTAAATAAACCTACCTGCTTGCAGTGAAGACAGTCTTTAAGACAGACTGCATGATAATACTTGGGTCTTGGATATCTACTTGTTAACGGGAAGATTTCTTCCCAGACCTGGCAAACCTGAAGATGCGAACAAAAACAAAATGTTTGTGTGAGAAAATGATTTGACTCAATCCCTGGAATACGTTATTTAGATTGGTTAAAGGGAAATTGCTTCATCCTGTAGTTTTCAGCAAACACATCCTGCAATCAAGTGAAAGTTCTATAAGTTTGTTTGTTGTCATGTTTCAGGGAAAATGATGAAAAACAGTTTGGGCGATTCTGTGCATTATTTCAGGCTTGATTGTTGTTTAAACAAAATATAAAGCAACAGTGATTTGGAGGGACTTCAAATGCAATGATTTGAAAGAATTTTACAGAGTTTTAGGTCAAGAAGTTATCTATAGGTAATATAGGCATTTTTAATTTATTTTAATTCTTAGGACAATACAATATTACGAGCAGAGGCCGTCCAGGGAAAGGCAAAAGTAAAAAAAACTGTCATAACAAAAAAATGTGCCCTCCTAGACCCTTTAATTTGTCTTTCCAAAGGTGTCTTGTGATTAATTTCAAACACAACACAGTTCCACAAGACATGGGGCTCTTCATCAATGACATCTTAAACTTATAACTCATGAACATAAAAGCAAAAGTTATCTAAAGATTTCTAGATACAGTAGACAATCATGTGACTTTCCCTTCCCTGTTCAAGGAGTGAATGACTTCATGTTTAATTGTGAGCAAGTGCTTAATGGTTAAGAATCTCTTCAAAACAAATACTTGACAATAAATTCACCTGCTTGTAGCAAAGGCAGGTTTTAAGCCAGAAGACATGATGACATTTGGGTCTTGGACATCTACTTGTTGACAGGTAGATTTCTTTTGAGACGGGCATACCTGTTGAAATGAACATAAACAAAACTCAATACCATAATGGTAAGACACTACACAGATTAAATACTTTTGAAACTAAATGAATGTTACTCAAACTAATGCTCCAAAAACATGTTTCAAACTTGATGCCTTTTTAACGCAAAGTTAACAAATATTGCACAACATCTGAGAAATGATTCCCTTCCAAAGAATGTGGTTTCAGAGAAAGAGATTCAAAAAATTGCCAATCTGAAATGTTTCTCAAATTGTGTATTTCAATTAACTAATTGTTCTTCCTGCGTGGATAACCACTCGGCTAAATTTCTAAAACGCTACCACCTTTTGAAATGAAATGTTCACATAATAGTTTTATTGTATACATGTGTATATCTACATTATAGGATTAAAAAAGTTGAACGGTTTTAAGGACCAAAGGTATACTTTGCCTTCAGTTAAGGAATTGAAAAAGAATTTTTATAATTCTAATCACATTTTCCAGATAAATCTAGTGCTTGGTTATAAATTTACCTGCTTGCAGTGAATGCAGGTTTCAAGTCAGACGGCACAATGACATTTGGGTGGTGGGTCTCGGACATCTACTTGTTGACAAGTAGATTTCTTTTGAGACTGGCATACCTGTTGACATGAAAAAAACATAAAAACAATACCATTATTGTAAGAAACTGCTAAGATGATATACTTTTATTATGAAAGATTCCCTAACTCTACTGGATCCTCCAAAATCCTTTTAATAAAGTGGAGGCTTGTAGAGGAACTGAGGGCTGTAGACCCCCAAAATGTTACTTATTCCAATCTTATCTAAGTCCAATGTAAAGTGATACATGAGAGGAGTTTGGAGGGTTGAGGTCACTTTGTAGGCAAGTGGGCCTCAGGAGTTAGGGTTAGCTAATATAGGCTGGTGCATGAAATTTAATTAACAGAGCATAGTGTCCACCGATTGGCAATATACTCAAAATTGTTGACTGGTTTCAGGGCCCAGTGGAGGTTGGCAAGGCTCGTCAGTAGACTACATCTTGGACAGCGGTTGTTTTATAAAACAAAATTCATAATAATTCAAAGTGCCTGTTCATCTTTGTATCTTAACCTTTGGACACCTGTATAATGTACATGTAGTCTTAGCCCACCTTGTTGGGCTGTTATACTGGCTCTCTTTTAACATCGGTCTTCTTATAGTCGCCGCTATAAGACCAATGTTAAAAGAGAGCCATATATAACAGTCCAACAAGGTGGGCTTATGTAGTCTATGCACAACATAAATATGGAGTGGCATAATTGGATCACTTAGTGGACCTGTGAGTTTTTAGCAGGTGGCCTGGGTGGATATGGGACACAGACGCACTTTATTTTCCCGTATTCCGCAAAAGAGCATGTGTGATAACGATTTTTATTTTTTATTATTACGAAAGCGTTAAAGGGAATTGAGAAAAATTAAAATAAAATGAGTTACGACGTTTAAACTCATAACTATGAATCAGTACAAATCACATCTACGACTTTTGTTAAACAAGTCACATTTATAAAATACAAGTCATATGACTTTCATTTTCTTTCTCTCTCATGTCCCCAACTACTTCCGTTTGAGTAATTTCACCACACATTTTTGGTTTCAATTTTCAATATCTAGTTTTATAGATTTGGTTACAAGCTTCCATTTAAGGTATTACCTGGGCCGCCATACACACTAAACATGACTTATGGCCGGAATCCCAACCTCACATCCATCGCATCAGCAGAAACAATTTTGCATGTATTTTGAACAATGGTCCATCCATTGTCCAATGTTTGAAACAGCATCATCTGTCAAAACTCGTTCATGAAAACTCTTTCTTTTGCAAAGACAGTTTACGGTATGCGCTGTAGGTCTATTCGAAATCGAAAGCCGTGCACAAGTTTGCACAACATCATTTTGCACATGGTATATCGGCCCTACCCATAACAACGAATTCCGTTTTGTTCATGGTTTTGTCGATAGTCTGCTCTTTAAAATAAAACAAGTTATTTTCAATTTGGAAGGTATACTTAGTTAAGACATGGAGGAACTAAGACGAGAAGAACTCCTTACAGGATACACAGCTCTTGAAACTTGACAATTAGAACAACACCTCCCTCTAGAGCTGTTGTTATGTAGAGTATGGATGAAGGAAAATACAAAAGAGAAATGTAACATTGTTAGCAACATCATGACATGAAGTGAACTGTCCGTTTGACACCGAAATAAAAACATTAAACAGCGACCTCTGCCGTTTGAAATTTCCGGAGGATAACTGTCACATGACACAATCACATGATATTGTTATTTCCCAATGTATACTTTCCTCGTGACTAAATTCACGACGTTACAAACAACTTAAGTGCTGTTTTTCTTTCGTTCTGTCTCAGTTTTCCAAAATGTATGCCAGGGTGACTTTGTTCGTCGTACAGGTGGTATTTGTAGGGTGTGTTTACGCAGCTCTTGATGCTCCATGTTCCCGACCAGACATAGATAAGTTGTTCAAAGAAGTAAGGTGGGTGTTTTGATTACAAATCAGGCCAGTTAAAATATATATAACAATGTGGTCAATGGAGTGAGGAACACACATGACATTCGCTGGAGAAAGGACGACCATGTCCATGCCAACACACTTTTCTGGAGTTTGTGTCCGATGGAGACAGTTTTATGAATAGAATTATGGGTTTGCATTAGATTAGAAGGCGTACTACTGATTCGGAATAGAATCAACCGATCCAGAATTGGTCAACTGGGTGACGATTCTTTTCTCGAACCCTCTTCAATAGTATTAATCATTTCTTTTTTGTCAATGGATACTTCATGAGTCTTATGACATATTTAGGTAAACTGATAACTTTTTTGTTAAGATGTTAAAGAGATTGCAAGAAAAAAAAACGTGAATTCAAAAAGTGATCCAGAACTGGTCAAACGACTGTATAATAATATTTGCAATATTATTAACACTGCATGAGTTAATTTGCCCCTCTGAGTCTGACAATCTGTGTGTTAAGAATTCATTGTTAAACTGACATTAGCCAATTCTTTTATCCACTTCACGGTTAAACCATATAAATTTAATTGTACAGATTCGTAAAAATAATAGGTTTCAAGGGCTTCTTGGGAAGGTAGGAGCTTTGCACCCCCATCTGCCCTAGTTGTGATAATCGTTACCCCGACAGTCGCAGAGAGACAGTCAGGAGGATGGAGGATTATGGTTTAAATTGGTCTGCGACCGTGGGGAGGATGGAGGGTTACGATGAATATCGCAACTGCATCTACCAAATATTACTCATTCAAAAATTAAAAGAAAGTATCACTATCTACTATCATGTCAACCTTTGAACATTCAGAACGTATCCTCGACCTCACTGGAATGTGAAACCCAATGATCTACCAGTGGAGTGGGATTGGCGTAATGTTAATGGGATGAATTATGCAAGTACAACACGAAACCAACACATCCCACAGTACTGTGGAAGTTGCTGGGCCATGGGTGCAACCAGCGTAATGGCAGGTCAGTTCTTCCTTTGTGTAACTTCAAGCTGTTTCTTTTGGTTTATTCTTAATAGACCGTATTGAATAACCCCTTTGTTGCTATGAAAGTCGCCATCTTGTAGGGCAAACCGTATGCGCGTCTAAATGCGTACATCAATGAAGCACACAGCGCGCACCGTTCTCGGTTTGATTTCTACGGCACATGTACGCACATGTACACGCACACGCTCACAGACGCCATGTTGTAGGGCAGGTTTTTGAATGGTGACGTCATATTCAATACGGTCTATTGAGCTGAAGAGGAAAGAATCCAAGATTCCATAATTATGCATAAGTTATCTGTTTTGATTGTATTCTTACTTTCCAATCTTTGAATCTTCATTCAAAGTCATCATTAACAACTTGTTCTCACTTTGTAATATTTTTGGAGTCAGATCGTATCAACATCCAGAGGAAAGGTGCTTTCCCATCAGCTTATCTTTCCCCTCAAAATGTGATTGCTTGTGGAGATGCTGGAAGCTGTGAAGGAGGATCAGCAATGGGGGTGTATAGCTATGCAAACAAGCATGGCATACCTGATGAAACATGTAACAATTATCAAGCCAAAGACCAAAGTAAGATTTGAGAAGTTTATCTGTATTAAGATGATTGAGTTTTGTGTTTTAATTTCTTACTAATACAGCTCTTTTGAGTCAAGATTGATGTCAATAATTGTGTAAGAAGAATGACAATGGGTTGTATTGTTTGTTGCAACACTTGAGAATCTCCTACACATCACTTTTGTGTTGTTCATCAACAAGTGATACTTCAATAAATGTCTTACATCTTTAACTTTTTGGTTAGATTCTTTTTAAATGAATAGTTGACGACATTGAGAAACTTGGATTGATTGTAGCCTTATCTACTTGACTTTGTTTTACTTTTTCAGACTGTAGCACATTCAACCATTGTGGTACTTGCACAACATTTGGAAAGTGTTTTGCTATTGACCAAGCTAACCACACATTATGGAAGGTTGCCGATTATGGATTGCTAAGAGGAAGGCAGAAAATGATGGCAGAAATATTCAAGAATGGACCAATTACGTTAGTATAATAATTTGCTGTTTGAATGGGAAGGAAAATCAAGGGAGATAGAGTTTATCAAGTCATTTTGGGGGGAACCACCTTCCTGGATATAAAATGTAAAAAAACAACAATTTGTCTAAGAAAAGAAAAAAAAAGTATTAATTTTTGAACATTAAACTTGTAGCTTAACATTGTGGAAGAGACAAGATATATGGAAGTTTCTTTCATCTGATTGTTGATCTGAATCTCTCTGGATTCTAACATGAAAATTTTGTGCATTTTATTTTATTAGTTTGAACTCAGTGATCTTGTTAATGTCTCATTCCAATCAAGGTGATGAAACTTGAATTTTTTGTTTCTATCGGTTTGTGCACTGTTTTGCAACCTTTGTCCTAATCATTTTCCTCATTTGCTGGATATTTAGATGTGACATTGATGCAACCAAAAAACTACAGAACTTTAGAGGAGGAAGGATATACGAAGAGTTCAACAAACTCCCGTTGGTGAGTAAATAAAAAGCCTACAGCTAAGTAAATCAAAACCCACAGGTGACTCAATCAAAATACAGAGTTGAGTAAATCAAAATAATAAAATCATTTAGCCCTCGAGAAAGACTCTTCTAGGGTCCAAACCGTCAGGCCACTAAGTAATTTTTGTATTTAAATCAAAATACAGCATTGAGTAAGTCAAACCCAGATGTGAGTAAATGAAAAACATTCATGGTCGGACTATAGATGTACACAAGTCACTAGGCAAGTCTTGCTTATATTTGAATATTGGACCATGTTGGAACACAATATTGTTTTGCTTCATAGCAATGTTTGATGAGGGAACCAAAAGTTTCCCAAAATGTTCAAATACAATTTGAGACTCTTGTTGGCTCTTTGTGAGGAGTTCCACATTATTCTTACTTATTTTCTTTTTTTACAGACTGATCATATTGTGTCAGTAGCTGGATGGGGAGTTGAGAATGGTACTGAGTATTGGATCGTCCGTAACTCATGGGGAGAACCTTGGGTGAGTACTGACTCAGATTGAATGGTTAAATGTCCCTAGGAGGGTGCAGAACTCTAAGCTGAGATTAAGGGTTGATTTGAGAATTGATTTCAATTACACACAACTGGCCAGTAGTAGGAGGGGTGCAGAACTCTAAGCTGAGATTAAGGGTTGATTTGAGAATTGATTTCAACTATACACAACTGGCCAGTAGTAGGAGGGGTGCAGAACTCTAAGCTGAGATTCAGTGTCGATTTGAGAATTGATTTCAACTATACACAACTGGCCAGTAGTAGGAGGGGTGCAGAACTCTAAGCTGAAGATTCAGTGTCGATTTGAGAATTGATTTCAACTATACACAACTGGCCAGTAGTAGGAGGGGTGCAGAACTCTAAGCTGAGATTCAGTGTCGATTTGAGAATTGATTTCAACTATACACAACTGGCCAGTAGTAGGAGGGGTGCAGAACTCTAAGCTGAAGATTCAGTGTCGATTTGAGAATTGATTTCAACTATACACAACTGGCCAGTAGTAGGAGGGGTGCAGAACTCTAAGCTGAAGATTCAGTGTCGATTTGAGAATTGATTTCAACTATACACAACTGGCCAGTAGTAGGAGGGGTGCAGAACTCTAAGCTGAGATTCAATGTCGATTTGAGAATTGATTTCAACTATACACAACTGGCCAGTAGTAGGAGGGGTGCAGAACTCTAAGCTGAGATTAAGGGTTGATTTGAGAATTGATTTCAACTATACACAACTGGCCAGTAGTAGGAGGGGTGCAGAACTCTAAGCTGAGATTCAATGTCGATTTGAGAATTGATTTCAACTATACACAACTGGCCAGTAGTAGGAGGGGTGCAGAACTCTAAGCTGAGATTAAGGGTTGATTTGAGAATTGATTTCAACTATACACAACTGGCCAGTAGTAGGAGGGGTGCAGAACTCTAAGCTGAGATTCAATGTTGATTTGAGAATTGATTTCAATTATACACAACTGGCCAGTAGTAGGAGGGGTGCAGAACTCTAAGCTGAGATTCAATGTTGATTTGAGAATTGATTTCAACTATACACAACTGGCCAGTAGTAGAAGGGGTGCAGAACTCTAAGCTGAGATTAAGGGTTGATTTGAGAATTGATTTCAATTATACAGGGAGAGAGAGGATGGTTCCGGATTGTGACGAGTACATATAAGGGAGGTACTGGTAAAGATTACAACTTGGCCATTGAAGACAACTGCTCCTTTGGTGATGTCATTGTCGACCCTAAAATCTAAAGTAAAGAAATGAATACTGCCAAGGAAGGCTGCAATTATGATCAATGGGTACCACGGACCACCTTGATTTGGTTATTTATCAATACTGTTGAATTCATTCTCCCATGCATCATTTATGTAGCTGTTTATCAGCTTGAGTTTAATGGTGATTAACTTCTTCTGTACTGGATCTACAAAGAACTTCCATGCTACTATTTTGTTGCAAAACGTTTACCCATAATTGAGGCTGACGACTTGCAGTGTTTTTTCTTACTTGTCTAAAAAGAGACTGATCTCACTGAATATAAAAGAGAATACTGCCAATGTCAATAAAAACAAAGTTGTTTTGTAATTGAGTAGTCCTTATGAGTTAAATTTTGAATAACAAAGAATTTGTTTGAATGGACTCTGAAATTGTTCAAATTTTATGTTAAACCAGTAATCAGTATTATAAGGTTAATTTTTATATATTTTTATACGTTAATTCGTAACATTGATGCAATGCAGCTTCATGGCTGCCCAATAGAGCCATAAATAACCCAATAACAATAACAATAAATTTCCCTTCATGGATGCTGAGTGAAAATGAACTATTTTACTGTAATATTGTGATTTAACATTCATTTAGATACAATGTGACTGCAAAAACAAATCCAAACCCCCCACAATATTAAAAATTTTGTATATATATGTATTGGTTTGTACTGCTTAGTTATTGAGTCAATTTTATTCAAATCCCAGCCAAGCTGTGTCTAGTTCGAAGGGACTCAATTTTCCTGATGTAATTCCATCAATATTAATATGATATACAAAGCAAATTGTTTATGTCAACAATAGTTATGTGGACATTTACCAATCAAAATGTAAGGGCAAGTAATTTTTAACTTGTCATTTAGCTCATTTAGTCCAATCAGATAATATTTGAGCTCTTTTTGTCTCATTACATTTTGATGAGAGTAGTTTTTTACCACTTCGTACATTTTTATTGAAGTTGTTTAGTGACTACATAAAAAGAACTAACATTTTCCCTCACTTATTTTAAATAGCGCCCTCTTCTGTCATGAGCTGTATTGTTGCGATATACTATTTTATAATAAAGATCGAGCACAAAGTGATGACTATATAGTTTCAATTGTAATGTGTTAGAGAGCTGTCTTATTGGGATATAAAAAAAACAAGACTTTCTCGTATGAAAAAAGGTCCATTTAGCCAGTTTAAGATGGATATTAAAGCTAAAGAAGTATTGCTCCTAAGATTAAGTACCTGACTGGTGTGGCCCTTGCCACTACTGCATAGGCCTATCCCCATTTTTGAAGAGTCATTTTGTTAAATTGAGTTTCCAAATAAATTTCAAACGTAGCTGTACTTCATGGACCGTTGAACGGGTTGTTTACCTCCCTTTACTTGCTCCCGTGATCTCTGTGATAACAATTCTGACAAGTAGGGTGGCACAGAGATTGTTCCTTCAAGATGAAGAAGTGCATCTCGTACACAGGCGCATCAGCAGATGTCGCAATCTAAAAGAGGGGTTGACTTAAAAGGAGAATTAGATTGTACATCAATACATCCTCTCCCTACGTTATGAACCGTGTGATGTAGCATGAAGAGTCATTGGATTAGCACTGGATTATATTCGGCTTCACTACCCTTAGTCTACCCGGGCTAAGGTAGATACGGAACTACAGTTCGGTCTCCCCTCGCTTGCCTGACTCCCAATCTGAACTGATTCGCAAATTTCTACAAGTTGAAGAAATATTCCATCCACAATCATCACCCGGGGCGAAAATTGGCCACATCACCTTGACTGATCTGAACGTGGCGCGTTCCCATTACTTGCACTTTTCACCACGTGTGGTTAAATAGCGGTGCCTCGGAAGAAGGCGTTTTTTCTTGAACACATGAATTAGTTTATGCGTTGGTGTTACTAAAGAGATTATTTTGCCAACCTAAATGATGCGGAATAAACACAGCTCACTGGTACCTGTGCTACCAATCGTTTGAAGTACCCAATGACTATTAGCCACCATGTACAAAACGCTAACATAATCTCAAATTGCTAGGCATTTTGACTTATTAATTGAGAGGATTTGAGATCCATATAACCACAACTCCCAAGCGGCGGTTTGCACGGCTTGGGTGTAGCGCTAAAAACCATTTACATCTATTAATAATATTTGCTAATTCCTTCGAAAGCTGAAAGTTTGCCTGGGGATATAGTTTGGTCGGTGCAGGAAAAACAATTCACTGAGTTACAAGCTGGTAGGTTTAACAAGAGTGAACCGTCCAAACTAAGTCATTAAAAGATCTTGTCGATTGAGAAAGGATGAGTTGCCTCAATACATATAGGAGGAGGAGGAGGAGGAGGAGAGTACATTGCCTCTATGGTTTGTTCATCTACTTCTTCAATCATGCATGGTTCAATAGCTTCAAGTTAGAAACAAGAAGTCGGGAAGGACAGACCCGTTTACTTCTATAGTATAAGTATTATGTCGAATAGGTGATTATACGTAAATGGGGGGGGGGGGGGTCCTCCACGCACGATCGCCACCGGCATGATGTTGTTGTTGTTTCCTTTGGGATGTACTCAACAGCCAACACAAACAATGTTATAGAATTGAACAATAACTACAACCTTAAACCTGCAGTATTCTTACCCTGTCCATATACAGACGTACAATAATAGCATTAACAACAGTAATAATATTGATAATAATAATAAGTTCTTATAGCGCATCAATCCTAAGAGTCACCAGTCCTCACACTTTGAATAATCTACATCAACAATAAAAGACAATCTCTTATCCTAATTGTTTTCCTTCTGAGATCTTCACATTCTTTCCTCCTTACCATTTCATCGATAAACGTCTTCTTCTTTTTTTGAAAATAAGAAGAATTTTTTTTTCTAATCCGAAAAAATTGCAGTGAAATCTGATGAACTATTGGTTGTATGTTTCATTATCGTGTAATCTAAATGTATATTTTGTGGGGAAAGCGCTTATAAGATTAAAAAAACAAGTAAAATGTTCTATCGGAGGATCCATTGCACGTTTCTTAAAATGTTGTAATAAATGAATCTAGCGTAGGTTCTTTCAGAAGTTAAAACACGATGTATGCTTGCACAACCTTGGGCACTTCGTCTTTCCATCAGCAGGCAGTCCAACTCCAACCCAGCCAGGACAGACAAATTCATCGCTTAATCCGAACAAACATCGCCACCTGTAAACATATTACTGGAACCATTTCTAACCAGTTTGTGAATCAAGCGATGCAACATATTGCATAATCCCACCTCTGGCCTACCCAAGAGCATAGAAACAAACTGCCTCCACAACGACTAAAGAAAACCTCTTCTTGCCTCCAGGCCACCACTTACCTCTCAATGGTTAACTGTTTATCTAAACAAAATGTACAACTTAAAAAAAGAAAGGATGGAAATGTTCCTCAGGAGAAATTACGCATAAAATTGATGATTTTAAAAGAGTAGATTGGTGTTCATTTTTGTTGCCCGGGGGTAGAGTGATGGAGTCTGGTAGAGGCTCTTTGACAGTTCCCCCGTCCGACAGATGGTGCCGTATCGGGCCAGTGCGCTGCAGTTGCATGCAGGGAACATTACGAAAGATGCCTCCAAGCAAACTTAGGATGCGTGTGTCTTTGGCAACGATGAAACCAGAACAACAATTTGTCTATTTCTCTTGAAAACCACTACGCTGAAGCCGAACTATATAAAGTATTTAACGCGATATGATAGTCAGTATAATGGTATCGCGTTTACTTCATCATGGGAAAATTTTTAAAGGTTTTTTTTAGACAAGAAACAAAACGGAAATTAGGATGAAAATAAATACTGCATCTATTTTGGGGGGGGGGGGGGCTGAGAGGAGTCACTAGTATTTAAACGATCTATGAAAAATATCTCAATAGAGATTATCTAATATTTCTCTTGATAAATACATTTATTCAAACGGCTCTATAAACGGCTCTACATAAAACAGAAACAATTAATCTTACTTCCTAATCAAAATGATACAACTTTTTTAAATATTAAGTTTCAATTTCGATGAGGTTGATCAAGTATAATTATTGTTGATGATCATGTTTGATAATGGCTCTCAGTGATAACATTTTAATCAATGTAACACTGCTGTGTATTGACTCATGTCCAATCCTTATCATAGGCCCTACATTATAATAGTGACAAGTATACATTTTCTCCCAGCACTGTTATCAGTGATCCAGTATGACATGGAATCATTTCTACGGCCAGCCTGTCAGCCCAATGGTTGGTCGTCTATTGGCTCGGTCCGTTGCTATTTTGGTTAATTTGTTGTTTATATAAAGTAGTTCAGTTGAATTTGTCAGTGATCTGGTTCCCTATCTTTCCCAACATCCACAGCTTTGTACATTTCTCTTTAACTATATGTCACTCTTGTATTACTGATAATGATATTGATCAAGCAGTTATGACATAATTCTTTAAAATGGGAGCCATTCTTGTCATCATCTTCGTATTGCATATTACGTCACACATAGTTAAAATAGCCCCTAAATAATGTGCATTGTTTTGAGTTGTTTTTCCTGTATTCATCGCATATCTGATACAATCAAGTAGAGGTTTTACAGTGAGCTACGCACTGCCCATGCTCCGTGTGCACTGCTCGGCTGGCAGTGTGCCGTCCACGCGACCGACACGCGCCGTGCATTGTGCCTCTTTATCGGCCAATAATGGCTACGAGTGGAGAGGAGGGGAGAAGAAGTGATTTGCAAGGTGCCGTTTCTGTCCCTACTGAGGGAAATTAATGAAGTAGCCGGCCGTGAGAGTTGGCTCTTTGACCCGCTTTGACTCCTCTAATCTAAAAGAACCATCACTCTGTCCTCGTGCAGTGTGCAATGCCTTCTGCTATAGCATTGTTCATGTTACAATTTTCTCAACTGCATTCAGCAAGCCCCAAAAAGGGAAAGTATAGTCAAAATCAAACATACGCATCACATGTGCGTTTATACCAAGACATTATGCCATTAGTTCAGAATAGAGTGAAAAACATAAACCTTTTCTCAATCTGTCAGACCACAAAGAAAAAGTAAGGCTTTAAAGAACAGAAATGACACTATATACTTTTGAAATTTCATCAATAATTACTTCACATTTACGTCTGTCAGAAGACTGGTAGCCACTATAGATATAAACTCTAATAAATATGACTTCAGTATAACTATAAAGTATCGTTAGATAACCAGTCTAAGGTGATAACTATCGTCACAGCTGTTAAATCGATGGTTCCGTCAGGGGTGTTTAGGAAGTGTAACTTCTTTGGAAGGGCGTATCGAGGTAAATTTGCCGACTCGGATTGCACTTTGGGGGTGTAAGAAAGCCAACTTGACGCGGACTCACCGACTACGAACATTCTCCACCATTTTAAGAAAGAATTTGCATCCAGTATTCACGAAATGTTACTGTATTCTATCTATCTATCTTCTATTTAGTACATCCATCCAGTGGAGTTTAGTCGTACTTGAGTGCAAATGTGCTTGGTCACGGAAATCAAACGAAATGTGCTGCAAACTAAAACCACGGTGCAAGTAAAAAAAACTTCGTTGTTGTTGTTGCTTGTTTAAAATATGTGTTTTTTGCAAATTGTAAGCGTGCTGAAAGGTAAACTATGAATGTTACTCAACAAAATGACTGGATTGTATGGATTCTCTTGTTCTTATTTGCCAACGGAGGCTCAACATGCCAAATGGAAACGGTATTTGGGGTACTGTGTCACACCCCCTTCAACATCCCTGGTCGCTTCTGGAATTCCGTTAACCTCCATCTCGGAAGTTGGTTTCTATAAAATGGTTGAAGAGTGCAATTTTTAAATGACATCGAATGAGTTGAGTTTGCAACATACCGGTACATGGTTGACCTCATGTTCTTGTTTTGCTAACATTTTAATCTACATAATCAAACCGAGGTTCGGAGGTAAGTAACCATGCCACCAACATTTGCTTAACCCTAATTCTTTTCATGCTTACTAAAGTAGTGCCTTTCATGCTGACTAAACTAGTGCCAAGAACTTTCCACCTGACTTGTTTTCATACTAGCTCCGAGACGCCTAAAATTACTTACAAGATGTCTCCCACCATCTATAGGAAAATTAATCACTAGATGTTGTGTGAAAACTAAATGACAAGAATATGTAAATCCTGTTTGGGAAGCTTTGGTTATCGTGATCACAGATAAAAGATGCGCTTTCCCTCATTACTCACGCCTGCCAAGTCAACAGAGGGTTGTGAACTGTTGCGAGAACATTTAGCTTGCGGCATAACATAAGAAACAGCCCCTCTACCTACGGGCTGTCATCTGCTGTATCCTCCTCCAGGCGGCATTACAGATACAGAAAAGGGGGTACATCACGTCCATACCTACCCCCAGGCACCGCCAAAAGCACCCACCAACATCCCCGTCTATGGTTTAGCAAATTGTGGGGATAAAAATCCCGCGATGGAACTTGCTTGGCGCCTCGTTAAACCAATTAGAACAGCTAATACAGTGTGTTTACACGATTTGGTATCATACCTTATGCGTGCGACCCCGTAATCAGATTTGAAATCTTAATATAATGCTGCATGCCAAAGCACTTTATTGCGTCAAGTCTACGACAAATAAAGTTTCTATCTTAAAAACTGTGTTGTATTTTCCCCCATCCCTCCCATAATCCTCTTTCGAACCAAGGAAACATGGAATCAGAAACCTTCCCCCAAATCCTATGTGAACCATCGATGTAAAGATTGGTACATCCTAACATGTAAAATTACTGAATTTCATGAGAACCTAAAAGGTGGCAAACATTATCTAGCTAATCTTTCAGCAACCATTTGTCACATTTGTGACGATGCACCTACACCACTGACAATCAATTAAGTCATTAGTGTTTGTCCCCTTCTAATTCTTTAGTGTTAATTTAAGCAGCTTGGGTTGTTTGCTCCCAAAGGAGTTGAGACATTTAGAGGAATGGGCTAAAAGTATGCCTGATGAACAGGCCTAATCACTAATGTTGTAAAGGGCCTTGGTCTATACTAGGATTATGTGTGCTATATGAACCAATGTTTTTCATTAGTATTATTATCGTCTATAAGCTCATGCATGTTTGTTGTTTTATGTTTTCGTATATTTATTTATAAGTTACTCCAAAACCAGTACTTCATACTTTCCTTGTTTTATCTATCAAATTAACACGGCCACCTCTATATATAATTAATTAACAGACAGTGATGGACAAAACACAAGCCATTATGATCTACATGGATGTCTAGCTTTTGCTGTTTATTTTGTTGTTCTTTACAAAACAAATGTTTTTTTTTATTAAATGAACATTAGCACAAATGCGCGAATATTACCGGTTGGATTAATGTCTATACAATACCACACCTCTTTCCTTTTACACATTAAAAACAACGTTTCTAGTATTGATCTCTCCGCAGAAACTGAAAGTGAGCAAACAGATACAAGAAACTTGGTGTCCATTCAGACTATGAGTAAAATAGACTGAAATCACGGAATCGTCCTCAATGTCAATCTTATTTCTCTGCCTTGTTCACCTTGTTCATTTTCTTTCCACCTCACAACATTAACGGTCACATTAGATTACAGATTCTTGAATTGCAAAAAAAAGTCCCTTCCAAAATGACACATAATTACTAATATAAAACTAGGTTTGCGCCCCCAGTTGTTGATACAAATTCAACAATATTCCCTGGTGATTTCAGAGACGACACACTGTCTCTAGCTTTACCCCCTTCCCTTGGCAAAGTCACCCCATAATTGAGCTAAACAATCGGCCTTATCAGGGCTACGAACTCTCACTGTCAGTCTGCCTTTCTTTCCCGTGGAATTATTGAAAGAAAGTGGAAGAGGAGAGAGGCAAAATCCTTGGTAATTTGTTTAAGATCTCGAAGAGTAATTATTAAACAGACATGGCCCTTTGTGCACGTGGTGCAATTCCATTCAACTATTGTTAGAAACTCTGTAGTAATGTACGAACTGCCTGCCGTGGAACTGTTGGAATACGCTATGGTTCTTTCAGTACAAATCAAATTTGGATGGTTTCCTTGGATTTTAGCGGTAATTTTTGTGTGACTCATATTTTTTTTCAAGGCTCTTCATCTGTGAAAGAAAGAAAAGACCCCAGCTGTTTCTTAGCTGTTTGAATCTAATGCGTTACTGTGCCATAGGCAAAGACATTATACACACATTCAAGATTTGAATGAAAGCATTGAACTGTGAACAATTGGCCAATTAAAAAACGTTTAAAAACAGCCTTTGCCAACTTTTTCCAAGCGAACAATCTGACCACTTAAAGAACACCCCATTTAACGTCGCAATAACTATATCTAGGTGCATGTTTTAACGAGAAGATAATGAAATTATCATGTCTTCAACGTTTTTTAAAAACGGTAATGCGGAGTTAATTTGAGCATTTGTGAAGCCTTTACAAAACAACGATTCAATGGATTCAAAAGGAGTTAAAATTAAAATGGAAATGTCAATAAGGAAAGGAGAGTTAAATTAGCTGCATTGGGTTTGTTAACAAACTTGTCAGCTATTAGGTAGATAAAGTGCAATGTAACGACAATACATCAATTCAACATCTTGGTGCGACATCTTGATGGCATCTTATTTACAATGAATGTATCAAGATTGACAATCTTATTCATCATTTATCGTTGTGAAAAGAATTTGTTTTATTTGGTCCCGTTTACTTTCAATAATGTTCAACTCCATTTCTCCATTTCGGAACCGTTTTTCAATCTACTTGTAGAACTGTTCCATCCAGTATTTTTAAACTCAAATATTATTTTTTTGTAAACAACATTTTAATACTGTTCTGTGTTCGCTCAGTGAACTGCCATTCACTTTCACCATAGAGAAATGACCACGGACGTTCTCTATGCTCTCACCGTATGCCTTACGACCAGGGCACAAAGCTTTCAATTTACACCTAATGGAACATGATAATGAGCTCACAGTCTACTGTTGAAAAACAGGACCTTCTATTTGAAAAGAGCGCCCTCAACCTGGGAATACTCAAAAACATTTTTTTTAAATTCATCCATTCATTTGCATTGCTCTATCTTTATGATTACTTGTATATATAAATACATGCAACTTTCAATGGGTCGATAATAAAACATTGGCCTTTTGAAAGAGTACGTTTCACTTTTTCTTCAGAAAGAAGAAGTGTACGTCACCTCAAGACGATGCGTGCATCTTTGAATAGAACTTAAGACATCAACAAGCAAATGACATCCCTTATTTATCCAGGTGGCACATGGGGTGTAAAAACCCATACCTTGTCAATCTTTACTGGTGACAAACTTTCAACACAATACAGGCGACACACTGTCGACGATTACTTCCGGTGTCTCTTTTGTAGTACTTCCGGGTCAGTGTAAATGTGACCTGAGGCGGACTAATGTAACGTATGTTCTGCGTGGTGTGTGGTGTATGTATAAGAGAGATGATTGACTATTACGACAGCTTTACCTCTCTGGCCTGGCTGGCGATCGATCAAAAAGTGACTTGGCATAACGAAACAGGTCTTGGTGATTAGGCCCTAAAGTGCAACTGCACTAGGCAATCATCCCTGTCGCAATAAAACGTACACCATTGAATCTACGTCCACGGCAGCCAAAAGCTTGGACAGTAGACGGACCCATAGAGAAAGGACGGACCAGGGTCTCTCTACTATAAGGTCATTTATCAGTAGATTGGATATAGAAGATGCACACGGACACTCCCTAGCAGTACGTCGTGTCAAAAACTTGAGCGAAGTGTGAACCCCGACACCCTTGTAGTAGGTCATTTTGTCCGAAGCCTGGACAGTGGATGAACCGCGGACACCCTTGTAGTAGGTCATTTTTTTCGAAGCATGGACAGTGGATGAACCACTGACACCCTAGTATTAGGTCTTTCTGTCAGAAGCCTGGACAGTGGATGAACCACTGACACCCTTGTAGTAGGTCATTTTGTCCGAAGCCTGGACAGTGGATGAACCACCGACACCCTCCCTCTGGCATAGCGGGTCAATGAAAGTCCGAAATTCCGTTCGAATCCCCACAGTTCATCTTAAAGAATCAAAAACAAACACTTAATTTGTCATAATTGGATAGTAATGGCAGCGATGGGTCTCTCATGAAGTTTTGAAAATGTCTCTGCATCGTGAAGGCGTTTTACTATTTTCCCCACAACATAGCACAACACCGACTCCGTGGTTGGTACATGCTATTTTTTACAAACTCCATGGGGTTGATGTGACATGCTACAGACAGGGTGGTTGGTAATGATATTTTACTAACAGGGTGGTTGGTTTATTTTACATCACTTCAAAATATTCGTTGCAGTAGCTTAATAATCCTTACCAATGAGACATCCACCTCAAGTAAGACTAATAATAACAAACCACTGTTTCCGTTTTACGCGTACTATTGATTTACAAATACCCACCAGTTTCAACAAATGATTTGTCTGTCTATATGAAGCCATTGGTTCGAGATTGTTCACTTGCATTCATTAGAAACACACGGTTCTTTGTGTAGCTATACTGTAGGACTCATACGAAATGATCAAAATAAACCAATCTTATAGGAATAGTTGAATGTCCAACACCTACCACCACCAGGACAATTGATATGTCAAAACAGGATTTCCGTTTACTGCATGTTTTCCGGCTGGTGGATGGATGGACTTTTTCTAGCGCGGAAACTCATTTCAACAGTGGACTGATGGATTTACAATCGATGAATGAAATCTAAGGGTTGTTTTTCCACTTTAATTTTAAAAAAAAAAATATGAAGGAAAAGCACAAAACCGAGAAGGTGGTTGAAGACACTCGTTTGTTTCACTTTATGTTTCTTTGTTTACCTGTTTAAGATGAAATAAACACTTATTATCTTATTGGTCTGTCTATGGGTTGAAAAACAACAACTTAGAATTAAAACACACTGATATTAAATATAGTGACAAATAAATAATATTTATACTAATAAATTCACCCTTTTTAGTCATTTATCAGCTATATTATATACAGTTAAGCCTATATACAGTTAAGCCTTCACGAACGACTGCATAGAATAACTCCCTGCTGAAAAATAATATCAAGAAAAAATTGCAATATCAACACGAGTGTATGGTATGGGTGTACCACCCAGCGAGATACGCTACGCACTATTCCTTCTCAGATAGGGGTTGTGGTGTGCTCACATACAGGCACTCTCTAGTCAACATTAAGGTCATAAAAACTCGATGGGTAAAACAATAATGAGTACACTTAATCAGTATCAAATGGAATAAATTATGCAGTTTAGTTTTTTCAGTTTGGGGAATGTGTGGAACTGAAGACAATTACCAATACTATTGTTCAATTCAAAGACTCAGTAACACAAACATATGAAATATTCATTCCTTTCCCAATACATGAAATGTACCATTGTCATTATTTGTAGACAGTGATGTCATTTCAGCATTGTACTCGTGAGGCACTAAATAGAGAGCGTTCCTAAGCACTAAAATACTAACATTTACAAACACCATCCGCTTATAAAACTGTTTGTACGAATTCTTCAAGAAATCAACAAAATATGTTTGTTCAAATCCCTAACATTTTGACTAGAGAGAACCGCTATGCAGGATGTAATTGTTGCCCTGATGGAACGGACTATTTATTTACCGCGCTAGTTTTCTTAGTTACATGTAGACATCTTACAGAATGGACAGAAATAGACGCTTATTATATTTCCCATGAGGATTCGATAAAGGAATTTTAAATTGGTGGAAATAGTCACCGGCTTTTCTCTTGTTTCATTTTGTAATTAAATGTAGAATTCACTTGGGCTTAGTGGCTTCGTTAAAGGGACAACTGTGTTTCTTTAAATCTCGATTCAAGATCTAGCGTACTTAAAAAAAAGCTTTGTTTTATGATTCAATTTTAATTCACTCAACCCCCACCCCCCCAAAAAAAAAACACCCCCAAAACCACAACAACAACAACACCCAAAACTGCAATTTGTTTGTATTTATTTCTATGGGGACACTGAGTACTCGTTGTGGTTTAGATTCTCCAGTTACTTGGTTGTTTAACGGACGATACCTTCACTTTAAGCGGGAAAATATCCTCTTCCCTTTTACGACTCCGAGTCTTTCCCCCAAGGCGTTAGCCATAATAATAGTCTGGTTCTCTAAAGGCCAAGGACAAAGGAGAGACCACTACAAACGGGGTCACCATAACAAGGGCACCAGACATAAGCGTAAGAAAACGAAGATGGCAATCGACCTATTAAAAAGGTCATTACTGCAGTAATTTCCTCCATTCTTCATATAATTTGACAGGCAATTTTGCCGTCAAGTGTCACTTCTTCCCGCCTGTCATCTTAACACATACGAACGAAAGCAGACAGACATGTTCGTCCAATGCTTCTGGGTTAACCTCAAGCAGTACAGCACAACAAACCCTACTCATTACGGTATGTCAATTGTGTACACAGTAATCAACAATCTTGAGCATAACTCATGGACATACAAATTTTAACAAATTTGACTCAAGTCAGCCGTGGAGGTAACAGCATGTGGTGGATATCGAAGCAGTACTCAAGTACACGTCATGATCCTCAGACGTGGATCGTACAAGTAATGCCTTGCCATTCCTTCTCTAATAAGACCAAGACTTTTTGTTGTCGACTTTTGACACTTAGAGATGTCTTTCTGCATTTCCATCTTCTAGATGATATTGCCGATTGTGGGCAAACCACAGGTGCAAGTAAAATTGTAATTTTCTCACATAATTACATTAGTTTTTAGCACAAGGTCGTTGACGATAGATCGTCAGTCTTGAACGTTAAGGTATAACTTCAATCTTGGCTGAGAATGAAAACCAGAAATGTAATAACACCAACCCAGGCCCTGACTTGCCAAACAATGTCCAATTGTGGCGAGCAATTTAATCTCAGGACACATGGCAGACAAGGCCGGGATTCAATCTGAGCTTTTCTGTTTATGTGAAAGAATATTTTTATTGGTCAGACTCGAAACATAACAAAAAAACAGCTCTCGTTTGAAAATAACTTCGGTACAGATACCATTACCTCTGACAGTTCTGTCTTTGCATTTTATTTATGTAATATTTCTTTCCTTTCGACTTTTTTTTAGGTCAACCACTTGCCACCAATTACACATCCAATAATTCAGCAGAACTAAGAATGACTTACCCTACGGGCATTTCTGACAAAATAACAAGAAAACTGGGTCCTACTTTAAAGTTACTCCGTGGATCTTTATGGATTTGAAGCAGTTTTTGTTCTTCCTTCCATTGAACACAATGAAACTAAATAAAGACTGGAAGTAAAACAATAGTCTGGTGCGTTAATATGATATAACAATACCAACCACCAATCTGTATGTGGATACAAGGAACAATACAAAGATGTCAACACTAGAATACTTTTCAATTGCCGATCTTTGTTGACTGCTCTTACTTGAAGGCGAAGGTATCTATTCCCAGACGAGGCTGATATAATGTGAAGTATCACTTAATGGACTTCTCTTGGAAATAATCAATGCAATCACAGGTGTAAGAAACGTGCATTGTGATACAAAATCAATGTCTTCACTCTGCATTGATCACGATTTCTCATTACTTTGTTGAGTTATAGTCTAACAGTTTCAGAACTCAGAAACATCAATATTGATATTCATTATTTGTACACACAAGTATGGCTCTAGCTTGATATGTTGTATGCCCAATCCTAACAGCACTAAAAACATGTTATGATACCACCATAGAGAGATAAACATTAACTCATTTTGTAGACCGTCACTATGGGCATAGATGAGGAGTATAAGGTGATAGACATCTACAGGACAATCATAAGATGAATCTTGAAGACATTCTTAAATACATGAGTCCACAATTAAAACTACAAATTCTTTATCTTGATGATGATACGAGTTGGAGTCTACCAAGACTCCTGGGGAGGGACAGTCCTCTTCGTAGTTTCCTCTCGTGTAATGAGCTTTCGGATGATTAACGCAACTGAGGTACAAACCCCAAAGTATACACAGTTTTTAATTTAGCAGGATATTGATCTGCCGTGGGGATGATGCTAGTAGTGTGGACCTCCTCATTGATGTATACTGCATGGGGAGGGAAGGCATCAATGCAAGGGGCCCGCCCGGCGGCCGAGAGATGGAGGGGTCTCTATGCGATGCAACTTGTTTCATCTGGCAATGTTGTATCGACAAGTAGTGCACTTGTAACGCGGTATCGCAGCCAACGACAGGTGGCCAGAGTGCTTCGGTATTGTGCACTGGCAAACTCTAATTCAATTAAAACTCCCATTCATGCTCCGACTCGACAACAATTTTGTGGCGGATCGTTGGGAGGCCGGATGCATTTTGGGAGAGTAGAGATTGCAAGGACTGACAATCTTTCCTTTTCGTCTATATTCCGTTAGTTCTCCTTGAAAGGTTTGAATAATGTCGGGGACAAGAAAAGAACGTGATCTCAGGGGGATCTTTCGTCGAACCCTCTGCGTGATTTCTATTCTTCGTAGCGCTGGGCGAAGAGATCCTTAATGTCATTAAAAAGCCTGCCATTTCAGCGCTCAATCGAAGGGTTGAAGATTTCTTTACCAAATTGCATGTTCTTGCGTCAATAAAAAATGTATTGAAAAGAAAAATACTGAAGCATCTTCAAGCCTGCAAGATCGTTGGGGAGCTATTGTAATGCACCTCTAATGCACTCGGAAACGAATTTATTTATAAAATTAGGCAGTGGGCAGGGAACGGCACGGCAAGCACAGAGCGGCAATGAAGAAAAGGTGTGTTCCGGAGAGCTAGGGACAAATTTGACTCCTGACTTCACTAGAGGGTTAGATTTCTCGGAGAATAATGTCCTTTGAGAACAAAAGCTGTTCCTGAATGGATTCTTCACAGTTGCCTTGTTCCTTTGAAGGTGAATGCATTGCCAGGAAATTGTCTTCAATTTTTGGCCGTGGATGTCTTAAGAAGGAGAGAGGGCATAGAGTGCGAGACGTTGATTTTATTCTCTTCATTGTGCCGTGAACTACAATAATCAATGAGAAAATATGAACATCTGAAGCCTACAAAGACTTGCCGACGTATGAAGACATTCCACTGCATATACAATCAACATGCAAACTATTTCCACTCACACTATTGTCTCTAAGAAATCTTTTTCATTCCAGACTCACGTCATTCTTTTGTCCATTTGCTTTTCTCCGCCCAGTTGAATCTTTACCTCTTGCTTGAGTTATCTCAAATGAATGCATTTTCATTTTCGAATTTTTCTTCATTACAGATTGGGGAACTTTTATTATGTGCAAACGGGAAGGTCAGCAAATATCAGATCAGTTTCTCACTTTTAAATTAGTTTGACATTTTGAAGAAATGAAGATTTAATCAAATCTCAATGTTGAAGAGGAGCTGGGGCATTTCTCTCTTAGAATATGTACTGTTTACAACAAAACTGATTTTATCGATACATGAAAGTTACGAAACAAAAACAGCGTAGACTCTAAATGAAAGTGTTTTTTAGTTTTGAATGTTTGCTTAAATACAAACATATCTATGAGATTAAACAAAACAGTGAAAGCTTTTCAATTCTCTTGAAATTGATTCATTGATTCATTGTTGTTTTTAAATAAGCTTATATATTCTATTCGAATTCATGTCGGGTCCTATAGTTGTTGCTCATTATTAATTTGACTCTGGTTATTTCAAATCACTCACATTAGATGTCCTTAAGGAAACGTGCACGAATCCAGATCGAATCTAAAACTCCTTTAGTTTACATTGAGATAGCAATAATGGGGTAAGACGTGTATGTGCGTGCTCTGAGTCAACCACTGATTTCAAGACTTTGGGATTTCTCTTTTTGATTGTCTGTTTGATTTCTCCATCTCGTGTCTACCACGCAGGGGTGTAATACACATCTTAGTTATCTTTGACCTATAATTCAATAAGGTTTGCCGCGATGAGTCTTAAATGACGGGACTTTGATGACCCCCCCCCCCTGGTTTGATTGAGGTTGCGGCTTTCCCGTCACGCTTCGGTATAATAGAAAACAATCCTACAACAATAGAGTTATGATGGATCGCTAAAGAACAAAGGCTTCATATTGGTGATGTCACTATGACAACTTTACGCTAGAGTATTACACATACCAATATCAGAAGACAAAGTTGGTATTTTAGAGATGCAATTTGAGCTCTTTCCTCTCGGCCTGGTGTCAAGATTTGTTTTATTTAAAATGATACCACATCATTTTCTTCAAAAGTCATTGTTATTTTAAAAACCATATAAAATTCCCCCTTATGATGAAAGCTTGCCAAGTTTGGAAAAACAGTTTCTCGCTATGTTTTCACATCCCTTAAAAAGAAAATCAAGCGTGTTTTTCTATCGAGAAAATTGGCTGTGTATTAAATAATATCGCCACGACTGTACTGGCGGTGTAAGGTTTGATGGTCATTGATAAATGCAGCGTGGAGTTTTGATTTATTGCTCGATGATTCATTTGTGTTTCTTTCATTTGAGGCATCAGTGATCATCTTATAATACCAATTCTTATAATACTCAGTAAGCAGATTACTTCTTGGCGGTTAATTTTAGTAATTACGTTATCTTTGGGCGACACGCTCGGCCGCAGCTTGATGAGGGAGACGAGGGCAGAGGGAGATGCAGTTCTATCTCTCCTGTCTTAAGGACAGATTTAAGACACGTAACTAAGAGGATAGGAATGGATTAAAAAATCAAAACTTCATCTCTCCACAGGTTTCTCACTTGTGTACGATCTACCGTTGCCTTAATCTATAGCAGTACGTAGTCAGATGTATATGGCAAGTAGTTTGGGATTTAATAATCACAACAAAGGCATTTCCCGCCATCAAGAGTCTGCAGTATAATTACGAAGGTGACACAAATTGAGCCAAAAATACACCCACATAGTCGAAACAAAATGGAAGCCTCCCGCTCGCGTGTTCTTCTTTGAGGCGAGGTTTCGTAAAAAATCAAATAATTTTTGGATAAAATAATTTCGCGACTGCCTTTAACTTGGTTACAAACACGGATGTATGTAATTGTCTAGGAAAAGAGATTGAAATAAAAATATACAAAGGTGAAAAGAAATGTTTAATAGTGTTAGTTTTTTTTACAAAAAACTACCTACTTTTCGTAAAGAAAAGAACGATTTTCGAATTAAGTTTACACAAAACCGATTTCAGGAAATTGGGCATTACAATTAGACATCAAGCAATTTAAGCCAACTGAAAAAATAGCAATAGAATTATCAGATAAAATCAAAAGACAAAAAAGGCTTTGTGTACATGTCTACGGTTGTTTGAGTAGATTCATTAAATTTGCATCTTAATAAGGTGAAAGATGCTGAATATATACGTCACTTATTACATCACATAATTATTCACAAAAAATAAAACAAGAAAGGGACCAGTCACCATACAGAGAAAACACCAAATGTGATAACTAAGGTTCTGCCATGATGCATTGTCCTGAAGACCTCTAAGCAAATCTAAGCTTAACATTTACCAAAGGAGTAGACTTAGTATCTTCCTATACCTAAACATTTTTCAAAACACTTGATCACATTCTCAACCTTTATCATGATAGTCTGTTCTCCGCCCTTCGACACAAAGTTGCCAAATCGAGGCTGAAAGCAAAAGACAAAGTTGTCAAACCGAGGCCGTATGAAAAACACAAAGTTGTCAAACCAAAGTTGCCAAACCGAGGCTGAAAGCAAAAGACAAAGTTGCCAAACCGAGGCTGAAGGGAAAAGATTAAGTTGTCAAACCGAGTCCGAAGGAAAAACAGTCTGATTTATTTTTCTGAACTAATATGTATTTAAGAGAAGGAGATAATCTGGAGAAGAATATTGTTCAAGGAAATGTTGAAGGAAGCCGTTCACATGACATACAGATACTCTGCTGGACCAATGGAGTAAAGGAGCTGACAGGTATGTCTATGACCACAGCTTTGGATAGGAAGATGTACATCAAAAGGGTCACAATGAATCGGCCATGACTCTCAGGACGACAACGACGATGTAGTCAATGTGTGTACAAAGAGGGCAGCGAACTGGCATCTATATTGGTATTTGAATCACTAGTCTACATAGATTTCATTTCATTCTCACTTCTTTGCTTCCACATTCACCTGACTTCTGTATTTCAAAGAAGATTTGTCATGCACAACAGATGGTCTTAAGTATAACCGACCACCACTTGAATCATGGTGACGTAAAGTATGAGACATCAATCGTTACATAGAATCGATTAATGAATGTAAAACGAATCGGGTAATCCTCTAATCGATTTATCTTTAACTAATTGCTATATGTATACATGTTACATCTGTTTGGTTCATGAAGTACGTTATATTTTTGAACAGAAAATAAGTCTATATGCACAAAAAATAGAAATAAATAAATAAACTTGACGCGGTCTGATAAAGCATTGCTAAGTTGAACGAATCAAAGACACCCTTTGTAAGCCATCTGAAGAAAGCCATCAGTGTAACAAATTAAGAAACTTTCCCCTCGAGTAAATTGACAATAACATCACAGAGACTCGGGAAAGCAGTGGCAGCAAACTGACCTACGTTTGTTCCGAGACAGTTTATAAAATACAGAAAGCAGAAACATACATGAAATATTTATGAATTGTTCACAATTTCCCCATTGTGAATGGCAACCTTCTACATGCAGTCAATATACCTCTATTATGCTGTCACCATCTTGGTCTTGTTCCCTGTATCCAGTCACAGTAATGGATGCTAATATTCAACGTACATAAAGGAACCCGACTATATTTACCTTCCTGCCTTGGTTTGGCTACATAGAGTTGAATGGGAATACCAAGATGGCCGTACCATGATAAAGGTCCACATATCAACCTATGATTAATTAGTGTTGGAAAACATGGTAGATTACAAGATGTAATCCCTGACAACAATAAACAGATGAAACATCTGCCACCAACATCCTCTCTGCTCTGGTCTCTTATAGTTGTCTTTACACAAGATTTTACTCAGCATGTTCAACCTTTTGATGACAAAATTGATTTTCTTTTTACTCATTCAATATCTGGTTGACTTCTGATGTTGTTTTTTGTTAGAGTATGGGGGGAGCTTATCCGTTGATATCGATGATGAGTCGCGTGCCGGAGATACCAACAATGCCTATTGTTATTAACGCCACGCGCAGGCTTCTTCCCCGTCTTTTCTTCGATTGGTAATACGCATGTCAGATCGATGTCATGAAAGGCTTACATGCAGGATTAAGACATCTGTTAAACACAGTATAACTTCCTGTCTATTATTACGGAATACCATGCTTTCAAGTCATCTAGGAATAGTGGTTTTTATTCCTACCATACTTTAGGTTGAGTTTTTTAGTTTTTGTGTTTGAGATAAGCACACAACGACTATAGGTCAGTCTTTGTTGTTGTTGTTTTATACTCTTCTGGCTCGGTTAAAAGGAAGGGAGAAACATTTCAAACAAATCCAATCCTATGCGGAGAAAGTAAGGTCAACTGACTGCAACTAACAGTATTTCAAATTCGTAATAGTAAAATTGACAATCGCCTTAAATAAATAAACATCCGGCATCAATGATCAGTAATCTCGATGAAACCATGAAATCAGAAATATCTCAACTTGACTTTTCACAAATAACAACGTCTACATTCCAATGTACTTTCCAGTGTCATTGCAAACAATTTACAGACAGGAATTTTGGCAATGTTGGTTGGCTATTTTACATCAGCTCTCAATACCGCATAAACATGCCCAAAAGAAAAGAAATATAACATTTGGCTTATTTCATTATATGGAAAAATCAAAGTGAATTTGATCATGAACCCGAAGCGTATCAACTTGGGCACCAGACTTCTTCATAGTATCGTCCATGTATACAATACACTGACAATAATAGTCTGTTCCCTCTAATAAAGGCATGACACAGCTCTGTGGATGAGAGACACGGCGTTCTACAAAACACACCCTCAGTCATAAACCATCTCCACAATAATACCATAAGACCCATCACAGCTCATCCGATGTTTCTCTTCTAGCTCAGTCACATTTCCTGGGAACATTTCCCAAGTGTAATCAGACAATTTATGAAGAAATTGATCCTGCTCCAGTTCGGACTTAAACAGCCCTCCGGCTGGTAATTTGCGCTAATTGTATAGGGAAATCAAGGCCTATCTTGAGACAATACGCCCTATTACGGAGCCCTGCATTGATTACTACACAACAGTATCCTCTACTCGGTGTGTTGGTTGAAGACATGCACAGGGATATAATTGAAATTGAGTACTTAAAGGTACCGTTGGAATCAGGATCAGGTGGAATCTGTTTCATTTTCAGGAAGTCTGTATAGGATCAACGAAAGAGTTACAAACTGCAATGTCAACCGTGAATTTAATTTTGTATTTCACTAACTTGTATCATCGCAAAGTAAAGGTTATTTCTGTAGGATTACCCCGTTTTTTTATTTTTGACTAAAATGCAATTTCTACGTAATGTTGAGCTGAATCATTTTCTAAGATTGATGTCAAAATGTTATTGTAAATTTAATTCAATTGATGTAGATACGCTTGGTGGGGATTGGGGTTGAACAATGTTCAGTGGAATGAACTACAGAGGAAGGAAGCTTAACGATGGTTCTGAATACAATCAAGACTTAGAACCATAGGGAGAGTCTCTTATCAGAACCGAATTACATAAGCCAGTCCACCACCGTTGGTATACATGACCCGACCTCAAAATGACAAGCCTCAGAGCAAAATATCAACCTGTAATGTCAAAAACAATAAGATTCTGATCTTGCCATATTGTGTTTGTAGAAATCATCACAGAAGTGACATAAAAAACATGAATGCATACTGTAGACTATAGTTACAGCAATAAATCTCACAACAGCCTCATACCATCCAAACTATAGACCCACACACCAATATATACCACTATACCTACACGCCATATTGATTGACCAGTACACCCATACTTTGCTACACAAGAAAGAGAAAACCTCGAGGCTTATTTCCACTCATTGAGGCAAGAAACCCCGGGATGCCTGGACTTGTGGCAACAAACCCACGTTGGGGACAACTGCAGACACAGTGGAGTATAAATCTGTATTGTTTGACTTTAAGGTATTAAGGAACTTCAATAATAAGACCTTTTTAACAACATTCTAAAGATTGGCTATAATGTGCTTCAACGCTGCATGGTCGCAGACAATGGTCATTTGAATTACAAACAGTCGTTGTCTCAAAAGTTTTGCGTTCAACAAAACTACCATAAGAAGAAAACTGCCTGCTGTTCGGTCATTCTGTCAGAACTCTGAAGTAAGTCGTAGGATACTACTATTCAGCACACTTTCTTTGTATGTAATCGTGAATAACACAAGTTTAATTTGTTTCTCTGTGTTTAATTACACAGTAATCCCTGGGTGAGAAGGTAAACTCACGTTTTCTTGTAGCACTCTGCAGTAACTCTTTATCATCAGATCACGCGTGAATTTCCGAGAGCAGAATGAAATTGTCTACCTTAACAGTCATGAGAATTAAATATGCTTTTACATTGTATTTTCTTTGCAGTCAGCGATGTTGGTTTTAAGACTACTGGTTATTTGAGCGTGCAGTTTTCCCTTGACACACGTTTTGGTCCGATACTGTACGAATCAATAATAAGTGGTTTCACGAATCGTTAAACGGTCGAAAAACAACAATAATTGAATAAAGTAAAACAAAAATTCCCACTCAGATAATGGCGGCAAGATGAGATCTTTAATCAATGACGTCACGACAACGATTGAAAACGCTGTTGATTCTGGTCCGTATGCACTGGTGACGGGAAAAGGGGGCATCGAGGGACTATTGACTTGTAAACCAATAATGCCCGGGGCAATATAGAACCTGACTATTGCCCGCAATAATTGCCAACTCTGTTTCTGCGCGTGGAATGTGCCTGGTTTAATACGATCATAGGAATTAAGCTCTGATTGTCCCAAAGTTTCTCAGGGGAGGTTAGTGGGAGCAAGAAGACTTCAGAAGGACTTATCGAAGACTCAAAATAAGCCTAAGGATGTGAAAAGGAGTTGGATAAAATAGATGACGCAAACTAGAAGTCAGTCTACGGTGTAGGTGTTGTATTATTGATGTACAGTAGAATGAAGGGATAGTTGGTTGTATTCTGGGTTTTGGGGGAGAATTTCTTCACCAGCAAAAACAACGATTTATATTTCACATTAATTAATAAACACCGTGAGTTTCCAATTTCGATTTGCAATCTTTAAATTTGTTTAGTTTATATCAACGAAAATAGGGGCTTTGTTGTACAATAATTTTGTTTTGTTTTGTTTTTTAATCTCGGCAAATGAGTCGCTTGCTGTAAGGTCGGCGCTTTCTCTACCGCTGACAAAGAAATCTTAAAAGTTAATATTGACACATTATAGGATCGTAATACAACAAGTCAATATGTGCATTGAATATTATAAGCTTGACTGTTCTTTCCAACTCGCTTGATATGGTTGTCTAATTTCATATTTTATTGTTGTTTAATTGACAAGAACCCCATCTGTGGAACCTGTTGTATGTTTGCAGATGATCATACGCAATGGTCGTATGGTAAATCGTAAACACACACGAGTGGACAGAACGACTGTGTGATGCCGCAATGTATATTGACATAATATCATTTACATGATTAGGGATTGCTGTTGGTGAACTAACTCTAGATGACTGTCTCGGATCGACAGTGGTGGAAGTTAAGATGTGGCTAGAGTCTGGATGTCTAGATGCAGCCAAATGCAATGCTATAAGTACAAGAGATGCGCTCCATTTAACAACCAGCAGACAACACAGGATGCAATCCAACAGCCTCCCTCACAAATCATAACAGTCCAATTAAAGCATCTAATTAAAGGGTATTAATGAAATCAATCAATTAGCAAGGTGTATATAGGAGCCAAGATTGCCCACGGTCATCGAAGCCTAGGCAGTACCAAGATCACACACAGTCATTCTCTGCATACTTTCTCATTAAATGTCAATTAATTCATTACCTTTGCTTAAATTGTATAATAAGCCACAATTACCAAATAAAGACCGAGACAATCGTCTTCAATTTATTTTCAAAACACCTTCAAGTCCCAGACATCTTAAATACGAAAAGATAATTAACAGTGTAATTTTAGACAGGATTTTCCCCCATAGATTCCTTCCTTTATCGGCACTTGACATCCGACTGGTAAAACTGAGCTTCTTTGTTTACAGTACAAATGACTAGATAGAGAATTTGGTAGAAGCAATTTTGACTTCGTTCAAATGGTCAAGCTATTCCAACATGACAGCTTGTGTTAAGAACCGAAAGTATTCAGGAAACAAACACAAGCTCAGTTTATGTAAAAAACATTACAATGAGCATAATGTCAAAATTTCTCATTAGCTTTTTTCATATAGTGCGGTGGATTGATTTGAAAGGATTCGGGTCATTTACCTTTATGTTTTTAGAACTGAAGACAAGAATTTCAAACTTCTGTCTTGACTTCATAATATCGCTATAATTAACGGAAGCGAAGATTCTTTTGTTTGCAATCAAATATAGATACACCCAAACGTTGCTCTCGGCTCCATCATATTAATTAAAATCAAGATAATTTACTGAGCTCTGAAATCAAGTTAATTAATCAGAGACGGTTCAAACAGCCTTTTAAGAATTCGCTTGAGGAAATATTGTCAGCTCTTTGACAAATCCAAGATGCTGTGAACAAAGCCCTGGAATATGGAAACACCCAATCATCTTTTTCGATCTCGACATAATGACGTCATCGGAGCTCAAAAACTAACATCAACTTCTGAAGACAATTTCAAAACGATTGATTTTGATACCTTTTCTAGTTCTCATTTTCAACATTTAAGCTTTCATTATTTCAAAGAACCCCTCTTATTAATTCTGGATCCGCCCCTTGCAACTCCCTCCTCTCTACACATCAGCTATAATCAGAAACGAGGGAAGGTGTACTTGTGGACATCAGCGGTTTAATGGAGCCACGCGGACGGCCAGTCTCGCACGAGTCCAGATGAAATTGGAGGGAAATCCAAACTGAGCATGTGTTGCTACGAGGTGCTGAAATGATGCCACGTAGTGCAGATTTGGATCGGTTTTGATGAATCTAGGTATTAAGTTTATTATCAACTCAGTGCCTAAAGTGAGAAGTTGTCTGAAATGGTGCCTAGTATCATTAAGGACCTCACAGCCACACGTACCCGAGACAAATCTTTGACTAGGAATCGCAAAGGCCAAATTGACTAAGAGGTGATTAAATAGGGCACCGTCAGAGCCGCGCATGATTTGCACTGTTTACCATCAGTCTTGTATTACTAGAACAATATTGTAAAAATGTAACTAGTGTGACTTGGATGTGGCATGAGGTAGGCGTGGTTACTCAAGGCATGGAGGGGAATAAGACAAATCAACCATGAGGAAGAGGACAGGACAGTGACCCCATGTGGCGGTATCTTGTACTTGATTACGGCAGAGTATCAAGCTATTGTTTTAATCAATATGAGCTCGCCTTAGGACATTCATTGGGAACTCAGATTAATTGACAATATCGTTTAAGATAAATAAAATTCAGTAGATAAACAAGTACTCACCTATAATATTACTTTGCTCTTTAATCCGACCAGGTTAAGGCTTTGCAATGTCAGTCTCGGCTGGGGAGTGCACGTTCCATTTGCACCAACAACGATATCAACCCGGGGACAGTGGCTGTAAATAATAAACAGTTCAGGTTATAACTTCAGAACTGCTTGTATAAAAGCATAAGGTCATCGTGAGGTCATTTCCATGACCTAATTTTATAGACACATTTATAATCATGGTCAGAAAATTGAGCAAGCCCAAGGATCTGCACGGCTGTTTATTCTAACTGTCTGAAAAGATTACAGAATCTGACTGATTCCAACTAAAATTCAAGACTGTTTCCAAATGTTATTAATTAGTGTCGTATTTATGGCACGTTTTATCTTAAACAACCTGTCATGTTATGTTATGCCCTTCACCTTCAGCTTCTTGCTGGTAACATGCCCCTTTGGATAAAAGGGTCACTTTTTAAACAAAAGGTTGTAAAGAAACGCAACATGTCAAGAACAAGTCACATTTTTGAGTACCACAACGCGCTTTTAGTATACTTCACTGTCACCATGTATAGATAAAGATTTAATTAAAAATGTCCCTTTGGAAGGACTGGTCAAACTGTTGCCTTGCGGCTGGTTTATTTTAGTTTAATGCTGCGATGTCAGTTACTTTTCTCCATCTTACGATTACAGCCGTTCCCTCTGGAATCTATAATGAGATTTGTGAGATTGACTTTGGGCCTTTTTTAGTGTGACGTATCTATATGACAATCATATATGTTATCAGTGTCATCTATCGGTTAGAACTCTGACTGAGCCTGTCAAGAAAAAAAATGAACAAAAAATAAATATATAACAATACAGAAAAGATGAAAAAAGAAACGATAAGGTTTCGACAAACTGAAAGTAACGATTTGAAGAATGCATGACGCATTATGTATAAAATGAGTATGCATATATAGCCTAAGAGAATTCTGAGATGAACTCTTATTTCTAGCTTAATCAAATTATTTTTGTTTCTTGCTGTTTTTGAAACGCTTTCCTTTTTTCTTGTTTTCATTCGGCTAAAGTGCTTTCTTTTGAGTCAGAGGCCAACGCAATCTTTTGGAAATAAAACAAACTTATCGAAGACTGAACTTACACTGGAGATGTTTATCACAAGTTTATTATTTTATACTACAGCGCTCGCAAAGAAAATTCATAATCTCATTTTGCTACACAAAATCATCAATTTCATAATTTTTACATGGTGAAGATGATTTTCATGGATGAGTGTTCCTCCTGTGAGGTACAAAAGTTCTTTCTCTTTCATCTTCATCTGAAGGCGGTTAAAAGCGAGCGCTCTTTTGTCTGCTGCTTGCAATTAACCTTTCACAATCGTAAAGCTCTTTCCTCGTCAGACAAGACCCTCTCTCTTTCCTTAATGCAGTATCTATCCTTCTACCCGTGTCTTTGTTTGCATTCTTGACAGTTAAGTCCACGTCAAGGTCGAATATTATCGCGTAATAGACTTGATGCTTTTGTTGAATGGAGAGTGGGAGTAGGTAAAATGGCGCGGGCCGCTCTCAAAGAACAGTCCCTCTTCTGACGTCACGCAGAGTAGTTGAAAGACCGCTCCTAGCGGACCACAATGTTTTCAACATGTCAATTATTTTGTGACTTGGAATTAAAGACTTGAAACGGAGGTGCAGAATGCTGAATTAAGTATTGTGAATTTTGGATTGTTTTGTTCAGATGTTCTATGGGGAGAAGGTAACTATGGATTTGATACTGTAACGAGACTCTCCATGTAGGAAAGCGTGGGTGTCATTGTGTCTGGTAATGCAGCGTCTACCTCGCCAAAGAGACAAGTTAATTTTAAGGTGACATGTTGCATGAGGAGGAATCAATGTCATGCATTGTGTCGACTGAAATGTCATTCTACGTTTCACAAAAATAGAATGGGGAAAGAAACTATAATGACCAAAAATATCCATTGCAAATTTTCTTAGAATGTTTGATTGAAATTTTGAAAGCATGAATGAATCGATATATCTATGACCGGCATGGTTTCTACTGCAATTGTTTGAATTATTCAAACTTTTGTGCATAAACTGAATTTCAATTTTGGCGAAACTTCATCGTGGGCACGTTTGGTAAAGAATAAGCTGAAATGACTATAGCTAGTATTTTTTTATGAGTTGACATAAAAAGACAAACAAGTAAGATTTCAATTAGATGAATATTTCATATGAAAGCTAGGTTAAGAACCACATTGGGTCAACAATCAGTTACAAGTGAGTTCATCGTTACGTGCGTGCGCATGCACTGGTTGGCATAATTAGTGAACATCGCGCCTTTTTGTATGGGACTGATGGTGGCGTGACGCACACGCGTTTGTGCGTCTGCCTAGTGCACAACTTTACGGCGTTTGCCAACCAATACTGTGTACATACACATGCGTGAATATAATTAGCATATTTCATGGAAAAGGTCCGTTGCGAGCAATATGTCTATATAAACTTCATATAATATAAATGATGAGCATGTTTGTTCGTTTTTGATCCTTGTAAATGTTGATGTCCATAACAAACATAAGTTTCTCAAAATCTGTCTTGTAATATCCTCTTCAAATAATTATTATCCATTAGCTTAAATCTATAGCCTAAAAATCAAGTTGTCTGTGACAGTACAGTTTTCTTTATTTCATGCACGCGCCATAGTTTGAAGTAGCGAGTGCAAGTTGGCTCTTATTGAACGTGTGACGTTGCTATCTAGCCGCTACCTTTACGACGTGAGTCGTGAGTCTGGTCGCCTAACCATCATTAGCGTGGCGTGACCAGCAAAGTGACTTGAACCACAACATGGCTGCATCTAACGCTGTATGCCATTCTGCTATAATGAGGAACTCAGCGTCAACGGAATGAAAAAGGTGTTCATATTCTGGGCAATTGCGTTGCCATATTCAACAGGCTCTGATGATAGACCGTAGCACAACAACTGCTACCTGCTGAGCACCGATCCCGCCTCGTGAAATTTTAATCATGTTCTTTCTGCATGGCTTCCCGCCATAATGTAGCCGGGAAAAATGTTCCGGTATTAAATGCCACGGCTGCCTGACTTCATAGCATCTTCAAAGCTTGGGTAGGATGGGGGTAGAAATTGAAAGGCCAAGTCGAGAGGACGGGTTGGAGATTGTCTCTGTGCTCCATTGCACTCGCATGATGAAAGAAAAGAAAAATGGAGTAGAGAAACTCATCATAAATAAAAATGACAATCTTGAAGCCGCGATGCGTCTGGCAGGTTTCACCTTGGACTCAGCGCACGCTTGGCTTCTCACCGATTCCCCCTATGCTTTTGGATATTAGTTATTAACTGCAAGCCGTATAAGAAGATTGTGATTTTACGGAGATTGTGAGAGCATGTCTCATCTAAGATGTAAGGGATGGGATAGAGATGAAGGAGGGAAAGGTGGAGTGAGAAGGCAGAAGCTGAGTCACGTCGATCCATTGTGACTCCCCCGACATGCCCGAGTCTGGCTTTGATATCACAACAATAACGATCCCCTGAGTCTTCTTCGTATTATACAACCCTACGGCCATGGTAATACCCTCACATATCGCGCACCCAAATATTAAATAAGTAATTGCTTTCATTGGGAGTGTATTGAGGGTAGCTGCATCGGGGACATGAGCCCCAACAAACATGGCTTCTATGGTATCGATGCAACACGCACCGAATGCTTCAGGCCACCACGATCGGTTACTCTATACCCAAATATGCACGATTCTGCCGCTGGTCCATTGAAATGATTCAGGAGGATCGACTCATTTCCAGAGGATGGGTTTCAATGATTGCTAGCTTTGCACTCAGGTGTTGATTTTTTTTCCCCTTCTCTCTTTAGAACAGATCCATTAACCCCCTTTAAAACGAATACGCGGGATCGGATGGATAGTATCGACTAGCTGGATAATCGATGAGTGCTTGTACATGAAGGTTAACTATTTAGTCATGCGTCTTCACAATAATTACCCTAACAGGTGGTAGTCAAACTCAGCTATTATTTATGACAATACTAAAAATAGAAATATCGCGTACATTTGATGTCATTAAATTCGGAGTGCTGAGGTAACATTTAAAAACTCGTTGATTCTTTCACACCTTTTAAAATAAAAAACAAAGAAAAAACCACAGCCATCAAATTCCAGTTGACTCTAATAGAAGACACTATTATAAAAAATTAATAGTCGCGTCAGTATCGGACTGTGATCAATCCAGCGAAAAATTAGCCCCGCTGCACCGGCCCTAAACAGCTCATGAAGGTGTGATGGCAGGCAGACCCCTAGCCGAGCCGGTGAGCTCAGGTGGCATCATAATGGGACCAATTAACCAAATTGCCAGGAATCCATTGCAATTTACATATTGACGGGTTCCAAGTGACGGTTAACCTGAGGAAGGGAACTCTTCCGGGGGTTGGATGGGACGGGTCCCGGCGTCTCCACTCTTGACAACTTGCTGGCCATGCATGGTGACGAGCACATTCTTACACGGTGAACGGACGCATGGTCCCAAGGATGTCACTTGCATTCAAAATGGAGGAGTGAAATGTGACGTCATGCAGCCATGGTTTCATGTTTATAAACTGTCACGATTTTATAAACCCACCCTCACAAAATGACTATAAAACATAACATGTGTATTTTTTATTTTTACCTTATTTCATTTTTATACAAGTCATTTTGAAAGAGACACTGTCCTTAATTAAACCAGAGATCATAGAGGAAGAAACAGAAAGGACCTTTCCCTATGGGTAAACATATGATCGACTAGGTTGGGTACCAGACACTATGGGACAAAACTAAACAATCGATGCGAATAAATCAGAACATCACGAGATGATACCATCATTCTTTTACACGCTTGCAATTCCTGTAACTTCTTTTCTTGATATCCAGGCAATCATATCCAATTCGTATTGAAATGACGTTTACACAGCAGCATGAGCTACAGTTGTTGATGGTCTTTCGCGCTTGCGTATTATCGCCAGACGCGTGACTCAAAGATGCAAAATGGCGAACTTAATTGGTGGGGCCATTGGGGAATGGTGACTGTGCTACGCTAGCCATTTTGGCGGGAGTGGAGCCAACTACGATTACTTTCGCGAATGATTTTACGATTCCCCATAGTGGGCGGATAAGGTGACAAGGTTGCAAACCATACAAGTTTTATATTTTATTATAATGTTTATGCGGGATACCTTCGAACAAAATTTCCAAGGCAGTGGTATTTGTTTAAGGTAAAAGAGTATCTCTAATGAATATAAATTAAGTTTACTTAAAAAAAAGAAAAAAGTGTACCATAATTAGCAATTAAGAAATATAACCGCACAATAAAACTGATACATTAATAATGGACCATCACCATATTTGGCAGCCAAGGAAAAAGTTCCATCCTGTGATTTTCACCATTATCCTCTAAAGCAATTCGTATCTCATTTGATTCTGCATCATAATGTCAGACTTCGGCATCAGTATTGATATGATAACAGTTTTTGATGTTTTTATTAGACATGACTTTATCTTGCTGTCATACAGGTCTTTGTAATTAAAACCTTATTTTAAAGATGGCGAGTTTAATCACCACACTCTTCGGGAGGCTTTTCAGTTCCGGTTTGAGGATATCTTAATCTAATATTCGTGCAGCAGTAATGTTGATTCATTGATATAAAGCAAACAGGTGTGAATAGGCAAGACCATGTTGATATCATAGTAGATAGACATTAATATCACGATGATGAATGTTGATAAGGATGTTACTGTGACAATCAGGATACTAACTCGATTCATGGGCCTCGGTTCCAATGCAACAATGACACGAGCTTCCCAATTCCTACGTTATGCATCACCGTTAGCTACCGTAAGTTAGAGTCACCGTTTTCTATGAATTTGTACTTTTGATTTCAAACAATACCTTTACGGACCATTTACTGCCTCTTCATTTTGTAATCAGCTTATTATATGAATCACTGTGACTGTATCCTTGTGGAGCATTATAAAGTCAAGTCTTTTGTTAAATATGTTGAAATTGTATTGAAGAATTGAACATTCCTTAAACCTGAGCCCAAGATTTGACCAAAACAAAAACAGGGGCCACATCCCGGGCTTGGAGATTGGGGTGGGGTGGGGTGAGGAGGGGGGGGGGCACGTAAACGGTCATCTTTGTCAAGCAGCCTGTATGCTCAATCCCAATTTAGCTTTGATTCGCGATTCATAATTGTGACCAGCCTTTGTTTTGGGAATTCTTACTGAACAAGACAAAACCGTTCCAGAAAGAAAAATGTGTTCTACTGTTAGGTAGTGGAGCTAAACAAAGCAGGGGTTAGTAACACAAACGGGTCTCATCACACATTGCATTGGAGTCGTAGGCCCTGTGCTTTTCAAAGCCAGTTTTGCCCGAGTGTTTAGCCGATATTAGCGGTAACCGATACGTTGATTACCGCTTCATAATTCGCTCGCTAAAACCATGCCCGGACCAGTATGCAGGTATCACCCGGAGATATGAGCAAATTATAGAAGGATACTCCAAGGCCAGGCGTAGAAAGAAGTCACGACCGTTACTACCAGCTCCATACTCATGAATTTCATGAGGTGAACATTATTATTGCAAATTCGGTCGGCTAGGCGGACGGCGCTTTGGGCCGGTGAATCACTTTGACCGCTCGGGGACGAGGAGAGCGGTGGGGAGATTGAGGAGGAAATGGTCGGGAGTGCGTCTTGTAATTTTCTGGGAGCCCATCAACCTTGCAAAATGAATCAGTGTGGTAGAGACGAATCGGGCGTGACTGAAAAGGGCAACTTAAGAGTCAGTGAAAGAGCAGGATGAAGTGGTCGGACGTCTTAAGATGCAACAACGGATTCCTTGTCTTGGCAAGCACACAGTTAACAATGCCTCCCAGAGCACACTGGACCCACTGTAACTGTACAATTAAAACGGTAGGGGTGGAGGGACGGGCTGACACGTGACGAGTATCGGTCACTGGTACCGAACTGCAATACATAAAGCAATAACAGTGAACCATTAGTAGTTCTGGTAATATCTTCTAGAAGTAGACTAATTTTGTATCTGTTATGTCAATGTCACAAGACTACACAAGAAGCACTTGGCTACTGGAAAGTACAATAAACCCAACACTATTAAGAAATATAGCATGAACTAAGTGATGGTCATCTGGAAATATCTGCCACGCTTGAGTGCAGTCCATACAACAGGTTTAATCTGTACCACAATAATAATAAGCAGCACTTTATTCCAGAAAGATCCTTTCAAATAAATTATCATTTCCAATGACATGCGTGTTTTAAACCCTCACCAGTAATGATAATTTTAACACACATTCAAAAGGAGAAGTGGAAAACATGCCCGCAAACAAAACACATTTCCAACCAGCAACCCCAAGCCACTCTTAATCCAAACTTCAAAGCATAAATAATTCTTCTACCAGAGGGGGAAGGTCGAGAGAGGGAAGTAGAATCCGGCAAAAAGAGAGCCATTCAGCTGACGGTGTTTTAGTGAATCAGACGAATGCATCATGCCATTTACTGAAAACTACGTGATTCATTCAACAGATTATGAGTTGATAAAGAAAAAGACGATGCGATCGTTATAATCTCCTTCTTGGCAAACACAAACCCAAAACAAGATGACTTTAATCAAAGGAAGTAACAACAAAAAGCATATGGCAGGAACTCAAGCACGATGTATTAGCAAAACAAGAACCAAGGTTGACAATGTGTATTTAATCAAGAGTATGGTGATGAAGAGAGCGTTATGTCTGCCTTCATTCTACAATGTATGATGCTATAACGGGGAAAATACGAGGGAAATGGAAGAACAACAACAAGAAATGTAGACTACGATTTGAACCATCTGCACTCGGGCTAGAGTACGCGATATAATGGACTGGGCTCATGGTCAATGTCTTGTCATAGTCTCGTTATAAATGACTTCAATGTTTTTCTTCCATCGGGCGTCGTTTAGTTCCCACATAAAATAACTTGCAGTTTCTATATTAAAGAAATTCAAGTTGAGAGAGGGGAAAAGATATTGTGTTGCCCCTCTAGTCTTATTACTTTTTGCCCTCATATTTAGCTTTTAACAATGAGGATTTGGTGGATGGTGTTATAACGTTTTTAGCCGACTTCGACTCAATAAAACAAATATCACACGAGGTAAATTAACCCTCACCAATCGTGTATCCATTTTAAAGAAAACACCTAAAACTGCATGTTAAATTCACAACAAACCAGAATTTTAATAATATAATATCTACATGTTGTAAACATTATAATTTGGAAAGCATTATCCATCTAGAGCTAAAAGCTTTTGTAATATATACGTTTAGCTTGATTTGTCCGTCGAACAAACACTACCATAATGAGATGTCCACGAGCTCTGATTTGCAAAATTCTGCCTCATCCTCACGGATAAGACGCTCCACGATTACTGCAATCTCATCTCCTCATACTTGTATCTTCTTTCCAGCATTACATCTTGTCACATAATGCATCTTACGCCTCGTTGCAGTTTGACATTGAGATGGCAGACAAGACGAAGCCTATTAGCATCTCTCTAAATAGTTTCATATCCTGCGGCACCTGATGCACCTAGATTCAGATGCGTATCATTCTGATGTCATTAACGAATGATAGGCATCGTCTAACAGAAGACGCGGATGTGGTCAAATCACTGCTGATTGGTCAGCCATTTAGCAATTCGGACTGTCCCTTAGCAACAATGCATGCATTTGAGAGAGATTTCTTTTAATACCGGAAATACAATGGTGTTTCTTTTAGTTGTTCATAAATTTGAATTGGCAAAGACGGACCGGAGGATACGAGTGGTTTATATATCAAATTGTTCTCATTGCTAGTTAAACATAACAAAATTCAATAATTTTATTTCCTTATACGATTTAAGCTGAAGGCTGCTTTGTGGATCTTTAGAAACCAGTTTCGGATGCTATACGTGGTACACATGTGTTTCTTATGTCTAATCAATCAGCTAAAATGATTAGAACGTTGTGCATGCATACTAAGAATTTGATTGTATTCTGATTGTAGGTAGTGATAGTAACAGTTCGTCACACTGGTACCCAGGTGAATCTTCATTGCTACTTCATCACTAAGTGGCCAATTGTCCTCATCCAAAGAGATGTGCTCCTGCAGAGAGAAGACCTTAGAGAGTGGCTGAGCATTATCAAGCCCCGGCCTTCTGAGAGTCACCAAAGGCCCCCATCTTATCTCTATTGCCACGGTCAGTCTCCCGAGACGCGGTAGTGAAGAGTGCTACATCAAAGCATTGCATGATTAGATTTGATTCGATCTGCCAGTGAACAGTGTCTTATTCATCCTCAAGTCAGGCAGGTCTGATGACTCTGTAGGATTCAACAGGCCGCCTTAATGTATACAACACGCTCACCACAAGTTCAATGTTACAAGATGGACGGATTGGATGAGAACCGTGTGTTTTCTTATGTCAATCGCACACGGTCACTGGACAATGGTTTTTAAAGTTCAGCATGACCGTCACAGCGAGCGACTTAACTTCCTGTGGGGGTCAAGCGTAAATTTTATGGATGATGTACAAACTGTAATTAAAATACACTACCTGTAATGCCCAATGATTTGAGTTAAATCAAAAACACATGTTATTTCAATTCATTATAAGCTTTTATCAATGTAATGAAAATTAAGTTGTCATCAAATAGATGATTAAACCGAATGAAATACGATGAATCATTCAAGGGGAAAAAAATGTATCGCCACCCTTTCATGTAACCCACTGATATTGAGTACTTTTTTATGTCATCAACGGTACGTCAAATCTACCATACTCTTCACGGGTGATATTGTACTGAATTTGTACCTATACTTTAACATTCATTTCACAATGACCTAGAAATACGTCTGTGACTTCTGCTGGTGGGATCCACAATTTAGGTCAATTTTGATCGCAGAAATTTTAAGTTTTGTTTCTATACTTTTCATTTGACGGTGTTGACGGCATTTTTATGACCTCTCGTATTCAACTCTATACCACAGAATCAAGGTTACGATAATCAAAGCTGGCTGTCTTGATTTAAATAATGCTACCTCTGGCTTTCCTACTCTGGTGTCATTCAGCCACATTTTATAGGCTTTTTGCTCGTTTCCGACGTTTTAAGTGGGCCAGAAAGCCAGGAAAATGAGCTAAATTGAAGGACATTACTAAGCCATATTTGTATATTTTGTGCCTCTTCAGATTCAGTGTATCTTATTCCTTAGTCCCCATCACTCACGATGAGTAAATTTCACTTCTTGCTCTGTACACAATTTATCCACTGGCTGACAATGTCATATCTACTTGCTAGAATTGATTGGAGTGGTATCCACACACATCCTTGCTCTATCTGGGAGATAGTAACAAATTAATGAAATCATATGAACCACTTGTTCAGGAGCTACATATTGAGGGTTCAAGTATGTAAAACACCTGTTTGTTAAACTAGAACACATAAATCCTGTGAATGCTGATTGTATCGTTATACGGAGATCCATTTTGTTCTCTCTTTTTTTGTCTTTACTACATGTTCATTTTTTCCCCACACTTATTTAAAAGCAATATGCTCGTGAGGTCGAAACATTAAATTAACGTTTAACAACAAAGTATATTATTTCTTTGCTCACAGATGACCACCGTTGTGTATAGGATACATTATACACACAAAACCAGCACTTTGGAACAGACAGACAAAGAGGTCGTATATTAACACTAAATTCAGAAATAAAAAAGGTCATTCACAAATGTGGAGGAATTCTCTTCTCCACGCATACCCGGTCCCAATCTTAAAATATATGGGCTGTGTCCTGCACAACACGTTCACAAACTACCAATGTATGATAATGTAGGGATCTTCAATGCTCTGATCGAGATCTACTTCTTCTAAAGCCAGGTCCCTGTGGACTGAATTTATCACAATAAAAATGCAGGGTTGGGTGCAATCTGTCTTCACCTTGTTGCCGACAGCCTACCGACTGCCGACAAAGACTCTTGTGCCGTACAACCCACGAGTCGGGACCGTACGGACAACATCGGCAGCACATGCAACAAATCTGCATACATTTTCCTCGTCCCAGAAGTTCTAGTTATGACGGGATTCCCCTTTGAGGTATAAACAACAGTGACATAAATCGATTAGCCGGTAACCATCTTTTTATTGTAACGAATTTACGTGCCAAATCGCTTGAGAAATTTGCTTTGCTTAGTTCTAATTTGGAATGAGACGAGGTCTTCAGTGGTGTGCCGCTCTTATGCCACAAGTGACAATATTGTACGTGACCATCAACATAGTCCATCTCTTTAAAGGGATAGTTCTGTGAATGGACAATGACATTGAAAGATTCTGTCATCTGTTGAAAATTCTGCAAACATTGTCACACTTGGAACACTGCTTTAAAAGGGAACAGGAATAGTTTAAATGAATAGTTCTATGGATGGACAATGACATTGAAAGATTCTGTCATCTGTTGAAAATTCTGCAAACATTGTCACACTTGGAACACTGCTTTAAAATGGAACATGAATAGCTTAAAGGAATAGTTCTATGGATGGACAATGTCCCTGAAGGAGCTTGTCATCTGCGGACAACCCTACAGACTCCGTCACTCTGTGTGGGAAAACTGCTCTAAGGAAAAAAGAATAGGAATAGTTTAAAGGACTATAGTTCTGTGTATGGACAATGACACTGTTAAAAACCCTGCAAACTTTGTCACGCTGTTAAAACTGCTTTCAGAAAGAAAAACAAACTTTGACATAAAGATACTTGGGTAGATCTACCGCTCAAATGCACCACCTTTTACCAGTGACCTACAAACTTTAACTTTATTTTATTTTCAATACCAACGTCTTCAAAGGGAGAAGGTATCGCTAGAATTCTCAACCGTTAATTAATTATACAGCATCTATTCCCGTATTGTGTCACAAAAGGAAAAACACTTGTCCTTGACTTTCCACTCAAGTGATCCAACTTGAGGCTTTACATATTGACACAAGTCACTAAGATAAGTCACATTCAAAAAGATTGAACCATGCTTCTAAGAAAGACCAACTACATATAAGGTCGGTATAATTATTTGATTTCAAAGAGTTATAAACAAACATAGGTTTTGGTAAGCCACTTTAAACGCAGCTACATGTGCTGATATCCATGTTTTCTTTTAGCCTAGCGGCTTTAATCAGTCAATTGTTGTCTAATCATGTGGACTGTTTGCTGATTCTCAAAATCACTCCCAAAGACCCTCGTCTTTTTACCATTCTCGGTGTCAAATTTGTACATTTTGCTACGACGCTTCAGGAAATAACGCCGCTGGTTGAAGAGAATGTGACAGTGATGAAAATGCTGCTACTGATGTTCCTGATAAGAACTGATGGAGTGAAAGAAAGTCGAGCAAAACGATTACCAAAACGGATGCAGCAGAGGGTTGTATTGACGTAGGACCATAGCTAAGTACGCATGCTCAAATGAAAAAAAGGCGTGATGCGTGTCTCTCTCAGACCGCGGTAAATTTCGTTGGGACTTCTGACAAAATGAACAAATAAATATTAAATAAATTAAAGCAAATCCTCGGTAAAACTTTTTACAGAAATTTCACTAAGCTTAATTTGTTATCTTCAAAAATGTCACTTCAGTAACAGTTATTTACATTATAAGATTTGCATGTGGTTAAATAATGTGACAATACCTTGATTGTTGAATCATAAAACCTGAACGTAAGATCGAAAGTGAGTCTTTAAGTGTTTTAATAATGATGTTCAACTTGTAGACATTTCCAATGGTTTGATAGGAATGAGAACGGTCCTGTCATATTCAATTTCTATGCTACTAAAATATTTACAAAAGTTAGTGGTTAATGAGTAATTTTGTGAACTCCACTCCACTTTTGGAATTGTGTCGAGTTGATGGCCCTCTACGATACAAAGTATTGATTAATACGACCGTATGCTGCCATCAAACCATCAATTACACTGTGGTATAACACCACCATATCATCCTCAACAGCACAAGAGGCTTAGTGTGGGATAATTAATTAAACTATATGAATTTATATTGCTACACATAGTGAGTCGCTGGCCTCATTTCAAGTCGTCGGCTCTTAATTTTTGACGGAGGCGAAGCTATCAGTGTGAATACTGTATTGGGGGTCGAGGTGCATGTACTTTGTATATAATCAAACCTTTTTAAAGGTGATGTAATAGTTTCTGTTAAGCATTTCTGTTAAGTTTAATTTATTCAAATCTGTATTTGAAACAATGTTATATGATGGATTAACGAACGAGCAGGCAAACAAAATGGCTACACTTTGCCACACTTGAACCGAAACAAGCCATGCACGCGGTGTCAACTAATTTGAACATTTACTGCAACCCACAATCAAGGTGAATTTATTGCAGGACGTGACCCGGAGACTGCGATGGGATGAAAGCACATCCACAAGGTCATCTATAAATTGGCTAAACACTCCAGCAATTTCAACAAGAGATGAAGTCAACTTGAAAATAGCCGTCGATTTTTCGTGTGTCCTTCTAACCTTTAATATGAGAGCTCTCTATCTAATCCAGATGCAGGCCCTGACCAGGTTTATATGTTTAATATTACAGAATGAACGAAGGTTATTGGTAAAAATATTAATAAAACAGAAAAATAAATAAATCCAATTCATAGGGGATTTACTGGGACATGAATACAATATATTTACTCATAGAAACGAAAGATTAAACGGACTTTGAGTTGAATGGTTTGGTTATCATGTAACTATACATATCACAGATCTAAATCACTAATGCACGTCACCATTCTACAGAATGAAACATTAACTAAAAGCTTTGGAAAGTACAATCTTCGCCATTGTCTTTAGCCCTTTTTTAGTTTGTTATGTTCATACAGGACATTGATGCAAAAACAGCTTACTCTAATCGTTTTATCATAATAAAAAAAATATAGAAAACAAAAAACAACTAGACGGTAATATTTGTCTTGAAAAGTAATCTGCATAAACTATGTAATTGTACAGTTGTCTTGAGCCAGTTACACAAACTCAAAGATGACCCGTAAATTCTAAGCTCAACCGATGAAATGGTTCAACAAGTGTGTGACACCACACTGTAGATTGGTGTACTGTACCGTCTTATCATGTCTAATGACAGAGCCTTCATCTACAAATTGTCCCCCGTAGATGAAGCTAAGGTTGGGGTATGGGTTAGTTACATGGTGGCTGCACGCCCGCGTGTGGTTTTACGCTTCACGTCTTACCCTAGTCACTCTCAGGTAATTGCGCCGCGTTCAAATCTCTTACTTCCACGTGACTAATATGACAAGTTTCATTCTGTATTAATGGACCATCTGTCCCCTGTACCATAGCTCATAGCACCAACACGCAATACCATTTTTCGCCCGTCTAAGTAGCAATTTATCCGCGCTAGGTTGTTGGATTTTTTCTCCTTCTTTTCTGAAAACCAGCCAACTATGTTGATGTCAAACAAGTCTTTACAGAACTGTTTTGGGATTCGGTAAGATCTGTTTATTTTTATACCTTAACACTCTACCTTTGTGTTTTCATTGTTTCTTTCGTTTTATGTAAACTTCCAGAATGCTAAACTGACCTTTATGTTCTTCTTTCCTCCCGTTTTTTAAACATAGGACCCTTTTACTAGATTCTGTCATCACATTCTCCTTCCATCTCTCATGAATGACTATATTTGAGTCTAACTGTCTCCCTGTTTCCTCCCACCTACCCAGCCGGTATATGGAGTCTCACTGACCCATTGATATCCCCTTCATCAACTACCTACTCTCTCAAGCTACACCGTAATGTCTATACGATGAAGGAAGGAATATGCACATGGCTTTGTATGTACATCACTTATGTTAAGCACCGTATGCCTAGTAAATGCCTCCTGCACGCTATTATTATATTCGAAGATTAGAGGCACACATTATAGGCCCCTGATGTTAGAAAAGAGAAGAAATGTACTTGGTATTGTTTTGTTTGTAATAACTTATAATTTATTACCAGTAAAAACGTGCATGAAACAAATTCATATTTTCTCATTATCTTTCAAAGAAACAATGTGTGGCGTACGAGTGAGGTTATTCGCCCAACAACAAGTCAACTTCACATCCACGATGGAATCAATCCGTGACATCCGAGCTTCTATGAATTCAACCTGAGGTTCTTGGTAACTGTTCACTTCCACCGTTCGTGTATCAGCTACTTATAGCCTTCATTTTCGGGCAAGTAATGCACTGTTGATGAAACCATATCTGCCTTTCCGATTGTTTTCATAATTTGGACTTTGTACCGAAACAAAATTCTGTCTGAGTCTACATGCAAGCTTTCTATTAGCTTCAGGAGAAGATCAATTAGGCTGGAAAAAATTAAAGGTAACCCGACTAAAAGCAAGCAGACATTACATTTTTGTCTTCTACATTTTGTTTACTATCACATTTGTTCAGAAACGTTGACAGCGGTCTACTTCATGGTTTAAACACGGGCTCCCCGTATCTTCGTATGGAGAATTGAAACAAACAGAAAGAGTACTCATAAACACGCATGTTCAACCATCACACACAAAGAGGTGTTGCTGGGTGTGGCACGTGGTATAGTTTCTTCATGGTATTCTTCATTTGGGACGTACTTGGAGCTACCTCGGTCCAGTCTAATCAGATCTTTGACATCAACTCACACAACTTTTGTGACGCAGAAAAGGGCGTCATGGAGTCAAACATGTCACAAGACAGAGTGCAATATTGGAAACACAAATTAGTGGCCCAGACTAAATTCATTTTGGCAACTGACTGGGTTTATTTGCATAGTGCTGCACCTTATTTTACGTTCATCAATATTTGACCTTCACCTCCATCTGATCGAAACGGGCGGGCCTGATTAAGGTGTAGCTAAGTTATAATGATATTAAAAACAGTAATTGTAAGCTCTCTTAAACCTAGTAACACTGACAGAGCCGTGATAACCGATACACCTAAAGACTTCTCTTTAGGTTTGTCTTGTAATCGAATTCAAAACAGGAAAGAAAAGACGGCACAGGGAAACACACAGAAACACACAGACACGCAGCACGAAGAGGAAAAAAAGCCTGACATGTATAAACATCAATAGCTAAACACAAGCTGTCCTGTTAAGGAGACACTTAAGGCTTATATGAACGGCTGCAGCCCACTCTAGGAATCATTACACGCTCGTTGTGACCACTGCTAGGCGAAACAGTGGTAAGGGAGATGATGCTTGTGCTGACTAGCCGCAGGGAGAGGGGCCGAATAACCGGCTAGGATTACACTTGCTGCTTGTAGGCTTCAGAGAGGGACTTGTGGATGTCTTGTACATGTTCTTTGTATGTTTTGGGTTTGGCAGCATGCAACACTAATAAAGTCAGATTCAAGTGCATATCTGCCATAAAGGTATTATTCTGGAGGAGAGAGAAAGAGAGTAGAGTCAAGCTCTACTGATGAATAGTGTATGACACCGAAATCGAGTTTCAAACCTTCTTAAACATGCCGAAAAATGGCAAACACAAACTCAACTCTTGGTTTTGGAGTAGTTCATTAGTCAAAGTCTAGCTCCAAGACGACAACGTGTTCCCTCCTCAATGTGAACAGCATGGTCCCGACATGAGGCAGTATGTGTTATGCTGTTACGCAGGGGTGAGAGTCATCGCTCACTAAAATGTCTGAAACCATGCTCGTAACTCCGAGGAGGTACATGTTGCAATGATAACATTTTCCCCTTTTGGTAATCCCACCTTTTGGTAATCAATGAGCTTCTGGAAACAGTATCCTCACCACGAAAGAAAAAAAACACGATTGTTGTACACATGGAGAAAATAACAGCTACGAGGCAGACATTAACAAATCTGAATTCAAATAAAAGTATGAAATGTCTCATCTCTGTGGTATGTATGAGCATCATGCATTATGTACAACGTTATGAATTCATAATAATAATTAATAATAAACAATGTACAATATTATCCAGCCCTATTTCTGAGACGTAAATAGATCACTACTCTCTTAAAAACGCTTGTGTTTAGAAACTAATAGGAAAACGTGAAGGTTAAGATGAAGTCTGCATCTTAAGACTGCATCACATTATGTCTTTCTTTCTTTCTTACAGTAAATATAAACTCCGCATCTTTAGTGGGAATTGTCTTCTCTGATGTCCTACGTTGCCATGGCAACCGTTCTCTTGAAGGTTGCGCTCAATTTCCATCGAGGCAATTGATAAAATAATGATCAAACTTATGTTTAAAAATGAGTAATTGTTGATGTCGCGGTGTGGTTCCAATATGCACCCTGTAGAGTAAACGTGCATCAGTCCCTGGGCGTTAGGCTTGTTCCATCGGTCAACATAAGCTCATGGCTCAAGTAAATAAAGCATCGCGAGCAAAACGTGTACAGAGGAAAGCAGGCACGGCCAAATTGATTTGCCAATGTCTACATGAACAGTAAGACTAAGTAACAGGTCGTTGTGTTTGTATAAAGCTGTGACTCTTCAGCTAGTTTGTGTAGCCATTGAGCATCAACGTTTCAAACTATTGAGATGACTCTGTTTGATACGTGGCTGCATTATAGTGATCATCAGTTATCCCTCTTGAAAATATATATCAGACCTATTAATATCGTATTTCTTTGTTTACCGAATATTGATTCTCATTCTGGAAAGGTGCCAGACTAGTTTGCCCTTCAAGCCTCGGTTTGGTTTCTATTCATTTGAGTGGTAGGTAGGAAAAAACAAAATGGCGACACGATGATAAAGATCTATACTTCTCGGTTAACATCTTCGCGGTAAATTGTATACGAAACAACAACAATACTTAAACTGCATCTTTTTGTATTATTGTTTAAATTATTTAAATAACATGAGCATTTCTCAATGCCATCCTTTATTTAAAACAAAACAAAAAACAAACACACAAACCAACAAACAACCTCCACAATGAGTTACTGTTACTTACGTGTCAGTATGATCAATTAGCACAAAGATTTGCATAAAGAGAGTTACGCGACGTCTGCATGTCACGTACACATGACCAAGTTCCCTTCAAAACATAGGCACCAGTTTATTGTAAGAACAAAACAAAGTATTATAAGTTACTTCTAATAAATGATCTGTTAGTCACATGGTATATTTATTTCAACTCATTAGGAGGCCATTTGGGACAGTCCAACCTTTTACGTAGTCACTTTTCTTTTAATCCATCTGAATAATATAACAAGAATAACAATTCAGCTAGTTCAATATAAAGACATTATCAAACTACAAAATGACTCACACGGTTTTAAAGAAATCCCATTCCAGCCTTTCTAAACCGAACCTTGTGTCGTCAACTGCCACATTTTACTTAACACATGAAAGAAAAAAATGGACACGAAAATGTAGACGATTTCTCTCGTCACTTTGAAGAAATAGAGAGAGAGCCTCTCAAACCGATACACCGAAATAAATTAATTTAGAAATGAATTTTGTATCATATACTGGGTGTTTGTTGCGTGTTTGCAGGGTCCTTTGTCCTCTTGTTCATGTTCTGTTTCATTTCTAGCTTTAATAACCCGGGGCCATTACTGAAATCTTCAACAGGCGAGCAGTCATCATAGCCGGAGTTCATACCAGAAGAGCCCTTCAGATTCAGTCAGCGGCCCGCTTGCTACGTCATGTAAGCCAGAATACAACACTTGACCAATTGGTGTTTATTTCGCCAAGCACTACGAGTATGCCTATTATTGCATCGGCCCAGCTCTAAGATACGTTAGAATGCACGCGCCCAGAGCAACTTTGCTATTACCGAAATTAAACTCCGTAGTGTATCTTAAGACTAGATAGAAGACAATATTTAAAAGAGAAACTACTCAGTCGGTCGGCGTACAAAGCCCTGCAGAAAATATAGCTACATGATTTATATCAGGTACATTAGATTAATTTTCTGGAGCTTCGGTCGTGAATTCTATTTACCATTCCAATCGGTGGTTTCTACTTGCCTAAATTATCTACGAGTAATTTGGTCTGTTGCTAGTGTGGTTTGTTTTGTAGTAATATAAAATGTACACACAGTATGCATGTGACGTCCAACTAGATACAGACACCGCGCCATTTTGTGCCATTTGTAATTGCATTGTTCATGAATCGTGACGCAGCGACTACGAGCCATAAACATAACCCTGTCACATCAAGTCCAGTACACAGAAACTAGGATTAAAATGTCGTAACAGAAAAAGCAAGGCGAGATAATTATTTTGCTTTGTACAATTGATTCGCCTTTGGTGCTGATCATATCTAGGATGAACCACAACCGTATTTAATTTACTTCTGAGTAATTACAGTACAGAGTCAGCACTTGCACCTCAACAAATTATTTTATCTTTTTTTTTCCTTGAGGGAACATACGGGAAGCAGGGGGTGATTACGCTGCGTGTTTTGTCACATCTGCCGCTCTTACTAAAAACCCAATGTAAAATGAACAGTCAATATTGGAATTAAAAACTTCGGTTTTTCAAATATTACACTCATTTTAAAGGCACTTTGAAGAAAAGTCTACAAAAAGTGTCATACGTTAAATATGTGTGATTTGGTTAGAATGTAAACCTTGTCCTACGTCATAGGGTTAACTGCTTTTCGCAGATTCAACTTTGACGGAAGCAGGAAAATCAGTTTGAAGTAAAGCAGATTTGGTTTTTAGAGTGAAGCGGTGTTTTTAAAAGTACCTATGTTGGTTTGGTATCATACACTCTAGCCAGAGTTTTCTGTTTATTTATAGTTCATTATCATCTTCATTTTCAGTAAATCCTTGTAATTTTATATTGTTTTGTGTACAAAATCATTTTAATAATATATATAATTATATTTTTGTTATTGGTGACAGGGGTCTGGTTGACACATCTTTCTATGACAGTTTTAATACTTGTGTATTTCATTGACTGCCCTTGCTCAACCTTTATTCATTGCATGTTTCAAAAACTAAAACTAAAAATAAATAAATAAATACTTTGTACAAGCTTTGTGAACATTGAGCACTTTCGTAGTTCAACGAAGGCACTGAAAGTATAGCCAAACAACAACAGTTTATTTAATTAATAAAAATAACATTTAACATCCAAACTAATGACAATTTCATACACGAGTGTCATCTACAGTTATGCAATATTGCATTTAACAGGATATTCCTGTGGTAAAACATGCCCTCTGATATAGCCCAATAAAACATCATGTTCATAAAATAAAAAATGAAAAATTGAACATTTTGCCCACCTACTGCAAAACCCCTCAAATTAAATAATCCTCCGAGAGCAAGAAAATTAATATGATTCCGTTGCAATCTGGGGGCATCCATTTGGAATTAGACAGCGGTTTTCTCATACTAAATTAAGCAAACTGCCCCTTCGGGTTATATGGCGCGAGATTATTCGCTTTAATTAATTATATTTCCCCTTGTCGACTCCACTTATAACCTGAAGGCAACATGGAAAAGTAACCTGAATCAGCGGGTGGATATTAAGAAGCACACACCCGTTATGCCGCCCCAAGAGTAACAGGTATGCTTATTAATTTAACAGGTTTAAAGGGAACTCAATTAAAGATAGCAAAGAGTTATAGGAAACAAAAGAAAGGAGGAAAAGACGGATGAGCAGACTTGCTTATCAGCCTTTTTTCCTGTTTCATCCCTTGAGATACAAGTTGATAATTCTGATATAAAGCCGAGACTGGATCTGAAGAGCGATTTAACAATAAACACAGCAACAAGAAAAGATTGACACACAAACATTGATTAAAAAACACAGAGGGGCGAGTATGTCGAAAGGGCATCAATGCCTAGCAACGGACAGTATGAGAACCACCTCATTAAAAAGGCGGGAAACTAATTTATAATAAACATCACAGACTGCATCGTGTTCACGCCACATCCCCAAATACTCACACTATACCCCAAATTCATTACATGGGGCCTAATTAATGGTTAGAGTATGGCCGCTGGTTGGGCAAGTACATGCACGAACTAAATCAACAGTTTTTCATAGATGAAATTCATATTCTACAATAATATTGGCATTAGAGTTAAAATGTCTATGCATTATACAAAACAATATCTAATTAATTCTAGATTGTAAATGAAGTCTGGGTGTAAGAATTGACTGACAATGGTCTTTCAATACCAAATGAATTTCAAAGCAAGAATGTAAGTCAGATGCTTAAACGAAATCTTAAGTTTTTAGAACTTATATGAAGTTTTATGACGTGTGAATTGATTTTGATACCAGCATAGTTAAAGTGGCAAACAGGTTTCATAATTTCAGGACTCCAATGACAAAGGCTATAGAGGGCTGGTATCATCAGTACTATTTGAAGATATATAATCACTTTAACATCACAGAAGAGACACAAGATTCCAAACACCAAAATCAAAGTATGGGTACGAGACGTTTTGTTTGGAGACATTTTGAGTCTTATCTAAACCACTCTTATCTTGAGCAAATTGAAAGAAAACATTGACTGATTTGTCTGACAAAAATAAAATGGAATATGCAAAAGAAAAAACAGTTAAGTGGAATTATTCATGTTTGTGAATTTGAATGATGCACCCAGGCAATAGTTATTGTGTGAAAGACCCTTGATAAAGTGTACCGACCTATAGGGGTACATAGCAAACCAAATGACCCATCAGGTGAAATATGGACTCAGTCATAGTTTGTGGTCGTCCTCGCATATTATGAGCCTGCCTTTCCCGCAAAGGCTTCCATATTTATCGATTGTAAATCAATGTTGAAAAATTAATGAATGTTGGGAGCCAGTGCAAGGATGCGAGCAACACGTTGCAATACACGGGAGACCTTTCCAACGGGCCGTGACGCCAATCACGCTGCGCCCGTAACTAACCCGTCAAGACCGGCGCGAGAGTTTGGGCCTCGTGGCTTGTGCCTCTGGGGTTCTACCCTGATGAAGTATTCACGCGACAATTAAAGAGATCTAGGTGAGAAATCTCGAGACATATGATAGTCTACTGAGATGGTAGTTGTATCAGGTGCGGCCACGCCCATTATAAATGTGCAAATAGGTACTACTTGGTTAAGAAGATTCATACTTTACAAAGTGTTTTGGACAAACAATGGTTTAGATTCCTTTATGTTCAAACCACTTCGACACCACTTCATCATATCATGTTAGCTACATCAAATTTGTAGGATTTGTTTATCTTGTTCACGGTCTACTACAAAAGCAATGTCTAAAACTGTCTGCAATAAACATCATTCCAGACAATTACATCTCAGGTCAAGCCAGAAACATACGTTTCATTTCATTAATCCGAACATGAGTTTCGAGAACAAAATGGTGAAATAAAGTAAGGTATTCTACTTACCCTTTTTTTATTCTTGAGGTCGTCCATGTAGAAAGTTTTATTTGAGTTCATTCACACAAACAGTTCAGGGTGTAGTCCATTGTTATTACGGCCTTAACGCTGTAAATGAAACAAAGATAGATGTACAAAACTCAGATTTCTTATCCAATTTGTTTTGGTTTCTGCCTCAAATATTGGACTCCAGCAGATGACATTTTTTTTACATCACAATTGATAAGTAAACGTTTGGTTACCAGACACTGACTAGTCAATAAGCAGACTCCTTCGAGTCTATCTCGACACTGTGGCAATGGTACATGATCGATTGATTCAAAATTAAGGTAATTCATTTCACTTGTAACTTAGTCAGATAATAATAATTAAAGTTGAATAATGCTAGTTTGTATGACTGTCGAGCTGATAGATTCAAGTTTGAAATAACAGTTATGATTTTTTGCTTTCTGGTTTTATTGTGACAGATTTGAAGAGGAAGCATTTTAGTTCATCTATGTGAAAATGGAACCTCTTTTCGTTCAACATTTGTCTTTATTTAGAACAAACAAAGAACTTAAATCGAATTAAAATAAAATGTGTTTGGAATACATTAATTAAAAACAAGTTGTCTTAATCTCAACAAAGGAAGAGAGAATGTTGTTTCTATCTTTAGGTTTAAAGGAACGGATGCAACAGAGTCTTCCAGTAGAGCAGAGCGAGGCACCAAGACTACCCTCTCCCGCCTGTTAGTTTAGCTGTCCAGGTGCTTGCATTTTAATTTCCCGTGGTAGTTTAGGGTAGACGCTTTGCCCGGGCAGTACAGACAAGGAACTGTGTGCTCAGTTGTATGGTCCCTCTAAAACCCCTACTTGGACACGGTGCGAGGGTCGATATTATGGAATCAGCGCTCCCTAGAAGGTAACTGCTGGAGGATAATGCATTTTTCTCACTGATTTTCTTTTTTAGAGACGTAACTCAAATCTCTGTATGAATATAAATTTGTCTTATTTGTCGGTTATGATGTTGTGCCTAATGCATTTTGTGTTCATGACGCACGAGTTGATCGCTAAGTTCTCTTGATTTAGCCGACAGTATGCTGAAATTTACTGGACTTTCAGTCATGCATGCTTAATAGGAAAAATATTTAATTTCAACTCCGAAATGAAGGTTTCAAAATTCCAAACAACCATGAGTTGCTGCAATGATGTCTGAAAATTACATTTTATTAGACATGACACTGATGTTTCAATTGATGTTTACTCAGTTCTGATTGTTTGCCAGAAGTTCTATTTTCCTTTCTTCTCACAATATTTTAATACCACCCTGCGTTTCTGAAAAGCAGTCTCATCCATTAAATCACACGTTTTCTATCCACGAATAAGTCCTATAGCCGGTCTGTTTGTTTGTCAGTCTGTTTATCTGTCTGCCCTTGTAAGATAGGCATTGTGGTGTAATTTTGTAGGTAGGAACTTTACTTGTGGGTTTTTAACAAGAAATATTAATCAGGTGAGGTTTGCGGTAACAAAGAAAGAAATTTTTAAAGGAAAGGGATACTATAGAAAAAAAGAGGAAAGCCCATAATGTCGCTCTACTCAAGACGTCTGTCTCGCCCCAAGTGCCCTGTATTCTCAACCAGAACCCCTCCCTCAATGTTTCATCTCCCTGGATGTCGGTCCGATCGAAGCCTTAAACAACATCATCTCCGATCCTCAGTGGAGCTCTATATCGCCCAGACCGACGACTATAACAAACAAGGTCAATTTTGACCAAGAAGAGTACCAACAATGTACTTTAAGGCGAGCGTGAAGAAAGCTAAGATCGAAGACGCAACAGGAAGGAGGCATGGGGCATAAAGGACACGTCGATTTCGGGGCCGAATAACCGGCTGCTATGTCAGCCTGGTTGAGTATGGATTTTGCCGATAAGCGTGTACTCGCAAGAGATTGTTTTCGATTCGGCAGTTGATATATCATCATCATCCATACATGATGAGCGCATGGTATGAGGTGTACGTGTATATTGAAGAAATGGAATTGGACGTCATTAAAGAAATGCTTTGGACTTGTGGGAGGAATAATTATTTAGAATTAAGCTAAGATTTGAGGGAAATCGCTTCCAATCTGAAGAAGTGTGAGTCATACTTCTGTAACTATTGAACTTTTAGAGATAGCAAAAGTACAATTCCAATTCCAACGATTTCAAGAAGGGAATGCCTCGCATATTAGTTCATATCAGAAGAGAATTAGTAGAAATGTTGAATGACATCTTTCTGAACAAAGTTTGAATACATTTCATGCACAATGACCTTTTCATATTTCGAGATAATTGTTGGGGATATGCACTTTCCATCAAATCCACATGTTTGGGAACGTACTCTGTATACTTCTATAACTGTCCAAAAAGAATACAACGTCAAACATTGGTTGAAAGGTAAATTATATGTTCAACATTTCAATTTCCTAAAGAATTACACTTTGCTGTACTATTTTGAGAAGATTAGATTGTTTTATAATTGTTTGTACTTCCACGCTCACCTCAAATTTCACAAATCTCTCTCAATTTAAAACCCTTTTCAAAGAAAATCGAAGAAGAATACTCAATGAAATTCAGAAAATGTAAATTTGTCTGAAGGTGAGAGTGGATTGTAATGACATGTACCTACACAATATTCAGCACTTTTACGCTCCTCTTAACCTGAGGTTTCCGATAAAAAACACAATCAGTTGGGACACAAAACCCCTTTCACGGGCGAAGAATGCCGGCCAATCGATAATTTCTACGATGACAAGAATCTATGGGCTAACTACTCGGCACGAATTTCATTTGCTGATGTGTAGTTCGGGCGAGGTGCTCAATTTGCGAGCCTCGTGAACTATGATGCATTTGAATCTTACAGAAATCCAAACGTTTACACAAAATCAGGAGAGTCCTTTGAATAAAGACGCTGCAGCTCGGGCTATTGCACAGAACAAACACAATTCATAAATTATATTATCGAGCACACTCGCGGAAAGATGGTATGAATGGAGTTTCTACTGCTCCATAGAATCCAATAACAATAGCGAAAGTGTGATGGAACTTTTCCTTTTGAAATCCAAATAAAATCATCACGTGAACCACCGGTTTGAGCGAGAAGATTGGCGTGGAAGGAGCTAGGTCTTATTGTGCTGCACAAGTTGCGATGAAACAAGTGCTTTCGTTTGACTAGTTTGCTCCCGGGGAAATACTGGACAATCTTAGACTAAACAAGATGGTGAAGAGATATGCCCGACTGTGGAGGAAGCTCTATTAAACAGCATCTCCTCTCAAATTAATTTGCTGAAGGAAAGAAAAGAGAGAAAGGAAGAGAGGAAAAAAAGAAGAAATTCCTGAAGCAGAAACGGAAAGTATACAATGGGAAAAGGGAAGGTGGTTTGTGACAGGGTGAGGGAGAGAGAGAGTTCCCGGTCGCGTGTATCTTAAAATTTCGTTTTTTATTAATATTTTGCTTGAGTGATAACTTTGCCCGAGGATAAGGAAAATATCCACTGAGTCTAAACCAAACGTATGAGAGAAGTCATCATGTTTTATGCGGTTTTCAATTAAAATTTCCTGAGCTACCTCGGGTTATTTTAATATCATCTGAACGGGACTTCTTGATGTAGTCACTTACAAACCCCTGCCAACCATAAACAATGGACGACAAAGTTTGGTTGGCATAATGACCATTTATTCGTTTATTGTTTCTACAACATGAAGTTCATCAGTTCTAATATATTTTTTTCGATAATTTCTTTATGACGGATGTCACTGATGCACAATCGTGTCTTGCCGATTTTACACTCAATAAACAATCTTTTCAATAATGTTTGAATGTAGTTATTAACCCGCAGAAATACTTTCTTAAGAAAAGTCATCATTCTGGAAGATGATGGGGGTTATGGTTTGAATCATTTATAAGATTATCCACTCACTCCACTTAATAATTTAAAAGATGGATGAACTCATGTTAAAGACAATGGAAGGACGAGGAACGGCAGATGGCAAACTCGTCTTATCTAACAAGTGCAGAAGCATGCTTCATTTGCCTCCAAAAAGAAACACCAAATTGGAAGATTCACTCTTTCCGTTTCTCTTTAACATTCTGAGCACACACCTCGCTTTCGTCAAGGGGAAAAGCAGCGGGAAATCCTGGCGGGAGAATTCATGCAGGATATATCTCACCAATCACCGTGTATCCCATTCTGACGGTGACCATTAAAAAATCATAAATGCCGAGAAGACGGTGCTTGTCTCGGCTATGTGATACCCAACGGTGTTCGAGCGTGCTGCGTTCTGAATATCGCATCTCACGTGTTGAGTTGGGTTGGTTTTCAGTTAGGCGGACACTTGGCCATTTGGACTTGGTACGCTCAATCCAAGTTGACACCTAGTGGCTCGCTCGTTCACCATGTAAGTGCCCAAGCGACACCTGCGACCTAGGCAAGGTAATGACGGTACTTGGTTATCGTTCTCTCTTTACTGATGAGAGAAAGTGTTTCTAATGTATGGTTAAAGGTTGATTGCACGGGCGTGTGTTCAGGGATACCGTCCTTGCGGCTGTGTTAATAGTTGTAACTCCGGAAGAACAAAATAGAGCCTAGTGTGAACTTGGAAAATGGTTCATTAAATTATATCAAGCATGTACAAATGCTCCAAACAGAAAGTCATAAAGTACACAGACCAGTCAGAGCAGGACACTGTCAATAGACAGTACATAGTAAACCATGGATCAAGAAGAAACCTATACTGGCACACCTTAAAGTGTCATACTTCTATTGCAAGCTACACTCTAGATCGAGAAAGCATCCAGCACACCATGAAGGGAGACATTGTCTCAGAAGACGATACAACATTGATTACAAATGAGGAAGAAGAGAACGCCATAAATTTCGTTCAAATCAAGACCCACAAATTGACTACGAACAGACGAGATCTATCCTGACAGAAACGGCAGCTATATGCCATACAAATTACGAATGTTAAAACTGACTGTGGTGATTTGATATCACTCTTCTTGATACACAGCCTTCAGGTTAAAGGGTAAACACACTTTAACTGTAAACTTGAAAAAGACTTTTGATAACACTCTAATAAAGAAGCCTGTTTATAACTTAATGTTTATGACATTCAATTCAGTACATTGCCGTAACCAATGGAATGGGGGCGGGGAAAGCGATGGTAAAGACATAATAGGGGGCTATTATTTTCAAAGCATCGAACCATTCATTTGAGCATTTAAAAAAAATCTCATTTGGGCAAGGGTTCTGAGCGGGGGGAACCGCTCCCGGCTCCCCCCACTTTTTATGCCACTTATTTTTCTCTGAATTTAAAGGATTTAACAGCCAAACACTTCATCTTTAAAATAAATGTATAGATTGAACCTGCTCTTTCTTAAATTAAACCCTTTAAAGTATTCTCCATCAAATATTATCCAAAAGTAAACACTCATTTGTTATAACTTTGTTACCGACCTCACGAATATACATTTCCAGTGTGAGAGTAAAGCCATCTACATATCAGTTCGATTTAAGTGTCCAGTGACGTCTAATTGCTAATCAGCGACCGTGTCGGTCAACAAAATCCTGCCGTCAATCTGTGTCTTTTCACGGTCAACCGAGACACGAGGCTATGCACAGAATCAAAGTAGACTCCAATGCAATACAGGAGATAAGTATTCTTGAATATTTATACCGAATCAAGGCTAGTTAAAGGCAGTGTATACTTTTGGTAATTACTCAAGAAATACATTACCATAAAAAACTTACTTGGTAAGGAGCACCTGAGAGCTGCTGATAGTATGAAACATTGTGAGAAACGGCTCTCTCTGAAGCAATGTAGTTTCTGATTGAAAAAAATTTTAATTTGAGAAAGGCTTCAGGCATGAAGCCTTTCTCAGGTCATTTGAAAGCACACAATTCTGTGCAACAAGGGTGTTTTTTTCTTTCATTATTTTCTTGCAACTTCGATGACTAATACTGAGCCCCAATTTCCTCAGCTTTGTTATTTTATGCATATTTTGGGATACAACAAGTGAGGATACTAGTCTTTGACAATTACCAAAAGTATATATCTTCACGAATGATAATTAAAGTAGATTCCACGATTATCATAAACATCTAATTGTGTTGTGAATATTGCATGAAGAATTTAGCTCTTTAAGGAAGATCTTTTTGCTATAAAAAAAAATAAACTTTAAAAATACGAAACAGGCAGCATGGGATGAAATGCACGCCCACAACATCAGCTTGATACTGAACTGCAAACTCATTTCACGCAGTGTCGGTGTATGTCAACTGCTGTCGGATATTCTATTGCATCAACCATTGCAAATTCCTTACAGTCAACAATATAACCAAGATATCTTTCTGGAAGGTAGATGCCCGTTCGTCACCTTAGATGTACTCCACAAACTCACGTGGAATCATATTAAAAGGTCACTCACAATTAGCATATCATTTCCATATCATTTCCATATAATTTCCATAACTGACTCCATTCAGTGCACAGTGCGTGCGCATTGTGCTCAATCAAGCTATATCGTGCATTGATTACAAAAAGGGAGGTGTTTACGCGCGGTGGTAATGAACAGTGGCTGGATATGGGAACGATGCAGCGTTAAAGTGTAGGGGCGAATTTCCAGGGGGGGGGGTGAGGAGTAACTTCTCAATAAACACAGCGATAAAAGGGCTAGTGACCCGTCTTGACAATTTCTTGATTAACTACACCATTGGGCAGCCATTTTGTTTTGATTTTGTTACAGTCTCATGTGACAACCTTGGACAAAAAGTCCGATCACCCCTTTTGTCAAAGTAAGAATCCAAATCCATAAAAAGTTCTTCGAAACAGGGAGTGAGACGCAAAATGCCGCCAGCATTAGAAAGTTCTGCAGCCTTTCCTGACTATAAGAAGCAGGTATCATAGTACAACTCCTATATGAAGAGGTCGAGTGACTTCTGTAAGAAGAGGTCCGATTCTCCAAGCGGAAACCCAAAGTAAAAGCTCGTCTTGCTTAATGCATCTCAAATGTCATTCTCCCTTGTCAAGAATTCCTTCAAGATTGCTTCTGTGGTTAACAAGTGTGTCCAATATCAGAGGAGATGTGGACAGGTGGATTTACAAGGTACTTGAAGACCGATCATGATAGTCGACAGCCGAAATCAAATGCCTTATAATAAAAGAATCCGTGCAGTATGATTTCAATATACAAAACATTTATATCTTAAGTCTTTCCCAAATGACGTATGATAGTACAAGTTAAGTTAAGCAGTTGGGAAAAGCAGCCATTAATGAAGGTAAAATACTCTTACCTTTTCATCACAATAGTCTCGCAATCAGTCATAATCTTACGTGATGGATAAATCTCTTCGTTTTTATCTTTAAAGTATTTTTGAATGCCAGCGATGCACTGAGTCATAATGAATATTTTTTGCAATATAGCTTGTAAAACTGCAGAATAAAATCCAAGTTCTCGGCTCGCGGTATTCGTTTTGGGGTAACATTCTTACAAGGGATGAGTTAAATCTACTTGTTGATAACCCATATATTGAAATACGCCTACGTAGGTTAAAGAATTCTATACATACAGACTGATCTATCTCCCAATAGAATCTCTTCTCATATCATCAAACATTTTGTTAAATGGAAATTGATCCTCTGTATCTTTGGCTGAGTTATTAATGCATACTATACACTACCGTAAGTAAAGGCTAGGAAAGCTGATATGGAGGTAACCTATACAAATCAAAGCCTACGCTATAGTCAGTCAATAGCAAATCGTGCAAGATTGTATGATGTCTTTATATACACAAACCCACATCCTGGTTAGCATCAACTAAGGTGAAAAGAGTCCCCTTTTCGGTTTCCGTTTATGCTTCTATGCGCGCCCACGCTCAAACTCTGTCTATTGGGCTTTCCCGCCTTTTCCCCTCTCTTTACCCGGATTTTTGAAAGCCTAAACTCGCCCACTTGGTTCATTGTCATCATTCAACAGGCTTCCGTCGTTTAGCTACGCACTGCGCAGACAGGGCTGCTCACTTCCCTACATACCCTAACCACTCTGTTCGATTATATAAGATCTTTCATCGTATAGGTATCCGGTTACGAAGCTGCGTGACTTGTGGGTTATTCTACGAAGAGAGGGGTTTACATAGGTGCATCTGTGATGTGAGGAGTAGAGGTGGAGACAGGAGGAGGGAGGATGGAGAATCGTAAATTTGATAGGCATGCCAGCAGATTTGTTTTCCCTAAGGGGCCAAAACATCAGGATTGCTTCATGCAATGCCCGACACAAGATTACTCTTAAACACTGCGTCCACGACTCCAGGTTCCACATGAGTTTCATAAATTTTCTTAATTACAGCGAGAGAGGAACACAACTACTCTGGCTACATAAGTATCCCGTGTCAACATCGCATTACTTTCTATACTTCGTCAGGTCTAGGATATTCTATATGCAGTTTCAATAATTGAGAGCTCCATTGTGGATTTCATAAAACGTTTTAGCAGACACTCTCACTGCCATATCGATATCTGGGAGTTATCCTAACACACCATTGTGTTTAGAGTAACAGTGCAACTATATCAATAGGTATTAACCACTTTCTTAATTTCACCCAAAAATGTGAACAGCAGATATATTCGTAAAAACATATTGATTGTTAAAAAGTTTGATTACTCAACAAAAGTATGACGTCACGAGTTCATCACACTCTACTCCATGTATGGACGCTTTGCAAGAAAGAAAAAAACGTGGCTTTATAGCGACGGAACAATCAGAGCGTTTCTAATTCAAAATCCGATTTGAAATTTCAGCATTTCTTTTCTTCGCTGTGGAGAGTGAGAGAGTAGTGGCATTAGTTATTGAATTTCCATTTGGTTGAGGAATACAGACAGCTGTGTGCACCGGTCACTCGCGGTATAAATACATAATGATCAACAGATTTACAAAAAGACGATACCATAGGATACTGTAGAAGATAGCAGCCGGTATCTCTAGTCAAGTCCATTTACGGTCCTCTCTCACGAACAATAACAGCTGCTCAGCCTATCGTACCGTGTTTTAGTCAAGAAATTGAAAATCTCAATAAATTATGAAGATGCAGAGCTATACGTAGCGGAGTGTGTGTATATACAGTGAAGGCTAGTGACACTTTTCTACGATGCCATTTGCTATCGCGTTACTGTTCACATGCTGAAGCCATCTGCAGATGGGAAACGCTTCGTCATTCAGTATGAGAAAGTGCTAGTGCTGTAGAGGCCGCATGAATAATGTAAATTGTAGACTGAGATGGAGGAAACCCACGTCTGTTCCCAAAACTACCTGTTAAGCCACTAACCTGTAGCTATTCACACGATCCCGAGCTGTGCCGGTTTGCTGTTTCAATTTAAATTTGTCAAGCGGGCGCAGCTGTCTCGCTCTGAGAGGCCGTCCCGCGTCGATTAGGCATGGCAATTTCCAGCGCGGGCAAAATCGGGGCTGCCAAGCGAACGCAGAACCGCAAATTAGATTGGAAGTATTTATTTAAGGAGAACGCGAGGGGAGGGAGATGTGATTCTATTTTTTTGCTGAACGGATGGCGTATAATTCATAATCATTCCTTGGTTGCTACGTAGAATGGATTGCTTGAAGATGAGTTGATTGCTCATGAACACGAGTGATGTTGACATGGGCAACCTGTAGGGGTTATGGCCATAGGCACTGTAGCTGCTCAACCCCTTCACCACCGTTGAGTCTACACCACAGATTGAAATCACAGTTTAGAAGAAATGTCAATATTTCAATTCCTATCCGTTTAAATTGAGAAGTTCAAAGTTCATTTTGTACCACGCGTGGGTCCATAAAATAGTGGCTCAGTGCATAACAACCTGCATAACCATTGAATGGTCACATTTCTACCACAGACAAATAACTTTGTGCAGTAATTGGTAATATGGTGTACATATTGACAAAGAAAATTAAGTCAAAAAAAAAGTTGAAAAGGCGCTGAAATAACAGAATACATACAAATAAAATGAACATACACTTTGGAATCTTGACGAAACATTTGCGCATGCTCACTCATTCAGTACGGCAGTATCAAGATTACAGGTAATACAACAGTTGATAAACATCAATCTCACTAAAATACAAAATAGTGCCTCTCTGTCATTTCTATTAAATTTATTCACGATAAAAATCTTAAAACAACCCAGTAATTCACAAATTTGGATCTAGCTTAAACACAAGTTCTCCTTTGTCAGTTATGACATCAAGTCAATTTCGTCTTCCGGCACTCAGGTTAAAACAACAATTTCATCTAACAACTGGCAGTGTTGTATTGATTGACTCGCCCTTTCAGGATGGCTGCTTTAAGTCCAGCCAATGGATGCAATGTGAGAACACTGTTATTATGGGTAATCAAGGTAGGGTAAACCCAAGCCGTAGTGGGTAAAGGAGTCGGGTAACTTGACCCGTGAAGACGGCCTAGGTGTTGGATGTGAATCAGGCTTGGAGTGACCTCTACAGTGATGGGTCGATCAGGCAACATGGCTACCGGGACGGAAACTTATCAGCATTTGGTAAAGTGACTGGGGTTTGGGACCAGGAAGACGGTATTGCGGTCGTGAAGAGAAAAAAAATGTCCTCAGTGACCAACAGATCGATCAAACAATATGACCACTGGGTATCATGACAAGACAAGCAAGCGAGGAGTTAGCAGTGCAATAATAACTTGGCACAACTACTTGCTAGGTGTTGATGACTCGAGTGATAGCCACCCCCCCCCCCGAGATGGGTCAACCAGCATGCAACATGAACTAATCAAGATTTTTTCTAACTTCTTATAACAAAAGAGTTGCCATAACAATGGTGACTCTATAATAAGATGCCTCAGTCATACAACAAGAAAAACTAATGACCATTTCGGAAATTTATGTCCACCATAACCGACGTTATTACACGAAATTTGTTCCTATTAATAACTGTACTGTCTTATGGTTTGATTTTACTGAGGTATAGTGGGCAATATGTCATGGTGCTCAGCTCGAGTATTATCTAAAAAATGTAAATACATTACTTTAAATGACCTTAAAAACAATTACTAATTTGATAAATAGGGGGAGAGAGAGAGAGAGAGAGAGAGGGTGAGTGAGTGAGGGGCCTGGTTTTGTAGCATTTCATGTACAGACGGATGTATATTTCAAGCCGGAAAATCAAGCAGAGGTTGTTGTCACGCGCACACATCACAAGTTGAAATCAACTGATTGGGATTGGAGAATACATTTATTTCTTTTGTTGTAAAACAAATCTTGCAATAATATTAACAATAATTAAACATGTAAGATTAGTCTTAAATACTGTTTGCCTATCGTTTTGAGAATTGGTATCCCGATTTCAAAGGATTGCTGGGTCGTAAACAATCTTGCCGTCTTTTTTAAATTCAAATACTAATGTTTGATAACAATAACATAAATCTGTCTGATGTCGATTAACCACGACAACTCATTACAATGACAAACTGTTATCATTTCGATTACAGTGACAGCAGAAAGCAATGCAATGACATCAAGGCATACATTGCGACTGCAAAAACGCGTCTCCAAAATTATAAACACACTGGAATAAACAAATAAAAAGAACTGCAATGTTTGTTTCAATTTTCCAAGGCTGTCTCATCCAGCAAACCTTTTAATACCACCACGGGCTTACATTCAAGTTATTTTGGTCATTAGTGAATTATTTTGGTCAACTAAATATAGTGTGCATAATTAGTATTGTTTGGTCAATAACAAATATTTGAAATAACAATGAAATGACACTTTACAAATCCAACCACTAGTTATACAGCTGATGAAAACAAATATTTACATCTTGTTATAGTTTGGTTATTATAAAAGCCATGGTCCGTATAGCATTTCAAAACTCTGGAATATTTACAGTTGTACAATTTATCTACTGTATTTTACACTCATTATTGCAGGTATTTCTTATTCAAGATTTATTCAAAAAAAGAAATGTCTGAAAATATGACAGGTTATCCTGACCAATTGGTTATTTAGTTATTACACCTTTTAGTAAAGTGATACTAAATTCTCAAGAACATCCTTCCATAAAAATATGTTTCCTTGGAAATATTGCAATTTTGGTATATTTATGATAAAAATTTAGGCAACAACTTGCTGATCAGAAGCTTGATGTTAGCTCACCAACAAAAGATTATGTAACGAGGTCACACATTGGTTGTTTTAGACAAGCGTAGACTAATTTGCCCAACCAGTGACGTTGTTGTTGATTTAAGGCGATACAAACACATTGCCTCAAGTTGTGAGAAAGCTTCACATTCCCATTAAATATTTCGATATCCTGCTTTCTCCAGCACTGATTATTGTAGTCCACATTAACATCAACACAATAACATTATGTGTTGAATCGAAAGGCTACCGTGACGGACAAAGCAGTACTCAGAATGCAAATTTTACTTTGCATATTTTTTTTACACACATCCAGGGCAAATTTCACGGTCTCGAAGATCCGCCCTCGATTTCTGCCCAAAGAAATGGTGTGTTGTGTTATTGTGAGGAGTCATTTCAGACGGAAATGGGGCGAGACCTGTGCTGAAGATGCGGATGCGTGGCAACCTTCACGCAACAAATCCGCATTTACATCTGATTGTTAAACCATATTTTGACCCAAGCAAGGTGAAGGTAAAAAACCTGTCGATGGATTTGGGCGGGAAAATACAGGGGTATCGTTAATCTCTAGCAGGGAAGTCGAAGAGTTCGTTCCTGATGACATGTGTTTGATCAAGGTCTGCATTTCAATCAGGTAATGGAGGTTTAGATCAATACCCTTCCGCACAACCATAAATACATCTGTGATCTTTGAAAAATAATTATTGTGCATAACCAACAACTAAATGTTAAAACAGACATTGACTTGAGCTAAATGCTTAATCCATTGCATGTTTAGTCTACTATAGAATATTAAAATTAGAAATCCTGGGATGTATATTACAAATATGGTTTTTTGATCTTTTGTAACAAATATCTACCGTTGTTCATATTGCACATTGTTTAAATTACAGTTCAATATCACGGCAGAAAATAACACATCAAAACTACATGTGTGTGAAACCTAAGTATAGAATAAAACAATCGCTGTCTTGAAATTACAAAATATTTTGACGGCAAGGAAACTTGTTTCATTCAGTTTTCATCAAATTTTAGGATCATGCAATCTGAGGAATGACCAAAACAACTACAGCAATAAAGGTAATTATTATAGCAACAACTGTGCAAGAATAATGTGTTTTGTCATTCAGGTACAGAATCCACCAACCGTAGAATAATTAGAGTTTGGAAAGTTCAATTACGAACCTCCACAAATAAAGCAAATAAATAATTTACCATATGAATCATTTCGAGACAGCGATGAGATGCAGGTACCGTCACTGCCGAAGTGTAGCCACAAGTTCTATTGTAAATTAATCTTCACCCATAATGCATATTCCCTCATTAACATATTCATTATCTTGCAAGGTTTTTTTCTTATTTGAGCTCTGATGGGTTATTGTAAGAGTCGTCTGCAAAACATCTATCAATCATCTTTTGTTGTAAAAAAAACCCAAAACAAATATTGCACAATGATACGACTGTTTGTGAGTGAGTACGCAAATTTGCTCTGTAAAGTAATTAATGTTCAAACAATACATGACATATGCATTAAATAATATATACAGACACATAGACAGTTAACCAAAATAAAAAATATAGATATCGGAGATGGATAAACGTTTACCATCGGAAAGATTATCAGTACATTGTCAAATTTATAATAAATAATTTATCTTTTTTGTAAACTGACGATTGCACTGTCATTTGTAATTAATTGATGAAGTCATAACAAATCCCTCTCACATCCACAATTTCAAGAATCACAATAATATATCATGTTCACATTCGGAGTATTATAAATTATCTCCAACAGTTTGGTTGCTGCAATCCAGAATTCCCATTGAGTCAACATATATTTTGGGATGTTGTTGATCTTAAGATCAGAGCTGGTTTTTCATCACTTTTCACTCATGATAACCGAAGACAACAGATGTTGATTACTTTTGACACTTGGCAATCAGTACATAATATATCATGCTGGGACTGCACATCAAAAGCAAATGTCTTAAAGATCACACCCTTGTCGAACCTGTAGCACTGTTGTATTAAAAGCAATCTATTCTGTGTAAATTGCATCCATTCTATAGCCTAGAGGGATTATTAATGGTATTTTGATTTTCTACAATATTTTGTTCGAGAAATATTTAGATGTTTTTGTTTTAAATTTGACTCAAATGGACATGAAGCTGCTTTCTTGAAGCTAAAACAAAGACGGATAATTATTTTGAGGTAATGGATATGCCGTGGTCCAGGTTGAAGCTCACGCCAACTGTTCTTTGTTTATTAGTTCTTGTTTCTTTCAAATTTCCTTTACACAAGTAAGTTTATGTTTCCCGAATTCAGTACGTTTGTCATTCCTCAGTTGTATTGGTCTCCCATGGTGATACATCAAGAATACACAGAGCAAAACTGAAATATCCCAGCCGAATCTTGAGCTCCTAGCTAGCCTCAAAATCCCTTCAAGTCAAATTCAACACATCTCACTAATTTCCGATTCGACGTAAAGCTATCCCCATCCTACCCCGCCAGCCTGTGTTAATCATGCCGGCTTGCGCGCGGGGTATGAGGCGGATAGGATTCCATCCTGACATCTACGCGATATCCCAAGCGACACTCGTTTTCCCATTCTCATTCACCCCCTTTAAGTATTAGTTAATTACCCCCTAATACCCCGGTGGGATTCTATACTGATTATAAAAAGACTGAGATTCGAGAGCTCTCTACCTGATATGAGATACCCGGATGTGGAATTTGAGGAGATGCAATTAATGTAAATAAGTATACAAGCGCGTGTTCTCGTGTTGACATGTCACACAGGTCTTCCTCAGTGTGAAGTTTGTGTTTGCTGTGTGTGATGAGTAGAAATGATTAGAAAATGGTCAATAATAATACAGGATAATACTGATGTACTTAGAGGCAACCTTGTCAAGTGTTTAGATTCAAGTTGTTTTGTGGGAGTACGAGTGTGACTTTACGGCAGGCATGCCGGTGTGTATGTTTAGATAGTCTGTGTTTACACTATGAAGAATGATCTCCATTATGATATCGCAGTATTTGCCAGAGAGAGACCATCCAGCAATTATTATCAAACAATGCACTTCGAACAAAATGATCATCTTCACAATTTAAATAAGGAATTTTGGACAAAATCAAATCAACTTTTACTACAAAAAGATTTCTTTGAAAAAATTGTAAAGCCATCAGCAGAAACGTCAGAGTATGAGATAATTTGCCTGCTGTATTTTTCAGTCCCGATAAGAATGAGTGGCTGACACATCCCATCCAAACATCTTATAAAATGTCCAGAAAATCATTACTTTAAGAACCACAGTAGGTTTAGAAATCAACCTGTGAAAATATCAGTCTGTCTGTCGACTGTCTGTCGACAATGATGAGCAAGTAGTACTAGTGCACTCAGATACTGACAGGAGTTGCGTCTTTGCGATACGAAAGTCCATTATTTTTGATAATGTATTTTAAATGACAGCATCTAAGATGTGTTTATATTTAAATCGTCTTAAATCCAAGACAGCTTCAAGACAACAATAACATCAGTTGTTATGATGGTTATTATCAGGAGTGGACACAGAATTAATCCAAGTGAGACAGTTTGTACATCACGTGATGACCTAACTGCGGCTCAAGACGCACATTATAGCAAAGTATCTTTCTAAATCAATGCATATATCCCGAACTGACACAAATTGAACTATATTTACTTCCATGAGCGTTATTGTTGCCTTGGTTATAATCGGTTGCCATCTGCCAACAGAAAGACCTGAAACGCACGCAGTTATTCTCTAGCTTGTGAGCTTCTAACTTGGGCCCTGAATAGAAATGGGCTACACAGTCATCAATATCAACAACTTAAAGCTGTTTCTTGGGTAGAAATTAATCTTGACTGCCACACGTCAATAGTGGGTTTTACATTTTAAACTGAACTATTGCACTTTCAACAAAATAACACAGTCCATTTAATGATATATTTGTATATAGATGACATGTGTTAAGCGTAATTCCTTTCGTGTCCCTCCTATATTGGCAGAAGTGTAATTGATAGAGATACATCATATTCTCATATGGCGCTTGTCCAATTTAGAACTTGCCACTTTCAATTAGCCACACGCTCATTTGTTTGTGAAGTAGTGTATAGAAAATATAATACACTTGTGGAATGTTAAGGATAGTCATATAACCCGATAGTACAAAATCTGTATTATATCAATACACCTACAGTAATTTCTACACTGTACTATTTCAGCTCCAATGGAGTTTTTAATCTCACGGTTTTTTGTGAAAATGATTGCGTGTGTTAAGATGACATGCTGGAAACGAGACTACGGTACTGTTCTTCCGATTGACTACCCTTGCAATCGTGAAGTGAGATCTCCACGTCCAATGAGACGTAATAGAACAATTTGGCTGAGCAATGAAGCGACTCGAGATGCAGTCTATATCACTTCTTGGCTTCCAACCCTCACAACGCAAATGTCTAATTGCCTTCGATTATTTCTACATGGCTCAACCGACTGATGACCACAAAAAAAACTGAACACCGACTTTAAAACAATAATGAAAATGCTGTCTGCTCTATTTAGGTCATTGCTTTAGTAGACGTGATACGAGTGTACACACTTTGGAAGACTACTCATTAACCCCAATACAACTCTCCCCTACAGTTTATAAAACATGTAGTTAGGAAAATACGGTTACTGGAAAACTATTGTGCATGCAGGTGTTTTATAATAAGTTATAAAATTGAAGAACATGACTTGGTGTAGTGGCAAGATTCCGTCAATGTGGACTTGGTTTGACGATGAGTTCAATAATACTTGTTCGATTTTAGTTTCATTGTTTGCCGACACTTTGATACACATTATTCGGCAAGTTCCGCCCGCATTCGGCATTTGCTCTTCAATAAGTCTCAACACCTATGCCAAACTATCGGGACTTTTCGGGAAGTCTTCGCAGTCATCCGAACACTGCAACAATCCCATCTCGTCTGTTTTGAAACAAGCAGACTCATAATGTTTGTTCAAGTAAGATTTAAGTGCAAAAGTCTTGTCACATCGCTTACATCTGTAATTCTTAAATGCTGAATGTGTTTGCATGTGAGCCCGTAGGTTTGATCTGTCGGCAAATGCTTTACCACAATGAGCGCACCCAAATGGTTTCTCCCCAGTGTGTGATCTCATGTGACCTTGTAACAGCCAGGGGCGACTGAAGGATTTGTTGCACATCGTGCACTTGTGTTTGAGGTTGTGGGTCAGCACATGCATGGCCAGGGCGGGCATACTGACGTAGACTTTGTTACACAGCTCGCATTTCTTGGCCAGGTTGCTTTCTAGACTTCGGTGTGTTTGCTTGTGTCTGGACAGATTGCTGGATGTGGCGTACTCCTTACCGCATTCGTTGCACCGATACTTGGGTCTATTTGGATCGATGGTACCCACTGGCGTGGTTCCATTACGTCGTCGCGATCGGCCATCTGTTACAAGAAACGCATCATACGACAGAAATACCTGATTGGGACTGGTCGGTGGACTCAGGAACCGTCCCGGTTGTTGTTGGACTTGCTCGAGTAGGTCCACAGATATTGGCGAATCACATAGTGAAGAGGATTCGCAAACGGACGCAGATTCGCAGACGGATGATGTTTCATCGAGGATGGTGGTACGTGTGGGTGTTTCTGGTGGTGAGGCTGTGGGAGATGGTATGATGTCATGAATGTAACCTGTTGGGTGAAAAGTAAATGGACAACTTCATCACAATGCCGAGTTGCAAGAAATTAAAAAACATTAATTACATTAATTTGATTTAAGTTACAGAATGAAAGATTTTGTTTAAAGTGAAAATCATCAGTAACTGAATAAACTTATGTTGATTGCAAATCTTATACAGCCATATATCGAACTTGTTGTGAAAGAGTAGCGGAAATGCCACAGTAATCGCGTATCTATCCAGTCTGATTGGAATGGGGTTTTTCAAGTTGAAAGCAAAATTTCATTAGATTTCAAAATAGAGACCGCCTCTGCAAGTTAATTTGAGGAAATCGTCAGGCACTGTCGGTAATGCATTGCGCTCGCTTTATAAATCAGCAAATGGGTATCTCTAAAAACTACATTTAACACACAAGTGTTTCATTTTGTCATTTGTATTAAATCAAAATAGAAACCGGTAAAACAAATTCACAAGAGAACAAGTGGAAATAGTGTGCTGTGTTCCCGTAGGCATTAAAATAAAGTATAGCATGAGTTGTTTTGTTTCTTTTGTTATATATACGAATAATATACATTTTACAATTTGCTTTAATATTTTTGATTTTGGAGTGTTTCCATTCATCGTGAATCCATACTACTAGCTCGTCTTACTGTACAAGCCGTACATTTCAGGCATGTTAGGCCTCAAAAAATAAAATAAACCAATTATTATAAATTAATATATTTGTGTTTTTTAAAACTATATTTACGTCTCCGTCCAGAAGTGTGATCTATTATAATATTTCAGTTACTAAATAATTTAACGACAGAAATCAATGTGGTGTGAGAGTACTCCAACAACTCTCAATTTAAAATAAATATGCTACATCTTTAAGCGCACAACTTTCCGCTTTCCGATTGTACATAAATGCAATTCTTGAAGCTGTATTATAATAAACAGCCATCTGCACAATTCTGGTCAGGGTTCCGCGGTTTCCTTGGGAATTACAGTTTTGTTCCAGGTCATTGTGTTTGATTAAAATGTGATATTATGTTTCTGACAGTTTGTGTGACGGAAAAACGTGTTGCTGCTGCGGTTACCTTATTGCCACTTTTCATCTGCGTAGAATTCCTATTATTGGGGGGGGGGTCACTTTAGAAACCACAAAAACGTATTAATAAAGTCTAAACAGCTGATAAAAGCAATTCTAGTTCATCTAAGATTGAGATTGTGTACAGTTTTAACAACTACCGTAACATATCCGTCTCTTTTTGAAAAAAACTCAAACATACGAGAGTGAAATAAACTATGCTGAAATTATGACTTTTTAAAGATCGTGCACGATTTTACAATTGATCAAAGTAATTACCATTTGTAATCTTAAACGATTGGTAAAGAAAATTAAGTTTAAATTTGGGATCAGCTCTAGGATGAACGTGTTACTGTGGATGAAATTTTGCTCATCTGTTTCTGAAGAGGAATCGTAGTTTGGAAATGATTTTACACCTTTCAATGCTGGCAGTTTGTCCTGTGAAGTTTCTTTTAGACTTTCTTTCAAAAGAAATACACTAGGCCTATATAACGGATGGATGAAAACAATTCTTGTGTTTTTGTCAACGAAAGACTGCCACAAATGAACACACCACAATGCAACAAGCCAAATCCTTATCATCTAAACAAAACCAGTCATGATTGATAATTTCTCACTAAAATGTTTATTATTTCATAAATATAACTCCTCGCCCATCTGTCTGGGCCTGGATTCAAGCCTTTCAGATTCACAAGACTCTGGATTGATACTAAGCCGATATTTCTTTCTCTTTTTATAACTGAGTGATTTCTCGTCTTTTATGGACCTTTTGTTCAATTAAAAATTATCCCGAATAAATGGAACGAAGAAAGGCATTGAGGGCTGTGTAAAAATAGGGCGACATCTGCCATGCAAATTGACATTCACGGTAGAATAATCAAGTCTTTCTATTCCCGATTCGTCACTGTATCGGCCACGTCTTTTATCTGAACACGACTACCGACCAATGTCAACACTCTAATGGATGCTACGCCAAATCTCGACAAGTGTAAGGGGGAAAAAAACCCCTCAGACATATCATGGGAAACTTATCTCTAGTCTGAGTTGCAAACACTGCCATGGAATACGATCGGATCACCTTTTGCTAAGGGAATGACTCGCGATATCTATTCCACACGCTTACTATATACCTAGTTTCAAGCCATTCTAGTGTACGTTGTTTTCCCGCTAGCTCGCCCCATAGACAACGCGCATTCTGCCTCATTGCAAACAGCCCAAATCATAGCCGAAGATGCCCCATCGTCTTATTTATGCCATCGTCTTATCTGTCAGCGTTTCTGCTATCTACTGTAAATGTACGGATGCATAGTCACAAAACAGTGCGCCGAAGGTTGCGCTTGGCATGCAAAGCAAGTGCATATACATGTACATACACACATCTTGTCTAACTGTAGTGCCCCTACGTGCTGTGCATAATTGGGTTGACTACTTGTTGAATGCATTTATGGTAACCCTAGGCAGATTTTCATCGTCTTATATATAAATATAACAGCCGCTCTTCCCCGTCTACCGACAAATCTTTATTGGTCTTCATTCTGTCGCCAGCGAGGAGACGTTATCTCTGCGGGGCAACAGGATGCAATTCAATATTGGGAAGAGGGTAGATGTGAGAACTAAGAAAAGCATCTTAAAAGGTTGGAGCGTCATGTTGTTTGCTTGCGGGTGAGCTGCGTTGGTTCACCTGCTACGAAGCGACAACTGGTAGGAGGACGGTAGAGAGAGTAAGATGGACCGAGATGAAATCCCACAGAAAACTCCACAAGAATTTACATAACGATGCCAAACAAACGGCCGCTTAATACCTCTGGGCCTGTTGTTAAGTTTTCTGCAAACGGTATTGAGTCATACATTGCAGGATGGAAGATGTATGCATCTACTTTAAGTTTTATGTTAAACAGCCACGCTAGCCTAACATGCACTCTACATCATTACACTAATGTTTATTGGTATCGATGCTAACAACAAAAAATTAAAGTTTTATTATTTCAAAATAAGATGAAGACTTACCGTTATTAAGACGCACACTGACTCCTCCGAAGTGAGAACCAGGTGAGATCGGAGTGGATGCCTCAATAGAAATGTTCCTTGCAAACACTGAAGTGGTGTGTTTAGTTTTCTTGACGAGGAATGAACGAGGCATGTTGGTGGTAGTATCCGGACTGTGCCCAGTCCCGTGGTCTAATGACGAGATGGAGAGAGTCTTAAGATGTGGCGTCTCTACTCCACACGTTCAAGAAGTGAGTGATGCTGTCGTGTGATGCACAATCATCCACGATTGGATGGCCCGTGCCGTAGCTCCGTACACCGTACTATGAGCAGGTGCCGATCGTAGATCCTACCCTACTCCAGTCTAATCTATCAACGAGCTACGGGCCCCTTGAGAACTGTGCGCTCAAATTAGCGGCCGCTTCAAAATAATGACAGCAGTGTTGCGGATCGGTAAATACTAAATATTGTGCATAGAGCGATTGTATCTGCAATCCCGTAGAGCTTGGAAAATAAGGCTTACTCTACGACTTGTTACTCGTGTCTGTTTAGTTAAAGGGCCTAACCAGTTGACTTGATAAGGGATTGTGACTCCATTAGGGAAAGTCAGCTCTCTTTTGAGGCGAAACACTTCTGAGCAAATACAGAGTCACTGTCTGCAACTTTATACTACCAACCATCCGATAACTATGTTGCGGCACCGTGTGTTACCCTCTGTCCTGATAGAGATCCTGTGTCATGAACCAACAAATGGCACAGGCTGAGTTTGCCTTTCACTGAAAGTATGTGTCGCTCGTACTCGCGATACTTATATAGCACTTGAGGGGAACAATGAGGGAGAAATCGCTGGTTGCTCCGGCCGTCAGATCGGCACGTGTCCGCCACCCCGTCAATATAATGAGATGCTACCGTTAGATCGCGCGCCGTCACTTGCACTGTCAATCATTCCTGAGCACGCTCTCTCATTGGATAGTTTAAGATCATTTAAATACAACATGGGAGGAGTCTCTTTAGGAGTAGCTAAGAAGAGGGACGGAACGACTAATGCGATTATCCTACTCAGCGAATTGATTGAAGAACGCTACATCACACGCGAAATAATGACGAAGTGTAATCACACATAGATCCTTGCAGTAAAAAATGTCAAGTCAGTTCACACAGTACAGATGGTACCGACAAACCACAAGAACTAATAATTAATAATCCAGCGCTAGGCCAAAAATTTGTGTTTAATATTCTAATCTTCAGATCTACTGGTTTGGTGGTGATAATTATGATATGAAGTTGGGTAGGCATGAGGAGCCGTAAACTGAATGGGAAGATTGGATCGTTCAGTCCCGTGTAAGCCGTGGATATACGGCGGCAGGTCGGTGGAAAAGGCGCTGACAAAAAACACCTGTCTCGGTAAACAAATGCGTATTGGCAAATCGATTAGGTAATTGACAGCGCACGGGCCAAGTTGTGCATTAATATTGTTGTTTCTATGTTCTGAATTTCACTATGCAGTCTATTATGTAGTATGCTCAGCCAGATATGCAGTTAATTACAATCAGTTTGGTCCCAACTCGGATCGTTTGGATAATTAGGTTGAATGATGAAACAAGGATGAGGATAGTTTCTTAAAGGAATTGAGTCATTATAAATATAGATGTCTCGCTAAACCTGGAAACACAACGTTGTGTCACAAATCATAATGATTTCATAATAACAAATAATTCCATCAAAAACCAAAAAGTGTTATGTACACAGAAAATACTAAACACCCAAAAGGGAAACTAAGAACCGTGGTTGTACATCAATCTCAAATCATATCACTCTATTACAGAACAATTCATTTAAAGTGAACAGACTGGGAGAAGGGAAGCTGCAAGAAATGATGGACTAACACAAAATAGATTGGTAAAGATTGGAAGAAAGTCAGAACAAACTCTTTACATGTGACAAGTTATGTAACAATAACCTCTGATCTCAGAAGAGGTGATGGTTCTGAAAAGAACCGGTGGTGAATTGGATAGAAGTTGGATTGATGTCCAACTTCGTCTTTAGTTTGGGCGTACAATCACAAAGGTGGACACAAATTGGCTCCTGTTTTGTTTGACATCATTACATTCACACATTAATCATTCTTATTTGTTTGCAAAGATTTCCTCTTGAAAGTCTGCTTTCTAATTACCATGAGTTCAAGGTAGAGAAGAAATTCGCGTTTTTAGAAGCAGTCATAAAAACCACAATAATGCAGACTCATAAATTTCTAACAGAGTCTCTGTTATGATGCTTACAAAATATACACATAATTTTCTGCACACAAAGGAAATTATTATGTTAGCCACGTGCGGCCCTTGCTCTATGCTTAAACAGACAGATTTGACTAACGTTTGTGATCGGTTACAATAATAATTCTCGCAGACAAATACTGTTCAATAGTGTTGGTCGAGGTGGAATTATTGTTTTCATTGCGGAAGAATCTTACGCCGCAAGAGGGCGCTCGTTACGATGGACGTAATTCAAGACAGTCAGTCATTATTTTTACGTTTTCATTACATTAACTATTTTTAGGCTTCTATTTAGCCATTTCAAAGGTTTCTGCCAGGGCTCAATTTACAATTGCACAATATCATTAACAAGAGCATTGCTACCGTAGAAGAATTTATATAATGCTGTGCTAAGTACACCGTTATTAATGATGATGAGAAAAAGCAACCAGTAGATTGATACAACTAATCTAACGTGTAGTTGATGACTACAACTAGATATTCCATCACTGTCAAACATGCAGTTTCATCATACGAATCAGCAAATAAATGGAACTATTAGTCTTGATTGACCTAATTATCTATTTGGCCATTGGTCTCAATTCGGCCAGCTTTGTAAATACATTTGTATACACGTAAGGCCGCTGTCAGTGAGTTACAATAATATAGGCCTACCTTCAAAGTCAGCCCACAGTCCTAGTGTCTACTGTGTCTGCTTCTAACAACCATCGAGCAATATTTCATTTGGGTGGACATATCCTTAATGCAATACAATCAATCATTATTTTGCAATAGATAGTATCAGATCTTATTGCTCATCAATATCAACTTCGTTCGTGTTGCCTCTTGAATCATCGTCTTTTTAATAAAGGCAATTTATATAAAGTAAAATAAAAATGTGTTTTATCGTTGCACTTAAATTATTCAGTTACATTATTTTTTATACAAACTATAGCTTCTTATGTCGCTGATGGGATGCTGTGTCGCTTGACAGCCTTGCTCCTCATTGTAAGAAAAAGCGAGTTTGGATAAATAGCAGGCAACTTTATTACACTGTCTTCTTTCTATGTGTGAGTTTAACATAACCGCAATATCTGATGAATGCTTAGGGACACGAACTACACTGTGGTAAAGTCCATGTGTGCCAACAGGTGTTCTAAACACTGCTCCTTCCGAAGCCTGAATAACCTTTTGGGCAAAGCGTCTCTACGGAAACCAACGTTTGAACAAGGACGAAATGCCTTAACAAACATCATAAAACACATCGAGTGCTTTCCACACACCGCCATAGTCGTTTCAATTACCCTTCGACGTCATTAGAGTGTTCCATCCCCCTTATTGTAGACAGGCATTGTTTTGTAGTTAAATAAACAGCCGTAGGCAGTTTATTAAATTTATTATTATAGTGTGACCTTTATTGCATAATCAATCGTGTCTTTTGGTTTAATGTCTCCTTACGCAACCGCCTTGATGTCTATTTCTCTTTGTTCTTTATCTCTAGACTGTGAAAGTAAAATGATGTCAATGAAAAGCATGACCAATTAAAAGTTGCCAAGGGCAACGAACGATCTGTCATTGTTTAAACAAAAGGATCGGCTCTATTCCTAGGATGCATTCACTAGAGGCAGGGGAGCTTACAGCAAAGAAGAATTTCATCTTTACTAATTGCAGTCTTGAAGGTCCTTTAAAGACACTCAGAGAGTCTGGAATGTTTAGTTTTTTTTCCTTTTCTGAAGTTTAAGTATTTTTCGAGTACAAAAAACCCCCATAAATAAAGCAAAGATGTTGGAGGGTAATTCATGATAATACATTGTGTACAGCAATACATGACACTTCAAAATAAGATCCATCGGTAAAATGACGATGTCCTTGTGACTTACAAGACGTTCTAGCCGTAAAGCCTTCAATAAGATGCTGGCCATCCAACCCTCTCAATGTATTAAAGTCGGCTTGAAGAGATCAAGATGTACATTCCGAACAACAGTCACTTAAAGATGTTTCGCTGAGAGACTTTAGTTGTGATCAATATCAACCACAACATTCAGTACAAATTGGACATGACAGGTTTGGGTTATGTAGATGTTTGGGTAGGTACGAGGTAGGACGAGTAGGCATTACAAATGGACGCAATAAATACGTAGTGTTGGATAAAATCACAAATAATACAACTATTTATATTCTGTACACTAAAAAAAAACACTTTATAAGAAGAAGAACAACCCGGATACCCAATGGGTACTGTTTAACTTCTGACACGGTGCGAATTTGGCGGTCTAGAAAAACACACGCTCTGGAAAGCGATCGATCTTGTAGGTTCGCATCCCACCAGAGATCCCAAGGGGCTTTAAAAAAAATTGTCATCTTCCTTTCTGTTTACCCCCCCCCCCTTCCCAGGACTGGGAACTACTGTGCTTAACATTAATCGATGCATGCTGCATTAAAGCCAAATCTAATGTTTCCTAGTTACAGTGTTAATTAATGAGCATGCGCATGTCAATGGTTAAAAAAAGAGGGACCACAAAAGTAGCTTTCTCTATAGAACGTCATCAAATGACTTCATCGACGAAACGGTGTTGATACAAACATTTGATGTAGCTGTGGGTAGTAATGACCAAACGACAGTCAATAATCAAATATTCAAAAGAAAGCGTGGGAAACTGCCCAGTTGCAAAGCCTGTTGCTATCCCGATGGACCAATGCGGTAGAACAAAAAAGCGCGGAAAATCTATAGTTGTCATTGATTTTGCGCACCATTTTACAAAATGCACCTTGGCAACGACCGTCGCGAGTATTTTTGCAGACGTTTTGCCGAAGGTGTTTTGTGAAGAAATATTGCGAAGGCAGTAAATCAATCTTATTGCACCGTGTTGCACTGGCTGAGGGGGGAAGAACGCTATCATAATGAACCTAACAGGTGTTTTTTTTATACTGGCTAAAATTGGGTTATTCCTTCTTAGAGTATGTCTATTTTACGTGTCCTACTTCTTCTTCTTCTTCTTCTTCTTTCTTCAGTTTTTATGATTTGAAATATTATTCTGCGCCACTTAAACTAGGTCGTTGAAACCTTTTAAGACTTCTCCATTAAATTTGTCTACGTCACTGTAGAGTTCGGCCACTCAACTACAAAATTATAGCTTTACATAAAAACACCATGATAAATGAAGAAAATAAAGTCAGCACAGTTTCCATTTGGTCCAATAACAGGCCGGGACAAATCAAAGAATGATGATGTTGGTATATGAAGTACCCATTCACATTAATATACGATCGCAGGAACTACATACTAGGCTAAGTGCAGTGAAAATACTCCCACCGTCAACATCCAGTTTTCTGGAGCATTGCACACATTTCAATTTATCACCAAGGCTATTGAAAGCACCGCATGCCTGGCGGCTTCTACAAGCTGCTCACGGCAGTCTGCAGCAAGTGGTTGCCAGATGGGAGAAGACAAACTATACAATAATGTCTTTGGGAGTACAATATTTTGGTCATATGGCAAGTGTGTAAGGGTTTGCCATGAGGGTTTACCGATCGGTCTGTACAGTGAAGGACCCAGTGGCACTCCCTCTTAATAAACACCAGTGCCGCGGTGACTGACACGACAGCGCTGTCAATGTTTCACCAAGCTTTCTCAAGCAGATGAAAAGTCCACTGTACCTTTGTTCGTTTTTTATCATTACAGACTGCAGCCAGTGTCAAACGGTTGCATCAAGAGCTGTAGCTCCCGCCCAATAGATTCAGTGATCACTTACACTATAGACAATTAATTGGTTCTGAGCCACTCAGGCTGATGCAGTGCACACTGCCCTAAGTACTCAGTCTATCCAGGAGCTGGTGCTTTTGTTGCCTACCTTAACTAACTACAGCGGACGGACCCGATAGCATCAAACCCGATGCCCTCCCAGTCCTCCTCTTGGTGCTTTTCTCAACTGATTTCCGCCCGCCCCAGTTCCATCCTCCGTGCTTCGTTTAAGGCCTAGGCGCTCTAATTATGTCCGACAGAGCCATCGTATTACTGTATGGAGGATTGTGGCACTTGTTGTGTGGAGAGATCAGTAATGAATAAAGTGTTGGTGAACATGAGGGTGAATTCATCATGGATGAAAACCCAAAGTGGTTGAGTAATCAAGAGATATGTCCGAGTTTGTATTTCATTAATATCACACTTTGTTATTCTGGCTTGAAGATAGAGTCCTGGGTTTAAGTTCACAAACGCCACACAAAATCAGAAAAGATTAACAAATGGAGAGGGCTCACAGCAAAAGTAGAAAATATTATTATTACAAATGAGTATCTCTTCAATTCTCACAAGGAATAACATGATTGTTTAAAGAACAACACAAAGTCTTTCGTTTCACGTTAAATGTTACAGCCCCGAACGTCAACATTACTCCAGCCCTGACTATGGAAAACGTACACATTCACAGGCCCACCGCTTCAAAACGACCTCTACAAAACGCAAGAGGGCTCACTCTATTCAGACTGTAAAATAAAAATGCAGCAGATTATCCACACACCAGGACAGTACGACTAATAATGATCTCCCGCTGATCTTTAACCCCCCCCCCCCCCACTCCCCACAAACACAAACGTCACGAGAGGGCTCACTTCAATGAGGCCATAAAATTGCCATGTAGTGGAATGTCCCAGAAAATTCTTGATTTCAACCCCAATTCTCCCCAATCTACTTTCAAGATGGGATAAAACTGCAGACAGGGTCGCCAATTCTTTAGGGAAGTAATCACAATAAACAGTGCTATAACCAAACATTTTCATTCGGGGGGAGGGTGGGGCAAAGACATAATTTGGGAAGGGGGCCATTCATTGAATGTTTTTCTCTCATTGGGGGAGGTTCTCAGACCCCCCCCCCTCCTCATGCATGACACATTTGTTTTGAGACCAGATTGAAGTGGCATATTATTTTATTTCCCTTGTCACTCGGATATTACGAGTTAATTTAATTTAAAGCAATCTGTTAAAGGAACATTACAGAATTGGTAAGAAAAAAACTTGTAAAATATACTTTTTGATCACAGATTTACATCAAACTTACACGGCTAATGATGATGATAGTAGAAAACATCCCTTGATATATTTCTGTCTGAAATGCCATATTTGATGAGAAATTAATAAACTAGTTTTCCGATTGGAGTTTATCGCTCAGTGAGCGTTTTATTATTTGTTGAATCTATATGATTTCATGTGTAATCGGTTTTCACTATTTTCTCGTGACCCAGATGGCCGATCGATCTCAAACTTTTACAGGTTTGTCAGTTTATGTATATGGTGGATTACATAAAGTGTTTACACTGCAAGCAACTGTTATGTTAGCAAAACCAATTCTGTAATGTTCCTTTAAAATGCCAATAATCATAATTCCATCATTCACTAATTCTTTTTTCGTTGGTCGAGATACACTATCGTCGGTTCTATTTTGATTTATGTTCTGAAACCTAATTGATTTTGAAACCTAATATTACTGCCAGAAATTAGATCGAGTTGAAACACATGGACAGTCAGAATTTTGAAGTGTACAAAAAGTACAAAATATTTGATTTATTTTATAAACTTGTCAACAATAAAAGCTTAATCTATGAATTTGTAAACAACATTGGACGGAAGAAGTAGTCAAACACTTGCTCATGTTTTTAGGGCAAATACTAATTCCTACAATAATACCTTCGTCCCAACCCTTATCTACAATAACCAATTATGGCCAGCAACATTCGTCTGACTCTCTGTATGTAGTATACAGTAATGAATACCAATATTTGTTATACAAGATGAACCAGTCTTTGTCTGCCAAGCCTCAGTTTGGATACATATATTTGAAATCAAGAAAAATAAGATTATGACATCATGATTAGTGACTAACACGTTGTCTTCTCAATAGTATGAACCAGTACAGTCCCATCCCAAGAAACTTCAGAGGAGACTAAAGAACCTCGACCAGCCTAGTAACAGTCGCTATTATAATTAGTGCTATGGTAAGATGTTTGAGATCAAGGTCCCTGAGACCATCCTCCCAGAGCTGCCAACATTTGCATCATGCAATCAGGGAGATTTGGTACCACAATCAGGGAGATGTTTAAAATTAAATTCATTATAAAAGGGAAAAGGTTTCCATAATCAGAGAGATTTTCCAATTTGTCATCCTCTTGTGACCCCAACTCTTCTGTTTATCAGAATCTCATCAGACCTGAATCCAAAAATCTAATATCAATTGCCATGGAAACAGTGAATACATAACTTAACCCTTCTCAATACAGATGAGAAAATAGAAATAGCTGTTGCAAACTGCTTACCAACCAAAAGGACATGTGGTAGACATTGTAAATAAAAAAAATAGTTAGTGGCCTGACATTTCGACCCTAATAAAGCCCTCCATGCCCCACCCTTGTCTCCTTCTCCATTGTACATCCCTTGCTTTTTCTTTGTGTTTTCTGCCCCTCTCTCTTTTCATCTTTTTCCACTTGACGTACCTGTTTATGTGTGTGGTGTTACCAATTTAGCCTTTGAGAAAGACTCTGCTAGGGTCAAAACATCAGGACGCTAACTATTTGTTGCTTCTAGCTCAATACAGTTTACATTATGCATGTTGAATACCAATGTAAACAAGTTTGCATCCTCATGATAAAACTTGGGAAAACTGGCTTGTATTTTCAGCACAACTAATACAAATATATGAAATAAAATATGTTAACCTCATGAATAATTGTAAAGACAAGTGATTCTTGAAATATCTATTACAGCTGGAAATTGAAATTTGAGCAATGTTTACTCATCTTGGAATATTCATAACATATACATCGGATTAATAGCAGCATTATTGTAAATCACATTTGGAGATATGTACAATTATAATAGAAATAAAAGGAGCAGTTAATCATCAAGAACTGCTGGATGTTGCCACTGATATGGTAACTCTTCTGGATTTGTCAATTAATCATATCTCTTTTTTAAAGGAAGAACTTGTTCCATTTTGTGAATCATTTGAATCCAGGATTTTGAAACTGGATTTCCAATGTCTAAGGTGACAAACATTTCTAGGCAGGGCAGTTGGTATTTTTTACACATTTCTTCTTCTTATTTCAGTAGAAACATTAGTCAGCATGTTTGAAATGTTGGTAAGATTTCACGGATTTCTTCAGACACTAACACACATTTCTTAAAATACCTTGTACAAAAATCAATGAAGATCCCACTCAAAGTCTGAATGAATGGGATGGAATTCAGTGTTTGAACTACAGTAATGAATTTAAGATATGATTTTTTATATTTCATTTGCTTTAAAGGTTTTATACAGGATTGGTAAGGATACAAAACATAATTGATTAATTTTAGTCTGAAAGCTTACTGAATATAAGTTCATATTAGAGTCATTTTTTTCTGGGAAATATTTCCCTCTGAATCATACTCAACCAAAATTAAGGACAATGTGTTTACATGCTGAAAATTGTGCCTCAGTTTTCAATATTTTCTCCTGACTCACACAACGAATTTAAGGTTTGTTATTTCATGTATAAAGTTGATCAAAAAAACAAAAACATGAACACTGTGTGCGACTATTTTGTCAGCCCTACCGATCCTGTATAGTACATATAAATATGATTTTGGCTACAACAAACTAACACTTGGTCAAGGCACTAAATCATGCAAACATTCTTATAACTAGTTATATCTTAAAATACATGTATAAACATTTGTTAAAGGTTTTTCCTCAACTACTGCTCTTAAACTATTTTGGCAGTCGTCACTTTTGAGGGTCATTTGTTCCCCACTTTCTTTCTTTATTAACTTTTTTTCCCCTAAAAATCTTGGGGTCTAATTTCACTAAAATATGAAATGAATCATAGACTTGAGACAAAATTTGACCATCAGTTTGGCACATAAAAAAAATATATAATAATTATAATAATTTGACATTAGACTTTATATGCACAGGTTTTCTTGTCTGGTTTTCAGTTTTCAACAATTTGGCAATAGGGCTATAGGTAGTATGCACAGTGAAACTAACTCAGTACCACTCAGTATTACAAGTGCACTACACTGTACACACATTGTAATGTATGTACAGTGAACTTGGGACACAGTGTTCACATGTTGGTCTACTCATGTACTTAGGCTAACAAGAAGAATAACTTAAAGGAACATTACAGAATTGGTAAGAAAAAAACTTGTAAAATATACTTTTTGATCACAGATTTACATCAAACTTACACGATCTAATGATGATAGTAGAAAACATCCCTTGAAATATTTCTGTCTGAAATGCCTTATTTGAAGAGAAATGTTTTGTTAGCAAAAACCAATTCAACTAGCACAGGCCACAAATGGTAAAACACAACTGCACTGGCTATAATCTGATTTTTGAATAGACAATGAAAACCATTGTTTATGTGGAGTCGTTAAATGTACACAGCAGCATGTAATTATAAAAAATTAATTCACTGGATTTTAACTCTGGCACTAAAAGTTCATAATACATTCTTGTTCACTAAATAATCAACAATCAACATGGAGATATGTTTTATACATCAGTTTCATATAGTAATGAAAAAGTACAATATGCAATAATAAAAAAAATTGCCTGGATCTCCAAACTGTAAAAAGTAGCTTCATGGATTTTGTGTGACCTTTTGGCAAATTCAGAGGACCAAAATAAACATCAATACATCATTTTCAAGTTCAAAATAACCCAAAATGAGAATAATTTGGCCCCGATGAGATCAATGAATTTACCACAACCTTATTCACTATAATAGTGTAAAATGCATGATCTGGAAATTATAGAACAGCAATCTCGGAACTTAAGTATAATAAAACTTAAGTATACTTAAAAACAACTTAGTCTAACTAAACTAAAGTATAACTAAAGCACTATGCAGTTAAGCATCTGTCATGTCACTCAGAAGGCATAATATCCAGTACAAAATGATTTCTTACATAGTTTACAAGAAGTTGATTTGGATATAAAATAATATAAAATAAAATCACTCACACACAATTTGCATGAAAAATAAAGCCCTACTGTATAAGAAATCTGAAGATTAAAAAAACATAAGCCACTTTGGAGTGGAAGTTGCACATGAATGCTTGAAAGACTATGTTTAAAACCATAGTGCAAATGTCTGCTCCACAATGAAACACTACAGTTGAGGGTGATGACTTCGCTTCATATTTTAACAAGGGGCATTTTTACATGAAGTTCGATAAAAAGTTACTGTTACAAAATGACAAAAGAATTCACTGGAAACAAAATTTGCATTTAAGTTTCCACCTTCAAATTTCAAGAAGTGCAATCTGCACCTAATAGATACAATATACTCTATTACTCATCATTCACAGAGTCCTAGAAAACTCAGGAAAACACTTTGACAGTTTGTGCACATTCTCTTTCTTCTCCCGGCAGGTTGGAAATCTAATCACAGATTGCTCTTACAACAAGAATTTACCTTCTTTGTATGTCCAAATACATGTAGTGAGAAAAACACACAAAAAGTTTGTGGAAGAAATTCCTTCTTGGATCCTTGCCTACTTGGAAGTCCTTTGCCAATTCAACTTCCTTTACACTTATTTGTTCAAACAGTCTGGTTGCAAGGGTTATATTAAGGAATATACACTGACCATTGACCTTTGACCGATTGCTCCTGGTATAGTGATCTACAAGTACCTCCATTTGTTTAAGTAATCTGGGTGTAATGATAGCACACTGACAATTTGTGGCATACATTCCCTCTGATCGGTGTCTCTGGGGGAAACCATTGACTGGTTGTTGGTGTGCAATGGTTGAGGTTGCAATGGTTGAGGGTACGATGGACAAACAGGTGAGTGAATATCCCAGTCAACACTTTCTACAGGTTGGACACAAGTCGCTACTGGCCTTAAGTAATTATTATCGGTCAAGTTGGGAATGCCATTTGGTGTTGACTGTAAACTGTGCAAGTGTCTCCTTTGCACCTCTGAGTAGGATTGTCTATATGAAAGGTTTCCAGTTTCGGAGAATGAACCTCTAGGTCCAGTGTAGTTGTTCAAAGCAACATTGGTACTATTCATGAGGTAGTTTGAATGATCAGGTAATCTATCGGCTGATGACTGAGGGTTATTTCCATTAAACGGATTCACAGTTTGTCGAGCATGAAGCAACTGCCTTAAAGTTAAAGGACGTGACTTGTGTTGCCTAGGTGGTACTGGAAATTGACCGTGTATCTGTGACTCATTCTCAGGTGTTTGTTTTTGCATCCCAAAGAGTGTGGAAGAGTTTTGTTGGTTACTGTTGACACTTTGGTGATTCTGTTGATAGTCAGCAATGTCCATTTGAACTTGAGTAAGATGTGGAGGTAAAGTAACATTAGACTGAGTGCTCCTCTGCTGAGATTCCAGGACATTAATACTTGAAGAATATAATAGTTGATTATCTTGGGATTGTCCTCGTGTCACTATCATGTTGGAATTGTTCAATTGGTCAACTGATTGATTACAATTTCCAGGGTAACCTGAAGAAGGTACCTGATGATAGCTGAACACAGGTGGTCCACCTGAATAATGCCTACGTCTATTGGACATCGGTTTGGCCAGTCTAACATTTCCTGCTGTGTCAAATTGTTGTGTTGAATTTCTACTTTCACTAACTGGAACTCTTGAGGCTTGTTTGCAGTTTTTGTTGTGTATCGCAGAAGCTTCCACATTTGAAAGGTATTGTTCATAATTTGATTGATGTGTGGCGAAATTTAATTCAGACGACCTGGTCATCCCTCTTTGTGAATTCTTGCAGAGTGTTTTCAGGTACAGGTGCTAGAGACTGATGGTTCTCAATGTTCTTTTGGCTCATGTTGTGTTCCTTGGTTCCAATCTCTTCATTAAAGTCATCTAGACGGGAAACAATTTCATTTGCATCATCTAATGTTATTTCATACCCGCTGGTACCTTGCACTTGACCACTGTCTTCAGCGACGGCAGCTTGTAGGTTCTTTGAATTGTCATCAGATGCTCTTAGTTTTTTTCGTTCTCCTTGATGTGGGATCTTTAGTGGCTCAAGTTGCCTTTTTGTACCCAAAGATGTTGAAACAGTCAAATCTCTGTTACTCTCACTGGATACAGGACTAGGCTGTAGATCCGTGTCTTTCGAGGTTATGGAATCTTCTCGCAAGCTTGCAAGTATTCTGGATGTGAAACTATTCTTGGCAATGTCTCTGAGAATTTCTGACATAGTCTCATTTTGGTGGAAAGGGTTCGGATTGATGGTATCTAATGGGTTTTTCAACTGACATTCTTTGTGGTCTTGAGGTGTATCTTTGCACTGGGTATGTGGGGAGGCAGGTTCTCTGCATTCATCTGAAATAACTTGTTTATTCTCTTGTGGCAATCTTCCAGTTGATGGTGGGCTCTGACCTTTCTCAGTCCGCTCTGATCCTGAAGTCTCTGTAGTTATCATTCTGTTGGAACGTTGAACATAATCTCCTGGGTTTATCTTCTGACTACAAGTTGATTGAACTTCGGGTAAAGACTCTGTAAGCGTAATACCCATTTCATTAGCCATCTGGAGTAGTCTTCCACATCATCCAGTTGGTTATTGACATCTGACAAGTTAATTGATTCATTGGAGGAATCATCTCCATGGTTTTCAGTAGAATCCTGTTGGTTTCTCTTGGTGTTTATGTCTATGGTAGTTTCAGATCTGACTGAAGAACTCACAACAGCATCATTGTTTCTAGAATCAGATTGGTTGGCATTGGACAATTCTACTTCATTACAAATTTCCTTTTCTATACATAGACCCTGATGGCTGGCTTCAGTGACATCTTTTTCAACTTTGATTTTCCCTGGGAGAATCAGCAAATCATTCACTGATTCAGTGACTTTTACAGATGAATTTTGATGACTGAATAAACAAGATGTGGCTGCATCTGGTATGTCACGTTGGTCTCTAGGAACGATCCCGGTATTGATGTCATTCTCAATGCCTATTTCTCCATCTTGTTCAATTTCTGATTGATGCCGAACACTATCACCAATGACAGTTTGTTGCATACACTCAGTCCTTGGATAAAAGCTGCCATCAAGCTTTTCAGTTTTAATTGTGATCTGACCTTTGAGATGATGATGCAGGTTGCGATAAGTGTACTCATCATTGACATCATCACTTACTTTCTCCTGTTTCACTACAACTGGAGGCAGTGCATCTTGTGTGGAGTCCTGCAGTTCTTGAGTTCTTGTTTTTTCATCATCTCCAGGATTAGTGTTTGCATCTGTTTGCTTGTTTGTCTCTGTGTGGATGTGATGTATGAAAGCTGGACTAGCATCAACAACCCTACAACAGCCAGTATTGGATTCAGATTCATCTGAAGTAGTTTCATCACAGCTTTTCTGCTCCTTGAAACCATTGAACTCAGTGTGGCATGCCCCTGCGTCGGCAACACTCTGGAAGTTTGGTTGCAAAGTAGTGATCTCTGTCTCCTGTTGTGAACACAGTCCACCTAATGTGGTACTCTCTGCATGCTGCCCTTGCTGAGTGACATGCAGGTAATGATTCTTAAAGAAGTGCGCTTGAACATCAGGATAGAAGTAGAATTTCTCAGGGCAGTGTTTACAGATGTACGGCTGTCCATTATGATACATGCGTAGATGATATATCACATCAGCCCTGTCCATGTATTTAAACTGACATGCTGGACACTTGAATTGACCCGTCTTCTCATCTTGTGTGATATTACGCTCATGATTCTTCGGTTTAAAGATGTAATCATACCTCGGTCTGGGATAAGTACAATGTTCATGGGACATCTGACATGGCTGTGGTGATGCACTGGTGCTTGTTTGGTTAGCCGATGTGCCAAGGACATCACTGGTACTTGTTGGGGATGTTGCACTGACTCTTTCCATGGAGCTGACTTCTGGTTCTTGAGCTACATGTACTTCATCCACACGATGTGTAAGGACAACATGGTTGAGCACTGAGAAGATATCGAGAGCCCTGTAGCCACAAAAAACACAGATGTATGGCTCAAAGTCACAGTGAGCTAAGATATGGCTTGTGTATTGCGGTATGTCATCTAACATTTCTCCACATACACTGCAGTGATAAGCATTGGTGTTGCAGTTTCTTGCTAAGCTTTTCAGAATATGTTTTACTTCCTTGAAGGGCAGTTTTTTAATGGCCCCGTCAAATTCATATTGATCACATGGAATTACACCTGCAGCACCAGACATATTGCTCCTAATGTTCATAGCAGACTGCAATGTAACAACAGAGTTCATCAGAAATTTAAATTCATCTAGGATCGCTTGCTGTACATCAACTGTGTCAGTGCACCCTGATGAATTGAAATGCTGCTTGTTGTGCAATGAGCTGTGCAAAAGCAAATCTGGGGAGGTAACTACTTTTGGCTGTGTGCTTTCCAGTCTCTGTGACTCATGCCGAGTTTCAACTTGATGATTTAAAGACTCTTCATCAAACAACGGCTGCACTCTTCTTTCAGTGATGTGTTGGGGATCAGCTTTCTTTACTGAAGAACAAGTACTATCAACTAAATTCCAACGGTCATTTGATTCACCTGATTTCAACGACACAACTTGTGTTATCTGAAGATCTTCAACAGTTCTTCTACGTTCTACATAATGATCTTTCTTGTTTGGCTGACTCTGGTTTTGGTTACAGTTCTGGTATTCTTGTCTGATTGGCACATTCTCATTTTGCAAGCCTGCAAGGTTGTTGCTGTCATGACTGTTACCAGCAAGTGTCTGTGTTGTGGACAATTTCTTGGTTGATTCACACCTAATTTCATTTGCCAATGAAGAAGTGTTTTTGTCAAGAATGGCATTGTTAAGCTCCAAACTGGGCTTTTCAGTTAGCTTGCCTTTATCTTTCCTTTTATGTCTCCTTGAAGAAAGTGTTGCACAGTTGACATGTATACCATGCTTCAACTTCTGGTGAAACACTAAGCTTTTCCAGTACTTAAAAATCCTCTTACACAACTCACAAGTGTGGAACAAATTCACTTTCGTAACATCAATTTTGGTGTCATCACTTGGTTCCAAGGAACACTCTGGTGACTTCGTCCGGGATTTAGACGCTTGTACAAACGATCGGCATGGTGACTTCGACAATGAGAACCCAATTTCTTCCAACTACTCAGAGTGATCTTGCAAATCCTGCACTGACTGGGATAGATCTGCGTGCGTTTGCTTATCTCAGTGTCTTCTTCTCTTTCAGTATCGTCCTGAACAAAAGTATGACTTGCCAAATCATGGCTCTCACAAAGACTTAACTCTTTTTCACTATTATCTGTGGGCGGACTTTGATCATGTTGAATACCAGAGGCCTTTTTAAGAGAGGACACATGTTGAGACCTATGTGTTGGAGTTTGTGTTATTTCATTATTGGCTCTCACTTCCTTTTGCCGATTCAGAATAACTGAATCAGGAGTTCCTTGGTCTTTGTTGTTGTTGTTGTCGTTTGTCTCTCTATCAGGTTCATTATCGGAAGAATTTGAGGTAGCACTTTCTTCAGTTTGAAGCAACAGGGGATGAGAGCTGTGAAGATGTATGTCAAGGATATTCTTGGACCAAAAGTAGAGGTTGCAGAATTGGCATTGATGCATACCTTTCAAGTGAGGTTGTTCATCTTGGTGAGAAGCAGAGCTACTTTTACTCATTGCTGGGGCACATTCCATCTCATCTCTAGCTTCCCCCTCGCTATGTTCAATCGCACTTGATTGACTTGTGTCTTCGGTGGTAGTTGAACTGCAGCTGTTTCGTCTGACATGCAAAAAGAATCGCACACAATTGGTAAACTGCTCATTACAAAGACAACACTCTAATGGACGACTGTAGCTTTCAAATACTTGATTCCAGTGTGTCCTTACGTGTTTTTTAAGGCATGTAGAGCTGTCACATAAAATGCCACAGAAGCCACATCTATGTTTTCGTTTAGGGAAATGGTTCTCATTGTTAAGACTACTTGATGAGTCTTCAGATGTGGTGTTCATCGCTGCAGTCTTTGAAACAAGGCAAGTGTTTTGTTTATGATGTATGTCTTCATTCCCAGAAGATGAGCTCTTGTCCTGTTGATCTTGTTTTGCACCATTCCTTGTTTGAGTACAGTTCTTCATAGAGTGTACTCTTAGTGTAGAACTATCATGAAATCTAAACTTACAAAGCCTACAAACGTATGGGCGTTTACTTCTTTTGAACTGATCAGAACCCATGTGTAAAGCAATGTGTTTTTTTAAGTATGCAACTCGTTTGTATCTCATGCTACACAAGCCACATTTGAAGGGTTGTTCAAAGTTGTGTTTATGATGCGGAGTACCTGTGCCTTCTTCTGTAGAGCAGTGGTTATTTGATGATCGGAACTTGATCTTCTTTGCTTTGTTTTTGGAAGTGGTTGCCTTTGTTTCTTTGATAATCTCATTTCCTGCATTCTGTTCTACATGATCTGCATGTTTCAGTTTACAGTGTGCTCGGATTTTTGACTCCTTTAGTGACATTCTTTTGCATAGATTACACCTGAATGAACCCTTAGGTGTTCTGTACCAGTTTTTGGCAGCTTTTTTCAATGAGCTTTTTCCATTGGTGGATGAGGCTTGGTCACTGTTTTTTGACTTTGCCTGCACCTGGGATGAACAAGCATGACTTTTCTTTTTGTCCAAGTCAGAGAATTCCTCACAACATTCTAGACACTTATACAGCTTTACAGAATGCAGTTTATGAAGAGAACCAATAGAAGGCGTCTTGGGGTTGCACTTGTGATCTAATTGGGACAATATGCGATGAAATCTCTTCAAGCATTTTGGGCACTGATATTGTTGTGATGTGTCATTTTTCTCTGGTATGTTTCTCAACGAAAACACTCCAATTATTTGTGGCTGTACAAAAACATCAGAGGTTTCCTCAGGCTGTGTGCTTGTGACTGTCTCATCGGTGTTTTTCTGTGAAGCAATCTCAGCTGGCTCTGGAAGATAAACACAAGCTGCAGCATTCTCACAAGCCTCCTCAGATTGAGTAATTTTGGCTGGTTCATCGTTGCCACATTTTTGCAGAGCAGGAAGATCTGAAACATGTAAGTCCTTAAGTTTCAACAAAGATAAACCATTTGTTGTTTCTGGTTGCTTTTCAGCAGCAACACTGTTAGTGCTGCAAGGTTGAAGAGTGGGAGGTACATCAGATATTGGAATATGAACACTGAGATTTGTAATTTCTGAATCACATTTAGCATATTTAGTTTGTTTAGTGTTCAAATAAAACTGTGGTTGTACAACACGAAAGATTGGTATACTGTGACTGATCTCAGTTGATGTCACTTCGGGAGAACTCAAAACACCATTGTTTGAGTGAAGAATAGGTATTGTAGACACTAACTCTGGGGCAGCAGAAAGGCAGGATGCACTCTGTTGAACACCACCATGTGGCACTCCTTCCTTAATGAGAAAACAAGCAGCGAATGTGTTTCCCACAGAAAGTCCTCCATCTGTTTGCACTTGTAAGCAAGTTGGTGGTGCAGGATCAACAAAGTTCTTACCACTCATTGTGATATTAGACTGGGTAACACTAACCGGAGTGGAAATCTCAAAAGACTGTTGAGAGTTTTCAATGTCCTGCTCACAAGGATGAAGACGACCATTCTCAGAGTTACAAGTAATACTTTCAGCAGTGTTTAAATTGATCTCAATGGGAGATCCATTTTGTTGCCTTTCGGAAGTTGTTGCCTGATCAACATTATGTCGGCACATGTACGATACAGAGTTTCCTTGCGGTGAAGACGACAACTCCTCCTGTCTTCTAAAGTTGAAGACAGTTGATGAGGAGGGACAGCGTAGAATGACTGGTGGAAGGTTGTGATGTTTGCCGGTTTCATTCATCTGAAATTTTGAAAAATTTAAGAAAATTAACCATCATGAAGTCATTGAGACTTGAGATCCTATCTAGAGCAGCTTCCGCTCTTGCCTCATAACTGTGTGTTCTATTTGATCATCCATTGTTTGATCAGCTTTCTCTATGGTCAGTCCAGCTTCCAACAATCATCCATTAGTCTAATCATGAACAATTCCCTGGAATTTGACACCTATGACTGCCAACACTACAGTGCCTTCTCAAGTAGACAACCCTTGCAAGGCTTGAAATAAACAGCTGCCTGTCAACCAGAAATTATCACCACTAGCTTAGCTTTACTTTCCAATTGTTAATCATGTTACTGTTTCCCCAAAGTGCCATGTCCTGAGGGAGTAAAAGTCCTTGATATCCAAGACTGGAGCATTCCACATACCTAAGGGGGGGGGGGGGTAGTTCCCAGAGTTAAAAATTTGTTATTGGCTGGGAAAACAGTACCTGCCATATACTGTGTACAAAATCTGCTATACATCTGTAGCATTAGGGTTATGTCAGACCATTGAGCCATGGTCAGACCATGGTCAGACCATGGTGTTTTCTTCCTCCATGGTCAGACCTACACTGCCCACACAAACCTAACCCTCTGATAAAGTTGAACCAGGCTTTGCCTAAATGTCTGGTGACACACTTTGAGCATCTGAGCCAGCTCTTCAGTTCACCAGTGGAGAGGTGTTGCATTTGCTGTATATGGTCTCACAGGTTTTAGAAATAGAACTTAACAGTACAACCATGGTACAACATATCAATATCAGGGGTTCCACACAAATAATAAAAAAGGTTTTGCAATACCCTACATGTAACGTTTCCTTGGACACATGTTGATGGAGGACCTCCCCAGGCCAAAATCTTGTTAATTGATTGATTGATTCAATGACTGATTGACTGATTGACATCCATAATATCAGATTCAGAACCACTGAGACTCCATGCTGAGACAGATTAAATGACTTCTCATCATACACTGTACATGTGCCTCTGTTTGAATGAACACACCCTACAATCATGAAGGAAGGAAATGCAACCAACTCTTGAAAATTCCATCCAATTCCATGCCAGCATTTTATACACTGAAAACAAATGAAAGTATTGTATTGACGTACGAAAGATTTTTCATACTGCACTTGAAAATCAAGCTATAACAAGCAGAGTGGAGTGAAATTAAAGAATATTAATCAAGCACAAGAATAAAGTATAGTGTCAAAAACACTATGTTGTTAATGACTCTAACATTATGTCCTATACAACAATCTGCAACCAGTGGTGCTATTCCTCTATGATATACCTAGCTCATAAGTGTAGTCATAGATGGAGAGCACGGAGAAGAGAAAATAATAATATATTGAATGAGTTGCAGCAATTAAAGGCAAAACAGAAAGTGGACAGAAAAGGATTAAAAGTTGGAGAGTAAGGTCTCAATTCAGAGATGTCACGTGGAAATAAAATGCATAGTCAAATGCTTCCTCTGTGGTCAGTTTAATAACATCATTCCAAGAACAAGGTTAGAATTTAGATGATGCCTGATGATGTAATGGTCAGTGCTGGGGAACCTTGATGTCATATCCTAAGAATGTGTGGGTGTGTTTTACATGAGGGTGAGCCTTGAGGTGAAAGATTCAGTGGGCCACCTGTTGGTATGTACTGAATTATTATAAAAGATTGAGTCAATCTGCAATTCTACTATTGACACTTTCTTTTTTCTTGATTACACCAATTATATACTCTGTCTTTAAGTTGCAATAGAAACCATGAGAAAAACATCCATCACATCCCAAAGAAGACATTTCAGTTGATAAAAACATAATTCAAAAAGATTTTCCTTTGACAGACTGTATACTTGGGGTAATGACCAAGTCGCCCTCGTCACAAATTAAAAAAACATTCCTAAAACAGGACACAGTGAGACCATGTGTCTTCATGTTGTTTGTAGATGTATTTAGAGCATGGGCTTTGATTTGATGTATTGTTTGAGTTTTTAGATATTGTAGTTCCTGAGATCAACATTGCACAAATTTCATGTGTTAAACCAAAGAGGTTTGAGCTGTAAAGCAGTATAATAATAAGACAAAATTGAAATAAAATTTCAACAAAAACAAAGGCGGTTTCAGCAGATGGCTGAAGCTCCTAAAAAAAGAATCTTAAAGAATGTTGAAGTCTCTGAAATGGTCATCTGGTGAGAAGACCCAAAGTTACTGCACTACAACAGTATGTAGCAGGTGTAGAAAGACCTGTGTGTTGATGTTAGAGTTTTATTACCCTTCACTTTTTATATTTCCCCCTTAAGCTCTTCTAGCACCCCCCTTAGTTAATTTCTTGGGAATCCTTTGTAATAAACAATGAACCCTCTTGCATAATCCTTGGTAGTGTGGTTAGTCACCCCTGTAATTGACATCAGATAGCAGCCTGGCAGCACAAGTGGAACCACATTTATGTGTTCTCCCATCACAAGCTTTGATTTTTACTTTATGTTCAAGTTTTGCCTGTTTCAAGTATTACTGCTATGGACTCGGTTTTAAAGCCGTTTTGATTTTAATTTGTAACTTTTATTTGGCACTGTGTTTTGAATTGTTTCTATAACTTTATGTTATCACTGTGTCCAGGGTTTAATACTAATTTGTTATTGTTTTATTACTATTTTTTATTACTGTATCTCAATCACTGGCTTTGCTTTTGGTCACGGCTTTATAATCAATAAAGTTGTTTTAAATATTTTTTTATTGAGTAAACCTACAACTTGAGTCACTGTCCCCATTTCTTGCATTTCCTCGCGTCTTTACCCTATTCGATCCTTTAGATTAATTGAGTTTTTCTTTTAAAGTGAGTTTCCCCAGCGGTTAGTTTTGTTTAGTTTTCTTTATGGTTTATTCATGGAGGGTTTATTCAAGTGGTCCATTTTTACGGGTTACATATGCTCTTAAGGGATTTCCACTGACACATTGTTTCTTGAACAACATCTCACCAGAGTTCTCAGACATTAGAGGTCAAGATGTCATCTTTCAGATTCCCCAAATAAACTATGAACAGGAACACCATTGTGCTATACCATGAGGGATAATGCAAAGAAGGTGAATTGTGTAGTTGTCAAGTCACGTGTAAATGTAACAGGCTCAAAAAACATCAAGCGAGGAAGAATAATCTAGAAAGATGCATGTTAATACATGTTTATATTAATTACCCATTTTTCCAGTGGCTACCACAGAGACAGCAGTGTACAAAAATTACAACATACTCAATAACTTCTTGACTGTTTTGTGTCTGCAGAACAACTGACTTAAGATTCAAAAAAGATTCACATGAAACTGGGCATTGAACTACTGTGCTAATGAAGGAAGGAAGTGACAACAAACATCTTCAATGCAATGCATGAAAAGGGTGTATTCAAAGACAAAAAAAAACAGCATGAAAATTATAAAAGCAAAGAAAACTTAACTTTATGATATACTTTTCACCGACGTCAAAGCAGTCTTTTACAGTGAAGTAAAACAACCAGTGAAGATGTGAGCTCATATGTAAAATAATCATAACTCAGAAATCATCCAAAGTATGTAGTAAGGCCAAAACCATGCTTAAACCATAGAAACTGAACGAGAATCACTTGACCACTGACAGACAGTGAGTGGGCTCACAGAAGCTTTCTTGTCATTCCTCCATGATACCACACTACCAAAAAGTGTGTCGTTAATTAAAGGCAGGTTGTACTTTTGGTAATTACTCCACGAGTTAAAGACCATCAAAACTCACAAGGTAATTAGAGCATTGGAGAGCTGTTGATATTCTAAAGCATTGCTAGAAACGACCCTTTTGAAGTAATGTAGTTTTAGATAAAGAGGTCATTTTTCACCCAATAGTTTGAATATGAAAAAGGCTTTTTCATGCATCTAGGAGCACACAATTCTATGCAACAAGGGTGTTTTTTCCTTTCATTATTTTCTTAGAGTTTCAATTACCAATTGAGCTCAAGTTTTCACAGGTTTGTTACTTTGTGCATATGTTGGGAGAAACCAAAAGTATACCCTGCCTTTTTTTTAAAGGTTGTTGGGTACTCCACTACACTACATACACTACTGGTTTGTAGTCTCTTCTTAATAAATCAAAAATTGGAGGTCAAGACATACCAGTGAGTAAGGTCAAGAGCAGGGTGGCACTACTCAGACCACTGTGAAACTACCAAACAAATTCATTGCCCGAAACACAAGGGAACAAAATGATCACAACCTGATTACTGCTACATATTGCTTGATCAGCAAGATCACAGAGCAATTGCAAGACCAACCGAGAGGTACAAGTATACCAAAGAAAAAGACAAATTTGATGTAATTGTAACACTCAACCTAATGAAAGAATAATTGATAAAGCTCGTAGTCTCTTACCTATTCTACAAACTAATCCAAAATAAAAACCCTTGCAATAAAATAGTGACCTAGATTTAACCTTTTTTAGTGTTTACTTTTACAGTGTCATACTTTATAACCCAGAGTTTACAGATCAATCATCAAAGACAAGTGCAAAGAGCATCAAGTGAAGATTAAGTATATAATAGTTTTTCTACACATGCTGTGGAACTTGGAAAGATATCTATCTACTGAGTACTTCTCATAATGCAACAAGGCCAAAGTGCCGAATTGCATTAATGCACACAGATGTATTTTTCTGTTTCCGAGCATACATTGTAAATTTGAAATAATTAATATCATTATCCTCTATATAGCAAACTTGCTGATGGCTTGCAGCAAGCAACACTCTGAAATAACTCAAAATGACATTTTTATAATACATTTTTGAAAAAAGTTTAACTTTAAAGTAAATCTCAAGCATATAGCATATTAAAGTGTGTGTACTGTGCTTCAATAAACAGGATGCAGGGACATACAATTTTAGAGTAGGGTAGGAATAGCAAATGCAGAAGTGAACACTCTAGTTTGCTTCAGCAAATTTGATGATTACTGAAGTGTTGCATAAAATCACTAACCAATAAGTTCAAAGGGTCAACAACATACAAGAGCAGGCTAAAGTCAAAACGTTTAGGCCAATTAATAGCTCACTCTGCTGCAGTGACCTTAATCACAAAAAGTAGTAGTTCCAGTCCCTACCCCCATCCATTGTACTTAATGAGCAGGACAGCTCTTTTCAAAACTAGTAGCCCCCAAACAAATAGGACAAGTTCTCACAAGGACAATTTGAAAACTGAGTTGTAAAAGTTTGTTCACTTTTCCGTTAATCACCCACACAACTATGTCATTGTACCAGAACAACCAAATAACGTATTTGAAATAGCACAAGTATGCTCCTGGGAATGGCAAAATTATTAACATAAATTTTTCAACTGCTCCCAGGGTCCTGGGAACAAAGAGAGCTTTTTTTCTGACCTTATAACTCATGAATCATAACCCTATCATTCCTAGACGAGGTACAGAGCTGGCACTACTAATTTTTTAGCTTCCATGCATTTTGATGTTTCAGATAGAGAAATAAATCTTTGCCCAAGTTAATTCCCTTACTAATGTCGACCATTTTTTTTATTTATGATTCTTCATTAGTAAACATCTGTGTTGAAGGACATTTTGACAACAGACGGACTGTTGTTGTGTCCCTGTGGATTATGATAAATGGGTCATTGGTCAGACTGTCCCTTGTGACTTGATTACTAAGGGCAAAATAATTTTTAGAGGTTCCTCAAACTGCTGTCCAATATTATCTTAAAATAACTGAAACCCAGTATATATTGTACTTTACAAGCATGAGACTATGAGAGTTTACCATGAGACAAAGATAATGGTTGGCTTTGAACTAACAAGATTGACCCTTTTAAAAATGTTGTGAGGACTAAACAAGATGGTAGTCCACAACTGTTTAACCAAATCAAAACTTCCTCCGAGAATCAATTGACACATTGTTGTGTAGCTTGCTACGGTAAACCGGTTCATGATTTAAATGGTTTTAAAGGTGGGGTCATACCTTGGTAATGACCTCACAGAAAAAATGTGTAATTTCTATCTAAAGCTTAATTGTTGTAACGATGGTAATGATAGTAAGCATCCTGTGAAATTGTTTTTTCTAAAATGCCCCTGTCAATTAAAATCAATAAAAATATTTGTATCTGAGAAACAATATGAGCATGAAAGGCCATGAATCATTTCCTCAGATTTCTGAAGGTTGGTGTTCATTCGCAAATGCTACGGTCAGGGATGCAGTTGGTACCCACTGTGGACGGACTCAACATACTTGTGAAAATACTTAGTGTAACGCAGGAAAATATTGAGGGTTATTATGTGTCTTTCTCAACTTCCTGGGTTAGCGTAAACTGTTTGTAAGGAGCCGGAGCAGAGAGTGAGTGTAGACATCAATACAATAACGTACAAGATGAAGCAAGTGTAAACTCAAGTCAAACGTATAATATATTTATTTGACTAGACAGTTGCAATAATACACTACATGTAAATCTAGCTTGTAGATATGAGAGGCAAGTCTGGGATATAGCTGAAGTCTGAACAGCAAGTCGATATCAAGAATAAGAAGTAATCTAAGAATGAAACTGAGGACATTTATAGGGAATTGGAAAAGCTTGGTCACTGCTGACCAGATAAATGGTAGAGGTCAGTGCCTGGTCCCTAGAGGCATTGAGTTTGCATACCACCACCAGGGTGATTTATGGATGTGGGAGGAAGCAATTGAGTTATCAAGGTAAAGTTGGAACATGGAGGTTAAGCAGGCACCCTGGTAAGGACAGCTGAGTTCCAGGCTTACAATACCATGACAGTTTTTTTGCTGTTTTCTCAGTAAGCAGAAACTGTAATCAGCTGAAACTTTCACATTTGACTGTTGACTATTGTATCTTTCTTTATAATTTTGCCTATAAATCAGCGTTACGTCGACAACAACTAAAGGATGACCCTATTCGAAGACATTGTATCTGATACATAGATTAGAGACATTGCACTGTCTGATTTGTATAATCTTTTGATACGAAAAATGGGGCACATTTCAAAACGTGTTTAGTGAGAATAGCTGTTACTTTTATAACTCTTGAATTTATGTGGAAATACAGTAATGGTTTAAAAATGTAAAACTTCCCATATAGATATAACCAGTGCAGTATCCCACCTGCCACAAAGGTCATGGAATGTGAAAGGTTACATGGTTTATAGTCAGATTGAGTCTGAAGTTGGGACAAAAAACAAAAACACAATGCTCCACAGCATCGGTCCTCTGTGTGCACACAGTAAGAACGCTTATTGAGATACACAATCAAGGAGCCACATATATAATAGGTTCTTTTCTCTGTAAACAGCCATAAATGGATGAATAAACAAATTGACAGCACAAGCAATTTACTTCTCAATCCTACCCTGGAGTGGTAACTTGTATACAAATACAATGTTTGTTTAACTTTTGACAGGATGGAGTATTTCTGGCTCAAATTAAGTGTGAAGAGCTTTAGGATTTGTTAATTCAGCAGACAGCATTAAGTTTTAGACCCCAAAGAGTTTAACTTTGAGCACAGCAAGGGGGAGGGGAGTAAAAACAAGTTAACTTTGTTCATCTACAGTGGTGTGACATCAATAGAATACAGGGCCAATCAGTGGTACTAGAACTGGAATTACTGTTGTATGCTTAGGTGTATGCTAATTGCTTAGTAGCCCGGCCCTTGCCCACTAGCCCTGTTCCCATACATTTATAGGGAAGTGAATACATAGAACTGAAAAAATACTGTAAATCCAACCTCCACTTGTTAAGGTCTACTGTGCGAACCCCATTTTATCTTTGATGAATGATGGACACGTTTTACTTTCCCTTTTAACAAATCTTCTCAAGCATTTGGTATGTGTAGTAAATTGTTGACCCTACCCTTCTATTCCCAACAGACAGACTAAGTAAGAATACTGAGTGGTAGAGAATAGTGATACAGCATTGGTACAGCCATAGAGCAAGGTTTATGCATGGTATGTCAGCATGTTTGCCATTGTGTGTATGTGGTGAATGCATTCACTCATGCATTCAAATAGTATTCACATCTGTTCCATACACAATTCATGCAACTTGAACCATGAAGGAAAGTTGTTCTCAAAAGTCAGTAAGACTAAATAGTTTAGTAGTATTGGCAATATAGTTGACAGCCCCTTCCCACATCTTGTGGACAACAACACAAGTGTACAGTCCTTTGAACATTGGGATCACTTAATCAATTGAAAATTGATTAATTGATTGAAAAACGCTGTTAAAACTTCTCACCTTTTCAAATTTGAACGCCAGGGAAAATAACATTTATGTAAAATGCTAAGAATTTTGAAGAAATGTTTTATGCAAATAGTCGTACCCTTGACCAGTTTGGGATCACTCAACATCTGGCTGCGTCAAATGGTGGCACACTCAGTAAGGTAAAATTATACGGCTGCAGCCAACTGTAGAAAGCTTAGTTATTGCTTTTAAGATACAATTACTTCTACAAATTCTTTCAGTAATACTGTTTTTGTGAGAAAATGAAACTTGGAGTCTGAGGGAGTCAGTTGTGACTGTTGTGGTCAATGATGCATTTTAGGCGTACTTCACTTTTTCATTTGCCTGCGCTGTTGTTTTGTGTTTTTGTTGCAGGGCTTCTCCGCTGCTGTTGAAGACACTTACATGACATTCGCTGGAAAAAGGAAACCCACATCCATGCTTACAATTAATTACACTTACAATTATAGCAAAAAGTAGCTTAGCACATATGATTACCAGAATAAAGGTCACCAGTGCAGTCAAACCATGGACCATGGTCAAACTAAAATAATATATCAGTTAACTTTTGACAGGGACCAATTTCATAGAACTGCTTCACAGCCCATTTTGTACTTATTGTGCGACTGTGAGTTTCCATTTCATAGTGCTGCTAACCGTAATTGTAAACAAACAAAAAGGCATGCTTACCTTCCAGTGCTCACTTACTGTATGAAACTGAATGACGTAACATCACAATGGCCAATGCAAATCCATGGTGAACGCGCAAGCTTGGCATATAATTTTCTTGCTAACCTGTGAAATATGTTAAAGCGCAAATTTTGTCTGCTACAGTAAGCACAAAAATTTGCCTATGGTTAAGCAGCACCATGAAATTGGGCCCTGGTGGTAATGCTAATGCCAATAGTATGCTGCTCATTTTTGCTAAGCTCATTTCTGCTTAGCAGAAAATTGTTTTTAAATACTATTTTCTGCTTAAAAAGCAACTCTATGAAATTGGGCCCATCTGACTCCGACTGGTGAACTCAGTGCATGGTCAGTCAGATCATAGAGCAAGGACAGAGTCAAATAATGGAGGTAGATAGCCAGGTTAGGAAGGACAACTCAACTTCAAGTCTTTGTTGCACCTGCTGCCATAGTAATATCACAATATCAGTGATACTGATAGTGCAGTGGCAGGTGCAGATATTACGGCAAACTCGGTACCCACCATGCCCACAACCTCGGCACCTCACAAACTCGGCTCCCACAAATACGGCACCTTGCAAACTCGGCACCCACTCGGCACCATACAACTCGGCACCAGCCTATTTTTTACTAACAAACTTGGCACTATGCAATCACTACTTGTTCGTTGGAATAAATGGAATGGTCAACGTAAATGTACTTACACAATTAAAATGAGGGATGTTTCGATCCTTTTTAATATTTTGATTTACAATGTGCAACTGCAAACGTGGAATGTCAGCACAGTCAACATATTTGGAATTGAATATCACAAATACATTTTTTAAATTACAACAGGTCAACAGATACAGCGTCACTGGATGGGACAGCACCAACATTTATTATCCAAAGTTTAGTAATATATAGTATTAGTAGTGATTCATTTTGTTAAACACTTACCATGAAAACTGTGGTGTACTGTCACTGTAATACTAATAATGGTTGTTCATATTCCTTCCTCCATGGGTGGGCTGGGCGAGTCGTGGCAGTTGTTTTCCTCTCTACATTCATATATAGATACATGGTCCGGTCGGTAGTCAAGACTTGTTGATTGAAGCATTGTAAGGGAAAGGATTGAACTTGAAGCAAGATATCCGAACACCGTGAACTATTGATGTGATAGTTTAAACCACACAAAACATGAAGTTTTACTGTCTGCCTTCACCCATGCATTGCTACATACATGTACCACTCTTTACAGTTCCTTGACCTTGCATAAAACTTATAAGCAGCAAGTTATTCCGCTCTCTTCAAGCAGTTCTCTTGAGCGTAGCGTTTCAAGTCGCCGCGGTAGTCTTAAGATTATGCTGCTGTACCAGTCAGTGGTCGGTGGTGGCGCCTCGCACATTTTGTATGCAGTGTGACATGTGGTGTGCTACTATACGTGTGTCTGATGGGCCGGGAGGGGTGTTAGTTGCTCAACTCCATTCTGCACGCTGAATGGCTAATCGTTTTTGCTTACCCACGTGGTTTAATGTGAGTTCCTGCACGATGATATGGGTGCGCTATTATGCTATTCAGTGTTGCTCAACTTCATGCACGCTGAATGGCTAATTGATTATTTGTAATGTGAATAGTGGTGGTCCCCCAAAGGATCGTGACGTGCGAGAGTGTAGTTTTCCCGAGGTTGTTGGGGGCGGTGTAACAGTGGGGGGGGGGGGGGGACTTGAAGTTGAAGACAAACATTCGTACTCTAAGAAGAAATTGTTACTAGTTAATAAATACGGCTATAAACAGGTATTACAGTAGTACTAGCAAGTAGTTTCTAATGAATTAAGCGAGACAAATAAATAAACAAAATGATAATTAAAAGATATGTCAACTTAATATAAATCAATCTGACAATAGATATTAAATAAACAAATGAAATTAATAAATTGATAAAACAAACAAAATGTATTTACATTGGCAAATCCAATTTTCTATATTCAAAGGTAAAAAGTTGTTTCTAAATATTCAACATTATAATTAGTGTTCAAAGCGGAAATATTTCAGCAACTTTTTCTTGGCAACTCGGCTTTGTACATGACAATCCAGAGAATTTTTTGTGGACAAGTCGTTATAATCTGTCTCGGCGATAGCAAAACGGCTCTCCACAACAATCTCGCGAGACTGCTGCTCTGCGCGAGACTGCTGCGAGACTACGGTCCCATTCCATTTTGGGACCATAGGGGCGAGAGCAGTTTTCGTTATCACCTTGACAAACATTTAACAACTTTGTTACAAACTGATGATGATACTGAAAAAATGTGCAATCAATCAGTAAAATATGATGTTTTGATTTCTTGAGAATTCATCCAACAGTCTGGCCCGAAATGTAAAAGTCTAAAAGCTAAAGCATTTGACCCCCCCCCCCTACATCGCCGTTGATCATTTTCGATTCCGCATCTATCTTTGAACAAATAAAAGAAGGTAAGAAAGGACAACAAAATCATAAAACCATTAAACCAATAGTTTCAAGAATTCATCTAAGGCAGCAAGTTTTTCTCTTATCTCACCACGTTAGTGTGGTTTTAAGTCTTTTCGTTACCTCATGCAAATATAAATTGACAGGTTTAAACCCAAAGCACAAAACTGGCCGGCTGTGTCGGTCAAGACCTGTCTCCCCTCAAAACCGCCTGCTCCGCCCCGCCCCCCATAAATACACAACCCCCCCCCCCACCATTATTGCATCCGGGATCTTTTAAGGAACTACGTCATGTACGTCATACGTCTAGCCGTTTGACTACCGCCATATTTGTGAGAGTTTTTGCTTTTGAAAATATCACTTCGAAATGCCTCGTCCTAGGGGTCCTAAACCTCGATATCGTCAAGAAATGCAGGAGGGTGAGTCACTCAAATATCAAAGCTAAAAGATTACGGATAGAATAATGATAAATGGGTATTTATAAAAGGATAGGATTAACAAATCTAGGCCCTTACAGCGATGTAGTTCCTTATTTTGTTTAAATACAACATGTACGGATGTGCACTCTGGATATTGTACATGTATGTACATACAATGTCTAGTGTTGTGTGTGTATTGCGGAATTACAGCAATATGACGACAATCTTTGTGCGGAACGATACGCACTCTTAACATTCAATCACGATATTTCGAGATATTCTTGCGACGGTGAGTTGTCCAAAAGTTGATGTTGGACGCTTCGCCGATGGCAGTCGACATTTATTTCTCAAATTCGGATTTAACTGTGCGACCCAAAGTCGAAAATAAACCCTTGTTAAATTTAGGTTTGTGAAATTCTGGAATGAAGTGGTCGTTGCACAAGATGGCGGTGATTGCTGGTTTGCATAGAGTATGCGTGCAGTATTTACAAAGTTTATTTTTAATTTTCTGCTTTTGCCGTTGCGGTGTGTAGCAATAAAAAAAATGCACATTGACTGTTGTTGATAATGTTTACACATTTCCTCCCATCTAGTCTATCTCCTCATGTGTGTTACTGACTGTTTGTTAACTGTCCAACATTTTTTCTTTTGTCTGAAATATTTCTGCTTGTTCAACCAAACATAGCCTTTGAATGACGATCTCATGAGTCATATAAAAACAGAATCTAATTATCAGCTTTTTCTTGTGATTTTCTTCTGCAATTTGTTTGTTTTGTTTTATTTATTTATTTTATATTTTATTACCTTCATTGCACAAACATCGAAATACAACACAGTGCAAAAGGGAAACCCCGAACAGGCACGCAGGCCCACTAAATCATAAAAGGGGACCCTTGATCACACAAAGCAAAAACAAGAAGGAAACTGGGAAGTATTATGTACAGTTAAAACGGTCAAAAGAAACACACACAATATATAAATATATAGATAGTTCCCAGTAGATGCCATCTTTATGGGCAAATTGCATTTTGGCTTGCAGGTGCGTCAAACGCTCAACTTATTAACGCAGCCGCGTTGTTCACTAACCAATCCTGCAATGAGTTTCGTGAAATGCGCACGTGTTGCACGCCGTTCTCACACGACTATTTGTTCTAAACTGCCCGTAAAGATGGCCGATTTACGTCATACTGCAACCTATCTATATGTGAATAAATAGACCAGTAAGAAAAAATACAATAATGGCTACAGAATGCACATGGTAAAGATGGTAAACACCCTACCCCAAATTACAAGTCACTAGTGAGGTAGTGGTTACAGAGGCCAGATTTAAATTGAGAAACAGCTTGCAAAGATCTGACATCAGGGGGAATTTTGTTCCAGGAGTTACAAATGCGATTAAAAAATGTTTGCCTAAAAATGCCAGTTTTACATTTATTGGGAATAAGGGTGGGAGAATCAGAAGATCTCAAATTGTGGAGATCAGTGCTAAGGAAACTGACCTTACCATTAATTGAAATAGCTGTCATATTCTGAAGGCCCTGGAAAAAGAGGACATTGTCCTTAAGTTTATGCCGATCTTCTAGGCTGAGGAGGTCTAGTTCTTTTAAACGCTCCTCGTATGAGACAGAACTTCTCAGAATAAATAAGTTTTGTTTATTCCTATTACTTTTTTTTAAATATTAGTAATTGAACAATCATCTCGCAGTTTGTAGATTGAGTGCTTGCTTGTGTTTTTATGCTAATCTGTTAAAAAAAGGTTTTGGCAGTGGACCAGGCACAGGATATCTTGTACTCAAAAAGGGTTTCTAATGTTATTGAAATACGCGAATCAATTTAATTAATAAAAGAAGAGTATTTTTAATTTTGGATAAATAAAAGGGGACTCTATCCTGGCACCTTCCGCTCTGAAGACCTTGGGCTCAACGTATCTTCTCCTAGAATTATGAGGTTCGATCCGGATCGGACCTCATAATTCATAATTCTAGGAGTACAACGTATCATGCCACACTACACAAACAGGATTGGAAGGTATTTTAAGCCTTATAAAATTTTTGCTACTTGTGTTCGTATCAAAGAGGGCGCTATACTGTAAACTGATGGCTGAACAGTGTATACTAAAAAATTAATAGGTGCCGACTACAATATCCACTACCAAAGGTTTTTAGTTTAAATCAAATTGTAATATCTAAACAAATAATTATCAAACTTTTTATTTTTAAAGAAAGCTATCTTTGGGTTTTTTGAAACCCTAAAGTGAGGAATTTTTTGAATCAATTGTTTTTTATCTTTGAGAAAGTTGAAGTGAACAATAAAAGTGATATTCACCGAACTGTAATCCAACAAAACTTATTATTTATTTATATTATATTTTAGGAGGAGAGGTTGATGAGAACCTTACACCTAAAAGTCCTGGTGCCGGTCCCTACCAGTGTGGGGTACCAACATGCTCCCAGGAATTCAACAGGTGGAATCAACTCAAGCGACACGAGCGTAACCATGCAAGTGACAAACCACATCGATGTGATAAGTGCACGGCATCGTTCAACTTGGAGTATAACTTGATGCTGCATAAGTCAACGCATACCATGGAGAAACCAGAGTGTCCTGACTGCCATAAAACATTCTCTCGTATAGCTAGTCTTAAAGCACATATTATGCTTCATGAGAAAGAAGAAAATTTAATGTGTGCCGAGTGTGGGGATGAGTTTAGCCTTCAGGTAAGACCATAGTTTTAAATTTTTTAAAAAGGGTTAAAGGGAAGGTATACGTTTGGTTATCACTCTTAAAACGAAATAAAAACTTACTTGGTTAGAAGTACAGCAGCTTTCTGATAGTATAAAGCATTTTAGAATCCTTTTACTTCAGAGTAATGTGGTTATGGAAAAATATATCAGTTTTTATCAAAACAAAGTTTGAATCTGAGTTAAGCGTTTCTGTCAAAGTCAGAAACGTTTCTCAGATTGTGTATTCCAATTGCGGATTATTCTTCCTGCGTGGACATAACCGCTCCGGATTTTCGGCAATATCTCAAAAACGCTACGACCTTTCGATATTTGAAATGATATTTTCACAGGTTAGTCAAGGATTAAAACAATGGAACGGTTCCAAAAACCAAAGGTATACTTTGCCTTTAAGGATAGGGAATGCTTGAAATAAGTACAGTACAGACAGATTCATCTATTGTCTGAAAGGTTAAAGCTAGGTTGGTACTGAAGAAAGTATAGTTTTTGAGATGAATTGTGTTCTCCTTGAGATGTTGTTAAGTGTTTACTAAGATGATTATAAAGTGAGAATAATTATTGCAATGTTTTACCTTTTATTTAGTAGTATGCTGGCTGAATGCCAGTAAAAACTCCCCAGGACCAGTAAACATGTTGTCCTAAGTGGTCCAGCTAGATAGTTAATTGCTTCTCAAAGCTACATGTAAACCAATATGCACATATTGTTCATGTCTTCAAATTCAAATCTCCTACATTTGACAATGTTGAAAGGAAAACAATTCACATTGTCCAGTGAAAAAGTTGGCAGACTAGTGAGTGAAATGACAAACTAACTATAGTCACACTGGCCAGTCACTGAAAAAGTTTGGGCAAACTTTGTATTGATTATTTTGTTTTTTGATTGTACATGATTTGACAGAGCCAGCTTGATAAACATTTATCTGAGCACAGAGAAGAAGCGGCTGGGTCTGCTGTCTATCCATGTAAGTTATGCACAAGGGAGTTCAACATGGGATATCTCCTTAAAGATCATATGAAGACGCACCAGAAGGCAAGGTATGGAAATCAAAACTCTCACTGCTGTCTGACCGGTCAATTATCATCCGTTGTTGTTTTGAATTAATGAATAACAATGTGAGGAGCCAGTCTTCTGGTCTTCACTGCGTGGTTATGACTGGGTTAGTTGCACCCCAAGGACATTACCACACAGTGAAGACCTGTTCCTCACACTGTCATTCCTTAACTCAAAACGACACTGTTATTCCCATTAATAAAACACTTTTAACAGCCAATCAGATTATATCAATTCTCTGAGGTGTTATTTATTGATGATTGATAAACTATGCCAGTCTGAAATATGATACCATGTGGTGAATGCATCTAACCCCCCTACTATCTGACCAGTCAATATAATCCATTTGTTTTGAATGATAGACCAACTATGCCAGCTTGCAATGTGATATCACATATCAGTATTTAGTTCTGTACACAGTTGTGGTACATGTACCATACACAACCCATGCAGTGGAATTGTTTTGGTTGGTCAACTCACTGGAAAATTCATAGCTATTTACCTTTTATACGCACAGATCCTTTATTATTGAAAATTGCTGCATTAATTGTTCTCACCTTCCATCTCTCAGATGCTGGAAAAAAGCATACATTGTAACTTTTATTTAAAGAAAAATGTTTTCTTTTTTTAATGAGTACCTGATGTGATCGAGTATTAGCAAGAAAATTGGCATTTATGTAACTAGAGGAATGGAACAATTGAGAACAGTCAGCAATTGACCTTAAAAAGAATTATTTAATTACTTAACAATAACAGTGTTTATTTTCTTAATTTGTTGATTGAACAGGACCAAAGTTGCTGGTGATCAGATGCCAGTAAAACGTACTTTGGATCGTAGCCTGTTCAGGCAAGAATGTGAATTCTGTTTCAAGACGTTCAAGAAACCGAGCCAGCTAGTTCGTCATATGCGCATCCATACAGGTAAGCACTTTTTTCTTTAATCAGGAAGGCATGTATATCTTTTAAGGTTAAGTTAAATATATCTGTATTTACCCTCTGATAGTTTAAATTCCTTATCATATGATATCGTTACGATTACATTTGTTATTAAAAAAAATTACAAAATTGAGTAAGAAACTAGTGCATTAATTATAGACAGCTATCATCGTTTACAACCACGTAAACTTACGAGTCACAATGAAATTTAATAAACAGGATGTGAAATGCTAAACCCAGATAGAAAGTGCAAGCCAATTTCTACAAACGAGTTGACAAGTTCTTTTATGTTTGATTTTACCCGTACAGGAGAGCGGCCCTTTCAGTGTGATATCTGCAACAAGGCATTCAACCAGAAAGGCTCCTTGCAAATCCACATGACAAAACACACAGGGGATAAACCACATAAATGTGATTTCTGTCCATCAGTTTTCTCTCAGAAAGGCAATCTGCGTGCACATGTAGCTCGTGTACATGAAGTCAATAAAGAGGTTGCTATGTATCCGTGTGAGTCATGTTCATGTTCGTATCGTAAGCTTGGAAGTCTCAACGCTCACATCACCCGCGTACATGGAGGATTAGTGGGCAGTGATAAAGAAGAAGAGGCACCCACAACAACCTTAGGAACAGGAACTGCAACTCTTCAGCTTGATGGTACTATGTTGTCATCGAGTATGGTCAGTGATGTCATCCAGCAATTACTTGAAATCTCAGAGCATTCAGAGGAGCATTCCTACGCTCATCAACAGATACAACAGCTGGCTATGGGAGCAACTTGTAACATCAGTTCTGACATCTTGCAACAAGCCCTTGAGAATTCTGGACTTTCAAATGATAAACAGTCTGGTCAGGAAGGAACATCAGATTCTGCCTCGGTAGCCAACCGTGCAGCAGTGGCTGAACTACTTCAAAAGCAGAAGAGTCTACGTTTAAGATGTGGGAGGCTCCATGCATGTAAATACTGTAGTAAGACCTTTAAGAAGCCCAGTGATCTTGCGAGGCATATTAGGATCCATACAAGAGAGAGACCTTTCAAGTGTACACAGTGTTTCCGTAGCTTTACAGTCAAGAGCACAATGACAGCACATCTGAAAACACACACAGGTGTAAAAGAGTACAAGTGTCACGTTTGCAACAAACTGTTCTCCACACATGGAAGTTTAAAAGTTCATCTTCGCCTGCATACTGGAGCCAAACCTTTTGAATGCCCCCACTGCGACAAGAAATTCCGTACAACAGGACATCGCAAGACACACATATCCTCCCACTTTAAGGAGAATTCTCATCGTAGATTCAAACCAAACCGACAGCGACCTAAACCTCCAAGACAAGAAATGGAGCTCCCCGATGTTCAGCTACAGGAACCCATACTGATTACAGACACTGGTCTTATTCAACAACTTCCAAGAAACAGTTCAATGTATAACAATGAATACATTGGTAATACTATACACCAAGGAGTCAGTAGTATTGATAGACCTTACAAATGTGGCTACTGTGCAAAGAGCTTCAAAAAGTCTAGTCATTTAAAGCAGCATGTCCGCTCACACACTGGGGAGAAACCATTTAGATGTCTTCAATGCGGCAAATCTTTTGTGTCTACTGGCGTCTTGAAGTCACATAGTCGCACCCATTCTGGAATTAAATCTTACAAGTGTTTGATTTGTACCGCTACATTCACTACCAATGGCAGCCTAAAACGTCACATGTCTACTCACAGCGAGGTCAGGCCTTTTATGTGTCCCTATTGTCAGAAGACCTTCAAGACATCAGTCAATTGTAAAAAGCACATGAAGACACACAGGCGTGAATTAGGTTTGCAAGCTCTTGAGCAGGTATCGGCAGCTGAAGATTCAGGACAGACTGAGGATAATGCACAGACACAGATACAACCTCAATCTACATCTCAACAGAGTATTGCAGACCAACTGGCTGCTGTTAGTGCTGTCCAGAACCAAGCATCATTGTTGGGTCAGCTGAACAACCAGACTCAAGAGGTTCTGAGACAAGCTAATCTAGAATCCACAGACACTAATCTATCCTCACAGGCCCTCGCACAGAATACACTTACCCAGTCTAATCTTGATGCTCTAACAGCGCATGATACTCTAACTCATGCAACAATTAATGGGCAGACTTTCATGCTTACCCAACAACTGGCCAACTTGGCCAGTAGTCACCCAGGATTGACTCAAGAGCAACAGATCAGTCTACAGACACAGCAGATTCAGCAGCAATTGGAGGCCATTACTGGCCAATCAGGAATATTTCAGCCAACTGTTGTAAGCCAACCAGAACATGTGCCTCCACAGACAGTAAACCAGCGGATGCGATTGTTACGTGCAGGAATGGAGGATGTGAAGCGGACATACAGATGTGGTTATTGTAATAAAGCGTTCAAGAAATCGAGCCACTTGAAGCAGCATATTAGGTCCCACACAGGTGAGAAACCCTATGCCTGTATTCAGTGTGGACGGTCTTTTGTATCATCTGGGGTGCTGAAGTCTCATCAGAGAACACACACTGGAATTAAAGCATACACATGTAACATTTGCAACACAACCTTCACAACAAACGGATCTCTCACAAGACATATGACCATCCACAGTGATGTCCGTCCGTATGATTGCACAAATTGTGGGGAATCATTCCGAACAGCTATTCACTTGAAGCGCCATGTCAGGTCTGTCCATGAGGAAGCTGAGCGTGGGCAGGGTGTTGATGGTCGACGACCGAGAAATGTGGTGGTTTTCACTGAAGAAGAGACCAAGGAACTCAGCAAGAGTTTACCTCCTCGTAATGCCAGTGTGTCTGAGAAGGTCCTCATTCAAGAAGTTTTGGAGAAAGATCGCATCAGTGAGATTCAAGACAAGAATGAATTGTTAGAGAAGGGACCTAAATTTGCACACAAGTGTGAGCATTGTCCCAAAAGTTTCAAGAAGCCAAGTGATCTGGTGAGACACATTCGTACTCACACTGGTGAGAGACCTTTCAAATGCGACGAATGCTGCAAAACCTTCACTGTCAAATCAACCCTTGATTGCCACATGCGAACGCATAGGGGAGGAAAGAGTGTTACTTGTCATATCTGCAACACTGTCTTTGCCACAAAAGGGAGTCTTAAAGTCCATATGCGTCTTCATACAGGCTCAAGACCATTCAAGTGTCCACACTGTGACGAACGGTTCAGAACATCAGGATCAAGGAAGATGCATATTATGGCCCACTTTAAACCTATTCAAACCAAGAAAGTAAGCAAGACTGTTCAAAGATCTGCAACTACAAATGCCATTCAGCAATTCAATATAGCTGATAGCAGTAATGCACAAGTTAATACTGGTATGGAAGAGACGGAACCAACCTTGATACAACAGCAACAACAGGCCTTTGTAAGCCAGCCTCAAGTGCTTCCAATAACAGTGGCTGGCAATGAAGCTCTATCTTTTGGAGATAATGCAATTGGAGCTACAGTCCTACAGGGATTAGAAGGTCTTCAGTTACAACTCACAGCCACTAACCTTGGTCAGAGTCTACAACTTCATGGAATTGATCAAAGCATCACCGTTCAGATTGATCCAAATCTACTCCAACAGCTCCAACATGGAAGCTTGAACCCTATCATGCTACAGACTGGAGACTTGAATTTAGGCCAGATAGGATTACAGTTACCCCAGGGTGATCAGGTATTGGGAACAGCAGCCCCTGAACCAACTCTCACTCAATCGGTCTATTCTCAAGGAACTGATCCACAACAGTCTAACCTTCTAGTGCGAATAGACTCCAACCTTCTACAGCAGGTTGATAATCCACCAGTTGTGACTGATACACATGAATCTACGTCAGTTACGCTGGACACAGGTTTGATTAATTCTACCCAACCACAGGATCTACCCATCATACCAGTGGCTCTCAGTTCAAACTCCATGCAACCTTCAACTTCCAGTATCTTGATGACCCCAACCATGTCCAGTGTAACAATACCTCAAGCTCTAAATCTCAGCACTGTAACCAGCGTAGCAGGGGCTTTACCTGAAGACCTGTCACAACCTGTCCAACAGATGACAACTCAAAAGCAACCTCAGACTAGTTTGGCTTCATTGGATCACACTTCAGCCCCCATCACCTCATTGGTCACTACTCAACCCTCAGTCATCAACTCACAGACCGATCCAATCATTAATGAGATGTTGCAGACTGTGCAGGACAAGAGAACTATCAACCTTGGTGATTCCACTCTTACAACCAATCCAGCTGTGGATCAACAAACATTTCAATTAACCCTTGGTGGAGAGACTTTGAATCTCTCACAAAATCTCGTGTTACAGTCAGGCATGGGAAGTATAACAGGTGCATCCAATCAAACTGCATTGAATCAAGCTCTAGAAGCAACTGCAAGTGCATTGAATCAAGCATTAGGAGCTACAGTAAGTTCAAGCCAAAATACTTTAGAGGTCTTAAAAGTCAACATTTATCAAGATCCAGATCAGGAGTCACCTGCTAATAAAGAGATGACATCTGATGGTGGTGTAGAACTCCCTGCTCAGTCAAAACAAGCTACTCTATCAGTTGCAGAAGCAGCTGCATCTATTGGTTCCCTCTACACATGCTCAGCAGAAAATTGCGCACAGGTAAGAAACAGTCTTTGGAAATGATTTTTTGTTTGCAAGTTTTAAACATTTCATACCCATGGAATCTTGCAAGTTTAATCATTTTATACTTGTGGATTCTTGTTTTCAAAAGTGTATTTTATTAAAGGTCTTTAACACAGATGTCATTAGACTAAACATTAGTATAAGAATGCCATGAAGATGGACTGAGTTAGATGCCGGGGTTTATTTGCAGACAAATTAGTATCATAACTTCTGGTTTCAGATTAGTTTTTACTAGAGTAACTTTTTTTTTGCAGTAATCTTTTCGTTAATGGATAGATGAAAGGCTACACTTTAATTTGTTACTTTGAACAGGTGTTTACCTCTATGAACCATCTTCGCAAACATCAGAGTGAGGCTCACGGTGACCTTCGACCCCATGTCTGCCCCATTTGCAACAAGGCCTTCAAACGCCAGAGCCACCTTAAGGAACATGAAGCAACCCACCTGCCTAAAGCTACAGTGCCAAGAGGGTCTAGGATTCAAACTCTCAAATGCAACACATGTGGGAAAACATTCAATAAACAGAGCCAGCTAGACAGACATGTTAGAATACACACAGGTAATATGGCATATCAAAGCACAGTCATATCATTCAAATTCCACCTATTTGTTCTTTAAATATTCAAAGCAGGATAAGCTTAAAATAACTTTACACATTTAGGTAAGGGTTGTCTGTACAACGTGGTCGATGTTCTTTCTCTTATTAGATACACTCGCTCCGGTTCAATATTGAAATCCTTGACTTGTCCACTTTAAATTCAGACATTCATCCCTTTATTTCAGAAAGTATCACGATTCTTACATAGTAAAATGAACTATAAGTCAGCCCACAATTGGTAACAGAAACTAAACAATTGTAATAGATGGATAAATTAAAATGAGAGGTATATTCTGAATGTCTTTGTTTGTATTGATATAGGTGAGCGACCATTCCAATGTCCTCAATGTGGGAAAGGTTTCAATCAGAAGAACAGTCTACAAATGCACATGATGAGACACACAGGAGAGAAACCACATCATTGTCCATTCTGCAATATGGCATTCACACAGAAAGGTATGTATGCCCACCTCACATAACCTCATAGCAAATGCAATCAGCCAGGGTCTAGGCATTTACCATTCACACACGGTTTACAAAGACTCAAGGTATTGTCAGAAATATCAATGGCAATCATAAGAAGCGCCTTTGAACGATGAAGGCTGGATTGTGAAATTTCATACATTTGACCAGCTTTAGAGCCAGCACCTTGCTCACGTAGCATGTCAATCAAATACAATACTGACAAAACAAATCCTATTTAACAGCAATAAAGCAATAAAACCCTTGAAGGAAATCAACATTGGAAAGCAGGGTACTGAACAATGTGCAATGCATTGCTGATAAATTTAACAAGAAAGCATTAGAAAGAGAACATTGAACCTCGGTTGACTCTTTAGAGTTCTGGCAACTTTACGTCTGGCATGCAATGCTAGATAGAGATAAACATGATAATGAACAGGACACCAATCATATTTGGAGATATCAAATAAATCATCGCCAGTTTCAAAAGGAAGAACTATCTGTCTTGATTTTGATAACATTGTTAATGATGTTCTTGTTTCAGGTAATCTACGAGTACATATGATCCGCTCTCACAACACCAATTCCTCTGATGCCGGACTTGAAGATGCCTCCGAGATGACAGAAGTCATAGGGAATGTTTCATCGGGGGATACAAGCAACCAAGAACCAATGGATCTAGTTAGTTTGGTCCCAAACTTCTTCAATGAGTAACAGACTAAATGAGGAATGAACAATCAAGAACCTGTATCTAATTAGTATAGTTCCAAACTTCTTCAATGAGTAACAGACTAAATGAGGAATGAACAATCAAGTACTTGTATCTAATTAATATAGTTCCAAACCTCTTCAATGAGTAACAGACTAAATGAGGAATGAGTAATCAAGAACCTGTATCTAATTAGTATGGTTGCAATCTTCTTCAGTGTGAATAATGGACCGAAGTGCTGATAGGTGTTTTATTTTGAAATTCAAGAGATGAAGCCTCAAGTGTTCAATTCCATTTGGATAAGTCCATACTAATGGGTACAAAAATGTGACATGGGAGGGGGACATGGGATTACAAAATGAAGTATGTTGTCATGTGTTTTTATCTGTGAACATTCAAAGGCACATGAGGGATGTAGGTAAATGACCGAGTAGTTAAGAAACTGGAGGAGATACATTTTTCAAGATTTATTTGTATGTAACGAGGACAGACATTTTTGTTATCATTTGGTAGAAGTTGTACTAAAATAAATTGATTGGCCCGATGTTGTCCAGATACCAATTCTACAGACCCTGTAAAGGTCACAAATTAGTTTAGTCTTGTTAGCTATGAACAATCATGAGCAGCTTTGGAGCGTACAAGATAAGACTGGGACAAAGCAGTTACTTTTGTCTCGCTCTCTCATGCCATGTTATCAAGTTATCTTTTGGCACATTAGTGTGGAATTGCCATTTTCTTTGATGGATGAAAAAAAAAAATAATTTAAACTGAGAATTGTAACTTTTTATAGCAGTTGTATTTGAAATGGGTAAGTGGCAAAGATGAATGCATGTTTGTTTTGATTACATTGCACAGTGCAATTCTATTACATGTTGGTGTGATCAACTAAAACTTGTCACACAGTTTAAATGATTGAAATAGTTTCTTGGTGGTTTTTAATTGATATTTTTATTTAACAAAGGAGTACTCCTCACTACCAACAGTTAACGATGTCTTAATTGGTAATTTGTGTTACTGAAATCTTTAAATTATTTTGGATGAATTTTCCCCACTCTGTTCATCTTTATTTCATTCCTTAATACTTTGCATGTTGCATGAGTTTGTTAGAAATGTGCATAGTTTTTGTCCCATAAGGAATATTACAGTTTTCATAGCTATGCAATTTCCTGACATTAAATAATATTTATATGCCACAATTTTAATGCTACGGAGGCTAAATCTATAACATGCATGCATCCACTAAAACAAATGTTTGCAATGTCAATAATCAACAATAAAATACCTTAAAACTTTGCCTTTTGCTAATTAAAAAAAATTAATAACTAAATAAATAATAACAGTTTTTAGGCTCTGCATGATGGGACTGGATCTTTATGATTGTTCTTGCGGGTACTCCACGTATAAATAAATGAATTATAAATTATCAAGTGCAAACTTAAATGAATCAAGAGGAATGTTTGACTCTGAAATGAGGCATATGGATTATTCTCAATGTTTCTACTAGCATGTTAAAGTCATCTAGCATGCTCTAGTCCTTATCAAACCCAACATTTATTCTAAAATGTTGTCATGCACATGATTGTCTAATATTGATAAAAATAACTGGAATTTTTGTTAAAGTGCGCAGTACTTACTGCATAACATGCTATTATTTTCCATATGCAACAATTCATGAGCAAATGTCATAGAGCAGTTGAGCTCACAAAAGCTTTGAAAATTACAGCGGAGCAATGTCTTAAATTACACTGGATCCAGTAAAAAACTAAAATCTCTAGAAACAAATATTTGAAATTTGTTAAGTTTCCTTCATTTTGTATGAATCAAAAGCTGTACAAAATTAAGGAAGTGTTTGATAATTTGGTTGAGTTTTATATTTTCAATTTTCAGGTTTGTAATTTTGATTTGATTTTTCTTATTTAACCCCAACATATTGTATTTATTGTTTACCGAGGCAGGCATGTATAAAATTAAAATACTTTTAATACCAAGCACAACTTTGCCTTCATTTTTAATTACTGTTTGTCTTTTACTATAAGTTGTAGGACTTTATATGCACATCTATCAAGTGGAAAAAGTTCTTATGATTCAATTGATAATTTCTAAGTGAGTTGTGAAATGTCATTAAGACTTTCAAAATAAGACAAGATTGTTTGTTCAGGTACAGCTGGATATTTCATGCTTTCCTCAAACCCACTTCAATAAGTTCATCAGTTCAAAAGGTCCTTTTAAGGCAGGAAAAAAACGTGATAAAACCAATCCAAGCATCGATATTCTTTTGAAGTATCCTGTGCAGTCATCCCTTTTTTTGAATATGGTTCCAGTACCAAAATGGTCATGGCCCAAGTCAACCATTGCTCAAACGCATTTTTTAGTTGATGAACCTTATACTTTTGTTCAGTTGGGTCTTCACTACCCCACCTCTCTTCCTTATGATGGCGTTGAGCTACAGTCTAACTTACTACAAATAACACACAAATCAAACATTACAGTTGATTCAACTGTTCATTTATTGTTATGAAATCAATGGGTATAAAATGATGAACTTCATTACAATAATATGTCTGTATTTAAAACAAGTACATGTTTTTGAACCACAACAGTGCATGAAAAGAGTTTCTAAATTAACTTTGAGAAAATATATTTACATTGTACAATCTCTCATGTATTTACCACCAAAAAGACTTGATGATTGGAGCAGCAGTCGAGACTTAGGAGACATTAATGGGTGACTGCTCAAGGTCTCTTGGGGCGAGTCGGGGAACCATGCAGGAATGGGGACCCATGAAACTGATGATGATATAGTACAGGACTGGAAATGAAATAAGACATTATCTTCAAGCAAACTTGAATCCTAGATTCTGATTGGTCAATCCATAGCAACAAGAGTTTGATATTAACTATTATTGCACAACCCATATCACACCCTGTTCTAACACGCTGTTCATGTATTGCGCTGTTTTAAGCTGAGCGTCAAGTTTGCTTGAAGATAAATTCGTTATCACCCGTGCTCATGGAAAAATATAAAGATCTGCATCCCATAACCAACTCTGCCTTCAGCCTCGTTTGTTAAAGGATGCAGAAGCACTTGACTTTTCTGTATTCCACTCACACTTGTGTGATAACTAATAATACAAAGGTATTTGCTACACAAATCTGCAAAAGCAGTTTTGCTTAAATTATCAATATTGTACCAGTAACTTGTTTTTAACTTTACTTAAAATGTTTGTCCCAAGATTTGCACCCTTTTTCTTCCTTCACACATTAAAGCAATGTACATTATATGTGGACACCTGGTTTCCCCAAAATGTTAAAATATGCATGTGAATTGGAATACTGATACAGGTAAACAGAATAAGAAGACTAGTTCCAACAAGTTGTATTGTTTGTAGACACCACTTTGAATGATATCTTCTACATCAACAATCATTACAAATTTACAACCACAGTGATGACACCTAGGATGGCATCATACCATTCATGGTACATTAGTATACAAATAACCAATTCGGACAAATTAATACACATTGTGCTGTAGATAATGAAGAGCAAGTTGGAGATTCTAGAAAACTAAATTCTTCGATCCAAGTATATTCAACACATATCTCAACTAAAGTTAAACAAAGACAGGACTACTAAAAAAACACCACCTTTTAAAATGAACAAGACAAAGACAACCTCTATGCCAACATTCCTTTGCATTTAAAAAAATGTATATACATTTCAACCCCTCCTCAAAAGGGGGCTAATGTAATTGGAACTCATTGTGAATGAAGAAAATACGCATTATGAATTTACTGTAATCTAGCGTCACATCTTGCTTTGCTCTCAAGTACAAGCTGATCAAGTCTTGTCTAATAATGAAACTACACTGCATTACAAAATAGATTAATAAATATTAATAGGAAATACAAATTTGTTATTATTTCAACATTTCAATTAGGAAATTTAGCCCTGCTCAAGCCTAGATATATCATAAAAGAGTGTTTTGTTTCTTTGTGCAAGGCCTCGGATGGCTTTATTAAGAATGTAATTGTTCTTGACCTTCATATATATCACATAAGTTACAGTCAGGTCAAAATATATACTCTTTGAAAGTTATTTTTTTAAATGAATATACATTTTTTATCTTTGCTAATTTTTAATATTTCAACTTATTACCTTTTTATACAGAAAACTTTAAATGTACTGCACCAACTTAAAAAAACAACACTTTATCACATTATAAAAATTCAGCAAATGCATACATTTACTTAGAGGTGTTAATTTTGTCACATCTTCACTCCACAATTCATGTTATCAAATGCTTACCCTTGAATTGCTTATTGATCAAAGTATCAGAGCACACATCAAAATGATTAAGGTCAATGATTTGGAAAGCTCATCATGTATTTCTACTAGTGTGTAGCGTGTTGTGGCCAAGCGGTTACAACATCGGACTCAAGTTCTGGTGGCTGAGTCATCAGGGTGTGGGTTCGAATCCCCGTCATGACACTTGTGTTCTTGAGCAAGACACTTTACTATAATTGCTTCTCTTCACCCGGGGGTTCATGGATACCTGTGAGGGCAGAGATGGTTCTTGTGATTGATTTAGCTTGGTGCGCTACAGCAGCACAGACTATATACCGGTACTCCACAGGGAGCCAAGATGGTTTAAGGAAAGAAATTAATGGCCCAGTGACCAGGGGTAATAATGTATGTAAAGCGCATTGAGAGTTCTCCCAGAACTGAAATGCGCTCTATAAGAATGTCTTATTATTAGTCGTAGTAGTATTACTACCGAGCCCATACACTGACCATAGTCTGCCATTTTGGAAGTCAAATTGTATGTGAAGATAAGGTGAATGGGTAAACATTGGCCCATCTTCAAAAATGCTTACCAGGGCTCGCCCTTAACACTAGCCCGGCGTACATTGTCTAGTAAAAAATGTTATGGGATAGTAAACACCACTTCTCAACTTGCCCTGTGGGCTACTAAAAACTGTGCAACCTACTTGTTTAAAATGCTCATTTCTTCCTTTTCAAATGTAAATAATTAATGTATAAAATGTGTTAATCGTTATTGAGTGTGTGAATACAACTTCACTTGATCATTAAACTGGTTGTGATCGTTAACATTAACACATCAGAACGTTACATATATGGCAATTCCTGTTTAAAATCTGGGCTACTAAAACTTCCTGGGGCAAGTAAAATGCACAGTTTACTGGCCCTGTGGGCTACTTCATAAAAAGCATAAGCGCAAGGCCTGCTCACTACAAAGTTCTACACAGTATAACAAACAGTAAAACTGACTCCCAAAATGGTGCAACCATGATTTATTGTGTTGATGACGTTAGGTGAATTGGGTCAATTAAGCAAGTTCTCCATATGTCAAGAAAAAGACTTTGATGGACCAAATTGTTCATGGAAAATGTGACGATATAATAACATTTATACCGTCAATATCATTACACCACAATTCCATACACTCATGATTTCTAGCAATCCTAATTAGTATCTGTTAATCAAATCAACTATTTTATCCAGAGGAATTTTGTACACATTTTCAGATGCTCTTGTGGATTTGTTTGAACTCTTCAAATGTACTTCTCCTTTTTTCTAAAATCAAGCATCATGTGATCTGACTGATTCAAGTATTACCATAGAACAACTTTCTTACTTTCAATATATTCAAACTACTTTATAACACCCACATAGATCCTTGTCATTTGATTGGCGTATTGGAAGTCGTGTGGTATTATTATTCACACCATTCCATGCCTACATCAATAAGCATGCTTTGTGGTACTATTCAGCATGCATTTTTGTTCCATCCTCTTTGCACTATTGTACACTAGACCACCATGTGTGCACTCATAGCTGGAACTTGATAAACAATGATTAAAAACAAAGTTCCTAGTTATCATCGAGGCATCAGTGTCAACTCACGGAAGACACTAGCACCCTTCTTGACCGACTACAAACTGTACACAATGGCCTTGTAGTCAGGCCTACTTGTAGTGGAGGCCAGAATACAATCTTGTACATTTTGGTCATTGTTTTTTTCCTCAAAATGACAAAGATCTACCTGGGTGTTATTTGAAACAAATAATAAGCATTTTGCATTCATGCAATAGTGAGAATATCTGCAGAGTTGAAAGATGCACTGTTCCATTAAACTCGGCTTCATCTGGTTGAATGGAACGTTCCATCTTTCAGCTCATGAAAATATTCTCACCATTGCACTCATAAACATTCATTATTTGTAAGAAAAAACAGAAATTAAAATAAATAATAGGGTGTTGTGTAACATAATGCCGAACAGGACTGATGATTAAAGGTCAAGGTATGAACTAGAAACTAGATACCTTAAAGTGACTGTTGGAGACAATGTTAATTGTTCAAAGCTTACAGATAGAAAACATCAATTTTTGTTTAAATTGCATCAATGGATTACATTTTTTGAATTGTGGTGCCTTCTTGTAAATGCCATCTTGTGATTTAAGAATCACCAGAAAACTGAGTAAAATGAAGAAAACAAATTATATATATATATTACATAAAGAAAAATAATGTTTAATGTCTCAAGACACATGTATAGCTTAATAATGGAGTCCCATTGCCTTTGACCATAAAATGCAAAGTTACAAGAAAACTACATACTTTTAACAAATCTATTCCAAGTAAGGTATTTGTCAATGTGTATATATTTTTGAATTAAATATCTTCAACATGATTTTGTAGCACACAACCCAAGTTGTATGTTGTAAGTAATTATAAAACAAACCCTAACTTTAGGAAAGTTGTTGATCTGCTGCGTGGTTACATTTATATATAAATTCCAAATGGTTGAATGATCTTGCCTTACTGATGCTGATTCATTCTCCTCATTGCGGCTTCATACGCAGCGTAACGCTTCTGAGCACGGTCTTCTACCTCACTAGAGGGCGCTGTAGCACCTGTTGCTACGCTTGTCGTTGATTCTCTTGAGGAAGAATTCTGATTGGCTGACTGGTTTCTTAGAGTGCTTGAAGCTGATTGGTTGGTTACAGCGGAGGAAGTGATAGTATTGGTGGAATGTGCCTGCTTATCTTGGAATCGCCTTGTGAAGAAAATACAATCAGAGCTTAGTTGATTCATGGTATATCAACATGGTTAATAGAACACAAGTTAAAGTTGAATATAATATTATAAGATGGTCTAAGCCATTAAATCACAAGTCTATACAGGCATGAATTTAGGAGTGGATTCGCATCCTCCTTGTTTACCTACCTTCTTGCCATCTTCATTAATAGTTCTTTTCGTTGTCTAAGAATGGTTTCTCTCTCTGATGAAGATTTAGAGAATCTGCCTGGGAGAGCTTGAGGACCGCTAGTCAAGGGCACATTTCCATCATCACTGACAATAAGAAGAGTACAATAACTTGCATGAAATACTGCGTTAAATACAAAGCCAAAGGTACACCAAAGCCATAAAACAATAACATTAAAAGTAAACGAGGGGCAGTTGCTAGAACATGCATCCTCAGCCATAATAAACTCAACTAAGGGCTGCTATAGTTCAACAGCTAACATTAATTAGGTATTAATATACATCAAAGTAAACATTTCAATTAAGACAAGTTAATTTAGTTATTTATTAACATCTTTATACAATTTTATCACACACACTATCCAGCCCTTCATTTGGCAACATTAAATAAATCCAATTCCATTTAACAAATTCAATACTGTATAGTTTGATATCAGAACATTACTACAATGTTTCAATGCAAAGAATTCAACAAACCTAGATTTTGAACAGCAAGTCATTAGACAACATTTATAATACTTCAACAGATGTTAAATTTGCAGAGATTGCCCGATACCTAGAGGCAGTTCGAATCCTATATTTAAGCAGCGGGTACCGCCACATTTCAATAGATGTTAAATTTGCATAGGGGATAAATAATATTGTTTAGTTTAACCCGAACACAGATGTGTGTAAAGCACTGCATACTCTGTACTTTCCAGAGTCCTGTGAAAAAAAAAATCCACAGGCATATTACTCGGGTTGGATTCGAAACCACGACCTTTGCCGTTCTAGAGCAGAATGCTCTAGATATGCTCTACAATGGCAAAGGTCATAGGTTCAAATCCCACCCGAGTAATATGCCTGTTGATGTTTTTCACAGGACTCAGGAAAGTACTGAGTATACAGTGCTTTACATACATCAGTGTAAGGTTAAACCATACAGTATTATTCATAATACTATCTTATGTTTTGAAGTTACCTTGAAGAGGAAAGTGAAGACATTTCTGTGGCTCTATCACCACGTTCATCTACTCCTTGATGTCTATCACTCTGCATCATCTCCTCCATCTCACCAAACCGTCTCACCATATCAGCTGCTACTGATCTCCCTGGTGTATCGTACAATGCTGGGCTTTCTGTATGTCTTGTATCAACATTGGCATTAAGGGATGGGCTGGATGAAGCTGCTTGGATGTCATCAGCTGGATTGGCATCATTTGCTTCTGGGCTTTCCTGTTTGAGAAGGCACAAATCCAGGAATAACTGTTATGAATGATGAGCCATTCCAAGTCTACAAGGAGTTGTCATTTGTTTTACAACATCAGAGTTTGATTTACAAAGCACTTAGATCCATCTTAAGATAAGTTGTAAATGTCACCCTAGTGATTTGCATTGTGACATCACATTGATACACAGTTAAGATCAATCTTAGCTCTTTGTAAAATCAAATTGGCGCCAGGTCAAATACCCACCACCTTAAGAACAACGGTCTACCATAGAATAATCAATCACCTACTCAAGAAAAAACAATTTTTGTACATCAGAAGCTACTTCAACTTACAGGTGGCAGCACTAATCTTCCTTCTAAGATGTTATCTACAGTAACTTCAACAGTCTGTGTCACTCGCAGATCTTCAAGAAGTATGTCCAAGGGATAATTGGGGAACATCTGCTGGACTTGAGTGGCCTGAAAGAGGAACAAGACAAGCATTTGCAAGTGGATGTTGTAAAGAGATATATCCTCAAAGTATAAACATCAAGATGTACGGAAGTAATCATAGCAGTATCTCACATCTTTAAGAAAATAATGAAAAGGCACAAGAAGTCTGTTTTAGGTGGGACAATGTCTTAAGATGATAAATGTTTGTCAGTTTATCAACACGATGAATAAACTCAACTTCTGAGTTTGCAACCTGACATACCAGTATTAAACCATCATACTGCATAATTTGACTTACCATGTTAGTCAGTTGTGAAGTATGCACAGCTCTCTGTTGCAGTAAATGACGATGTGAAACCTCTACCGAGAAACTTGGTATCCAGCTGGCAATTTGGGAACCTGTGCAAATTCATCAAGGATTTCAAACAAAATGGATTACCTTCTAGACGAGGCAATCAAGGAATCGAGCGGTCAACATTTCTTTCAGTTTTAAGTTTACAGAATTAGCAAGAAGTTTATAGAACAGAAGAACAATCATGTCTTGTTCTTTGAAATAAAGAAATATTGTTCAGATTTGGACACGAGAGCATTAATGGTTGTTGTGACTTACTGTAAGCAAATAACTTTGAATTACGAGTAACATGAATATAGCATTATATAAATCTACACTCTCAGTATCTTGCTTCTGTCTGACAAGACCTCTCAATGCAACCAAGTGAGTAAAAAACTCACTACAAATACACATCATACACAACAAGATCATTATTCATACCGTCAAAATGAAAGAAGTGATTTCTGCCTCTTCTTGGGCGGACAGGTTGTGCCTGTCCATCTTGCATCATGGGGTCCATCATAGGTGTACCTACACCTTGAGCATGGGGTGTAGCTGTAGGCACTTGGTTAGGCTGCTCTGTGTTTCTGATATTCAGGGTATGTCTACATGTTGGACAGGATGTCTCATGCTCTAGCCAGGATCGCAGACAGTTGCTGTGGAGTAAGTAATTGACTGCTCACTTCCACTGACAATCAGTCATAATTATAAACAACTTAGAATGTCGCTGGTAAAGGTACAAATGTAAATACATGTAACTCACCAATGATTATGATACAAGAGTAAATCAATGCATTAAACTTTTGTTTCATTTCATTTTACTTCTTAATTCTGGTTGTGAAGCCAAGGACTCTCAGAAAAGCAAACTTAATCAACATCCTAGCCAAGAACCCCATGGGGAGAGGACAAAGAAGGAAGTTTCAGTTTTAGATGTGGGAGGAAAACCCCAGAGAACTATTCCAGGGAAACCCACGCAATCAGGCAGGGACTGAAAAACCAATCCATATAGTGCCCCAGCGGGGTCCTAGAAGTTGAAGGCGAAGAAAGATACCACTACGCCTACCTGTCCACCCCAAGTTATTGTGATGATGTATGATATTAAGTTCCTTGTGAGATACTTTGGCAATGAAGAAATCCTTGTCAAGGGTTACTGACATCTAAATGGTACAAATCATCTGAATGATATTAGTACAAAATGCTAATGTGTGATTAACTTACTTATGGAAGAGATGATTACAGGGCAGTTTTCGAGCATTTTTCATCTCTTCCCAGCAGATAGCACAGTCATCATTATTCTCTCTTAATTCTTCATCTGTCGCTAATGGGAAGTTTGCCTCCATATTGCTCACAACCTAACACACAAACAAGAAAGTCATCTTAAGAATAATTCTGTTGTTACTGACATCTCAGCAGGGCTCACCCTTAACACTAGCCCGGCATACAATGTCTAGTAAAATCTGCTATGGGCTAGTAAACACCACTTCTCAACTTGCCCTGTAGGCTACTAAAAACTGTCTCACCTACTTGTTTCAAATCCTCATATTTCTTCCTTTTCAGATGTGAATAACAAATGTAAAACATTGTGTTAATTAGTTTTTGAGCGTGTGACTGTAACTTCATTTGAACATTAAACTGGTTGTGATCGCTACCATAAATACATCAGAAAGATACATTTACAACAATACATGTTTGAAATCTGGGCTACTCAGACTTCCAGGGGACAAGTAAAATGCACAGTTTACCGGCCCAGTGGGCTACTTTACTAAGAGCTTAAGCACAACAACTGCTCAGGATCTTTATACACCTGCAAGTCTTGACTATCAATGACGTATTACTCAATATATCTTACACACATCAGTAAATGTCTTAAAGAAAACTGCCTGAAGACTCATGATTCTTGAAGATGTAATTTCAACCAACCTGTCTGAAGTTGCGATGACGTTTGATTCTTCGTTGGATTTCACTGTATAGAAAGCGCAGTTCCATGCAGATCACTAAACTTGCCATACTCAGAAACACATTGCCCCAGAGCTGCAAAAAACAATAACCACTGAAGTCTAAGACATCTGAAGTCAACAGTTTGAGGACTTTTTAAGTACGAACAATTAATCTCAAAGCTTTAAATGCAAGATGAGTATGTTTTTAAATCTTGAAGTTACAGTAGAAGACGAGTACTAACCAGCATATGGAAATGATGCACAAAGTCCACACACAGTGCAGATAGCTCCATAACAAGATCTGAGTAATACATGATGGTACCTCGTTTCTCCCACACACCTTCATATCGAAGATCATAGAAGTGGATTCCATATCTAAGAAACACAGTTGAACATTTATTAAATCCTCACAAACACAGTGTACAAAAACAACACTAAGACACAAAAGATCAAGCAGTAGATTGCACAAGTAACTGAAGAATCAGAATGTGGGTTCTTGGCTTTTCTGACCTTGGGTTAGACATTCTAAGTTCACATTACTCAAGAGTAACTGAAAACCTGTAAGAATAGAGACAGTTCTTGTGTCTGCTTAGCCACATTAATGTGCATCAATCAATGTGGCTACCACGGATGCATATTACTAAAGATGCAGGATGGTTCAAGAGAGGCACTAAATACTTAGTTTTAAAATGCTGATTTGATAAATAAAAAAGGTTTATATGTTTTACCTGATGAGAACATACACAGTCCTGATCTCCAGCAGAATAACCTGATAAAATAATAATGCAGCTAAAAATAGTCAGACAAATTTACAGAGCGTCAATTATACAAAAAGCTGTCACACACAAAAAGTGATTGTAAATCCAACTGAAACTTTTAATTATATATGTCTTAATTTAGCGCCACAAGCAAAACTTGATTGCAAGTTTTATATATACAATTTGCGTTCACGTTTTCTGGCCTGGTCTTAAGTGTGTCTCAGCTAGTCTTACCTCTGAGATGGTAAAGAGAAAGACATTCCAGTCTTGTAGTGCACCCATGTAGCAGCAGATGACAATCAGACCTTTACACATACACATAATGGTAGCTAGCAGAAACAATACCTTGCCATGGGCCCAACCCATAGGGGAAGGTGAAAAGCACAGCTAAAATAACAAGAACAAAAATAACACAAATTAACATGAACACACACATTCCCTCTTCATTATTTTAATTTTATATCGATTGTATATCCTTTAAGTAAAGTTACTTCACAAGTTTATATTATCAAACCTCCTACTGTCTGACCATTTAATATCAAACACTGTGGTTTTGATAGATAGATACACTATGCCAACCAGAAATATGATATTATGTGGTGAATTCATCCACACAGTAAACAGTCAACCCTCTTACTGTCTGACCACTCAATATCATCTTCTGTGCTTTTGAATGCAATATTAACTAAGCCAGCCTGCGATGTGATATCATGAGGTGAATGCCTACACAGTAAACACACAAACACAGTTAGTTCCATGCACATTTGTACTAGCATACACAACTTGTGAAGTATATCGATTCTAAATGGTTGATCAACTAGCTTGAAATGATACCATAAGTAAGAGACATAAAGTAAGCAAGTTACAAATTCTTTGTTTTAAACAATACTCACATATTCAAATCGATCTTTACAAAGTCCAGATAGAGTATGGAGGAAAGCAAGGGCAGCAAACCATACCATCCACATAACCATCTCCTCCAAGGTTTGCACATTCAGAACACCAAAAATGATGATGAACTTATAGAAGATAAATTTCCATAGTTTGTTTCGAAGGTGCTGTGGTAAAATAGAAACACATTTTTAAGCACACTGTGACTCTCAAGATTTGATGTTCTCAAAGACTTTCTCAAGAGACGTTTCAAAAACTGAATATCTCATTTGTATTGTGTAAAGTTTTACAGATGTGTCACACAGACAAATACTAACTATCTATCAGTATCCTTATTGTAAGCAAGCATTATCTAGTCCCTTCCCGTCCACTCCCTGTTGTCTCCTTCTTCATTGTGCATCAACTGTTTTTTCTGTGCTTTCTGCCTCTCTCCCTTTTCATTATTTCTTTCCACTTGACTGCTTCTGTTACGCCAGTACACCTGTTTTCATGTGTTGTGTTGTCATTTAGCATTTGAGAAAGACTCTGCTAGGATCAAAACGAAACGTCAGGCCACTAACTATTTTGTGCTTATTAACATAGGACCTTTGGGTTGGTAAGCAGTTTTCTCAAATGCTATCTAATATAAACAGCCTTGCTTAACTGCTTATGAAGTTGATTGATTTAGTTATTCCAATAATCTATTTCATGACAAATTATTCCAAATAACACAAATAAAATTACACTTACAACTGTTGATTTGCTTTTGGTTAGGTAGTTGCAATGATCTCAATAAATATGGCTTAAATATTTTGTTAAAGTCTCGTGTAAACGAACCTGTCTCTCACTGGCTCTGAGTTCTCCAAACACAACATGCTGCAACAAACGTCCCACCAAGATCAGAACACAGAAGGCCAGATTGATTAACGACTGCAAACATAAATACACATTGAATTAGTACAAAGTTTTTCCAAATGGGATAAAAATATGAAGAAGAGAATGTTTGGAACTAAATGACTGATATTGACTTGACTTACCAATACAGACCAGACATCTGCCATCATAATTCGACACAATTTAATAATCTCTCCATCATCTGCTTGGATTCCAAACAAATAACGTGATGTCTCACTCTCATTTGCCCCATTAGACCATCTTGCCGAACCTCTGCCATCATCACCTGCAATATCTTTGTTCGTTTCTGGTGCCTGATGGGTTAATCCTGCATTCTCTACTGTCTCTAGTGTCTCTCTGGCATACAAGAAGCACCAAGCTAGACTAAGACAGCTTAGAGCTATGTATGTCTGTAGAGGAGGAAGGGATGGAGGTTGAAGCACTAACACCGGCATGATGATCACTGAATACCTGAAATCAATACATTGATGGATGATGACAGGTAAGCCATTTACTTTATTAGCATTAGAACAAATCATCATTACTTGATTTTAAAACAGTCTCCCTTTCAAAATGTAATTGGTACATGTAGAATGGGTTCCCCTTTAAAAAAATATTATCGGGTACTTTATACGATCAGAATTTAAGATTTTCACCAATCTTTGTGAAGTGTCCCGTTATTGAAAATTCCTAATTGTTGAAGTATTACTTTTCACTCTAAAATAAAACAATTTCACCACTGGTTTGATTAAACTCATTTCAATGTTCCTGAAACTGTGCGTGAATGTGGTGTCAGACTGGAGGTAAATTCAATAATAATATCGTGGTCATCAGAAAGGGGTTAGTCAAATGATCTGAAACACTTTCCTCTGCAGTAATCACAACTAAATTTAATGATAATGAAAAGAAAATATTAATCCTTAGGTAAATTCAGATACTAAAATTCCCAGCAGGTACAATAAGTTTTCCTGTTTTTGTTCTTTTGTTTATGAAGGCCTGAATTTCTCCCCATGCCCTATCGTTGAACAACCCAACTATGATTGTAAACTGATCGTACTAAGTGCATATATTACCATATTTTTTTGATTTAGTAGAACGAAATACCCTATTACTGCGTTCAGAACAAAACATGATTACTTTTGTCCACGAAGTCTCTGAAAGTAAACATCTGCACAGAGTGATACTGGAGGTGAGTCTCACACAATATTGTATACAATAATCGGAAAGGAATTTTTTTTTAAAGGTATTTCCTCTATATAAATGGAGCTAAATTCAAATTTACCTTATACAGAAATAATGATGTTTAACTTCCCACCAGATGTACAAGTTTTTATTTTTTTTAGTACCAAGTTACCCAGCCCTCCATTTTGGACTGGTTCGATTAGGATTTTAGCACCAAGTAAAACCTGCGCAAGTTTTGAAAGTGCACACATTCACCGAGTAAACTTTTATAGTTTTTATTTTGTGGTAAACACACAGGGTGCCCTTGAATAGTGTCCTGTCCTTATTTGGACGTCAGATATTTTAAAATGTTTTTGAGGTGAAAATACTTTCTTTCAAAGGCACTGATATTTCAAAGGGCAGAACTACAATTAAGTAAGGTAACAAAAATTATGAACGAATGGCATTTCTGAAAGACAAGGTCAGCAGAAATTCTATAGCACTTTCAAAATTATTAAAATTCAATTTTATTTTTTTTCCCCCAGATATTTTCATATTTTTCATTTGATTTAGACCCATGACCATTAATTTACAGAAAAGTGCTTTGCACTGCCTTTTGCAGGCCATTGGAAAAAAAAAATATTTTGTGGTTACCACAGGCGCAATGATTGATGAATGAATAACTCGCCTCCACGGCCGGCCAGGCTAGTCCACGGACCACACACACGTACGTGTGATGTGTGTGTGTATGTATGCTCACATTACTCATTAGTACATTCACTCAGATACAGAGTCGAGACAGCAATACTTCAATTCATTCAACAATAATAATAACATGACTATTTGATCGAGAAGTGCTTAGTACCGCGGTATAAATAAATACTTTGAGGAATTCTATTACCACCGATGATTTTTACAGCGCCACCAGTCGGTCAGATGAAGAGAACTTGCTTACGTACGTAGAAACGCTTAGCAGTCTCTTTTTCAGCAGGTATTTCTACCTTCATGGTATGAGCACTCTGCTCACCCTAGACTTTGTGTCCGATTCTTGTTATTTTCTTTATTTCATAAGGGTACCTGACAATCCATTATTAGCCACACATGTTTTTATTTTCAAAATTACTTCTTCCATGAATCAATTTGGTTTAGATTAACAAGATTCATAATGTCATAACTTTCAATTCAGAACGGAGCTCACAAATTTCTACAAAAATTATCCACGAATATAATCCACTGAGGGCCAAATATTGCAACATTCTTCTTGTAATCACATCCGTTCATTAAGAATAGGGACTAGACCTAACACAGAACTGCACAAAACATTATTTCAATTACAAGATACATAAATATGGATGACCGAAAGAACTGTTTTATTTATCCTCGACTGTATAACTTTCCATTACATCTTAAAAAAGGTGAGTTATTTTGCTAATTTTATTTCAAACTATTTGATTTAAAGCTATCATCACATCAGTCAAAAACGTACTCACACGATACCCCTTTACATTTTCCCTTGCCCCGCCCCTTTTAAATACATCCCTTGCTGTTTAATCCGTCTTCTTAGTATCCAATATGGCTGCCTTCTTAGTGAGTACGTGTACGAGAGTAATAGTTGCCAATGGTGACATCCAGTATACCAATAGATGATCCACCATTGGATGGTTATGACAGTTGAAAGTCAAGGCAGAGGCAAGGGCTGGGTTGAACATCATCCCTGTCCATTCCAGACCTTTAAAAAGGAAAGGAAAAAAAATCAACTTAAAATTTTGAAAGGTTAAACATCTTCGACCACGTTTTTGGTAAATTTTTATCCAAGTGACAGTTTATCTATGTGTAGCTGCAGCACTAAATTTATATTCAAAACAACCTTCCTTTTTAAAGAGAACAAGCAATTTGGTGAACACTTAAACGAACATTTTTCATCAACCATTTCCATTACAGCAATTTCATTCCCGGCTAAATTTTGAGTTGTTAAAATCAATACGAGATTGGAGATTGTCGTTAATTTTCTTTTTTACTTCGGGGGGGGGGGAACCAAAAGTCTTCATAATCGAAACAAAAAATACTCACCAACAGAAATGATGCCAACTTGTATGAGTGAGAGAAACTATAAATATAAATATGAATAGTAAACTTGCGGTACAACCATGAGTAAAATGTCTCTTTTGAAGGAGTGGTGGCTCTGAAAAGAGCCGGTTTGGTCTCGACGTTTCGAACAGTATACTCTGCTCGTCTTCAGGAGAATAAGAGAAACTATAAATATAAATATGAATAGTAAACTTGCGGGTACAACCATGAGTAAAATGTCTCTTTTGAAGGAGTGGTGGCTCTGAAAAGAGCCGGTTTGGTCTCGACGTTTCGAACAGTATACTCTGCTCGTCTTCAGGAGAATAAGAGAAACTACGAATACAAATATAAATATGAATAGTAAACTTGCGGGTACAACCATGAGTAAAATGTCTCTTTTGAAGGAGTGGTGGCTCTGAGTGAATCAAAAGCAATACTCAAGACTTCTTGTCAAGAAGTAGACAAGAGTAGCGAGAGCCTCATCAGCAATTCCTCCTAAGATGGAAGACCTCAAAGCAGAGTTACATTGCTCCTGGATCATGTGCTTCCATTTAAAACCATGGCGAGCAGATGGTGCTACTTTCCATAAACTTTTGGCATAAGGGAAAGCAAGTTGACCTCCCAAGACTTGGAAAATTGCTGTTGATTCAAAGAATATACTCATGAGATACTCTGAATCACAATGGATTGGGGAAGGAGAATAGAACTTGGAAGGGGAACACAGAAAGATAAACTCCACGGAATGTTGATGATGATTGGTCAAGCTAAAAAGAAACCACCACACACACGCCAGAATGTGGATCGAGTCTGAACATAAGAATAACCATCGATATTTTGGGGGGCTGATAAGGACTCATATATTTTTATAAAATTCCGACATTTCAACGACTAAACTGTGCGTTTAGAGTGCACAATAATGACTGTTTACATCTTTCTATCTGAGGCCAGTCGGAGGCCAGTCGGAGGCCAGTCGGAGGCCAGTCGAAGGCCAGTCGGAGGCCATTTGGAGGCCAGTCGTTTATGTGCATTAGTGATGGGTGAAAAGCGGCCCAGATACTTCCCAAACCTTGGCTTGGGCTCTGGCTCGGGCTCCGGCTTGGGCTCCGGCTCCGGCTCCGTCATCAGTTTTGGAGCAGTGTACATTTTGTATGGTGATTCCAACTTCAAACGAAGCCTGAAGCTGGAGATGGAGCCAAAGCCAAGGTTTGGAAAAAAGCCCCAGATGACAAACAGAGTGCAGAGACTGATGCTTGATACTTTGCAGCAGGTGGGTGGACGTGGTCATAAGCATTGATCTACAGTATAATGTAGATCAATGGTCATAAGTAAAGAGCGCCATCAACGTTGGTACCTTCTTTTTCACACGCTTATGGCCTCGTAGCCCGTGTCCGAATTGGCGGCTGCGGCTATAGTGGCTACTGCTGGATCACCGCGTCATCATGCATTGAAGTATAGGACGTCCCTAGCAACACCCTTAGCAACAGGCGTAGCCGAAGCTGTAGTTGCCAAATCGGATACAGCGTGTCATCCCGTAGAAAAAGGATCCGATGTTGCTAAGGGTGTTGTTAAGGACGTCCTGTACTTCAACGCATGATTGATGACGCGGTGATCTCGCCGTAGCCGTAGCCGTAGCTGTTAGCTGCCAATTCGGATACATCCTAATACGCTTTACATGGCGCCTTAATCAGAGCCTTGAAATTGCGCAAGTGTGCTCACAACATAGTTAACTCCTAACTGCAGACGCTATGACCGTTGCGTTGTTAATTTTTCTGTTCTTGACTCGTTTTCAAAAGCATGATTTATCACACATTCATACTTAGTATCACAAACGTATTCATTTTGAATTTCTGTTATGCTCTTAAGTTATTGGGGAAGGAACAACCATGTTCTAAAATGGACGGGTTCTAACATAAACGGTCATCGAGATTGCCCAATATCCCATCCCCTACCCCCCCCCCCCCATTCTTCCCAACCCAACCCCTATGGTTTACACACTTTACAAAGCCAATGTATTTAATGTACACACAAGCTATGTGATGGTGTTTTCTCCTGCGCGTGCGCTCTGTAGCAGCCTTGGCCTAGGCCTGTGATTCGATCATTCGAAATACACAATTATAGCACACAGTATGTATGTACAAGTCACCGACACCTCTATTACATCACCAATCACGCGAGTGGCACATGATCGGCACATGAGTGGCACACGAATGGCACGCGTTGCTCTTTTGTTTCAAACCTGCCAATCAATTATGTGGCGTGATCAGGTGCAGTAAATGTACTACTTTTGGGAATTTATCGTCTGCTCGAATATTAAAATGAGCCATTCTATCAGCCAATCAGCGGTTCAAACGGCCCACTCTACACAAAGCAAACTTTCTTGCCACTGAATGTAGACCGTCATTTTTAGCACTTTTTTTTTTACCAAATCCTCAAAATTTTGGATTTTTTTTAATTTTCTGTTAAAACTTAATTAAACAAGTAAATACACGGAAGATTGTTTCGGGAATCTTCTATTAAGTGTACTAAAATCAAACAATTCTGACGTGCGGATGAATAAGTTTTCTCATATATCCTAGGATTTACATTTGATTGTGTACAAAAAAAACCGCATCACCGTGTAATTTGCCATGCTGCTGTTTTCCTCCTTTCGCGGGGTTGTCTTCAGTCGACATCGAGAGTTCAACGGGAGAGGTCCATGCTGCTACATGCGGTGTTTTTCACTTTTCGCAATTTCGGGCCGAAAAAGTGTCTTTATGACTTTAAATTCCTCTATAAGTTGTTGTGAAAGATGCCAAACTTCAAGGAAGGTAAGAACTTTGTTTTAAAACATTGATACTTCGAGAATTGTTCTCAAAACAGGTTCCTTTCAGAGCCAAATTCTTTTAAGCAGAAAGTTTTTTGGAGGGAAAACATTTGTCGTCCTCCATCCCAGAACCCTGTTTTTGTATAATTTATAATTTTGACAAAAACACTGGGTTGTCACCGTGTACGTGTAAAGTCACAAAGCTTCTCCAGAAAAGTTCGAAATCAAGAGTTTCACTGAGCAAAAAGAAAGTATTTTTTCAGAAAGAAATACAAATCTAACATCAAAAATTTGTTGTTTCCCCATTTCAGTTATGCATTGTGAAATACACAGACCCTTCTTCTATTTCAGCAATCCACCCCCACCCCCATCCCGTTTTCTATTTTAAAGATGTTGTCGATAGTTGTCATGGTTGTTGGCATACACACAACACAGTCAACAGTGCAAAGTAAAATCACTTCATGTCAGTCTTGTCTGACGTCTTGCAGTAAATTATCATTATTCAAAAGGCACACTAGACTATCTTTTGTAAAACAGGTGTTTTGGGCAGGACCAAAACACAGTGGTACTGGACAGGGTTCGGCTTCTTTACAATTTCATGTATAACATTATCACTCAGTGGTAACTTTTTCAAGTCCATAGAATTCTGAGGCTTTAATCAGAGAGTTACGGATTTCAATAGATAGGTTATAATATCACAAGGCCTCTACGGTCATGACGTTCTGAAAGTTTACTGTGATTTCCACTAGCCAAACAAACCATAAGGCTGCTCAGTGTTTTATAAAGGCATGGCCATGTACCAAATTAAGAATGCAGTCACATCATGAGTCTCTTCCAAGTAACCATTAGGCCTACTGTTGCTAAGTTACAAGCTTGCCTTTATTAAGACCTGCATTGGCCTACTCCATGATTTGGGGTAGGTAGGTTGGAAAGGACTGTTCAGTCAATTCTAAGTAAATCAGGCCAAGCCATTTTTAAAATACCTTTTCCCCCTTTTATCAGCTTGAACGTTTTGTACAACCTGGAGCAGTGATGACCCTGTAGTATGTCTGCACATGGAGTGGGGTCTAAGCATCATGACTGACCCAGGAGTTTGAACTGCGAATGTGGCTAAGTATCTTTAGTGTATTTTGTATTGGCCTTTATGTTCTTAACATTGTTGGCAAAGGCTAAGTTTAAAATAGGCTGCTTTAGCCTATTTTTCTTCCCCTGATATTGTGTAGGTAACTCACCATTTGTTTTGATTGTATGAAAGTTTTATATGGCTACCAATCCAATATGTATTTTGTCTTCTTTGTAGAGCCTACCCAGGGAACAGATACTTACTGTTCCCTACCCACTTAACTATAACATCTATCCATGGTAATTGTGTACTTTGTGTATTAACAATTCCAACTTAAGGTGACACTAATGGATGAGAGTCCATACAATTTTTGTATTGGATACAGGGAAGGCAAAAGTAAACCAAGGCACTGCTTTGTTTTTGTAGTGTACACTTTTTTGTTTTGGGGAAGCTCATTATGGATGCCAATTTATAACCATTTTATAATATGATGTCTGATTATTTCATCCAGTCATGGATGTAACGTGATTTCTAAGCATAATTTATTATTACTATTGTTATAACTAATCCATACAATCTGTAATTTTTCTGCTTTTGTAGGGTTTATCTTAAGTCAAACTTATTTTCACAGGACGAACCATTTGGGTTTTATGTGTAAATACGGATTCAAGTCCTCAAAGTATAATTTGTATTTCCTTCAAGGTACATTGTATGTGATCAGAAGTTCAGTGTGACACCAGTCTTATTTTATTATATTTTTGTTTTCTGTATTTGGGTTGAAATTGCTGTATTACAAAACATGTTGTGTAAAAACTACTCTTGTTTAATGTATCAGCTATGAATTAAAATTCATGCAACCTGTAACTTTTTGTTTCCTTCAAGGTACATGTAAAGTGATTGAAAACGGTTCAGTTTGACATTGGTCTTTTTTCTGTATTAGGGCGTAACAAAGTAAAATCCTTTTTTCTTTGGCATGGAAATTAATTTTACTGGTGTCCTATCCAGTATTTTTTGTGTACTAACCATTTAGGTTTTAAGTAACAGCTATAAATTAAACTCCATACAGTACTTTTTTAAAATTGTATTAATTTATATACATTTTGTCTTCTTTTTTTTCTGGGGGGGGGGGTGTCATGTTGAACGAAGTTCCTGGTGACAGTATTTTTATTTTATTTATTTTTTCTGTAATAAGACAGAAAAAACTCTACGCTATTGACAATTAATATGTAATGTGGTATTACAATATTTGTTTTTGTACTAACCATTTAGGTTTTAAATAACAACTATATATTAAAATCCATGCAGTCTGTAACTTTTTGCTCCCTTCAAGGTACATGTATAGTGATCGAACAAAGTTTAATTTGATGCAGTTTCTTTTCTGTGTTAGGGCTTAACTTAGGGAAAGCATTGACTTCTCTGGTGATATCAGCTATGTTTAATTGTTGTTCCCTTATCAGAACAGGTGTTATGAAATAGCCCTTAGGTTTTTACTAGGGTGACTTGTTTGGAATTGCTGATCATCAATATAGTCTTGGTGAATGATCAGAATTTCTAATAGAATGCTATAAATTGTGTCCTTTTCCTTTAAGTATGAAACAAAGGCTAATCAGTGGTTGCTGGTTTGGGTGTGTTTATAAAAAGACAAATATTTGCTGTGTATGAAGTAATTTTTAAATTGGCAGCATGTATAACTTTGTGGATGAGTGATGTTGTAGGTGAAATTGTTGCTCTTTTTTTAATCCTTTAATCATTTTATAACAATTTTTTTATTTATTGATAGAGCCAGCAGTAAATTCATAAACCTGTATTTTGATTCCCTCTTAGGAACAGTATTAAGTATGGATGTAATTCCATCAGTGTATAACCAGTGTATAACCATACCCTTTGTGTTTAGGGAGGCTAGTGTATGGATGGCCATCCATACAACCTGTAATTGTCATTGTTTGCCGAGTACATTTGGGAAAATATTTTTCAATGTGTGAACACATTTTATACTTGTCTATAGATCACAAGTTGAATAACAGTTAATTTTTTTAATTTTTCCTATCACTAATTTGTGTGTATGTATTGATCTTTTCCGTTTCAGGTGATAAATACAGAACAAAATCCATTCAATCTGTATTTTTCTTCCTCAATGGGTAATGATCAAAATTGTTAAAGGAAAACTTAGGTGTGTTTTTCTAAGATGAAGGTTTTAAAAACATATATTTGTTTTTCAGGATTGATACTTAATGTTGTATAAGTGCTTTCTTGTTAGGGTCTTACAGTGCTATGTCATTAGTGGCTGTTGGTAAAATAGGATTACAAATAAACCAACTCTGTAAATTGCCATTTTTCATGAACTTTAAAAAGAAGGAAATTAGGTTTATAAAATTGGCAATTTTAACCTATGTTTTCTATCCAAACACTGTTTGTTGTATTGCCAGGTTTTTAAATTATTGATAAACACTTTATTCCACAACTTGCAAATTTGCTCAAGGTGTGATGATCAGAGTAATAGGCAGAAAACTATTAAACATATTTTATGAGCTTTTTTCTCAGCTTGAGGCTTTCCGGTCATCCTTGAGAACGTCTACACAAGGAGTGAGGTTCATGGACCATGACTGACCAAGAAGCTGGTGCATCTGATGTTGAAGAGAAACTTCTACTGTTGGACACCCACTTCAGATGAAACATCTCAAATGGTAAATATTAAAAAAAAAAAACTTCATTGTCTGAATGAGAGTGGCTGTTTGAAATCATTTCATACTCAATACTCATACAAATAGACTTGTGAGCTTTTTTCCAGCTTGAGGCTTTCCGGTCATCCTTGAGAACGTCTCACAAGGAGTGAGGCTCATGGACCATGATGACCAAGAAGCTGGTGCATCTGATGTTGAAGAAAACTTCTACTGTTGGACACCCACTTCAGATGAAACATCTCAATGGTAATATTAAAAAAAACTTCATTGTCTGATGAGAGTGGCTGTTTGAAATCATTATCATTACTCAATACTCATACAAATAGACTATGTGAGCTTTCTTTCAACAGCTTGAGGCTTTCCGGTCATCCTTGAGAACATCTGCACAAGGAGTGAGCTATGGACCATGACTGACCAAGAAGCTGGTGCATCTGATGTTGAAGAGAAACATCTACTGATGGACACCCACTTCAGGTGATTGGCAATGCTTTCATATGGTAAATATACATATCTTTCCCTAAATGCTCCTAAATTTTGTGGTCTTCTTTTCCCTCTTGAAACTATTTGTACGACCTACAATTATGATTACTCTGGAGCATGTCTGCAATAAAAGAGTAAAACAGGGGGGGGCAATCCCCTCAGAATTAATCCCCTTGTGTCCCCCCACCCAAACGAGAGCATAACAATGCACAAAATGAGTAGTTTGATGCACCTATCCATCAGATCCCCCCTCTTAAACAAAAAACAATATGTCATGCCCCAACTTTCCCTCCCCCTCACTGTTCCCCCCACGCCCTTCTGTAAAAAACATGTCTGGTTGCTCCTCTGTGGAAAAGGCTAATTTTGTCAGTTCTAAAGAACTTAAGAATTTTCTTATTTGCACATCCATTGTCATTATGCACATATTTCATTGGGAGTTAAAATTCAAAAAAGGTTTTGCTTTTTTCCAATAAAATCAACCTCAGAATCACATAAATCTGTTTGGTTTTGCAACTTAAAACTGGTTTTAAAACTCAAAATTGCATGTCTTCTTTTTCCAGAACTAAACTACCTCTACACCCTGAAGTGATCACCTTTGAGCATGTCTCCACAATTCCATGGAGTGAGGTTCATTGTCCATGACTGATGTTGGAGCTGGTACAACTGATGTGGGGGGACTCAACACCCATCGTAGATGACCCACATGCCTCAGAAGGCACTGGATCATCACAAACACAGGGAGCGGTAGTATATAGTTTACAGTTGTATAGGTGAAAAGGCTACCAATAATAATTGACCACTATAGAAAACCAGTTATCATGGACATGTGTTTATTGCGATAAGGCCACAAACTTTAATCTTAGTGATGTAGGAGATGGAGTAGTTTGTGACAGGCGTTCAGGAACTGTTTTGGAGAATGATTTACATTTGTCCTTTTGTCACTTTGGATTAGTTTCAAACGGTCTCTGATTTCTTGTGTACGTATCAACAAACTGTCTGTTGATTTTTCAGGATAATTGGTTCGGTGTGAGGATGAACTCTGTAGGAGTTTGCTTTGATTTTGAGGAAGACTTGGGCATCCAATAACTTGGAATTGGATTTATTGTCTTATTTTGAAGGTATGGTTGATAGTTTAGGTATTGGTGTACCTAGGTTGATCATAAATTGATTAGGTGTAAATTTTCTTCTTTTGGGTCTATGGAAATGGGGTTAGTGACTAGTTCATTTGGGGGTTCCCCAGCAGCGTAATAGGCAGCACAAAGCAATTTGCTTAAGCAAGAGTCTGTATGATTGAGCTGGTGATTGGTTTAAGTCTATTTAGGCTAAATAAAATACCTTAAATTTCATTCGTCGACACGTACGGTCCATCGTTAATCGATAAATGCGGAACATTTTGTTCGTGTCCGAGAAACCGGTTTCTTGGCTTAGGTTTCAAGAAACATCTAACAAAAGTGGCTCTCTGAAATGAAATGTTAACTTCTATTTACTGCGATGTAAATAAGAAGTTGAAAAGTTTCAGAAAGTTAACCAAAGTTAGATGTTTTCAATTAGGGCTAGGTTTAAACTTTTTTTAGGGAAATTAACAAGTGTGAAAGAGAGCATGCACATGCGCAGTGAGCATCTAGGCAGCAAATAAAGCTATCACTGTCCATAGGGGTTGGAGTCAAAACTCTATAGGTTGAACAAAAGGGAACTATGGGGGGGTAAGGAGCTCATTAGAACAAGTTAAAGTCAATATTTAAAGAGAATTGCCTCTTCGGTGTGAACCACTGATCAACAAGAGGTCTCTCTTTGAATTAAACTGAAGTGTAACCCTAACTCCAGTGAACTTCATCAGAGGACAGAGTTTAATAAAAGTTCATAGTTTCTGTGTCAGTTGTAATCATTCACAGGATGTAGCTGTGGATTACAGAGAGTAAACCCTCTTCAGTGCTGTGCGCTGATTTATAATCAAGAGGTCCTTTCTGTGTTGTCAAGTGAATCTCATGGCGTCTTTCTTGGATCGGTATATCTTCACAGGATTTATACCCATATTGTCAGGATTTATCTGTGAATTCCAGACAGGAAATCCTCTGATTTGTAATGAAGAATTCCTGTGGGGAAAAACTCATTTTTTGGAGTGAACTTCAAGGTTTTTGTCTCAGTTTGAGTCATATTCAGGCTATTTGGAAATTAACTGTTTATTTCTGATGAAGCCTACTTTATATTGGCTTAGAGGTAGTAATGATAAGATTGTCAACTGACGTCAAGATTGAGTGTTTACATGTTGTTATGTACTACTAAGATGGATATTGTTTGTCTACAAGACTACAAAACTCTGACTAGCTCAAAGGTTTCTTCATCAATAGAGGGTCATGTGGGGGGTAGGGGAGGTTCTTGGGACTATGCCTTGCGCACAATGCAAATAGCATAAAGCAGCTAAGCAGAATGAGTGTGCTTGAGGTTTTTTGTAGGTTAGTTACAATCTTGAAGACAATCATTCGCTATCTCGATCTTGAAGACACGGCACGTCGTAAATCAAGAATTCGGTCACGTCGCGGATTGTCTTCCAAGTAACCATAATTCGGTAAATTTGGTTACTTGTAAAATAAACATCTAACATATTGGACAGCTTTACTTGAAACTTACTTTATTCAATTTACAGCGGTGTAAATTGGAAGTTGTAAGTTGAAGAAAGGTGTCTGAAGTTAGATGTTTTAGGAGTAGGTATGATTAACACAGAGTGTGATAAAGAGATGAGAGTGAATGTATATAAATATCAGATGAGCATGCAGCGCCTCAGCGATTGCGACAGCCCCAAAATATTCAAGAGGGAGAGAAGGGTTAACTTCAGAAATGGATTTCCAAGATGTCATTGCGAACTTGGAAAACAAAATTAGGTTATAGAATTTAGTTCCAAGATGTCATTGCGAACTTGGAAAATAAGATTTAGTTATAGAAATTAGTTCCAAGATGTCATTGCGAACTTGGAATAAACAAAATAAGGGATGTCTTATTAAGGGTTAAATTCAGAAATGGATTTCCAAGAAATCATTGAGGAATTGGAAAATAAAATTAGGTTTTAGAAACTAGTTCCAAGATGTCATTGCAAACTTGGAAAATAAATTAGGTTATAGAATTTAGTTCCAAGATGTCATTGCGAACTTGGAAAATAAGATTTAGTTATAGAAATTAGTTCCAAGATGTCATTGCGAACTTGGAAAATTAGATTAGGTTATAGAAATTAGTTCCAAGATGTCATTGCGAACTTGGAAAATTAGATCAGGTTATAGAAATAATTTCAAGATGTCAATGCGAACTTGGAATAAACAAAATGAGGGATGTCTTATTTGGTTAGTTTTAGGTGTGTATTTCCAAGATGTCATTGTGAACTTGGAAAATTAGATTAGGTTATAGAAATTAGTTCCAAGATGTCATTGCGAACTTGGAATAAACAAAATGAGGGATGTCTTATTTGGTTAGTTTTAGGTGTGTAAACAAAAGATTTCCAAGATGTCATTGCGAACTTGGAATAAACAAAATTAGATGTCTTATTTGACTAGTTTTAGGTGTGTAAACAGATTTCCAAGATGTCATTGCGAACTTGGAAAATTAGATTAGGTTATAGAAATTTGTTCCAAGATGTCATTGCGAACTTGGAAAAAAAGATTAGGTTATAGAAATTAGTTCCAAGATGTCATTGCGAACTTGGAATAAACAAATTATTAAATGTCTTATTTGGTTAGTTTTAGGTGCTAAAGATAAGATTTCCAAGATGTCATTGCGAACTTGGAATAATCAAAATGAGGATGTCTTATTGGGTAGTTTAGGTGTGTAAAGATAAGATTTCCAAGATGTCATTGCGAACTTGGAATAATCAAAATGAGGGATGTCTTATTTGGGTAGTTTTAGGTGGTAAAAGAAAGATTTCCAAGATGTCATTGCGAACTTGGAATAATTAAGAGGATGTCTTATTGGTTATTAGGGAAATAAATTTCCAAGATGTCATTGCGAACTTGGAATAATCAAAAATGGGGGATGTCTTATTTGGGTAGTTTTAGGTGTGTATTTCCAAGATGTCTTTGCGAACTTGGAATAAACAAAATATTAGATGTCTTATTTGGTTAGTTTTAGGTGTGTAAACAGAAGATTTCCAAGATGTCATTGTAAACTTGGAAAATAAAATTAGGGTTTAGAAATGATTTCCAAGAGGTCATTGGGAAACTATGATGGGCTGTTTAAATTATTTTATTCTCAATACTCATACAAATAGATTATGTGAGCTTTTTTCTTCAGCTTGAGGCTTTCCGGTCATCCTTGAGAACGTCTGAGGTTCATGGACCATGACTGACCAAGAAGCTGGTGCATCTGATGTTGAAGAGAAACATCTACTGTTGGACACCCACTTCAGATGATTGGCATGCTTCATATGGTAAGTAAACAAATCTTTCCCTAAATGCTGTTAAATGTTATGTTTTTTTTTGCCCTATTAAAACTTTTCCTACGACCTACAATTATGATTACTCTGGAGCATGTCTGCAATGAAAGAGTAAAACAGAAACAGCGAGGGGGGTTGATCCCCTTCAGAACTACCAACCCCCCCCCAAAAAAACCAGATCATAACAATGCAAACATGAGTAGTTTGATGCACCTATCTAACAGCCACCCCTCCCAAACAAAAACAATATGTCATGCCCCAACTTTCCCTCCCTCTCATCGGCCCCCCCCCCCACGCCCTCCTATAAAAACATGTCTGGTCGCTTCTCTGTTGAAGAGGCTTATTTTGTCAGTTTTAAAGAAATTAAGAATTTTCACTTTTCGCACATCCATTGTTCTTACACATGTACTTCATTGGGAGTTATGGTTTTATAAAGGTTTTGCTTTTTTCCTCAGCTTTATGCTTTCCGGTCATCCTTGAGAACATCTACACAAGGAGTGAGGCTCATGGACCATGACTGACCAAGAAGCTGGTGCATCTTATGTTGTACACGGACTTCAGATTAAACATCTCAAATGGTAAATAATTTAACAAAAAACTTCATTGTCTGATTGAGAGGGGCTGTTTGAAATTTGTTATTCTCAATACTCATACAAATAGATTATGTGAGCTTTTTTCCTCAGCTTGAGGCTTTCCGGTCATCCTTGAGAACGTCTGCACAAGGAGTGAGGTTCATGGACCATGACTGACCAAGAAGCTGGTGCATCTGATGTTGAAGAGAAACTTCTACTGTTATATACCAACTTCAGATGAAACATCTCAAATGGTAATTAATTTTAACAAAAAACGTCCTTGTCTGACTGAGTGTCTGTTTGAAACCATTTTATACTCAATACTCGTAAAAATTATTTTTGAGGAATCCTCTTTCTTTTTCAGGCTACCCTACTAGTGTGTCTGAATAAGGAGTGAAGTTCTTCTGACCATGAATGACCAAGGAGCTAGTACTGCTGAAGTTGCTGGAACTTTTATAATGTTGGACACTAACCTCAGATGACTTTCAGACTTTACAAGGTAATCGTTGAAAATGCATCAACTGTATTTTTTTATTTGGTAGTCTTGCTCAGAGCTCGAAGATTCAGACCCATCATTTGGGGGTTGGTGCTTTAGAACAGACTGTTAAAAATAGATCCACGATTTTTACTGTAGATTTTTTTAACTTTCTTTTTTCAGCTTGAGACTACCCCTTGACCCTTGACCCTCGACCATGCTGTCTACAGGAGGAGTGAGGGATGAGTGACTGAGGAGCTGGTGCTGCTGATATTGCTAAAAATCTTGTTTCAAAAGGTATGTAATTTATTTTAATTTACTCTATGTGCCTGTGAATTCCCTCAATCACATACCAATCATTTGAAGTTGGTTGACAACAAGTTTTTTTGTATGTGGGGCACGGCAAATTTAAATAAATAGGACTAATGCTCTTTAAGTTTTGTCGTAACTGTTGCCACCTTGAAACTATTCCTACAACCTAAAACTATGATTACTCTGGAGCATGTCTGCAATGAAAGAGTATAACAGAAAGGAGGGGTTGAACCTATCCTCTCTTGCCCCCACTGTTTTTACCCAAATAATAAAAATGCACAAATGAATGGTTAGATGCACCCATAGTAAAGCCCCCCCCCAAAAAAAAGATATTTAAGTCATTGCCCCTGCTCCCCCGCCCACCCCCCCCCCCCCCCAACTGGAAAATGTCTAGTTACGCCTCTAATGAAGAGAATAATTTTGTAAATTCTAAAGAAATTAAGAATTCTCTCAAATTATCTCAACTTTTGGGTTAATATTTTCACAGCTTGAAACTACACGTTAAACTGAAAGTGATGATGGCCCGAGGTATGTGAAGGAGTGAAGTTTGTGGACCATGACTGACCAAAGGGTTTGAACTGCTGGTGTGGCGGAGAATCTTCAGTGACTGGGCAACTATTTAATAAAAACCACTGTATTTTATTCAATTTTTTCATTTCTGTCTATAGGAGGCCTTTATTTTGGGAAGGACAGGTTTAAAGTGGGCTGTTTTTTGCCCATTTTTCTGTCACTGATACTACTCACTATTTTGTCATTGTATTGAACTTATGCATACAAATGTTTTCTTTTCCATAGCTTAACTAACAGACTCTTTTTTTTCTCAAAGAGATAACTGTTCCCTCGACACAGTTATTTCATAGACATTTTAATTTTACACTTGTGTTTAAACATTTCCAATTGTAGATGTAAATAATGGATAATAGCCCTTTTGATCTTTCCCATTCACTGCTTTTTGTTATTTTATAAATATTAGGGTTATGTTTATCTCATAATGGATGCCAATTCACAACCTGTGAATTTTTAATTTTGACAATTGTGTTGCTTACCTATCAAGGGACACTTTTTTCTGGCTGTGAAACAAATAACATTTCAAATTAAACCAAAACATTGTCTTTGTGAAATGTCAAATTATATTGACATGCCATTTGTAAGTGAATGCACAGGCAGTTCTTTTGTCGTGTACTAACCATTTAGGTTGTAGGTGTAAATATGAATTGAAATCCATCAAACTTTGCATTTTTCCCCTTCAAGGTACATTGTGCTCTGAGGAAATTTTAATGTGAACCCAATGCTTTCTGTATTAGGGCTTAACTTAGGGACATCATTATTTTATCGAGCATCAGCAATCTGTACTTTTTTATATTCCTGTCATTGCTTGTGTACTAACCATTCAAGGTTAAAACCCATTCAGCTTGTATTTTCTTCAGTGAGGTGTAGTGATCAGTATGTTGAAGGAAGTGACACAAGTTTGACTTTTTCTGTGTTAAGGTCTAATTTGGAGAAAACGTTTGTTTTCTCTGCATATGTGGCATTGTCAATTTTTACTTATCGTGATGTTTTTTACTGTTCTTTGTGTACTAACCATTAGTTTTAAGTTTGAGGTGACAGCTATAAATTAAAATCCACAATGCCTGTATTTTTTATCATTGAGGCACAGTGATCAGAATGTTGAAGGAAGTTCACTGTGATACAAGTTTTTTCTCTATTAGGGATTAACTTGGGATAGCAGTATTTTCTCTAGCATTGGCAATTTTTACTGATTGTCATATGACAATATTTGTGTGGGTAATAATTATTAAACTTTTTAATAACATCTATGAATTAAAATCCATGCAGCCTGTAAATTTCCGTTGTTCCCCATCAAGGTACATGTCAATAATCAAAAGAAAGGTTCAACCAGTTTTTTTCTGTATTAGGGTCTAATACTTGATGAAAGCATAATGTTTTGTTAATTTATTTTGAGTGTACTAACTACTTGGTATATGTAGCAATTATAATTTAAAATCCATGCAACCTGTAACTTCTTGTTCCCTTCAAGGTACATGTATAACTGTTTGAATGACATTTTTTCCATCGATAGAGCCAGAAAGATGTGTGATGTAAATCCATAAACCTTTATTTTTACTCTCTTTTAGGAAAGAAATATGGCTGTAAATCCATTAGTGTTAATAACAATGTGAAGACTAATTGTAGTCCTACATACCTTTTGTGTTTAGGGAAGTGTATGGATGGCCATCCATACAACCTGTAATTTTGTGGGTGTACAGATTACAATTGTCACTGTGTGAATATTTTGACTTCAGATTACAAGTTGAATAACTATTATTTTTCCTACGGTTGTCTGATCCAAACTGTTTTATAAGTATTCATTTCTTTGTTTTAGGTGATAATTATAGATAATAAAAATTGCCTTATGTGTTTCTCTTCAAGGTGAATGAACACAATGAAGAAGAAATGCTTAATTTTATACCAATGGTGCAGGTTTTGGGTTTTTTTTTTGGGGGGGGGTGATTCATATAACATAAAAAGGAAAATGATTTAATTGTTTTGTTTCCTTTTGCTGTTCTCCAGTTGTAAATTCCAGAGGTAAATTTTTTCGGTATTCCAGGAGAGAGGTGAGTTAAAAGTTGCTTTTTAAAGTCCATTGAATAATCTTTAAGGCCATGTCACACAGGGCAATTTACAGGCAACCAGTTCCAGGCAATCTTCCGATAAGAAAACTCATTCATATATCAGTATTTTCATTATTTTCTTGGGGAAAGTTGGTTGCCTCCAAGTTGCCTGTACAAACTGCCCTGTGTGACATGGCCGTTATAGAATTACATCTTAATAACAGTTTTATCAGTGTATCCTATCAAGGTGAAAGCCAATCAAGAAGCAGTGTTCCTGGGGACCTTGTAAATTGGAGGTAAGTTTCAGGAACCAGCAATTAGTTGTTATGATTACACCCCACCCCCCCCCCCCCCCATCATCATGGACACCACTGACAAGTTGGTTAGGTGAAGGGTGACTACTTGTTAAAAACTCTACAATAATTCAAAACTTGTTCATTTTCATTTTTCCAGATTGAATTCCTGTCTACACCCTGAAGCGATGATGACCCTTGGATCGTTTCTTCACAAGGAGTGAGATTCAATGACCATGACTGACAAGGAGCCGGTACCTTTGATGCAGATGAGAAGTTCTTGCCATTTGACATCAACTAAAGAGGACCAACAAACTTCAAAAGGTATAAGAAATCTATTCCCATAGAGAGCTTTGCCATTGTTTTTTAAAAGATTGGTTCCCTTGTAAGCACAAACTTCTTCATTTGCAGTTGGTTAGGGAAAGTGACTATTTGTTAACATCTCAACAATAATTCCAAACGTGTTAATTTTAATTTTCCAGCTTGAGTCTCTATCTACACCCTGAAGCGATGATGACCCTAGATCGTTTCTTCACAAGGAGTGAGATTCAATGACCATGACTGACAAGGAGCTGGTACTGTTGATGCAGATGAGAAGTTCTTGCCATTTGACATCAACTAAAGAGGACCAACAAACTTCAACTAAAGAGGACCAACAAACTTCAACTAAAGAGGACCAACAAACTTTAAAAGTAATTAGAAACCCATTCCAAAAGAGAGCCTTGCCAAAAATTTTTAAGAAACCTATTACTCAAAGAGAGCTTTGCCATTATTTTTTTTAACGTTTGGTTCCCTTGTAAGTTCAAACTAATTCATTTGCAGTTGGTTATTACCACATAAGACAAGTAAAGACACATGGCGTTTGTACTGTGTGGCTTGAGCAGCTCTTTTATTCTAATTGAATACGGATAAAATTACATGATCTTAAAACCATCAACAGTTTGTTACAAATGCAACCAATTAACCAAACTGCATTTTTGCAAACTGAAAGCAACTCTTAATATATTTGCAAGAACAGTACTGATCTCCGGCAGTAGTTTAATCCGCGAGATCTTAAACGTTAACAAAAATGGTTTCCGGTAGTAGTTCAACCCGCGAAATCTCATACAATTATTATCAAATCTGATTTCCGGTAGTATTCCAACCCGCGAAATCTCATACAATTATTATCAAAACTGATTTCCGGTAGTAGTCCAACCCGCGAAATCTCATACAATTATTATTAAAACTGATTTCCGGTAGTAGTCCATAGGTGAGGGTGACTACTTGTTAAATTCTCAACAATAATTCCAAACGTGTTAATTTTTATCTTTCCAGCTTGAGTCTCTATCTACACCCTGGAGCGATGATGACCCCTAGATCGTTTCTTCACAAGGAGTGAGATTCAATGACCATGACTGACAAGGAGCTGGAACTGTTGATGCAGATGAGAAGTTCTTGCCATTTGACACCAACTAAAGAGGACCAACAAACTTCAAAAGGTATAAGAAACCTATTCCCTAAGAGAGCTTTGCCACTATTTTTTTAAAAGTTTGGTTCCCTTGTAAGTTCAAACTTCTTCATTTGCAGTTGGTTAAGTGAAGGGTGACTACTTGTTAAAATATCAACAATAATTCCAAACTTGTTAATTTTCATCTTTCAGCTTAAGTTCCTCTCTACACCCTGAAGCGATGATGACCCCTAGATCGTTTCTTCACAAGGAGTGAGATTCAATGACCATGACTGACAAGGAGCTGGTACTGTTGATGCAGATGAGAAGTTCTTGCTATTTGACATCAACTAAAGAGGACCAACAAACTTCAAAAGGTATAAGGAACATATTTTCGAAAAAAGTATTTGACATAGTTTCAAATTTAGTTCCCTTGTAAGCACATACCTTATAAGGTTTTTGCTGAATGCTTGTACAATTTTTCAATTTAATAGATCCTTGGCATCAAGGTGCATATTTCTGTTTGGGGCATATCTTGATGGAATCGTTTAAGTTTAAACAAATTTAAGTTAAAAAAAATCTTTTAATTTTAATATTGCCAGCGTTAGAGGCCCCTACAACCTGAAACTAAGGGGAGGGGCATGGGGGCCTGTCCCCTCCACTAAGGTGCCCTCCTATTTGACATTTAATATTAAAAAACTACAGTTTTAATTTGCAAGAAGTTCCTCCCTTGAAAAAATGGTGTGCCCCCTTAAAATGTTACCCTTCTCAGAAGTGCTTATATAAGTGGTCAGATCCACTTCCCTCATCAAAAAGAGTACATACAAAAAACTTGTTATGTGGCACTTGCAAGTCATCAATTTGATATTGTGTCATTTTAAAACTGGTTTGTCTTTTTTCTGTCCCCCTCTCACAGATCGTCTGGACGTATGGAGGTCTGACTGTAGACATCGAGTGTTTTTGCATAAAAAACGATGGTACACCCTGATGTTTGGGTACCATTCTAAATCCACTCCAGTGATTCATTAAATCACAGTGACACAGACCAATAAGAAACTGTCAAATCCGGAGCAATTGTCAGAACAGCTTTAGGATTAATTGGTCTTTTTAATAATGTCTAATTGAATTAGTTAAATAATTCAAAAGGTTTAGAATGTTGCTTTAAAAAAAAAGGGACTTTGAGTTGAGTTCCAACCTGGAGCAAAAAGCTTGATCGCTCTTTAAAAGAGGGTCGGAGAGGAATTTTCAGATTTTTCCCGAGAGGTTTTTTTTCTGTTGTTCGCCTCTCCCAGGTTAAAAAAGCAAATTGTAAACCTTTATGTCAGTCAGTCAGTCAGTCATCAAATTGATTCAAAATCAAGTTTCTTTAAGTGGAAAAAACCACTTCCCATTGTCAAACAGATGCAAGATAAAACATTTTGGATGCATGCATTTGAAAGGGACGAAAAACTAACAATATCAGAAGTTTTAAGAAACTGTCAAATCCGGAGCCATTGCCAGAACAGCTTTAGGATTAATTGGTCTTTTTAATAATGTCTAATTGAATCAATTAAATAACTCAAATGGTTTAGAATGCTGCTTTTTAAACAAGGAATTTGAGTTGAGTTCCAACCTGGAGCAAAAAGCTTGATCGCTCTTTAAAAAGAGGGTCGGAGAGGAATTTTCAGATTTTTCCCAAGAGGTTTTTTTTCTGTTGTTCGCCTCTCCCAGGTTAAAAAAGCAAATTGTAAACCTTTATGTCAGTCAGTCAGTCAGTCTGTCAGTCAGTCATCAAAATTATGATTTTGTTCATCGAATAGATCAAAGTCATCTCCCATTGTCACTGCAAGACAACTCATATTTTGGTTGGATGCATTTACAATTAGGGACAAAAACCAAATAATGTCATTAGGAGATTAAATGAATCCATACACTTTATATAAAGAGTGGCTATTTCTGCCATAACTTGACATTGAATATGAACATAACAGCCTAAATTAATTTATGTTTGTTCAACAATGTTAAAATCAACTCAGCCAAGATCAGTTAAATCTTTAAAAATGTTAAATGATTTATTCTGAAAATGTAAATTATCTTGGAAAAAATTTAATAAAATAAAAACAATTAAGAAAAAAGAAGAAAGATTGTCATCTCTAAATCATTTAAAAGTTTGTTTTTTATTTCACAGCCTTTATCATGCTGCTACCAAGAAGGCAGGGGTGGGTGGGCTCAGAACATTCTGGCTTCTAGACAATGGTCTTTATCCATAGGCCAATAACTTTATCATGCTGCTACCAAGAAGGCAGGGGGGGGCTCAGAACATTCTGGCTTCTAGACAATGGTCTGTATCCATAGGCCAAGACCTTTATCATGCTGCTAGGAAGAGGAGGGGGGGTCAGACTATTCTGAATTCTAGACTGGTCTGTAACAATTTTATTGAAAACAAGTGACCCATTTCGATTTATATAAAAAATTCAGAATTACATTAAAAATAACTCATTAAGGACCAGGGCCCAATTTCATAGAGCTGCTAAGCACAACAATTTGCTTAGCATGAAATTTCTTCATTGATAAAAACAGGATTACCAAACAAATTTCCACGTGATTTTCAGGATAAGCAAACAACAGCTGAATACTGAAATTATCTTGGGAAAAATATAATAAAATAAAAACAATTGAAAAAAGAAGAAAGATTGTCATCTCTAAATCATTTAAAAGTTTGTCTTTTATTTCACAGCCTTTATCATGCTGCTACCAAGAAGGCAGGGGTGGGGGTTCAGAATATTCTGGCTTCTAGACAATGGAAGAGGAGGGGGGTCAGACTATTCTGACTTCTAGACTAGTCTGTATCCATAAGCCAAGACCTTTATCATACTGCTAGGAAGAGGAGGGGGGGTCAGACTATTCTGAATTCTAGATTGGTCTGTATCAATTTTATTGTAAACAAGTGACCCATTTTGATTTATATAAAAAATCATTTCCAGGAGCTTCTCATTAGGTATTATTCAACTTTGTTGGTCAATTCAGAATTACATTAAAAATAACTCATTAAGGACCAGGGCCAAATTTCATAGAGCTGCTAAGCACAACAATTTGCTTAGCATGAAATTTCTTCATTGATAAAAACAGGATTACCAAACAAATTTCCACGTGATTTTCAGGATAAGCAAACAACCGCTGAATACAGTAACAAGCAATATGCAACACATGGAAATTTGGTTGGTAAACATGCTAAACAAATTGTTGTGCTTAGCAGCTCTATGAAATTGGGCCCTGAGGTCAAAGGCCAAACAAATGTAACACATTGACGAACAAAATTTGAACCAAATTAAATTTTGTCCAATATTCAACTTAATACTCCTTTAATAATACACAGTTAGAATACCAAAAGATTAGCGAATCTCAGGGTGTGAAGGAAAGTCCATTTTTACTATTACAATAGTATAGCCATTAATTACCACAAGGTTGACTGAAACAATTCTCTAAGAATACGTTGATTTTGTACATTAATGTTGGTCTTGAAAACAAAGTAATAACCTCTGTATTAACCAAAAAACAGACAAACCTTAGATAGTGGAATAAGAAATACTCCTTGTTTCTTTAGAGTGTTTCTCGTTTTAGAAATTCATAAACCAGCTAAATCTTATCACCTGACCTTAATAGTGGCACCATAATTTATTTTGTGCATTTTCTTAGGTTGTTATACTTATAGCTCAATAAATTGCTGAACAAAACTGCAAACAAAAAATGATCATCAATTTCTTCTGGCCAATATCGAATGAAGCGTAGATGTTATAAAGAAATATTTGTATGTTGAATGACACAAAGCACAAAGTCAAAAGTCCACAAAAGTTATTCTACATGATTCATTTTAAACTTCACCTCAATTTACTGTGCAAAACAAAATTGATATTTTTCTAAATACATAAAATTCCCAACAAAAAACTGACGTCCACATGATCCATTGTTAAGACTGAATGCCATGTTTACTTCAGCGTCAGGGGAGGGGGGCAGGGGTCGGGAGAATCCTTGCCAACCCCTCTTGTCCCCCAAATGCCCCCCTAATGACGTCTTTGCCTCCCCGCTAGCCCCCCCCCCCCCAATGATAATGTCTGGTTACGCCACTGCCCTCCCCACACACCGTGTACAGTTTGACTTGGTCAGCAGGTGCCCTATTTGCTAACCCTTTATCAGTCAATCTGTTGTAATATGTATGTCGGTGTCACTAAGCCAAACTACACATTACAAACATCTAAACACCTTTTTGTTCAACTGTATTTTCCATCAATCCTCATAAAGCCCGCAACCTGTATTCTATTTCAGCCACTCTGTTCTCAAATCTGTCAGTGCACTTTTATAAACTCAAAATCTGAATAACTCTATCTAGGAATACTTTACTGTGAGTGAATTCCACTATAGGCATTCTTGAATCCCAAACTATTCTACTGGGGACTCTTTTTGAGTTTAAATGTTCTCTATAAACCCTTATACATGTCTGGTCAACATTTTAGTGGCCCGACAACAAAACTACTGGCCTCAGGACTGTGGTCCAGTGTAAAATTAGAGCCCTGTATTTAACCATAATATTTGGCTTCAACTGTACTGAGTGTTAGTGTTAAGTCTGTTAATTTACACATGGAAATAAACTTGCCTCTGAAGATATAGTATTCATCCCAAGGAGGGACATCTAAACATTTGTATTATTTGTTCTTTTACTGAGCCTCATAAATTACAACACATTTTATCATTCAGTGATCAAATGCCTTTTCTTAGCTTCAGTTCAGTGGTTGTATGTGTTTCTTCTTACCTAGTTAAAGATGCATGGTTTCTGTTGTGGTTATACACTCAGTGACCCAGTGTGCATTACTTTTGTGAAACAGCTTTGTTGGTTCATACATGGTGTTCAGTGCAATAACACAAATTCAGCTCACAAGATTGTAACACAATAATTTCTATTGCCTAGTACGTACTTGTTGTGCCAATGGTTGGGGTTGTCCTACATTGATGCTATGCACAGTTCTTATGGGACATTTAACACACAAAATCCAATTGACAATTTTGTGCCAAAGCAAGGATCCAAGCTCAGGATCTGTCAGCCAATCAGATTCTGATATGTTGACCTACATTGATGCTATGCATATTTCATGTGGAGAACATTCACATAAAACCCCATTGACAATTTTGTGGCAAAACAAGGATCCAAGATCAAGTGCTGTTAACCAATCAGATCCTGGTATTTTGACCAATCAGGGCTCAGTGGTAGTTTGTTCTGCTTGGCTCTTCTAATGGCCAAGTGAGGGCGCACAACAATAAGGTGAAACAGAGCAAAGCTGCGTGTGATACAGTGGATTAATCAGACGACCAAGGACTCGACGAAAGTTCGACTTGGGTCAAGTCTATCTAAAATAATTACCACCGATGATTTTTACAGCGCCACCAGTCGGTCAGATGAAGAGAACTTGCTTACGTACGTAGAAACGCTTAGCAGTCTCTTTTTCAGCAGGTATTTCTACCTTCATGGTATGAGCACTCTGCTCACCTAGACTTTGTGTCCGATTCTTGTTATTTTCTTTATTTCATAAGGGTACCTGACAATCCATTATTAGCCACACATGTTTTTATTTTCAAAATTACTTCTTCCATGAATCAATTTGGTTTAGAGTTAACAAGATTCATAATGTCATAATTTTCAATTCAGAACGGAGCTCACAAATTTCTACAAAAATTATCCACGAATATAATCCACTGATGACCAAATATTGCAACATTCTTCTTGTAATCACATCCGTTCATTAAGAATAGGGACTAGACCTAATACAGAAACTGCACAAAACATTATTTCAATTACAAGATACATAAATATGGATGACCGAAAGAACTGTTTTATTTATCCTCGACTGTATAACTTTCCATTACATCTTAAAAAAGGTGAGTTATTTTGCTAATTTTATTTCAAACTATTTGATTTAAAGCTATCATCACATCAGTCAAAAACGTACTCACACGATACCCCTTTACATTTTCCCTTGCCCCGCCCCTTTTAAGATACATCCCTTGCTGTTTAATCCGTCTTCTTAGTATCCAATATGGCTGCCTTCTTAGTGAGTACGTGTACGAGAGTAATAGTTGCCAATGGTGACATCCAGTATACCAATAGATGCTCCACCATTGGATGGTTATGACAGTTGAAAGTCAAGGCAGAGGCAAGGGCTGGGTTGAACATCATCCCTGTCCATTCCAGACCTTTAAAAAGGAAAGGAAAAAAAATCAACTTAAAATTTTAAAAGGGTAAACATCTTCGACCACGTTTTTGGTAAATTTTTATCCAAGTGACAGTTTATCTAGTGTAGCTGCAGCACTAAATTTAGATTCAATACAACTTCCTTTTTAAAGAGAACAAGCAATTTGGTGAACACTTAAACGAAACATTTTTCTCAACCATTTCCATTACAGCAATTTCATTCCGGCTAAATTTTGAGTCGTAAAATCAATCGAGATTGGAGATTTTCGTTAATTTTTTTTTTACTTCGGGGGGGGGAACAAAGTCTTCATAATCGAAACAAAAATATCACCAACAGAAATGATGCCAACTTGTATGAGTGAGAGAAACTATAAATATAAATATGAATAGTAAACTTGCGAGTACAACCATGAGTAAATGTCTCTTTTGAAGGAGTGGTGGCTCTGAAAGAGCCGTTTGTCTCGACGTTTCGAACAGTATACTCTGCTCGTCTTCAGGAGAATAAGAAACTATAAATATAAATTGAATAGTAAACTTGCGGTACAACCATGAGTAAAATGTCTCTTTTGAAGGAGTGGTGCTCTGAAAAGAGCCGGTTTTTGGTCTCGCCGTTTCGAACAGTATACTCTGCTCTCTTCAGGAGAATGAGAGAAACTACGATACAAATATAAATATGATAGTAAACTTGCGGGTACAAACATGAGTAAACGTCTCTTTGAAGGAGTGGTGGCTCTGAGTGAATCAAAAGCAATACTCAAGCTTGTCAAGAAGTAGACAAGAGTAGCGAGAGCCTCATCAGCAATTCCTCCTAAGATGGAAGACCTCAAAGCAGAGTTACATTGCTCCTGGATCATGTGCTTCCATTTAAACCCATGGCGAGCAGATGGTGCTACTTTCCATAAACTTTTGGCATAAGGGAAAGCAAGTTGACCCTCCCCAAAACTTGGAAAATTGCTGTTGATTCAAAGAATATACTCATGAGATACTCTGAATCACAGTGGATTTGGGGAAGGAGAATAGAACTTGGAAGGGGAACACAGAAAGATAAACTCTACGGAATGTTGATGATGATTGGTCAAGCTAAAAAAGAAACCACACACACACGCCAGAATGTGGATCGAGTCTGAACATAAGAATAACCATCGATATTTTTGGGGGCTGATAAGGACTCATATATTTTTAATAAATTCCGACATTTCAACGACTAAACTGTGCGTTAGAGTGTGCACAATAATGACTGTTTACATCTTTCTATCTGAGGCTCAGGCATGGGGCCAGTCGGAGGCCAGTCGGAGGCCAGTCGAGGCCATCGGAGAGTCGAAGGCCAGTTGGAGGCCATTTGGAGGCCAGTCGTTTATGTGCATTAGTGATGGGTGAAAAGCGGCCAGATACTTCCGAAACCTTGGCTTTGGCTCTGGCTCGGGCTCCGGCTTGGGCTCCGGCTCGGCTCCGTCATCAGTTTTGGAGCAGTGTACATTTTGTATGGTGATTCCAACTTCAAACGAAGCCTGAAGCTGGAGATGGAGCCAAAGCCAGGTTTGGAAAAAAGCCCCAGATGACAAACAGAGTGCAGAGACTGATGCTTGATACTTTGCAGCAGGTGGGTTGGACTGGTCATAAGCATTGATCTACAGTATAATGTAGATCAATGGTCATAAGTAAAGAGCGCCATCAACGTTGGTACCTTCTTTTTCACACGCTTATGGCCTCGTACCCGTGTCCGAATTGCGGCTGCGGCTATAGTGGCTACTGCTGGATCACCGCGTCATCATGCATTGAAGTATAGGACGTCCCTAGCAACACCCTTAGCAACAGGCGTAGCCGAAGCTGTAGTTGCCAAATCGGATACAGCGTGTCATCCTGTAGAAAAAGGATCCGATTGTTGCTAAGGGTGTTGTTAAGGACGTCCTGTACTTCAACGCATGATTGATGACGCGGTGATCTAGCCGTAGCCGTAGCCGTAGCTGTTAGCCGCCAATTCGGATACATCCTAATACGCTTTACATGGCGCCGTAATCAGAGCCTTGAAATTGCGCAAGTGTGCTCACAACATAGTTAACTCCTAACTGCAGACGCTATGACCGTTGCGTTGTTAATTTTTCTGATCTTGACGCGTTTTTAAAAGCATGATTTATCACACATTCATACTTAGTATCACAAACGTATTCATTTTGAATTTCTGTTATGCTCTTAAGTTATTGGGGAAGGAACAACCATGTTCTAAAATGGACGGGTTCTAACATTAACGGCCATCGAGATTGCACAATATCCCATCCCCTACTCCCCCCCCCCCAAATTCTTCCCCCATCCCTCCGCCCCCTCCCCCCCCCCCCCCCCCCGATATGGTTTACACACTTTACAAAGCCAATGTATTTAATGTACACACAATCTATGTGATGGTGTTTTCTCCTGCGCGTGCGCTCTGTAGCAGCCTTGGCCTAGGCCTGTGATTCGACCATTCGAAATACACCATTATAGCACACAGTATATGTACAAGTCACCGACACCTCTATTACATCACCAATCACGCGAGTGGCACATGATCGGCACATGAGTGGCACACGAATGACACGCGTTGCTCTTTTGTTTCAAACCTGCCAATCAATTATGTGGCGTGATCAGGTGCAGTAAATGTACTACTTTTGGGAATTTATCGTCTGCTCGAATATTTAAATGAGCCATTCTATCAGCCAATCAGCGGTTCAAACGGCCCACTCTACACAAAGCAAACTTTCTTGCCACTGAATGTAGACCGTCATTTTTAGCACATTTTTTTTACCAAATCCTCAAAATTTAGATTTTTTTTTAAATTTTCTGTTAAAACTTAATTAAACAAGTTAATACACACGAAGATTGTTTCGGGAATCTTCTATTAAGTGTACTAAAATCAAACAATTCTGACGTGCGGATGAATAAGTTTTCTCATGTATCCTAGGATTTACATTTGATTGTGTACAAAAAACCGCATCACCGTGTGATTTGCCTGGCCTATGCCATGCTGCTGTTTTCCTCCTTTCGCGGGGTCTTCAGTCGGCATCGAGAGTTCAACGGGAGAGGTCCATGTTGCTGCATGCGGTGTTTTTCACTTTCTAAAGGCAACAATTTCGGACCGAAAAAGTGTCTTTATGACTTTAAATTCCTCTATAAATTGTTGTGAAAGATGCCAAACTTCAAGGAAGGTAAGAACTTTGTTTTAAAACATTGATACTTCGAGAATTGTTCTCAAAACAGGTTCTTTTCAGAGCCAAATTTTTTTAAGCAGAAAGTTTTTTTGGAGGGAAAACATTTGTCGTCCGAAATTTCTTATTTCTCAGTATGCACTTCAGCAATTATTTCCCTTTTGAAACCTCGTGTGAATGAAAAACAGTTTGCTGCTTATACTTTTGTGAAACGTTTGCCTTTTATCTTTGGAAATGGATAAAATGGTATCCAAATGTCATGTAACCATGCTAACGTTACTTTACTGAGGCCTACTAAATATGGAGTCAAATACATATACCTTCATGTACACTGTTTCCTAAGCCCGTTAACCTTAACAACAAAAAAGTAATCACAGAACTGACAAAGCTTTAATAACGCCGCCTCCATCCCAGAACCCTGTTTTTGTATAATTTATAATTTTGACAAAAACACAGGGTTGTCACTGTGTACGTGTAAAGTCACAAAGCTTCTCCAGAAAAGTTCGAAATCAAGAGTTTCACTGAGCAAAAAGAAAGTAGTTTTTCAGAAAGAAATACAAATGTAACATCAAAAATTTGTTGTTTCCCCATTTCAGTTATGCATTGTGAAATACACAGACCCTTCTTCTATTTCAGCAATCCACCACCACCCCATCCGTTTTCTATTTTAAAGATGTTGTCGATAGTTGTCATGGTTGTTGGCATACACACAACACAGTCAACAGTGCAAAGTAAAATCACTTCATGTCAGTCTTGTCTGACTCTTGCAGTAAATTATCATTATTCAAAAGGCACACTAGACTATCTTTTGTAAAACAGGTGTTATGGGCGGGACCAAAACACAGTGGTATGCTGGACAGGGTTGGGCTTCTTTACAATTTCATGTATAACATTATCAGTGGTAACTTTTTCAAGTCCATAGAATTCTAATGCTCATTCTGAGGCTTTAATCAGAGAGTTACGGATTTCAATAGATAGGTTATAATATCACAAGGCCTCTATGGTCATGATGGTCTGAAAGTTTACTGTGATTTCCACAGGCCAAACAAACCATTAGGCTGCTCAGAGTTTTATAAAGGCATGGCCATGTACCAAATTAAGAATGCAGTCACATCATGAGTCTCTTCCAAGTAACCATTAGGCCTACTGTTGCTAAGTTACAAGCTTGCCTTTATTTTTGCATTGATATACCTGCATTGGCCTACTCCATGATTTGGGGTTGGTAGGTTGGAAAAGACTGTTCGGTCATTTCTAAGTAAATCAGGCAAAGCAATTTTTAAAATAGTTTTTCCCTCTTTTATCAGCTTGAACGTTTTGTACAACCTGGAGCAGTGATGACCCTGTAGTATGTCTGCACATGGAAGTGGGGTCTAAGCATCATGACTGACCCAGGAGTTTGAACTGCGAATGTGGCTAAGTATCTTTAGTGTATTTTGTATTGGCCTTTATGTTCTTAACATTGTTGGCAAAGGCTAAGTTTAAAATAGGCTGCTTTAGCCTATTTTTCTTCCCCTGATATTGTGTAGGTAACTCACCATTTGTTTTGATTGTATGAAAGTTTTATATGGCTACCAATCCAATATGTATTTTGTCTTCTTTGTAGAGCCTACCCAGGGAACAGATACTTACTGTTCCCTCACTTAACTATAACATGTTACATCTATCCATGGTAATTGTGTACTTTGTGTATTAACAATTCCAACTTAACCCTCCGCTGCACTATGACCTTGAAAAGCGTCCGTCCCGCCCTCGCACAGTTCTCTGCAGTACGGTGTGAAATTGCGCATAACACTAATTTGGCTGCTCACAAACTCTTCTAACATGGTACCATTAGACTCGAAATCGTTCACCTCAATCCCAAGAAAAAAAAAAAAATCAAAAAGTGAAAAATCAATTTTTGTTTATATTTTTTTTACCCAAATCCATCAAAATCACACCGTTACACTATCGCACTGTTTGCTGCAGTACCATGTGAAAATTGCGTGTAAAACTATTTTGGCTGCTCACAAACTCTTCTAACATGGTATCATTAGACTCAGAAACGTTCACTGAATCCCCAGAAAAAAAAAATTGCAAACAAAATGTTCATAGGGGGTAAGCACCTCAGTTGAAACAAAAAAAACCCTAATTTTTGCCAAATCCATCAAAATCACACCGTTACAGTATCGCACGGTCCGCTACCGTACGGTGTGAAATTGCGTGTAAAACTATTTTGGCTGCTCAAAAACTCTTCTAACATGGTATCATTAGACTCAGAAACGTTCACTGAATCCCAAGAACAACAAAAAAAATGAAAAAAAATGTTCATAAGGGGTAAGCACACTCAGTTGAAACAAAAAAACGAATTTTTACCCAAATCCATCAAAATTACACCGTTACAGTATCGCACGGTCCGCTACCGTACGGTGTGAAATTGCTTGTAAAGCTATTTTGGCTGCTCACAAACTCTTCTAACATGGTATCATTAGACTCAGAAACGTTCACTGAATCCCCAGAACAACAAAAAAATGAAAAAAATATTCATAGGGGGTAAGCACACTCAGTTGAAACAAAAAACAAATTTTTACCCAAATCCATCAAAATTACACCGTTACAGTATCGCACGGTCCGCTACCGTACGGTGTGAAATTGCTTGTAAAACTACTTTGGCTGCTCACAAACTCTTCTAACATGGTATCATTAGACTCAGAAACGTTAACTGAATCCCCAGAAGAAGAAAAAAAATGCAAAACAATGTCCCTGGATGGTAGGCACACTCAGTTGCAAAAAAAAAAAAATGTTACCAAAATCATTTTTTTTTTCATTTTTTTTTTTTTTTTTTGCACTGCTTTCCAGTACTTACCAGTCTTCTGAGAAACAAGGTATCTTATTTACTTGGCCAACCCGAAACCACAACCTGCACCTGGTGTCTGCCCGATGTCTGGAACAGTGACAGGATGATTGATTGCCCCCAAGTAACAGCGGCTAGATCTAAGACCTTGGATCGTGTTTATGGGGTTAGGGATAGCCTCAGGGGAATTCCTTGGGCCTCAGGGGAATTCTATGGGGCTTCGAAATTAAAGGTGACTGTAGGTCGAAGACTCACCCCAAGCTAAATCTGCTGGTACTAGTGTTATCCGGCTATGGTCCATTGAGGAACTTAAAAAATTTCGCAATTTTTGACCGCACCGTTAATGAGTAATCACATTTTTTTTAAAACGGTACAGTCGATGACTGTGCGAGAGTGCAGCGCAGTGTTAAGGTGACACTAATGGATGAGAGTCCATACAATTTTTGTATTGGATACAGGGAAGGCAAAAGTAAACTAAGGCACTGCTTTGTTTTTGTAGTGTACACTTTTTTGTTTTGGGGAAGCTCATTATGGATGCCAATTTATAACCATCTTTATATGATCTCTGATTATTTCATCCAGTCATGGATGTAACGTGATTTCTAAGCATAATTTATTATTTACTATTGTCATAACTAATCCATACAATCTGTAATTTTTCTGCTTTTGTAGGGTTTATCTTAAGTCAAACTTATTTTCACAGGACGAACCATTTGGGTTTTATGTGTAAATACGGATTCAAGTCCTCAAAGTATAATTTGTATTTCCTTCAAGGTACATTGTATGTGATCAGAAGTTCAGTGTGACACCAGTCTTATTTTATTATATTTTTGTTTTCTGTATTTGGGTTGAAACTGCTGTATTACAAAACATGTTGTGTAAAAACTACTTTTGTTTAATGTATCAGCTATGAATTAAAATTCATGCAACCTGTAACTTTTTGTTTCCTTCAAGGTACATGTAAAGTGATTGAAAACGGTTCAGTTTGACATTGGTCTTTTTTCTGTATTAGGGCGTAACAAAGTAAAATCCTTTTTTCTTTGGCATGGAAATTAATTTTACTGGTGTCCTATCCAGTATTTTTTGTGTACTAACCATTTAGGTTTTAAGTAACAGCTATAAATTAAACTCCATACAGTACTTTTTTAAATTGTATTAATTTATATACATTTTGTCTTCTTTTTTTCTGGGGGGGGGGGGGTTGTCATGTTGAATGAAGTTCCTGGTGACAGTTTTTTTATTTTATTTATTTTTCTGTAATAAGACAGAAAAACTCTACGCTATTGACAATTAATATGTAATGTGGTATTACAATATTTGTTTCTGTACTAACCATTTAGGTTTTAAATAACAACTATATATTAAAATCCATGCAGTCTGTAACTTTTTGCTCCCTTCAAGGTACATGTATAGTGATCGAACAAAGTTTAATTTGATGCAGTTTCTTTTCTGTTTTAGGGCTTAACTTAGGGAAAGCATTGATTTCTGTGGTGATATCAGCTATGTTTAATTGTTGTTCCCTTATCAGAACAGGTGTTATGAAATAGCTCTTAGGTTTTTACTAGGGTGACTTGTTTGGAATTGCTGATCATCAATATAGTATTGGTGAATGATCAGAATTTCTAATAGAATGCTATAAATTGTGTCCTTTTCCTTTAAGTATGAAACAAAGGCTAATCAGTGGTTGCTGGTTTGGGTGTGTTTATAAAAAGACAAACATTTGCTGTGTATGAGGTAATTTTAAAATTGGCAGCATGTATAACTTTGTGGATGAGTGATGTTGTAGGTGAAATTGTTGCCCTTTTTTAATCCTATAATCATGTTATAACAATTTTTTTGATAGAGCCAGCAGTAAATTCATACACCTGTATTTTGATTCCCTCTTAGGAACAGTATTAAGTATGGATGTAAATCCATCAGTGTATAACCAGTGTATAACCATACCCTTTGTGTTTAGGGAGGCTAGTGTATGGATGGCCACCCATACAACCTGTAATTGTCATTGTTTGCCGAGTACATTTGGGAAAATATTTTTCAATGTGTGAACACATTTTATACTTGTCTATAGATCACAAGTTGAATAACAGTTAATTTTTGAATTTTTTCCTATCACTAATTTGTGTGTATGTATTGATCTTTTCCGTTTCAGGTGATAAATACTGAACAAAATCCATTCAATCTGTATTTTTCTTCCTCAATGGGTAATGATCAAAATTGTTAAAGGAAAACTTAGGTGTGTTTTTCTAAGATGAAGGTTTTAAAAACATATATTTGTTTTTCAGGATTGATACTTAATGTTGTATAAGTGCTTTCTTGTTAGGGTCTTACAGTGCTATGTCATTAGTGGCTGTTGGTAAAATAGGATTACAAATGAACCAACTCTGTAAATTGCCATTTTTCATGAACTTTAAAAAGAAGGAAATTAGGTTTATAACATGGGCAATTTTAACCTATGTTTTCTATCCCAAACACTGTTTGTTGTATTGCCAGGTTTTTAAATTATGGATATAACCTTTATTCCACAACTTGCAAATTTGCTCAAGGTGTGACGATCAGAGTAATAGGCAGAAAACTATTAATTATATTTTATGAGCTTTTTTCTCAGCTTGAGGCTTTCCGGTCATCCTTGAGAACGTTTACACAAGGAGTGAGGTTCATGGACCATGACTGACCAAGAAGCTGGTACATCTGATGTTGAAGAGAAACTTCTACTGTTGGACACCCACTTCAGATGAAACATCTCAAATGGCAAATATTAATAAAAAACTTCATTGTCTGATGAGAGTGGCTGTTTGAAATCATTACTCATTACTCAATACTCATACAAATAGATTTTGTGAGCTTTCTTTCAACAGCTTGAGGCTTTCCGGTCATCCTTGAGAACAGCTACACAAGGAGTGAGGCTCATGGACCATGAATGACCAAGAAGCTGGTGCATCTGATGTTGAAGAGAAACATCTACTGATGGACACCCACTTCAGATGATTGGCATGCTTCATATGGTAAATATACAAATCTTTCCCTAAAGACTCCTAAATGTTGTGGTCTTTTTTTCCCTCTTCAAACTATTCCTATGGTAGTATTTCATAAAACTTAATTTAAACAAATCTTTGTTCAAATGCTCTTCAATTTGTTGGTCTTTTTTTGCCCTCTTGAAATTATTCCTATGACTTACAATTCAGATTACTCTGGAGCATGTCTCCAACAAAAGAGTTAAACAGGGAGGGGGTTTGATCTCTCTCAGAACTAATCCCTCCTTGTCCCCCCCCCACACCAAACGAGAGCATAACAATGCACAAAATGAGTAGTTTGATGCACCTATCCATCAGATCCCCCCTCTTAAACAAAAAACAATATGTCATGCCCCAACTTTCCCTCCCCCTCACTGCCGCCCACCACCCCCCACCAAGCCCTCCTGTATAAACATGTCTGGTTGCTCCTCTGTGGAAGAGGCTAATTTTGTCAGTTCTAAAGAACTTAAGAATTTTCTTATTTTGCACATCCATTGTCATTATGTACATATTTCATTGAGAGTTAAAATTCAAAAAAGGTTTTGCTTTTTTCCAATAAAATCAACCTCAGAATCACATAAATCTGTTTGGTTTGCAACTTAAAACTGGTTTTAAAATTGCATGTCTTCTTTTTCCAGAACTAAACTACCTCTACACTCTGAAGTGATCACCTTTGAGCATGTCTCCACAATTCCATGAAGTGAGGTTCATTGTCCATGACTGATGTTGGAGCTGGTACAACTGATGTGGGGGGACTCAACACCCATTATAGATGACCCACATGCTTCAGAAGGCACTGGATCATCACAAACACAGGGAGTGGTAGTATATAGTTTACAGTTGTATAGGTGAAAAGGCTACCAATAATAATTGACCACTATAGAAAACCAGTTATCATGGACATGTGTTTATTGCGGATAAGGCCACAAACTTTAATCTTAGTGATGTAGGAGATGGAGTAGTTTGTGACAGACGTTCAGGAACTGTTTTGGAGAATGATTTACATTTGTCCTTTTGTCACTTTCGGATTAGTTTCAACCGGTCTCTGATTTCTTGTTTACATATCAACAAACTGTCTGTGGATTTTTCAGGATAATTGGTTTGGTGTGAGGATGAACTCTGTAGGAGTAGTTTGCTTTTGATTTTGAGGAAGACTTGGACATCCAATAATTTGGAATTGGATTTATTGTTGTATTTTGAAGGTATGGTTGATAGTTTAGGTATTGGTGTACCTAGGTTGATCATAAATTGATTAGGTGTAAATTTTCTTCTTTTGGGTCTATGGAAATGGGGTTAGTGACTAGTTCATTTGGGGATTCCCCGGCAGCGTAATAGGCAGCACAAAGCAATTTGCTTAAGCAAGAGTCTGTATGATTGAGCTGGTGATTGATTTAAGTGTATTTAGGCTAAATAAAATATTTTAATTTCATTCGTCGACACGTACGGTCCATCATTAATCGATAAATGCGGAACATTTTTTTCGTGTCCGAGAAACCGGTTTCTTGGCTTAGGTTTCAAGAAACATCTAACAAAAGTGGCTCTCTGAAATGAAATGTTAACTTCTATTTACTGCGATATAAATAAGAAGTTGAACAGTTTCAGAAAGTTAACCAAAGTTAGATGTTTTCAATTAGGGCTAGGTTTAAACTTTTTTTAGGGAAATTAACAAGTGTGAAAGAGATCATGCACATGCGCAGTGAGCATCTAGGCAGCAAATAAAGCTATCACTGTCCATAGGGGTTGGAGACAAAACTCTATAGGTTGAAGAAAGGGAACTATGGGGGGGGGGTAGGGAGCTCATAAGAACAAGTTAAAGTCAATATTTAAAGAGAATTGCCTCTTCGGTGTGAACCACTGATCAACAAGAGGTCTCTCTTTGAATTAAACTGAAGTGTAACCCTAACTGCAGTGAACTTCATCAGAGGACAGAGTTTAATAAAAGATCATAGTTTCTGTGTCATTTGTAATCATTCACAGGATGTAGCTGTGGATTACAGAGAGTAAACCCTCTTCAGTGCTGTGCGCTGATTTATAATCAAGAGGTCCTTTCTGTGTTGTCAAGTGAATCTCATGGCGTCTGTCTTGGATCTGTATATCTTCACAGGACTTATACCCATATTGCCAGGTTTTATCTGTGAATTCCAGACAGGAAATATTCTGATTTGTAATGAAGAATTCCTGTGGGGAAAAACTTATTTTTTGGAGTGAACTTCAAGGTTTTTGTCTCAGTTTGAGTCATATTCAGGCTATTTGGAAATTAACTGTTTATTTCTGATGAAGCCTACTTTATATTGGCTTAGAGGTAGTAATGATAAGGTTGTCAACTGACGTCAAGATTGAGTGTTTACATGTTGTTATGTACTACTAAGATGGATATTGTTTGTCTACAAGACTACAAAACTCTGACTAGCTCAAAGGGTTTCTTCACCAATAGAGGGTCATGTGGGGGGTAGGGGAGGTTCTTGGGACTATGCGTTGCGCACAATGCAAATAGCATAAAGCAGCTAAGCAGGATGAGTGTGCTTGAGGTTTTTTTGTAGGTTAGTTACAATCTTGAAGACAATCATTGGCTATCTCGATCTTGAAGACACGGCACGTCGTAAATCAAGAATTCGATCACGTCGCGGATTGTCTTCCAAGTAACCATAATTCGGTAAATTTGGTTACTTGTAAAATAAACATCTAACATATTGGATAGCTTTACTTGAAACTTACTTTATTCAATTTACAGCGGTGTAAATTGGAAGTTGTAAGTTGAAGAAAGGTGTCTGAAGTTAGATGTTTTAGGAGTAGGTATGATTAACACAGAGTGTGATAAAGAGATGAGAGTGAATGTATAAATATCAGATGAGCATGCAGCGCCTCAGCGATTGCCACAGCCCCAAAATACTCAAGAGGGAGAGAAGGGTTAACTTCAGAAATGGATTTCCGAGATGTCATTGCGAACTTGGAAAACAAAATTAGGTCATAGAATTTAGTTCCAAGATGTCATTGCGAACTTGGAAAATAAGATTTAGTTATAGAAATTAGTTCCAAGATGTCATTGCGAACTTGGAATAAACAAAATGGAGGATGTCTTATTTGGGTAGTTTTAGGTGTGTAAACAGAAGATTTCCAAGATGTCATTGCGAACTTGGAAAAATAAATTTAGTTATAGAATTTAGTTCCAAGATGTCATTGCGAACTTGGAAAATAAGATTTAGTTATAGAAATTAGTTCCAAGATGTCATTGCGAACTTGGAATAAACAAAATGAGGGATGTCTTATTTGGTTAGTTTTAGGTGTGTAAACATAAGATTTCCAAGATGTCATTGCGAACTTGGAATAAACGAAAATGGGGATGTCTTATTTGGTAGTTTTAGGTGTGTAAACAAAGATTTCCAAGATGTCATTGCGAACTTGGAAAATTAGATAATGGTTATAGAAATATTTCCGAGATGTCATTGCGAATTGGATAAACAAAATTCAGATGTCTTATTGGTTAGTTTTAGGTGTGTAAACAGAGGATTTCCAAGATGTCATTGCGAACTTCGAAATAAAAATTAGGTCATGGAATTTAGTTCCAAGATGTCATTGCAAACTGGAAAATAAGATTTAAGGTATAGAAATAGTTTCCAAGATGTCATTGCGAACTTGGAATAAACAAAATGAGGGATGTCTTATTTGGTTAGTTTTAGGTGTGTAAACAGAAGATTTCCAAGATGTCATTGCGAACTTGGAAAATTAGATCAGGTTTAAGAATTAATTTCCAAGATGTCATTGCGAACTTGGAAAATTAGATCAGGTTATAGAAATTAGTTCCAAGAGGTCATTGCAACTTGGAAAATAACATTAGGTTATAGGAAATTAGTTCCCAGATGTCATTGCGAACTTGGATTAAACAAAATTGGGATGTCTTATTTGGTTAGTTTTAGGTGTGTAAACAGAAGATTTCCAAGATGTCATTGCGAACTTGGAGAATTAGATCAGGTTATAGAAATTAGTTCCAAGAGGTCATTGCAACTTGAAAAATAATTAGGTTATAGAAATTAGTTCCAAGATGTCATTGCGAACTTGGAATAATCAAAATGGGGATGTCTAATTTGGTTAGTTTTAGGTGTGTAAACAGAAGATTTCCAAGATGTCATTGCGAACTTGGAAAATTAGATCAGGTTATAGAAATTAGTTCCAAGATGTCATTGTGAACTTGGAATAAACAAAATGGGGATGTCTAATTTGGTTAGTTTTAGGTGTGTAAACAGAAGATTTCCAAGATGTCATTGCGAACTTGGAAAATTAGATCAGGTTTAAGAATTAATTTCCAAGATGACATTGCGAACTTGGAAAATTAGATCCGGTTATAGAAATTAGTTCCAAGATGTCATTGTGAACTTGGAATAAACAAAATGGGGATGTCTAATTTGGTTAGTTTTAGGTGTGTAAACAGAAGATTTCCAAGATGTCATTGCGAACTTGGAAAATTAGATCAGGTTATAGAAATTAGTTCCAAGATGTCATTGTGAACTTGGAATAAACAAAATAGGGGTGTCTTATTTGGTTAGTTTTAGGTGTGTAAACAGAAGATTTCCAAGATGTCATTGCGAACTTGGAAAATTAGATCAGGTTATAGAAATTAGTTCCAAGATGTCATTGTGAACTTGGAATAAACAAAATAGGGGTGTCTTATTTGGTTAGTTTTAGGTGTGTAAACAGACGATTTCCAAGTTGTCATTGCGAACTTGGAAAAATGAATCAGGTTTAAGAATAAATTTCCAAGATGTCGATGCGAACTTGGAAAATTAGATCAGGTTATAGAAATTAGTTCCAAGATGTCATTGCAACTTGGAAAATTAGATTTAGTTATAGAAAATAGTTCCAAGATGTCATTGCGAACTTGGAATAAACAAAATGGGGATGTCTTATTTGGTTAGTTTTAGGTGTGTAAACAGAAGATTTCCAAGATGTCATTGCCAACTTGGAAATTTAGATTAGGTTTAAGAATTAATTTCCAAGATGTCATTGCGAACTTGGAAAATTAGATCAGGTTATAGAAATTAGTTCCAAGATGTCATTGCGAACTTGGAATAAACAAAATGGGGATGTCTTATTTGGTTAGTTTTAGGTGTGTAAACACAAGATTTCCAAGATGTCATTGCGAACTTGGAAAATTAGATCAGGTTATAGAAATTAGTTCCAAGAGGTCATTGCAACTTGGAAAATTAGATCAGGTTATAGAAATTAGTTCCAAAAGGTCATTGCGAACTTGGAATAAACCAAATGGGATGTCTTATTTGGTTAGTTTTAGGTGTGTAAACAGAAGTTTTCCAAGATGTCATTGCGAACTTGGAAAATTAGATCAGGTTATAGAAATTAGTTCCAAGATGTCATTGCAACTTGGAAAATTAGATTTAGTTATAGAAAATAGTTCCAAGATGTCATTCCGAACTTGGAATAAATAATTATTAGATGTCTTATTTGGTTAGTTTTAGGTGACGTGTAAACAGAAGAATTCAAAGATGTCATTGCGACCTTGGAAAATTAGATTAGGTTATAGAAATAATTTCCAAAAGGTCATTGGGAAAATATTATGGGCTGTTTAAATCAATTTATATTCAATACTCATACAAATAGATTATGTGAGCTTTTTTCCTCAGCTTGAGGCTTTCCGGTCATTCTTGAGAACGTCTGCACAAGGAGTGAGGCTCATGGACCATGACTGACCAAGAAGCTGGTGAATCTGATGTTGAAGAGAAACATCTACTGTTGGACACCCACTTCAGATGATTGGCATGCTTCATATGGTAAATAAACAAATCTTTCCCTAAATGCTCTTAAATGTTTTTTGTTTTTTTGCCCTATTGAAACTATTCCTACAACCTACAATTATAATTACTCTGGAGCATGTCTGCAATGAAAGAGTAAAACAGGAACAGCGAGGGGGTTGATCCCTTTCAGAACTACCAACAACCCCCCCCCACCAAAACCAGATCGAAACAATGCAAACATGAGTGGTTTGATGCACCTATCCATCAGACCCCCGCCCCCTCCCAAACAAAAACAAAATTTCTTGCCCCAACCTCTCCCTCCCTCTCATCACCCCCCCCCCCCACACCCAGGGGCAGCGCTACGGGGGAGCAAATGCCCCCCAGTAATTTGTTTTGCCTTCCAAGTTTGCCCCCCCTTCAGTTTTTTCCCTGATGGCGGAAATTGAGTTTAATCCAAACGATTGCATCCAATGTTACAATGTTGTTTGCGCTGTAAATAAAAAACTCAATTTCATCCATCACAATTAGCTGGTACCATCAAAAAAGCCCAATATACTTTCCATCTCTGGCAATGTTAATAAAATGTGGATTTATTTATCTGTACAAGCTTGGAAACTTGCTATAAATAGAAATGCATTGTCTATCCCAAAACCGTAAGCAGCCATTGTACACGCAGTTCGTACAACACATCACATTCACACAGTGCAAAATCTTATTTCTGGAGTGAATTGTAGGCTTATACAGTACATTATAGACTTTTGTTTGCCCCCCCCCCTAAATTTAAGTTTGCCCCCTCTTGCCCCCCCTAAATTTAAGTTTGCCCCCTCTTGTCCCCCCCCAGATTAACAGGTCTGGTGCCACCACTGCCCCACACCCCCCCCCCACGCTCTCCTATAAAAACATGTCTGGTCGCTTCTGTGTTTAAGAGGCTTATTTTGTCAGTTTTAAAGAAATTAAGAATTTTCTCTTTTTGCACATCCATTGTTCTTACACATGTACTTCATTGGGAGTTATGGTTTTAAAAAAGGTTTTGCTTTTTTCCTCAGCTTCATGCTTTCCGGTCATTGTTGAGAACATCTACACAAGGAGTGAGGTTCATGTACCATGACTGACCAAGAAGCTGGTGCATCTCATGTTGAAGAGAAACATCTACTGTTGGACACCCACTTCAGATGAAACATCTCAAATGGTAATTAATTTAACAAAAAACCTCATTGTCTGATTGAGAGGGGCTGTTTGAAATCATTTTATTCTCAATACTCATACAAATAGATTATGTGAGCTTTTTTCCTCAGCTTGAGGCTTTCCGGTCATCCTTGAGAACGTCTGCACAAGGAGTCAGGTTCATGGACCATGACTGACCAAGAAGCTGGTGCATCTGATGTTGAAGAGAAACATCTACTGTTGGACACCCACTTCAGATGATTGGCATGCTTCATATGGTAAATAAACAAATATTTCCCTAAATGCTCCTAAATGTTGTGGTCTTTTTTCCCTCTTGAAACTATTCCTAAGACCTACAATTATGATTACTCTGGAGCATGTCTGCAATAAAAGAGTAAAGCAGGGAGGGGGTCAATCCCCCTCAGAACTAATCCCCCTTGTGTCCCTCCCCCAACCCAAACGAGAGCATAAAAATGCACAAAATGAGTAGTTTGCTGGACCTATCCATCATATCCCCCCTCTTAAACAAAAAACAATATGTCATGCCCTAAATCTCCCTCCCCCTCACCACCCCCCCCCCTCCTCAAGCCCTCTTGTATAAACATGTCTGGTCACTCCTCTATTGAAGAGGCTAATTTTGTCAGTTCTAAAGAACTTAAGAATTTTCTCTTTTTGCACATCCATTGTTCTTACACATGTACTTCATTGGGAGTTATGGTTTTAAAAAGGTTTAGCTTTTTTCCTCAGCTTGAGGCTTTGAGAACATCTACACAAGGAGTGAGGCTCATGGACCATGACTGACCAAGGAGCTGGTACATCTGATGTTGAAGAGAAACATCTACTGTTGGACACCCACTTCAGATGAAACATCTCAAATGGTAATTAATTTAACAATAAACTTCATTGTCTGATTGAGAGGGGCTGTTTGAAATTATTTTATTCTCAATACTCAATACTCATACAAATAGATTTTGTGAGCTTTCTTTTCTCAGATTGAGGCTACCTTGTCATTCTTGAGAACGTCTACACAAGGAGTTAGGCTCATGGACCATGACTGACCAAGAAGCTGGTGCATCTGATGTTGAAGAGAAGCATCTACTGTCTTTGTCTGATTGAGTGTCTGTTTGAAACCATTTTATACTCAATACTCAAAAAAATATATTTTTGAGGAATCCTCTTTCTTTTTCAGGCTACCCTACTAGTGTGTCTGAATAAGGAGTGAAGTTCTTCTGACCATGAATGACCAAGGAGCTAGTACTGCTGAAATTGCTGGAACTTTTATACTGTTGGACACTAACCTCAGATGACTTTGTGACTTTACAAGGTAATCGTTGAAAATGCATCGACTGTATTTTTTTATTTGGTAGTCTTGCTCAGAGCTCGAAGGTTCAGACCCATCATTTGGGGGTTGGTGCTTTAGAACAGACTGTTAAAAATAGATCCACCACTTTTATTGTAGATTTGTTTAACTTTCTGTTTTCAGCTTGAGGCTACCCCTTGACCCTTGACCCTTGACCATGCTGTCTACAGGAGGAGTGAGGGATGAGTGACTGAGGAGCTGGTGCTGCTGATATTGCTAAAAATCTTCTGTTTCAAAAGGTATGTAATTCATTTTAATTTACTCTATGTGCCTGTGTATTCCCTCAATCACATACCAATCATTTGAAGTTGGTTGACAACAAGTTCTTTTGTATGTGGGGCACGGCAAATTTAAATAAATAGTACTAATGCTCTTTAAATTTTGTCGTAACTTTTGCCACCTTGAAACTATGGCCCTTTTCGAATCCACGGCTTCGGCTCCGGATTGGGCTTCAGGCCCAGTTGTCTTGTCTGAAGCCCTGACTGCAAAGTATGCGTAAGTTAAAATAATTGAGAGAGCCTAGCTAGCCTGAGCCGATTTTGGAGCCGAAGCCGTGAATTCGAAAAAGGGCCTATTCCTACAACCTGAAACTATGATTACTCTGGAGCATGTCTGCAATGAAAGAGTATAACAGAAAGGAGGGGGTGAACCCATCCTCTCTTGCCCCCACTGTTTTTACCCAAATAATAAAAATGCACAAATGAATGGTTAGATGCACCCATAGTAAAGCCCCCCCCCAAAAAAAAGATGTTTAAGTCATTGCTCCTGCTCCATTGCTTCCACTGGAAAATGTCTAGTTACGCCTCTAATGAAGAGAATAATTTTGTAAATTCTAAAGAAATTAAGAATTATCTCAACTTTTGGTTTAATATTTTTACAGCTTGAAACTAAACTGAAAGTGATGATGGCTCGAGGTATGTGAAGGAGTGAAGTTTGTGGACCATGACTGACCAAAGAGTTTGAACTGCTGGTGTTGCGGAGAATCTTCAGTGACTGGGCAACTATTTAAAAAAAAGCACTGTATTTTATTTAATTTTTTCATTTCTGTCTATAGGAGGCCTTTATTTTGGGAAGGACAGGTTTAAAGTGGGCTGTGTTTTGCCCATTTTTCTGTCACTGATACTACCCACTATTTTGTCATTGTATTGAACTTATGCATACCAAAGTTTTCTTTTCCATAGCTTACATAACAGACTAAGAGATAACTGTTCCCTCGACACAGTTATTTCATAGACATTATAATTTTAAACATTTCCAATTGTAGATGTAAATAATGGATAATAGCCCTTTTGATCTTTCCCATTCACATCTTTTTTGTTATTTTATAAATATTAGGGTTATGGTTATCTCATTATGAATTTTTAATTTTGACATTTGTGTTGCTTACTTATCAAGGGACACTTTTTGCTGGCTGTGAACGAATAATATTTCAAATTAAACCAAAACATTGTCTTGTGAAATGTCAAATTATATTGACATGCCATTTGTAAGTGAATGCACAGGCAGTTCTTTTGTCGTGTACTAACCATTTAGGTTGTAGGTGTAAATATGAATTGAAATCCATCAAACTTTGCATTTTTCCCCTTCAAAGTACATTGTGCTCTGAGGAAATTTTAATGTGAACCCAAGGCTTTCTGTATTATGGCTTAACTTAGGGACATCATTATTTTATCGAGCATCAGCAATCTGTACTTTTTTATATTCCTATCATTGCTTGTGTACTAACCATTCAAGTTAAAACCCATGCAGCTTGTATTTTCTTCAGTGAGATGTAGTGATCAGTATGTTGAAGGAAGTTTGACTTTTTCTGTGTTAAGGCCTAATTTGGCGTTTTCTCTGTGGCGTTGTCAATTTTTACTTATCGTGATGTTTTTTACTATTCTTTGTGTACTAACCATTAGTTTTAGGTTTGAGGTGACAACTATAAATTAAAATCCACACTGCCTGTATTTTTTATCATTGAGGTACAGTGATGAGAATGTTGAAGGAAGTTCACTGTGATACAAGTTTTTTCTCTATTAGGGATTAACTCGGGAAAGCAGTATTTTCTCTAGCATTGGCAATTTTTACTGATTGTCATATCACAATATTTGTGTAGGTAATAATTATTAAACTTTTTAATAACGTCTATGAATTAAAATCCATGCAGCCTGTAACTTTCTGTTCCCCATCAAGGTACAAGTCAATAATCAAAAGAAAGGTTCAATCAGTTTTTTCTGTATTAGGGTCTAATACTTGATGAAAGCATAATGTTCTGTTAATTTATTTTGAGTGTACTAACTACTTGGTATATGTAGCAATTATAATTTAAAATCCATGCAGGCTGTAACTTCTTGTTCCCTTCAAGGTACATGTATAATAGAAACACTGGGTGCAAATACTGCATTTTTGTAGGCAAATAAGATTGAGTAATCATCTTTTTTTATTTTATCAATTCCATAAATGTTTGAATACTTTTTTCCATTGATAGAGCCAGAAAGATGTGTGATGTAAATCCATAAACCTTTATTTTTACTCCCTTTTAGGAAAGAAATATGGCTGTAAATCCATTAGTGTAAATAACAATGTGAAGACTAATTGTAGTCCTACATACCTTTTGTGTTTAGGGAAGTGTATGGATGGCCATCCATACAACCTGTAATTTTGTTGGTGTACGGATTACATTTGTCACTGTGTGAATATTTTGACTTCAGATTACAAGTTGAATAATTATAATTTTTCTTACGGTTGTCTGATCACAAACTGTTTTATAAGTATTAATTTTTTTGTTTTAGGTGATAATTATATATAATAAAAATTATGCCTTATGTGTTTCTCTTCAAGGTGAATGAACACAATGAAGAAGAAATGCTTAATTTTATACCAATGGTGTGGGTTTTTTTTGGGGGGGGTGATTCATATAACAAAAAAAGGAAAATGATTTAATTGTTTTGTTTCTTTTTGCTGTTCTCCAGTTGTAAATTCCAGAGGTAATTTTTTTCGGTATTCCAGGAGAGAGGTGAGTTAAAAAGTTGCTTTTTAAAGTCCACTGAATAATCTTTAAGGCCATGTCACACAGGGCAATTTACAGGCAACCAGTTCCAGGCAATCTCCGATAAGAAAACTCATTCATATATCAGTATTCTCATTATTTTCTTGGGGAAAGTTAGTTACAGATAGAAGAATGCCTCCTGTGCTGCCTAAGTGTTCCTTGTGCAGTGCAGTTGGTTGCCTCCAAGTTGCCTGTACAAACTGGCCTGTGTGACATGGCCTTTAGAATTACATCTTAAAAACAGTTTTGTCAGTGTATCCTATCCAGGTGAAAGCCAATTAAGAAGCAGTGCTCCTGGAGACCTTGTAAATTGGAGGTAAGTTTCAGGAACCAGCAATTAGTCGTTATGATTACACCCCCCCCCCCCATCATCATGGACACCACTGACCAGTTGGTTAGGTGAAGGGTGACTACTTGTTAAAAACTCTACAATAATTCAAAATTTTTTAATTTTCATTTTTTTTCAGCTTGAGTTCCTGTCTACACCCTGAAGCGATGATGACCCTTGGATCGTTTCTTCACAAGGAGTGAGATTCAATGACCATGACTGACAAGGAGCTGGTACTTTTGATGCTGATGAGAAGTTCTTACCATTTGACATCAACTAAAGAGGACCAACAAACTTCAACTAAAGAGGACCACCAAACTTCAAAAGGTATAAGAAACCTATTCCCTAAGAGAGCTTTGCCACTATTTTTTTAAAGTTTGGTTCCCTTGTTAGCACAAACTTCTTCATTTGCAGTTGGTTAGGTGAGAGTGATTACTTGTTAAATTTTCAACAATAATTCCAAACTTGTTAATTTTCATCTTTCAGCTTAAGTTCCTATCTACACCCTGAAGCGATGATGACCCCTAGATCGTTTCTTCACAAGGAGTGAGATTCAATGACCATGACTGACAAGAAGCTGGTACTGTTGATGCAGATGAGAAGTTCTTGCCATTTGACATCAACTAAAGAGGACCAACAAACTTCAATTAAAGAGGACCAACAAACTTCAACTAAAGAGAGGACCAACAAACTTTCAACTAAAGAGGACCACCAAACTTCAAAAGGTATAAGAAACCTATTCTTCAAAGAGAGCTTTGCCATTTTTGTAAAAGTTTGGTTCCCTTGTATAAATTTATAACTTCTTCATTTGCAGTTTGTTAGGTGAAGGGTGACTACTTGTTAAAATCTCAACAATAATTCCAAACTTGTTAATTTTCATCTTTCAGCTTAAGTTCCTATCTACCACCCTGAAGCGATGATGACCCCTAGATCGTTTCTTCACAAGGAGTGAGATTCAATGACCATGACTGACAAGGAGCTGGTACTGTTGATGCAGATGAGAAGTTCTTGTCATTTGACATCAACGAAAGAGGACCAACAAACTTCAACTAAAGAGGACCAACAAACTTCAAAAGGTATAAGGAACATATTTTCGAAAAAAGTATTTGACATAGTTTCGAATTTAGTTCCCTTGTAAGCACATACCTTATAAGGTTTTTGCTGAATGCTTGTATAATTTTTCAATTTAATAGATCTTTGGCATCAAGGTGCATATTTCTGTTTGGAGCATATCTTGATGGAACCGTTTAGGTTTAAACAAATTTAAGTTTTAAAAAAACTTTTAATTTTAATATTGTCAGCGTTAGAGGCCCCCTACAACCTGAAACTAAGGGGGAGGGGCATGGGGGCCTGTCCCCTCCACTTGGTACCCTCCTATTTGACATTTAATATCAAAAAATTACAGTTTTAGTTTGCAAGAAGTTCCTCCCTTGAAAAAATGTTGTGCCCCTTTAAAATGTTACCCTTCTCAGAAGTGCTTATATAAGTGGTCAGATCCACTTCCCTCATCAAAAAGAGTACGAAAAACATGTTATGTGGCACTTGCAAGTCATCAATTTGATATTGTGTCATTTTAAAACTGGTTTGCCTTTTTTCTGTCTCCCTCTCACAGATCGTCTGGACGTATGGAGGTCTGACTATAGACATTGAGTGTTTTTGCATAAAAAAATGATGGTACACCCTGATGTTTGGGTACCATTCTAAATCCACTCCAGTGATTCATTAAATCACAGTGACAGACCAATAAGAAACTGTCAAATCCGGAGCAATTGTCAGAACAGCTTTAGGATTAATTGGTCTTTTTAATAATGTCTAATTGAATTAGTTAAATAATTCAAAAGGTTTAGAATGTTGCTTTAAAAAAAAAGGGACTTTGAGTTGAGTTCCAACCTGGAGCAAAAAGCTTGATCGCTCTTTAAAAGAGGGTTGGAGAGGAATTTTCAGATTTTTCCCAAGAGGTTTTTTTTCTGTTGTTCGCCTCTCCCAGGTTAAAAAAGCAAATTGTAAACCTTTATGTCAGTCAGTCAGTCAGTCATCAAATTGATTCAAAATCAAGTTTCTTTAAGTGGAAAAAACCACTTCCCATTGTCAAATAGATGCAAGATAAAACATTTTGGTTGCATGCATTTGAAAGGGACGAAAAACTAACAATATCAGAAGTTTTAAGAAACTGTAAAATCCGGAGCCATTGCCAGAACAGCTTTAGGATTAATTGGTCTTTTTAATAATGTCTAATTGAATCAATTAAATAACTCAAATGGTTTAGAATGCTGCTTTTTAAACAAGGAATTTGAGTTGAGTTCCAACCTGGAGCAAAAAGCTTGATCGCTCCTTAAAAGAGGGTCGGAGAGGAATTTTCAGATTTTTCCCAAGAGGTTTTTTTTCTGTTGTTCGCCTCTCCCAGGTTAAAAAAGCAAATTGTAAACCTTTATGTCAGTCTGTCAGTCAGTCATCAAAATTATGATTTTGTTCATCGAATAGATCAAAGTCATCTCCCATTGTCACTAGAATGCAAGACAACTCATATTTTGGTTGGATGCATTTACAATTAGGGACAAAAACCAAATAATGTCATTAGGAGATTAAATGAATCCATACACTTTATATAAAGAGTGGCTATTTCTGCCATAACTTGACATTGAAGATGAACATAACAGCCTGAATTAATTTATGTTTGTTCAACAATGTTAAAATCAACTCAGCCAAGATCAGTTAAATCTTTAAAAATGTTAAATGATTTATTCTGAAAATGTAAATTATCTTGGACAAAATTTAATAAAATAAAAACAATTAAGAAAAAGTAAAGGAAAGATTGTCATCTCTAAATCATTTAAATGTTTGTTTTTAATTTCACAGCCTTTATCATGCTGCTACCAAGAAGGCAGGGGTGGGTGGGCTCAGACTATTCTGACTTCTAGACTGGTCTAGACCTTTTTCATGCTGCTGCAGAAGAAGACGGAGGGGGGGTCAGACTATTCTGACTTCTAGACTAGTCTGTGTCCATTTTATTGTAAACAAGAGACTCTTTTTGATTTATTTTATAAAATAATTTCCAGGAGATTCTCATTAGGTATTATTCAACTTTGTTAGTCATTTCAGAATTATAATAAAAATAAATCATTAGGACCATGGGTCAAAGGTCAAACAAATGTAACATGTTGACAAACAAACTTTGATCCAAATTAAATTTATTCCAATATTCAACTTAATACTCCTTTAATATACACAGTTAGAATACCAAAAGATTAGCGAACCTCAGGGTGTGAAGGAAAGTCCATTTTTATTATTACAATAGTATAGCCATTAATTACCACAAGGTTGACTGAAACAATTCTCTAAGAATACGTTGATTTTGTACATTAATGTTGGTCTTGAATACAAAGTACCAACCTCTGTAGTAACCAAAAAACAGACAAACCTTAGATAGTGGAATAAGAAATACTCCTTTTGTTTCTTTAGAGTGTTTCTCGTTTTAGAAATTCATAAACCAGCTACATCTTATCACCTGACCTTAATAGTGGCACCATAATTTATTTTGTGCATTTTCTTCGGTTGTTTAATAAATTGCTTTACAAAACTGCAAAGAATTTTTTCATTAATTTCTTCTCGCCTTATCAAATGAAAGCGTAGATGTTGTAAAGAAATACTTGTACAATGACATAAAACAAAGAGTCAAAAGTAAAAAAAAATTATTCTACATGATTCATTCTAAACTTCACCTCCATTTACTGTACAAAACAAAATGGATATTTTACTAAATACACAAAACTCCCAACAAAAAAAATGTTGTCCACTTGATCCATTGTTAAGACTGAATGCCACATTTACTTCAGCATCATCGAGCATGTCACCTCTTAGACTGTCCCATTCGAATATCTCGTTCTTTTTCATATTGACGTTGGTCTGCCTGTGCCAAAAACTTCTGTTTCTCAACATACCTTGAAGAACAAATAAACAAACAAGTAGTTGTTATATCACACAAAATCAGAATTTACATCCAATCTCTTGTGGTTTAGCTGAATCAACCAACAGTAGTATCTCCTAATTGATGATTTGCAGGATGGTAAAACTGTCTCGTACATTTATGTGAGGAAGCTTCAAACTGTTTGAATGCATACTAAAAGTTTAAAGTAAAAAATATATATATTTAAGGGTCAATCAGTCAGGTTCCAAATTACATTAATATATGTGGGTGAAGAGAAGTAAATAATGGTTAAATAACTTACTCAAAGACACAAGCACAATGGCAAAGACAACTCATCAATCGCGATGAGAGTCTTGTGCTCTAGAAAGATAACAACCCATCCTGTCTGTCCAAACCTTTGACCCTTTGATCAATCTTCTACTCACCCATCTTTGCCCTTGTTGTGTATCTTTAAGTCATCTGCAATACCTTCTGATGTCTTGAAACTATTCCAGTCAATTCTAGACTTCTCTAAGACGCTTATCTTTGGTTTCTTATTAATCAGCCCCAGCACATTCCCTAAACCTCCAACTGGTCTCTTGGACCTGTAAAGTAAATGACACAAAATTAATCAAAAGATGAACTAGTCATAATGAATTTTAAACCGTTAACATTTCTGATGCTATCCAGTAACATAGTTACACATCATGGAAGACATTAACCCATCCTCATTAGTTTTCTTGTTTGTATCTACTTTTAAGAAAGACTTTTTAAACTAAAGACTTACCCCACTGATGGGATCTGCGAGGCAGATTTAGCTCCCACAGTTGTCTTAGCAGATGTTGCTTTGGGATCCAAGAACTCCTTTGCCTCCTTTGAACCAGCAGGGACTTCCTCAGTTACTCTAATATAAATATAATGATAAAACACGTCCATATTAGACAATACAGATTCTCTACAGTTTCTGACACTTTAAGTCAGATTTAAAAATTTTGTCTGGATTTGTAAGCGTAATAATTACAATTTATTGTACAACGTTGTTTCTTTCATGTTGAATACATTAGATGGCTTGATCCTTGACTGCCATTATTATGCTATACAATCAAGAGAGAATGGCACCAATCTTATGCTTTTAACTTTTGGTCAAGTACAAGCCATAAGTATAAATTAAGTTTGTGTTTCATCAGGAGGTTGACCCCTCAAGCCAAGCCTGCAGTCCCCTCCCCCAGTGGTGTAACAGGGGGGGTCGAGAGAAGTAACCCTTGCCAACCCCCTCTTGTCCCCCAAATGAGACCTAAAAAATTAACAAATGAATAGCCCCCCCCCCCTCCCCTAATGATGTCTTTGCCTCCCCGCTAGCCCCCCCCCCCAATGAAAATGTCTGGTTACGCCACTGCCCTCCCCACACACCCTCCCCACACACCGTGTACAGTTTGACTTGGTCAGCAGGTGCCCTATTTGCTAACCCTTTATCAGTCAATCTGTTGTAATATGTATGTCAGTGTCACTTTAGCCAAACAACACATTATAAACATCTAAACACCTTTTTGTTCAACTGTATTTTCTATCAAATCCTCATAAAGCCTGCAACCTGTATTCTATTTCAGCCATTCTGTTCTCAAATCTGTCAGTGCACTTTTATAATTCAAACCATGATGTTCTCTACAAATGTTCTCTACAAACCCTCATACATATTTAGTCAGATAAAACCAGTTTTTTAAGCTTATATTCATGAGTTCTGGCATTATGTCATGTCTAACTATATATAATTATTGTTAAAATTATAACATTGAGGCATACAGCTCCAGATTTCCTGTGATTCTGATTATGCTTGACAGAGAACGATTTTCATGGAAAAGGCGAGCATAAGGCTACACAGAACACAGATAGTCTAAAATGTTTTGCTATGCAAAATTGCTGGATGATATCGCTCTCTGCTTATTTTTCAATCAAATGTTAACACTTGGATGTATACTCTACTGACTGATGCTGGTACATGAGTCTCATAATTCAACCACAGCTCTTCATAACAGTCATAAAAATAATGATTGCTTTAGACCCTGGAACATAAAAAGTGCTGGTAGACATCAAGGCTTAACTACACATCTGGGGTTGATTTCACCATTGTTTCATATACCATGACAAAGAATTGCTGGCTTGATCACAAAGTTATCATTTTTCTATTCCACAGGTACCTCGTCAGGTTTGGTGACGGGGAAGCTACTAGTTTTTTATTCTAAGATGATGTGGTAATTATTCACAACAAGTATTCCAGTATGCTCCTGTTTGTATCCACTTGGATGATCTTGACTGTTGTCTTATTTCCCTGCTGCAATGGAGGTAATAATTCTCTCTCTTTCTCTCTGAAATCGTATGACCAGCTTAATTTAATCTGTTATTTTCAGCAACTTGAACACATAAGGGTTTTCGTGCAGAGATTTATAATTCATTCAGTTTTTTTCTTGTCAAGACCTATTAATGTACTGATATATGTCAAAGCTCTGGGTACAATGGCTTCTCCTCAGTCCATTTACCTCAGAGAAACTGTTTCAAAAAAAGAATTTAAAACCAAAATCTTTCTGAATCAAGTATATCTTATATTTTTATGGCAATTTGTACTAGCACAGTTACGGTATGTTCAGTGTAAACATGCAGCATTCAAACCACTAAACAAAGCAAGTAGGATACTAATTAAGATTCAATATTGAACCCCTTCCTATCAAGTTCTCTTTTTCAACACATCTTTGACATCCCTCCCTCTTATATAATCATCACAGTTCACTAATGTCGTTATTCTTTAAAATCTGCATCTTAAAATAGCAAATATTGCAATGCTTAAATCACAGATCAGGGCGACTTGATCTGTGTTTTAGGCATAAACAAATAATTCTTTTTACACTACTTAATTAAGCAAGTGAAGCAATGTTAAACGTCTATCATATTATCAAGATAGTGTCATCCCAAAGTCAGAGAGAAAACTTTTCAGGCCCTTCTTTTTTCTGGGATGTTATTACACAGTAAGTACTGATTGTAAAACCTTTGAAGTAACAAATCCATTTGCACTTTATGCTGAAACTTTTCCCCCAAACTTAGTGCGTTTAATTCGTAACAAATTGATACTATCAAACATCAAGTACATAGTTACAGTGTTTTTGGTTTCATTTAGACTCCTAAGGTGTACTTTTTTCTTATTTTTTTTTCTTTCTCGTAGCGAGTAAACCTTGCCAGCGAAGAGATATTCCTGAAGCAACATCATTTGTGTGTGAGTGTTCAGCCGATTATTGTGACACCATTGAGAGAGAAACCAAGCCTCGCTTTGGACAGTATGTAGTCTACACCTCAAGCAAAGATGGAGACCGCTTTCAACAAAAAGGTTTTATGCTTGAAAACAAAGGTTAGAGAAGTGACTTAAAATAATCAACTTTAAAAATCAATTTTTAAATTGAAGGTTTAAAAAAATACTTAGACAAAAGACAAAAACAGACAAAAAGAGCTCAAATAGTAAAGGACATGGAATGTGCACACAGAGCTGCCAATGTACTTTCCCTTCGTTTATTTCCAGCTACAAGGGACCATCATTTGACGATAGATGCATCTCAAAACTACCAGAGGATCTTTGGCTTTGGGGGATCATTCACAGACTCAGCCACCATGAACATCCTTAGTCTCTCAGATGGGGCTACAGAAAACCTTCTTAAATCCTACTTCTCAAAAGAAGGTAAGAGTCTACTTTATCTAATTATGGCGAAATTAAGGTCGGTCAATTGCTGATTTTATTATCAATATTTTATTACTAATCTTAAGATAGTTGTTTGTGTAAGACATGTATAATGTCTTCATCAAATGCCCCTACAGGCTAAAAACCTACAGTGTCAGCCATTCTATGGTTCCTTGACTAAGAAATAAATAATACAAATAATTTTGCAACCAACTTTTTCAACTTTTTGAAATCTCACTTAGGACTGGAGTACAGTGCTGGGCGTGTACCTATTGCAAGCTGTGATTTCTCCAATGATACATATTCATATGATGACACACCTGATGACTATGACCTCAATGAATTCCAATTAGCATATCAGGATATCTTCAATAAGGTATTAACGTAGATTTCAGTTTGATGGACCTCATTTATGGAACAATCTCCCTCTTCACATCAAACAAGCTATTATCGTCACACATTTCAAGACTCTTCACAAAACATTTCTGTTCAAGTCATATTTTCTTTTGTTGTTCGTCTGAGCGCTTAGAGACTTTCTCCAGAAGGTGTTAGGCCCTACATAAATACAGTGGTTATTCGTCTTATTATTATAATCATCTTGATTTATCAGCCAACTCCAAGCAACTCAATTGAAGCTACAAACAATACAGCATGCATCCTTTTGCCTGATAAGAGAGTTGCTTATGGTTGTGTATTTATAGGAAATCTGACAACAATGGTTGGAAAACATAAATTTATAATCAGGATTGAATATGACTTCCAATCAAGTCTATGATATTTACTTTAAATTAAGATCTCTTCTGATCCCAAAAAGTAATAACACTTACAAAACATATTTCACTACATTCTGATGAACCTCTTCAAAACAGATAGATAATTTTAACCAAATTTTGTGTCTTCTGTGGGTTGCTTAAAATGCAGATTCCAGTCATAAAAGCAGCACAAAATATGAGTCCAAGAGAGATTAAGCTGATTGCTAGTCCATGGTCTGCACCTGCTTGGATGAAAACTAATGGTAAAATGGCAGGTGGAGGATCGTTGATTGGTGAACCAGGAGGAAAGATGTATCAAACGTGGGCTCTATACTTTGTCAGGTAAGTTGACTTCATACATAATTCATAATCTAAATGTAAAACTTTGTTCTGATTGGACATCAGCCAACTGCCAATCCCACATTATACACTAATGTTAGACAGACTCTCAGCTCAAAATCTTTGTTTTAATACTCGAAGGAATTCACTTTGGGCTATAATTGTTGTTTGTGTAAGTACACTATTGATCCTTAGTAAAAATACAAAATCTTTCTTCAAAGTTGAAATGAAAAATGTTTTAGTAAAATTAACAAAAAGTTACTCCTACTTCTATTATTATTAAGTATGTTACGTTCTTTGAAGTAATGCACTTCAATCAGTGCCAAACAATGTTGCCCCATCCTTGTTGTTATTGTTTTCAACAGGTTTCTAGAGGAGTATGAGAAACGACGGGTAGCAGTTTGGGGAATGACAATCCAGAATGAACCTTCAGCTGGTTTGATTCCAATTTATCCATGGCAGAGTATGGCAATGCCTCCAGAAACCATGAGAGACTTTGTCAAAATGGATCTTGGTCCAATGTTACATGCATACGACTACAGTCATGTGAAGCTTATTACTCATGATGATAACATACCATCATTACTAGTTGGTTCTCAAGTGGTAAGACTTCTACTTAGTTATTTACTTTTATCTTAGGATTAAAGACAGTCACTGTTAATGATCTTAAGACAGTTTAACACATTGTCATAATAGGCTTGAAATGGGCAAAATTGAAGTAAATACATGATTGTTATTTAAGACTGCTAAAATTTCTTCTTTCCACCATTAAGATAAGGATCTATTTTCAATGTTATAATTCTATCCTGAAGATTACTATTTTTTATTGCATAAACTAATTATTTTGTAATAAATGATTTTTTTTTACCTAATCATTAATTCACATTTACTTCCTTGCATCCTAACATACAGATTTACAATGATAAAGAAGCTGCGGAGTATCTGTCAGGTATGGCAATCCATTGGTACAGGAACAATGGCGATGACACATATAATACCCTGACTGACACCCATCAAGAATTCCCAGATAAATTCATCATAGCTACGGAGGCTTGTCAAGGGTCAGCCCTTTTTTCAGATCCGGTGAAGCTTGGTTCTTGGGAACGTGGTGAACAATACAGCTATGATATCATTCAGGTAAAGTCAAACAAACAACATGGTTTCCTTCAAACTAAACCATCTTATTTTATGATGAATCTCAACAAGTAAATCATTTGAAAGATTTCCAAAGCTTCTAAATGATTGCAAACTTAGCTCTAAACTGAGTGTTCAAAGGAAACATTGTCTGCAAAGGCTTTGAAGGCATTTCAAGATGTTACATTATTGCCAGGTTCATCCAACAATATTGATCCACAGATTATAACAATTCTATATTTTATCTTATTTCTATAGGATCTAAATCACTGGGTTACTGGCTGGTTGGATTGGAACCTGGCTCTAGACATGAATGGAGGACCAAACTGGGCCAATAATCAAGTAGACAGTCCCATCATAGTGGATGCTGAGAAGGATGTCTTCTATAAACAACCCATGTTTTATCACTTGGGACACTTCAGGTAAAATATAACAAGGTCCATCAAAAAGTCAATTTGAGAGGGGAGTTTTTTTCAGTACCTTTTCAAACAAATGAATTCAAAAATAAAATGGCTTAATAAAAAACTTACAAGATAAAAAAACTACTTATGTAGCCCTCTTCACATGTCATCCATCAATGACACTCATCTGTAATTATTTAAAATTGAAACTTTTAAACATTAAATATTGTTTATATTTGGTTTTCTTTAGTAAGTTTGTTCCTCCAGGCTCAGTACGCATTGGTTTAGAATCAAGTGAGAATTCACCATTACTGAGTATAGCATTCCAGAGGCCTGACAACTCTAAAGTTGCTGTCATTTTGAATAAGTAAGTTATTGTACACACATAATTATATCAAAAGGTTTCCGACACTGAAATAATTTTAAACAGTAAACATAACCTATAATGGCCGAGGTAATTATGTCATACAGCTCATTAATTGAACACTAACCAATTTGATCAATAATATTGCTGGGAATGTTAACAGACAAAGTGGTTTTCAATAAAACAGTTAATCAAAGTCGATAAAGTAATTGGATAAGATAAAATGCAATATATGGTCATGTGCTTTCTTGAAAATAATCTTTTTCAAATATTGATTGCTGTAAAGTTCTGTTCCCATTTGATTGAACTAAATTACTCATGAATCGTATTATCTAAGTGAAGTTTTTACCTCACTGCATAGACCAATGGGAGTCTTTACAATGCTAGGTAGACAATAGTCTTCTATTGTTAACAGAGTTTGAGCATAATGTGTATTTCAGAGGATAGCGGATTCAAGTGGTCAGTCTAATGCCACCAGCATCCCTGAAAGGTTAGAAACTTAATGCATTGTCAAAAACTAGATTTTGTTTGAACTATAAAATTCAAATTGTTTAAAACTTCTGATACATTACTTGATAATTCTCTTATCAAACTTTGTTTGTTTGTGTGTGTATTGTTTTGCAGACTGGACAGAGGAGTTAGGGTGACCCTGTGTGACAGAGACCAAGAAGACTTGTATATCAATGCTGACATACCTCCTAGATCAATTCAAACTTATATCTGGTGAAGGGAATTAAATAATCTCTAGAGTCCAAATTGCATGGAAAGGTAATTAAGTTGTTTTACTGGTGAAGTTTAAACATACTAAATATTCATTTAATCTGTAAGTCATTGACAGGGCTATTAATTAGGGAATAACAGTGTGAGGACCCAGTCTTCACACTGCATGGTCAGCCACTAACCAAGGTCATTACAACAAAGTGAAGACTGGGTCCTCACACTGCTATTGCCATGAATAAATATCTTTAACGAAAAAAACCATTAAAATTTTAATTTTTCTTTCGCCGATATTTTTAGAATTGTTCAATTCATGTTCAAGGTCTGTTCTCAAAAATGGATCAGAAGTTTTGACAGAGCGAGGACAATGTGCAAAAACAATGGAGATGTCACTTATAAAACTAAGTCCAAACAATGGGAGAACAAAGAGAAGTACTCAATATGGGACCAACAAAATGTGTGGGTGTTTGTGTATGCATGTTCCTTATACTGATTTCTAACCTCCATTATTTTATGTAGTGATGTAGTATGGACAAGTTTGCTTTATGTGTTATTATCAATCTGCACCTTTGTTTACCATAACAATACTACTTTTAGAATCATTATACTTTTCAATTGCATGTTAAAGATTACTGTATATTGTGAAGCTTAGGATTGATTCTTTCACCACAGAATCACAGATGACCTCTCCCATATATAACCCCCTCCAAATAATTAAGACCATGTCACATTGTTCATCAAAAAAGACTTATTGTGTATTTTGAGGGTTTTCCTTGCAGGGGAAGTAACTAAACTGGCAATGGGTCATTTTTCTGTTTCTATTGAAACTAGCACAAAACTAAAGAATTGCAAAAAAAAGGTGTGTTTAACAAGTTTGTTTGTTCCCCTTTCTTGATAAAAATCACACACAGTAATATTATTTGGCCCTTGGAAAAAAAGTAGGAAAATTCTGTGGAGTACAAGGGCTGACCTACATACAGTACATTTAGGCTTTTATACACTTTTTTAGGCTAATTAATATCAGTTTTGCTTATTTTTCTGAGGGGCAAAAAAATCAAAATCAGATTAAAGTAGGATGAATATCATGCCTGCATACATTACAATCTCCATAACTTAAATGTGAAATGTTTTCCCTCCATCGAGATGTTATAGCTTGTGTCTGCAGGAAGTGCAGGCTCTCCAAGGTTCATTAAGCTATTCACATTTCAAGTGATGTCACAGTTTACAAGGTTTATACAAAAGAATGTCAGACCTCACGATTGTGTGCGATGACTTTGCACAAACCATATTTAATTAAATAAATAGAGAAACATACCTGTAACACAAATAATAAAGACAGCTTATGAAGGTAAATAAAAGGGCTCATTGGTTAATGGGTATGAAACAACAGGCTATTTATTTTATGACCCCGGTTTATCCATAGGGTTAAAGAATGGAGCACAACAGAGGGAGCTAGGTCCTACTGTACAATGCTATGACAACGAGCAAACAATGATTGCAGCAAATCTCAGGCAGTGTGTTGGAATGTGTGTGTGTGTGTGTGTGTGTGTGTGATGAGTGAAGGTATGTGCAGTGAAAGCAAATCTTTAAGTACATGTACAATGAGTGCAGACATGCATGGTTACATCAAACATGCTTTACTAAGCTGCATAAAAAGGATAATCAAGTGCTGATTATTCTGTGGAGCAACTCCTCATGGAAGAGTCTTAAAGTCAATAACTGAGTAATACATCCAGCTGTTGTCATTCAGCGGATGTTTGTTGATCAGTGCAAAAAGAAGTACCAAGCATGTTGGATGACACTGTCCAGTAAAATGAAGCTGGCAGACTTATAAGTAGTCAACCACATCTCTCATGATCCATGCAACATTAAGACTGCTCAAGTCAAAGTGTATTAGCTCACAGTGTAAACTACATCATGTTACTCAAGATGTACACATTGATAATACTGGCTGTCTTCTGTTTGCCCTGCCTTGGAGGTATGTTTTTGTTTTACTTTACTTACATACATGTATACAGTTTTTAAAACACTAAACCCTAAGTGATGTTTAAAGCTTTGCATGGTATGGAGGCCTTATAATTAATGGAAGCGACAGAGGCAATTGCCCATGCCCCTGGTCTTGGTGCCCCTTGATATGGTCCAGTAGAAATGTACAATTCCCTCATAGAGGTGCCCTTTACTAAGAAAAAAACTGTCTTGCCCTGGCAAGAGCTAATTATCAGACATAGGTGTAGACAACAAGAAGCAGCTATGACTGGTAAACCTTGCAGGTTTAATTATGTAAATCTATTTTGGAAAGAGTGTTGGCTCTGAAAAGAGCTGTTGATATGGGCCCAATTTCATAGAGCTGCTTAAACAGAAAATATTGCTTAACAATTGTCTGCTAAGCAGAAAAGAGCATGATACCAGTCACAAATTGTACATGTGACATGGTGGTTTGGCTGGTAACCGTATTCTGGTAAGCACAATTTTGTTGTGCTTAGCTGCTTTTTGTGCTTAAGCAGCTCTATGAAATTAGGCCATGGTCTCAACATTTCAAACTGTGTACATGTAGGTACTCAGCTCATCTTCAAACCCTCATGTAAAGAGATCAGCTGATAACTTGTCTCTGATCTGAGACAAACAAAAATACCACAGTTTCACATATTACATACGTATTATCTTAGGTACTGATGGGGCTTAGTTTACTGCTGTGCTTTATGCTTGGGCCATTAAGTAATTTATTTATGTTCATCCCTTAGTTATTAGGCTTAATAGTCAATACGGCTACATTCAAACGTCAAATCTGTTCCTTGGTTAATCAATATTATCTTTTCGTATTTCAGAGAATAAACCTTGCAATCGAAAGAATATCCCTCATGCAACATCCTTTGTGTGTGAATGTTCAGCCGATTATTGTGACACCATTGAGAGAGAAACCAAGCCTCGCTTTGGACAGTATGTTGTCTACACCTCAAGCAAAGATGGAGACCGCTTTCAACGAAAACTCTTAATGGTTCAAAACAAAGGTACATGTACATGCTGCAAAACAGTCCAAGGGTAGATCAAGATGTGCTTAAGATGTTGACGATTTGGAGATGGGTTTAAAAAACCACACTGCACCCATTTTCTTTTTCTTACAATACTCATATAGTCAACTTTTAAAGCTACACACAAGCAGTAAAGCATCCATTAAAAAACATGTGTAATTAGATGAGAAAATACATCAACAGCGCTTTTTTAAAATCCAAACATTTGTCAAGACATTTTGCTAACTACATCCTTGGAATAAATTGTTATCTCTCTATCTTGTCTCTATAGCCATGTATCGTCAACAGCTGATGATAGATGACTCCATACAATACCAGAAGACCTTAGGCTTTGGGGGATCATTCACAGACTCAGCCACCATGAACATCCTTAGTCTCTCAGATGGGGCTAAAGAAAACCTTCTTAAATCCTACTTCTCTACAGAAGGTACAATTTGAATCTTATTTTATTGAAAATGCAGAATTTTGTCACTTCTGAATATATTACTTGGTTGACAGTAATCACTTTGATGTCAAACAGTATGTCACAGCATCCTTCCTTATCTCCAACCCTTAAGTCAAAACCCACTGAATGGAGTCTGCAACCTCCAGTCCCAAGTCATACAAAACTCAAGGCCCTAACTAACTTTGAAATTACTCCAAAAGGCAACTGCCTTGCAATACTCCAGTTAATTTATGCAGTTTTTATAAAGTGCTATATCTATGCCTGATTGGCGTCTCAGAGCACTCATTACTTTAATGAAAGGTATGCAGAGTTATGTTTGAATCATGAGATCCATTTACATAGCACCTTGTAAGGGTTTACAATGTGATGCAGTGTAATCTTAAACACTGGGCAAACCCCTTCTCTATACAATTAAGTGTACTTATTTTAGTCTGGTGCATTAGACCGCTGGGCTGAGACACTTTACATTGAAGACCTGTAAGTCTGGCAGCTGTACATGTGTGTATAAACAAGTATTATTTTATTGATACCTTAGGATTGGAATATTCACTTGGACGTGTCCCAATCCACAGCTGTGATTTCTCAACAAGACAATATTCATACGATAATACACCACACGATTTTGAGTTAAGTCGTTTTGCACTGGTAGAAGAAGATACTAAATACAAGGTAAAGATCCTGTAAGCTTCATAGTATTATACATTCCATACTGCACAGATCCTTGTTATTGGATTGGTGGAACATGCGTCACATGTCATCCTTTATTTTGCCATGTATTTACTGCCAGGATGCTCTAAAATTTAATAGAGGAGTCCAATATGGATAATTATTGGACACTTTCCAGTGTCATTCCCAAATTAATCATTCCTCGCCCGTTTGTCCAAACGAGGTAAGGTCGTGCCAGGGCGGACAAGGTTGGTGTCTGGAAGGATGGGGGTTGTTGTTGTTGTTTTTTTTCAAATTGTGGTGTTGACAAGTTTCCGCATCTAATTCGTGTTTATTGTAAACAAATTTCAAATGACAAGGATCGATAAGAGACTAGAGTTATATTTAAAACAAATATTGAATGCATTTCGTTCCTGCATCGTCACAGAATATAATCACTCTCTGAAATCTGGCTTTTTCCATTTCAATCGGCTTTGTCTTGAGAAATGAAATAGTCTAGATTTCACTTTGTGCTTATATTCTGGGACAATGCACTCATATGCATCCAATATTTGTATGCTACACTGTTCTGAGCTTCTTCTCACAAATGTCTCTTCAAATGCAGATTCCAGTGATACAAGCAGCACTAGATATGAGTCCAAGAGAGATTAAGCTGATTGCTAGTCCATGGTCTGCACCTGCTTGGATGAAAACTAATGGTAAAATGACAGGTGGAGGATCGTTGATTGGTGAACCAGGAGGAAAGATGTATCAAACGTGGGCTCTATACTTTGTTAGGTATGTGGAATTCTATCTTGTCTCAAGTCTGTGTGGTCACTGAAGTATTGAGATTAATTAAGCTGTTTGTCCAAGATGACATCCTAGCTACATTTTATAGAAAACGTCAAATATTTAACAATGCTTCACAAATATTCCTTGATAATGAGAAAAGATAGTGGCATGTGTAAAACAATAGAACATATTCCAGAATCTTTCTTATTGTTTCTCATATTTCCTTGATCAGATTCCTGGAGGCATACAGGGAGAAAGGCGTACCAATATGGGGTTTGACTATTCAGAATGAACCATCAGCTGGTAGCATGCCATTCTTTCAATGGCAGAGTATGTCCATGCCAGCAGCTATCATGAGAGATTTCATCAAGAGAGACCTCGGACCTACTTTACATAGCTATGGTTACCAAGATACACACATCATCAGTCATGATGATAATACACCATCACTGCTTTCTGAATCACAAGTGGTAAGATTTTTATTCACTCTTTGAAATGGGTTTGAAGAAAAGTTCAAGTAAAGTGACAGGAGTGAGGGGTGAACCTATCAGGAATCTCTCTGCTCATTTGTAACTGTGAAAATAAGGACTTTAGTCTTTTTGATTGACATGTACTAGCCTTGTACTCACAGCATGAAAACTACTTGAATCTCATTTTTGCTTCAGTTTTCTTAACCTTACACATACTGCAATTGTTTTGCAGTAAGTTATTCATTTGCCTTTTTGTGCTTTGTTAACAAAATTACCACAAATAAAAAGGACTTTACAAAACACTAAGATTTACCTTAAGAGGAGTGTGTCAATACCACATTTTGCTTAATAATTAAGATCGATACACATTTTAAGATTAATAGTAGCTCCTTGTGTAATCAAGCCCTGCAAACCTAACCTAAATGAACCAATAGAATTATTGTCACTAATTGCAATTGAAATGACTTGGATTGTTCTAACGATGTTTATCATGATTATTTCAGATTTACCATGATGAAGAAGCAGCTCAATACCTGTCAGGAATGGCAATCCATTGGTATATGAGTAATAAAGCTGATACTTACGACACCCTGACTAAAACCCACCAAGAATTCCCTGATAAATTCATCATTGCAAGCGAGGCTTGTGAAGGTTACCAGTTTCTTACAAAAGCTGTCAAACTGGGTGCATGGGAGCGTGGGGAACGATACAGCTATGACATCATACAGGTACATTTTTTGCTTTTAGACAATTATTCAGATTGTTGTTAAATATCCTGACAAATTTCATAAAAGTATATTTCATATAAAGATCCACCCTCGTACTCAATACAATTTTTTTTGTTCAAAGGTCAAATATCTGCTCGATCAACGTTTAAATTGGCAAATATGAATTTCTCGTCCATAATTCATACCTTGAGAAATGTATATGTGTAGGCCTACAATTATCTTGGTAATTTGCAACAAATGACCTAATTTTCAGGGGTTATGAATGATACAATTACCTGAAATCTTAAAAGAATTATTGTCATTTGTCATTGTGAAGGAAGTGATGCAAATAATCTACAGACATTCTTTTATTCCCAATATTTGTTTATCCTTTTTTCCTTATCAGGATCTAAATCACTGGGTTACTGGCTGGTTGGATTGGAACCTGGCTCTTGACATGAATGGAGGACCAAACTGGGCCAATAATCAAGTAGACAGTCCCATCATAGTGGATGCTGAGAAGGATGTGTTCTATAAACAACCCATGTTTTATCACTTGGGACACTTCAGGTAGACACATTTTCATAGGATGATATTCAAGATTGAATAAAACCACTACACGGTAGTAACTTGTGAAGAATTTTCCTAGTCTGATGAAGAAGTATATTCATGTTAAAGGTTTTAATTATTGAATGACTTCACATCTCCATTATTCATGTAGACATTACTTTTCCTTTGTTGTACTGCAGTAAGTTTGTACCGCCAGACTCTGTACGTATTGACCTCAAATCAAGAGAAGATGCTCCATTATACAGTATAGCATTCAAGTTACCTAATAACTCTAAAGTGGCTATACTCCTCAATAAGTAAGTACTGTTGTCTTCCTCCTTTTGAATTTTGTAAAAAGGTCTTGTACATGTAGGATGCAAAACTTGCTTCATTGATGCAAGACAAAATTAAAACAACCACAACTTTTTCAAATGAGTAACACTGGACATTGTGCTGATTTTGTAATTAGTGCTTAGAATAAAATACCAAACAGGTGAAATCAACCTGTAGCAGAAAGGACAACTGAAGATGTCTTCTCCTTATCAAGTCAAGTTTAACTTGATCCATTCATGCACTGTCAGACGACTTGAACATTTTTTTACAATGTCTGTTTTTATTTCCATTTGTGTAATTAATTGCTTTTTGTATTCTTTTCTTGCAGACAAGATGTTGCATTAAGGGTGACCCTACGTGATATGAGCCAGAATAGCATGTATATAAATGCTAATGTACCGGCTAGGTCTATACAAACATACATTTGGTAAAATGAACTAAAGATGTCTTTACAATTTTTACCAATTGTTGTTAAATTGATCAGATCACTTTTTGGGGTTATAATGCGCTGTTGTCCTTGCCGGTGGCTTAAATTTACAAAGAACTGAAGACAAGAACCTCTTATTACTGCTATGTTCTAGTTAAAAGTTTCAGAGTTTTGGGTTTTTTGATGTTGTTCCGTTTCATGTTGTTAATTGATGTAAATTTCCTGTGCTAACAAAATTAAATACATCGTACATGCCAAAGATGATGTTTGATTACTAATCTATAAATGATTAATGCAATAAGCACTTTTAAGTATGATTTGAAAATAAATCCTGATTAAATTTTTTTACCACTTCTCACTTCTTTGAGATATAAAATACATAGTACTTCAGAAGGCCATTTTTTTTAGATTGATTATACTTTTAAGTTCTCAAAACCATAAATGCAGAATGCGAGTCCTGAGGTAATGTCATACAAGTCCGATATGCAGCATATAGACCGTATTGAATAACCACTTTGTTGCTATGAAAGTCGCCATCTTGTAGGGCAAACCGTATGCGCGTCTAAACGCGTACATCAATGAAGCACGCAGCGTGCAGCGTTCCCAGGTGGATTTCTACGGCACATGTACGTACACACGCACACGCTCACAGACGCCATGTTGTAGGGCAGGTTTTTGAATGGTGACGTCATATTCAATACGGTCTAATGAAAGATGACTTTGCAGGTTGCAATGTTTCAATGCACTAGTAACAATTAGTCATATCAAATTCCTATAACTAAAATATATCCTTATAACTAGATCAAGGTGCTGTCAGCTTCTAATTTATTTCATAATCTTTGATTTCTCAAAAATATTCCGACACATGAAACTCAATGTAAATTAGTGCAATGACCTTGAAGGCCATCTTACCCAATGCAACATTTTGACAGTAAATGTACATGAAACGATCTACAAAAATAGATTGACGTAATTTTACATGTATATAAATAAATAACTAAATGTGTGTTTTCAATAATAGCTGATGAGACTGTATTTGTATGGCTTTTTGGAGGTATGCTGAAGGTACAGATTTTAATCAGCACGTAACATTCAATATGGTCCAAGATTAACATGTGCAAGTAAATTAACTACAAAAAGGTTTTATGCCCTATTTCTGTTTTGAGCATTATACTTTCATGAAAGCTGTGTTTTTTAGTAATTGCATTGAGTATTCTTTATCCTCTCTAGTTTAAAAAAAAACTCTTCATAGTAAGACCATTATGAAGCAATGGCAACACCAGAACCATTCATTTCACCGATCTAACACCTCTGATAAAACAAAGATGTGTTTATAAGTGTACAGTGTACGCTCTGTGTTACATGCAAGTGACATACACACATACGGCATGGCATATTTGCTTTAATGTTTCCAATCAACCAGAGGGTGCGAGTAAAAACAGCAACACAACACAAAGTAGACAAATCTAGTGACATGATATACAAACAGCAACACAACACAAAGGTAGACAACAAACAGCAACACAGCACAGAGTAGACAAATCTAGTGACACGATACAAACAGCAACACAACACAAAGGTAGACAACAAACAGCAACACAGCACAGAGTAGACAAATCTAGTGACATCATACAAATTGGAGACTTACTTGACTTCTTCTCCAGCAAAATCAAAGATCTTGGTAACAGTGACTGTCTTCTTGCTCAATGAGGTAACATCCTTAGTAAGTTTACTCTCCTTGATACTGGGATCTGAACACACCTGTTTTATAATATAGATACAAAATTGAACATTCCATTTTATCAGCGGATTTTCAATGCACCATGTCAGTTCACGAAGTAAAAGGAAAACCACACAATTTATATTCTACTTTTAAAATATCTTTCCAACCACAATCATTTCATAACAAATGCTTTCAAATGCTTTTTGTTGTAAATATGGCCCAATCCTAGGCAACGTGTCCCTTTAACACCAAATTATACAAATAAATTTGTAGACATATTTATGTGAAGAATTGTCTTTGGATAGTCGGGTGCTTGATACCTTATTTGAGATAGTATCACCAACTGATACAGATCCAACTGATGATGCTGATGGAAGTGGCTTAGCTTTTGGTTTCTGACCAACGTCCTTTAAGAAGCTGCTCCAGAGATCATCAGCTTTCTGCTTCTGTTTCTCTTCTTTCTTCATCTCTGCTGCTTTTAACTCTTCCTTCTTGAAGACAGATACCATATCTTTGTCTTCATTTTCTTGGGACTGCTCTGCAGGAATATCATCCTCCTGAAGTTGGATTCCTCTTTTTCTGTTTTTAAGCAGTAAAAAAGATAGAGATAAGACACATTTACACAGAAGCTAAAACATCAAAAACTGATCTGCATGCTGCAAGAAGTAGCTCATCAAGTAGGTTGTTTTCTATCAAAAAAATTAAAGATATACATGTACGAGTAAGAAAAAATGAAAGATTTCTGCAAAACAAAAAGATCTTACAACAAATTCTGTACCTTTTTGATTCCTGAGCTTTTTCATGTTTCTTTTTACTCTTTTTCTTGACCTTTGTTGTCATCTGATCTTTGACGTCTTCCTCATCTATGCCATGATCTTCAGAGTCACCCTCACTTGCTTCACCTGAAACATAAAATCAAATACAGGGCTATCAATCTTAGTTGGGTGGGTACTAGAACCAGATTTTTGTACCACAGTCTCAGTCTGTATACTAATGTTTTTAGTGATGTAGATTGATTCCTAACTGCATTTGAGCTATCTTCTGTGTTCATTTATGCATACAGTTTGTGTATATACATGTAGTGGTTTACAAAATCGGGCAAAATTTAATGGATTTTTATTCCACCTGTAAGCAAAAAATTTGTGCTTAAAGAAGCAGAAAAATTGTTGCTTGGGCATATTTCACAGGTTAGCAAGGAATTTCTGCTTACATGCATACTTCGTGTTACTACGCATTCTTTGCTTTTAAACATGGCACTTACAGGGTGAGTGGAGAATGGTGTCAGTAAGCACAGAATTCAACAGTAAACAGCAGCCACAATATTGGCCCCAGTAAACAGATCCACAATATTGGGCCCAGTAAACAGATCCACAATACTGGGCCCAGTAAACAGATCCACAATATTGGGCCCAGTAAACAGATCCACAATATTGGGCCCAGTAAACAGATCCACAATATTGGGCCCAGTAAACAGATCCACAATATTGGGCCCAGTAAACAGATCCACAATATTGGGCCCAGTAAACAGATCCACAATATTGGGCCCAGTAAACAGAGCCACAATATTGGGCCCAGTAAACAGATCCACAATATTGGGCCCAGATGGCAAACTCTATGCCATAAAATCAAGCCAGTATTTATAGTGTTGTGCCTTTTGTTGTAAAAAGAGTTTAAAACATTTTATATGGGCAACATCCTTGTCTAAAGAAGCCAGTCATCTCAGCCCCTAGCAAAGGTTGCTTCTACGCAATTCACCCATAACAAAGTTGCAAGCCCCCCCCCCTCCTACAAAGTCATCGCTCCCCCCCCCCCACAAATGTGCCCCAAACACTACAGATCTTAGAGTTGATGACGGTATAAACAATCCTCCGGATGTGTCAGAGGATTGCGGTGCAAATCATCATTTTCATAATGCGACACATTTTTCACTATCGTTTAATTCAGCTCTATTAAGCACTAAACATACAAAAAAAAATCCACAAGTTGAACATGTTTGCACATCAGTTTTGAACTTTCCCACACAAGGGGTTTCTCTTTCGTGAACAACACTACCAATCATTGTACAGTATTACTGCTGAGTAAAGTGCTTTCCAGGCAAATGGACCTCCCAATTCCCGACCATAATATTATGGAACCCATCTCAGATGTCACACCACATCAGGCACATTCATGTGTGCACATTTTTGGAGACATGATACTATACACATAAACAGATTGTAGATAGATTTAATCAAACCTTGTTTTACTCTTGGTGGAATTTTCTATGTAAAAAGAGTGAAAACTAACACTTTTGCAACAAAAGTAACTTGACCTTGACACTTCACAAAGGTTGGTGATCAAACTCTTAAATACAATTTTTAATCTGATTGAGAAATGGAAATGTGCTTACGACTACTAGTACTAAGTAATACTAGCACAATAGCGGAATTCAGTTTTATGTATCTTTCTCGATAATGTTACCTATACAAATTTGCCCCACTTGTGTGGCCAAGTTGCTCTATTTGAGTATTCCTACCTCCATGCTTGGCCACACGAGGGGTACCTATAAATATATAAAAAATCAGTTTAGCAGTTATATTGACAAAAGCCAAACGATGACCCACCATGTCAAGTCGTTACTAATCATGCTATTTTGTATTACTTAGCAGTAGGACTGTAGTACGTCTACTCCTGGATTTATTATGAAGTCTCATTATTACTAGTTCTAGGGCTATATAGGACTCAGGGCAGGAGTATATAGGCCTAACATAACAATAACAACATTCATTATGAACATGATTGTTAATGTTATCAATCATTGTCACAGTCACACAGCGATTGCGTGTCAGCAGATCATGCAAGCGCTTGTGTTGTGAATTAACGTTAATTCACCATAGAAAATACACCATTCACCACCTGGCGATCAGCTTACCTGATGGCACATAATCTTCGTCCTCATCGGAACTGTACTCCTCATCAGGATCGCACAACATTTTGGAGCGTAAATTTAACAGCAAAGCCGATAAAATGATGACTTAAAATGAAGTAGGCTGACGTTTATACACCAAATCCACACAAAGTATTCTCTACTACTAGTACTATAGTCTTATTGACTGTGTGTAGTCTCTGATGGTGCATGCTGCGCTTCTCAGTCGGTAGAACCACCCCCTCTATTGACGACAGGTATAATTTTTAATGGACCTTTCCATTATTGTTGATAAACAAACCCGACGGGGCAAGTTCAAGAAACAGTGTGACAGTTTCGCTCGGCCCCAGCGGCCTATCCAGGACCGCTTAGCCTTGTCCAAGGCTCTTTTCGCAAGCACCCCGCTTTGAATACTAGCACGGTACTAGAAACTGCAGTACAATGTACATTTTACATACTGTACTTGGTGTATGTACATGTACAATGTACTTGTACATTATACCGTGGGGGTCGAAGCATGGTTTCAAGGTTTTTCAACCTCGTACCAAAAACGAAGCTGAAATCTGATCTCCCACTGATCTCTATATATTAGCTGTCAGTGCTTGTTCCCACTGTAAAATTGCACCCGCATTCGGGCGCAAATTACGTACATGTATGCTGGAATCGGGTATTGAATATTCATTTCCTGTACTGGGCGGATAATCGTCCAATCATAAACTCTTGTTATGACGCAATGATGTGTGTTTATCAACAACGAGAAAAAGATGGCATCCTCACTCGCGAATACTCTCAAGAAGCCTTGAATGGAAGTTTAAATTCTGCTGCAGACAAGCTAGAAATTGATAATTTCAACCCAGAACAGCGGAAAGCACTTCATTGTTTTCTTTTAGGACATGACGTGTTCGTTAACCTGCCCACAGGATTTGGAAAATCGGCGGTTTTTCACTGATTTTCTTCGGTAAGTTAAACCGTGGAGCTCCATGTTTCAACATCACAACATACAGTGACTATTAAGTGAGCTACTCAGCTGCATGGCATGCTCAGTTGGGCCCGTACGATCACGATGACCCTTTTCCATATAATAGTTGAAAAGAACATTGAACAACCTATCAGGGCTTACCAATACCCTTTTTAGAGTTACAGTTATAGCAGAAGTAATATCATCATGATCACTGTCGGTAATTTAACCATGTTGACATTCTCGTGAAACAGTCGATAGTAAATAATGCACCATCCACACTCACTTGTAGTGCAAACGACACGTTTCAGCGTAGCCTTAATATCAAGGCTGTGTAGACAAGTACTCTAGTTAAAACCATAGAGCAACGATACTAAAACCTCAGCCGCCCGAATGCGATACAACCCCAGTCCCCCGACTGACTCTAAAAAAAATAGCACACCGCACTCTCACCATGCACACACACACACAGCGCCTCTATGATGTAGTGTACGCAGCCCCTCCCCCCCCCCCCCACACACACCGCTATTCCACACACCGCTATCGCCCACAATCCTAGCCCGTGAGCCGTCAGGCTCACAGCCTTGACGATCTTGTAAACCGAGTCGTATGTGTTTCATTGTTTTTCTTCGCAAATCCGTGGAAAATAGGGGGGGGGTGAGTATGCAAAGAGCGCACTCATTACCATAACCGCAAGACCCGGAAGTGTACAAGATCGTCAAGGCTGTGAGCCTTGGGACTGTGGACACGAGCGTTTGTGTGCTTCCTTGGGTGAGAGCTAGCCCTGGTGGCCTTTCACTTTCGTATTAAAATACAGTGATGTCCTGGATATCAGGTACCATTTCTGGAGCGGAAAAATTTCAAAGCTTCGTAACTCAAATCTTACCTGCAACAAGCCACTAATTTCACCAGATTCACACTCAATGGCAGCATACACTTTTCTGCGGTGGGTTTTGGTCGTCATATATTCCTCACAAATCCGTCATTTACGTGAAATAATGCAGCTCCCAACGTTAAGAAATTCCCGTTGTGATCGTTTTCTCACGATCACAGTAAGTCTGCCGTGCGTACGCGTACATTCGCGTGTAAGACGCTTGATGACGCATGACGCGCATGTCGTGCGTTGCGTTTGCATGGCACTCAGGATACGGTGCACACGCGAACACAGCACACGCGTCGTGGCTTTTCTTAATAAACTGTGTTTAAAGTTTGGGGAATTTCTTAACGTTGGGAGCTGCATTATTTCACGAAAATGACGGATTTGTGAGGAATATATGACGACCAAAACCCACCGCAGAAAAGTGTATGCTGCCATTGAGTGTGAATCTGGTGAAATAAGTGGCTTCTTGCAGGTAAGATTTGAGATATGAAGCTTTGAAATTTGTCCGCCCCAGAAACGGGCCTTAATATTAAGACTCTGTATCTGTGTACAGCACAGAGGAAGAGTCCTATAATAGGGCTAGGGTGAGAGCGTGGTGTGGTTATGCACATTTTTAGCTTTATAGTAAGCAAACTATTACACAGCCTTGCAATCAAGGCTAGTTTCAGCGGCGTTTGTAGATCGCTGGACTTTTCGTTTACTTCCTTAATATTTCAAGAACATTCATTGCATGACTCCATGCATGCCATGAAATGTGGCTGACTACGCACGTAAGATTGTTTATGTAGTATCGCCATGCCACTAAACATTAACCAATGAGCATACACCTTCGGGAATATTAGCATAAAGTAACTCCGCCCACAATCTGACCTTTTTACAGTGGGAACAAGGCTCTGTTTCGGCTTCGTTTTTGGTACGAGGTTGAAAAACCTCGAAAACCATGCTTCGACCCCACGGTATACTGTACATTGTACATACATCAAGTACAGTATGTAAAATGTACATTGTACTGCAGTAGTACCGTGCTAGTATTCAAAGCGGGGTGCCTTGCGTAAAGAGCGATGGGCTAATCAGCTTGCACAGATTCTTGTTCAGGAAGTACGTCATACGTGCAGTGCTTGCATGCATAGAGTAGAGTTATAATATACTGTACAAGAACTCTATGTTGCATGCATAGAGTTATATACTGTTCAAGAACTCTATGTTGCAGCAGTGTGAGTGTGATGCATGATGGGACTGAGCATGGGACTGCTGAGCATTAACGTTAACGATACGTTTGCCCATCCCAAATGTGACAGTGACCAGTGTGTTGCTCTGCTTACCGTAAGCGTAGAATTCGTCGGTAAGCATGAAATTGGGCCCAGCCTAGCATTGCATGGTCGAGCTAGTCAATCTCCCTGTGCTCATGTAATGGTTTCTAGTATTTAAGTAAGTCTAGTCACTCTAGTCCCCCACACCCGAACTTGATACAAGGACAAGGAAAACAACTTTTAAGCACGGGTTGCTCCACCATTTCCAATATTCAATACTAACTATAGAAAGATCGCTATCTCGCTCATATCTCTCCTTCCTCTTTACTGTCAACATGGTTCAAACCTAGACCCAGTAACTGGGGCGCTGTACTCCTTTTTCAAAATTTTGACATTATCTGTCGTACTAGCGCCCCAGCGAAACCTACCAAAAATATGGGGAAGTGCAATATTTTCATTAAAAATCAGAGATGTCACACCAAAAATGCCCCAGAATGACGGAAATACCCAACGAATTACCTTCAAAACTGCCAACTGGCCTCTCCATATGTTTAAGATGTAACACCAGGCATGAAATTGTACTCACGGAAATTTGTCCGGCTAAAAAAGGATGATTTTTGAGACATTCCCGGTTTCCGTTGATCATGTCCAGCCATCGTTTTCATGGCTACCCTGCGGGGGTCCTACTAAAAGCCGACAACACGCCGACAACAAGTCCAGAGTGCCGACAACACGCTGACAACAAGTTTCAGATACCTTAAAACCAGCAAATAAACCAAGGATTTATTAGAAATATGTGTACTATGTAATATTAACAAAAATGCAATGGCATAACTTCACGAAAAGTCCGAATTTTTAACCAGAAAAAAACACGAAAATACACGGAGTGTGGTCGGACGCCATCTTGGCCTAAAAACCGTGTTTCGACCATTCCATTATGATACAGGTAAAATGTATTTAGCGCTTACAAAACAACAGAGGGCGGGCGTCATCCCACGGCTTATTATTGCTATTGGCATAATAATTACTAGGCCATCACTACACCCCCGGATGTGTTACCCCCGTATCATAATGGAAAGGTCGAAACACGGTTTTTAGGCCAAGTTGGCGTCCGACCGCACTCCGTGTATTTTCGTGTTTTTTCTGGTTAAAAATTCGGACTTTTCGTGAAGTTATGCCATCACATATTTGTTAATATTACATAGTACACATATTTCTAATAAATCCTTGGTTTATTTGCTGGTTTTAAGGTATCTGAAACTTGTTGTCGGCGTGTTGTCGGCACTCTGGACTTGTTGTCGGCGTGTTGTCGGCTTTTAGTAGGACCCCCGCAGGGTAGCCATGAAAACGATGGCTGGACATGATCAACGGAAACCGGGAATGTCTCAAAAATCATCCTTTTTTAGCCGGACAAATTTCCGTGAGTACAATTTCATGCCTGGTGTTACATCTTAAACATATGGAGAGGCCAGTTGGCAGTTTTGAAGGTAATTCGTTGGGTATTTCCGTCATTCTGGGGCATTTTTGGTGTGACATCTCTGATTTTTTATGAAAATATTGCACTTCCCCATATTTTTGGTAGGTTTCGCTGGGGCGCTAGTACGACAGATAATGTCAAAATTTTGAAAAAGGAGTACAGCGCCCCAGTTACTGGGTCTAGTTCAAACCACGGTTCAGAGGCCTATTAAAAAATGCAGAGTAATGCGTGCTGCGCCTGCGCCCGTGGAGTGCCTAAAAAAAAGGTCAGAGTTTCTTTTAGTTTTGTTAGTTTACGATCACATTACATTGTGCCTTTTGTGTGCGTTAGCGTCCCTTGTAATTGTGAACCCCTTTGTTCAGTCACTGCATGCTTATTATTACTACTAGGAACTGGAAGTTCCCATTTCACAAAAGCAGCAGTTATTCCTCACAAAGTACATGTACACCGTACACATATGCTGTGTGTGGTCGTTGCTCTACCAGCAAGAATTGTTAAAGGCAAAGTATATCTTTGGTTTTTGGAAGCGTTCGATTGTTTTATTCTTTATAAATGTAGATATATACAATAATTTAATAAAACTAACCTGTGGAAATTTCATTTCAAAAGGTGGTAGCGTTTTTGAGATATTGCTAAAAATCTTTCTAACAAACGTTTCTCAGATTCAAATTTTGGGGGAAAAAATGACTTATTTTTCAAATCCACATTATTTTTAATTGAAATATTTCTCAAAATGCATTTATACTATCGAAAGTTGCTGTACTTCTAACCAAGTAAGTTTTTATTGCCATAATTTTGTATAGTGATTACCAATCGTATACCTTTCCTTTAAAGGAACATTACAGAATTGGTTGTTGCTAACAAAACAGTTGCTGGCAGTGTAAGCACTTTATGTAATCCACCATATACATAAACTGACAAACCTTTAGAAGTTTGAGATCGATCGGCCATCTGGGTCACAAGAAAATAGTGAAAAACCAATTACACATTTGCATGAAATCGTATAGATTCATCAAATGAATAAAACGCTCACTGAGCAATAAACTCCAATCGGAAAATTAGTTTATTTATTTCTCATCAAATATGGCATTTCAGACAGAAATATTTCAAGGGATGTTTTCTACTATCATTAGACCGTGTAAGTTTTATGTAAATCTGTGATCAAAAGTATATTTTTACAAGTTTTTTTCTTACCAATTCTGTAATGTTCCTTTTACCTTTTTCAACTTTTTTTCAATTCTACCACTCTGAAGCAGAAGTCTTTTCACGCACACCTGTGTTAGGAATTTGTTGTTGTTTAGCCTTCCTCAGAGTCTTGTTTTCAATTTACTGGTAAACCACAGGAAAAGGAATTCCTGTGGTAAACCATAGGAACTAAATTACCCTGGTATACCACAGGAAACTGAATTCCTGTGGTAAACCATAGGGAACTAAATTACTGTGGTATATCACAGGAAACTGAATGGTAAACCACAAGAAACTGAATTCCTGTGGTAAACCACAGGAAACTGAATTCCTGTGGTAAACCACAGGAAACTGAATTCCTGTGGTAAACCATAGGTAACTGAATTTGGTGGTAACTGCTGCTGGTATATTTCTTGTTCTCTTGTGGTAAAAATCCTGTGGTGATATTGCTGTCCCTGTTTAGCTGTGATACTATAGTCCTGTGGTAATAGAGTGGAGTCCTTCTTCAGGGCCCTGGGAATTTTTTTTACATCAGAGATGCTCTCTGGTGCAATCTAGGACATTTCAGATGCAATTTATTCATTATTTTTTACCTATAGTTTAAAATTGAGATTTAAAAATTTGTTTGCAATTATTTTGGGTTTTTTTCCTGGTGAAAATAAGTGGGAGTGCGCGCCTTATGATCACTTGATTCACTTCCTTCAATGAACCTTTATTTATCAAAACAAATACCTAATGCAGAAGTCTGTTGTTAATCGCCTTCTGCCAACTCAGTCAGAGTGACAGGATATTTAAAACGATACAGTTAATAGTAAATAAAATTGCTCACACAAGCCAAGATCTCACTCCTTTTGTTGACATATCATTGTCCAAGGCATCACTTTTGACGTTGTCCCACAATTTTACCTTGGTGGGATTTTATTTATCACTTTTGTTGCAGCTGTTCATTAAACGGGATCAATTCAACCCGCCTCCACCCCTGCAAACCACCTTTTCAAGAATATGTTATAGCTATAAAAGGCAGTCCTTCACACCTTATGTTGCATTAGATGTGCCTGGCGTATTTTGTGGCATCAGGACTGACATTGCCTCCTTTTTGACTAAGCGTCCTGCCTTTTTGAAAAAAGGAAGAGGTGGGCCTTTAAAAAAAAAAAATATTATTTTGTTTTAATTGGCCGCCCAATTTTTGCATACATTAGAGCAAAGGCCACAGAAAGACACTTTTCATTAAAGTTTTATTTCATTTAGTTTACCACACGCTTATTGTTTGACGTTCCTTTTCCATTTTGTGCTTGCATTGTACTTTTACTTTTGCGCTGATGACTACTTGGCAAAGTACCACAATGGGACATCACGCCAAGCTTCATGTCTACTGTGAAGTCACATATATACTGAAATCCCCATGTGAAAGGAAAGGACAGGGGATTTGATGAGTGTATTTCCTGGATTTTTAAATGAGTTAAAGTTTCAGTTTCGCTAAATTTTAATACGCGTCCAGTGTGTGAGGTTTTCCCTGTGTTTAGTCTTATCATAGAGCAAATAGGCCTGCTCTATGGTCTTATCTGAGGCGGCCATTATTCATTTTTAGGACCTTGGGAATTCCCTTTTCCATTGTTGATTGGTGTTCATGCTCAAAGTACACCCATGCTGTGTTTGGTCCTTTAAGAGAGGGTCAAAGGGGCACTTTTTGAATGTGTGTATCTACGGAAAAATAAGTCTGATTGATTTGAGCCTGGGTATTATATACCATAGACAGCTGGGACATGTTACAGGTAAAAATTAATACAACATCATGTTTTTGTTTTGATTTTTGTTTTATGCTGTAAAAGTTTTGTAGAGTTAGAAAAGCCCCATAACCTGTTAGACACACTGACATGTAGTTTAGTGTATTTTTTTATCCTGATTTTTGTTAATTTCACTACTTGCACCTTTTTTTTGCAGTTGAGTTGATTCAAAATAACCAACTTTGTCTCCACAATGGATCTCCTTCAACCAGCATTCATAGCATGGACAGCACTTGGAGGTGCTTTACTTTGGATCCTGTTTTGGCGTAGAACTGGACGTTCTAGGATATTCAAAAGGCGTACTCCAGGTGTTCCTGATCAACCAGTGAAATACAACATTCTGGAAGGAAAGGTGAACAATTTTGTTACGATTATTCCACACCATCCTCTTCATTTAGTTAACTCCGAAGAAGAAAATCACCTTCCAAATTACATAACAGGAATGCTATTGGCCCAATGACCAGGGCACTACTGTGTGAAATGCGCTACATAAGAACTAATATTATTACTATTATTATTAATGCCTTGTAGTAACACAAGGGCCTGTTTTACCTTAACTTATAAGTTATATGGATACAATATTTCATATTTTTTCTGTTTGGGCTAGATTATCCCTTTGTGAATTCCTTCTAGGGGACATTTTAATTGTTTGATGTCCTCTGTACTTTAATCTTAAATTGTTATAGTGCCCTTTGTTTACATTTGGCGTCATATTATCACCTGGTGAATAAATTTAATGTTGCATGCCCTTTGTACTTTAATCTTGAACTATTATTGCCTTCAGTTCCTTTGGGGTTATGTTATTTCCATAAGAATTCCAACTTGAGGACAATTTAATTATTTGATGGGCTCTGTACTTATATTTTAAACTATTATTGTGTTCTTTTCTTCCATTAGGGCTAGTTTATTTCCTTGTGCTTTTCAAATTCAGATGTTATTTAGAGTTCCTGGTACATTCCACTAAAGTTAAAATTGTTTTCATATTTCTATAATTATGACCGTTTTCACAGAACTCAGGAAAGAACTGAGTAAACAGAGATAGTGATTAAAATATCATCTTTTTGGACTAAATAGGCAATATGCGATTATGATCATGTTGTTTACTGTGGAGGTCTTCTAGGTGACCTGTACTGTTTGGGTCAGGTGACCCATAGTAGTTGATGATGTTTTATGTGGATATTGGCAAGGTAGTTAGGACAACAGAAGTCCTAGGGATGGCCACAATTTGTAATTTGGATGAGTTATGTTGATCTGGGGGTCCCGCTGTATGTGTCATGTTGTGTCTGTTTAGTCAGTTTGCCCATGGAGGTGCCATACTCTTTACCAATTTAAGTTGCTAATAAACTAAGCTTTAAGAGCTTGTGACCAGCAGTCTATGCTAATTTGTCTCAGTATTAATTGACATCATACTTTGACTAATGGTATGCTTTGTATACTCAGGGTACACCAGCTACTCCTGGAAGAGTTGCAAAAGTTCTCTTGAAGATAACCCAATCGGTAAGACAGCCCCCTTTTATACTAGTGGTTACAGTGATTTAGATTCTTGAATCAAAGTTAATTGATAGGATTTCTTGAGGAAAAAGATTTGGCCCAGCAGAGTTAGTTGAGGGGGTGGGATGCATTGTGTTGTAGTTGAGTGTTTTACTACCATGACAGTTAATTAAGTACCATGTAAATCCAATAAATCCAATCAACTAATGGTGACTAGATTCCAAAATGTAATAAAAAGTTATATAAGATTGTCATTAAAACTTAAATTTGATAATTGTATTTCTACAATAGCTCTTTGGAAAAGTGTTCTTGCTGCCATTTCTCATGAGGTAAGAATGGGATTTTAGTTTAGAATCTAAAATGATTTAAACCTAATAAAAACTCAAACAATCCTGATTATTCCTGATAATAATAACTCTAAACCCAACAACCTGGGCTCAATTTCACTTACTAAGCAGACAATATCTCTTAACACTTCTGCTGAGCAACATTTAGCTGGAAACCAGTCACAAATGGCACATTATGACATAGTATTTTGTCCGGTTAACCTATTTCCGGTTAGCATAAATTGTTTTATGCTTTGCTAATTTTTTATGTACTCATTGTTTTACAGAGTAACACATGTGTTAATCTTCCGGGATATTTTGATGAAGGATTTACCTACCTTCTTACCTGTGATCCCATGGGAGGGGCCAAAAATAACCAAGAAGAAGGATGCTTTTGACTTGATGAAGACTTTGGCTCATAAAGTTGATGCTGATAAGAAACAGGAGTCAGACTTCCATTTCTTGGATATATGTGATTTTCACAATGCTTACAGGTAATCTAAGTGTTTAAGATTCCTAAATGTTATTTCAACAATAAAGTGAAAGACCTGCATTGGGACAACGATCTAGACTATTTTACACACATTGCTTTGTAAACACCAGAAGCCTAAACCCAGTATACTTTTAAGCAGAAAACTTGCATTGCTGTTCTCATTTTGTCCAACTTGTTAGAAGCCACATTTCCAGTCAAGTGAATTGGGCAGAATTTAACCAGTACCATTGACTTCATCACAAAGTAATCATTATCTCTATAACTTTATGAATCAGAATTATCTCTATAACTTTGTTTTGAATGATGAGTACTTGAAATATAAAGTTATGTTTATTCATAAATGAAGAATTGACTTTAATTGCAGTCTAGGTAAGGTGACACCTACTGATGTAGCTTTACAGGCAATACAAAATATCAAACATTCAGATGATGTGGAACCCAAACTCAGGGCATTCATTGAGATCAATGAAGAGCTCATCAAGAAGGTAAATACTGTTCACACTTGAAGGAACAAAATTATAAATTTAACTAATTTTTGTTAAAAAAGAACTTCTGCAAAACTTTTAAATAACATTCAAACAGTGCCAAGCAAGAAGATCGATCAATGAAATAGTCTCATCAATGTTTTCTAGATTTACAAGTTGTAGAAGTTTCATTTATTGTTTTGTGAAATGTGTTAATGTTTCAAGGCAGAAACCATGAATATAAGAAATAGGTTTTTAGGATGGCCAAGTTAAGAGTCAGTTGCATCACCTCTTTGTCAAGTCAATAACTGTTCTCATCATTCAGTTTTTATTCCTGTCTCTTAGGCTGCAAAAGAGTCTACGAATCGTTATGAGAAGAAAAAGCCCCTGTCTCTCTTAGATGGAGTTCCTGTTGGAATCAAGGATGAAATTCAAGTGGTAACTACACTACCTTTTTAGAAATAGTTTGTTTCTAAGCCCTTGTCACACATGGAAATGTTTACAAGCAGCTTGGATGCAACAAACTCCACTGCATTCATAATGAACACTTTGGTTCCAATGGTATTTTGCAATAAGCCATTTGTCTGGTACATTGACTTGTTCAGTCACAAGTTTTTGCTTAAATTTGAATTCCTTAGACTATATCAACAGTTGCTATATCACATGATTCGGAGCAAGCTTTTGTGTAGTGACAAAAGAGACGGCAAACACCCAAACACAGTTCTGAATGAGTGTTTATGGCACAAGGGTACCAAGGTTGCTCATCTAGAGGTTGCTATATATAAACTTGCCCCAAACCGTTATTGACATATAATAAACTGTCTCTACAGTCTGAGGAATTCAACTTTAAGCGATATCTTATGACTAAGCCAGTCTGTCAGAACCAGATTCAAAGAATAACAGAAATAAGTCCCAAGTAAAACCAGAATCCTTTAGTTTTCTTATCCACTTAAACTGTACATAGTTTATTTAACATTCCAAATAATTCACCGGCATTTAGATCAAAATTAGAATTCAGCAAATAATAATTCACATTGTTTCTTTGTTTGAATTCAAGAAGCTTCTTATGAAATCAAGTTTTTTTCTTAGATATCTTTCTTGCTCAACTGTGGTGTAGCTTTCACCTCATTTGCTAACTTGCAATTAATGTTACAATTCTGTCCATGGGAACTTTAACATTTATAATCACTTTTACTAGCTTTGCAACAATACAGACCAATTCACTTCAGTGGCTGTCTCTCAATCTCTCTTTAAATACAAAATAAGTTTTGGTGTACCTTCCACCTGGTTTCTCACTATTAACTGTTCATCTTAAAACAATATACATTAAACGACATGGTACTCGGGTTTGGTTGTTAAGGTGCTGTGTTGAGGACCTCTCTCTCTCTCTCTGGCTCATAGCTCCTTCATGCTCTGCCAGTTTGTGAGCCCTCTGCATTGGCTTTAGGAGTTTGGGAAGCCCCGTCCCACAGTCACACGGCGTCTTCAATAATGTCCTTCACTTTAGAACTCCAACCCGTACTAAAGGCCATCTGATATAAAAAACAGTCAACCAAAACTATCGAAACATGGGAACTAGACACATACATATTACTTTCCAATTATCTGCAATATCAACGAAACTATCACTTAGTCCCAACATGGTGAAGAGACTCAAATAACTAACAGTGATACTTTCCTAAAAGTTTTAGGAATTTCAATGTTAAAAGAAAACAGAGTTTACTTCAATTCTTTCTCTTGAGCACTTCTTAAATAGTGGGCTAACCTGAATTAGGCTACATTCACAATTTAGTTATCAGAACATCTTAAGTTAGCAGTGTAGGATTTTGAGTAAATAGAATTTACAAACTTACGGATTTCAAATGCGTCGTACTCTTGGGTTGTGCTGGTTGGTTCTGCTAGCCCTCCTACATGTGGTGGCGGCCTGAATACCGCACTCAAGCGTTATTTAAATTGATTTGCCTCAGTAGCTGCATCCACTGAGCTTTGGCTTTGGCATATATTTTTATGCCAACTGATGCACAAATCTGCTTGCAAGACTGTACTGGTTGGTGGCTAGAGTAGTACCTCACACACCCTCTCTATCTCAGGTTTTGATGTCAACTGACATTCACAATTTCCTATACTGCCTATGATTTTGACACAGGTTCCTTTTTCACTCACTCTCTTTGTACTCGACCACACCCATCCTCACTATTCCTATTATTATACTACTATTAAATCTACTCATAAGCTGAAAGTGAAAGGACACAAACAATCTGAGTTATGTAATGTAGCTGAATGTTTGAGCTACAACTTTATTGTCACATCTATATTACATTACCGCTACATTAAGCCTGATGAAACCCTGGCTAAAAGGTTTAAAGGAATGGTTCAGTATATGACCAAAGTAATTGCAGGTATACAACAAAGGCTAACTTCAACAAAAGAAACATACCACACTGTATAGTAGTGCATTTGACAATCCATGGCCTGATTGAAAATCCATGGCCTGATTGACTGGTGTACCTAAATTAGGTCGAGGTATGCTAATAAGACTGTTCCATTAAGTTTGTTAAAAAGGTAAGTTGAACTAAGGACTGAATCATTTTATCCACAGGTAAGTACAAATAAAAGCATATTTCAATCTACATTGTGACACAGTCATTGTACCAGACAACATTCAAATCTAACTCGAAAATGGCTAATTAGCTTTCCTTTTTGCCAGAAAAATGCCAGGAAATGGTTATCATTAAATTGCTTTGTGTGACACGGCCCTGCACCCGTTTGTAATTTCTACTGTATTGATTCCAAGGTATCTGAATATGATTACCATTGCTGATGATCTAAAGGAGATAGAGTAGGATGTCACAAATTATGTTATGAACAACATCTGCAGATGATTTGTTTGTATTTATTACTTTTAAAGGCAAAGTATTCCTTTAGAACCGTTTGATTGTTTTAATCCTATATAAGTGCAGAAATATACAATAAAACTAGCATGTGAAAATTTCATTTCAAAAGTTGGTAGCAATTTTGAGATATCGCCGAATATAGTAATGTCCACGCAGGAAGAATAATCCGTAATGGGAATACACAATCTGAATACACAATCTGAGAAATGTTTCATGCTGAAATACTTCTCAGATTGAAATTGTTTTGAATCCCTCTCTTTTAAACCACATTCTTTAGAAGGGAATCGTTTCTCAACATGTTATACATTATCAACAGCTGCAGTGCTTCCTATCAAGTAAGTTTTTTATGGCCATTAATTTTTTGAGTAATTACCAAAGGTATACCCTCCCCTTAACACTAACCTTTCATTACAGAAATCAATGATAACCAATTATTCTGAGTCTTTTGCTTGGAACATAGCCAGTCATTCTGCCTGTGTTTTTTATATCATTGAACTCTTTCAGTTTTAATAATATACCATAAGGTGGCATGAAATCATGAGCTCATTTATTTATGTAATCATGCCATTTATTCTTTCTCTGTGTGGTTTTGTTCCTGTCTTAATGTATTGCTATATCTTTATTTATTTGTGGCCGAAGCTGCATAAAGTGCTGCAATCTTAGTGGGGCACTTTGAAAATGCCTGTATGTATGTATGTGAATAAGAACACTACCTGATGAATTTATTTGTGACAGGCATCCTATCATCTTCGTATGGGGTCTTCCTTTATGGGTCACATCCCTGTTGAGGAGGATTCTGAGGTGATACGCAGACTGAAAGCAGGTGGAGCCATTATCTTAGGAATGACCAACATGCAAGAGAATGGAATGGGGACTACTGGAATCAATATTAGCAAGTAAGGAATTATCAGAGATGAGGTAAGAGGAGATGGAACTACTGATGTTAAAACAATTTCAAGTTGATTTTGTGAGACAATCTGAACTCTTAAAGGGTTCTAGATTGATGGGGCTGTTTGTTCCATGTGAGTGCTGTGTCTGTGTGTGCGGGGGCGGGGGGGGGGGGGATGGGGAAGGGGTGCCATGTCTCAAAAACAAAATGACTTTTCCTGGAGAATGAGGTATGCAGGGTTCTTCAACGGATTTTTTTAAACTGCGGCATTCTTGACTCAAATTTCGGCCTAAGCGCGCCGAATTGAAACAAGGTTTTTGTACTTGGTGTTTGTATTTAGTTTTAAAAGCCCTACTGTGCAGTCTTGTGGCTTTACCTCTGATGTTGGTTTGTACTTTCCTATAGGTACCATGGTACACCAAGGAATCCTTACAATGTCAATCATTTCACTGGTGGGAGCTCAAGTGGATCTGCGGCAGCAGTGGCTTCAGGTAAACTTTCAAACTTGTTTTGGTTTAAACAAAATCGTAGTTCTCTATATACTGCCTTATCCCACCCAAGGGAAGTGCTTTTTTTCTTTTCTACAAGATATGCAGAGCTATGTTCAAAATATAGACCTGTTTATTAACATAGCACCATGTAATGGTTCACAAGGTGTTGTGGCGCAAGCTACCAACCATACAAAAAAATACTGGGGCGAACCCCTTCTCTTAACGATAAGTGCACTGGGTTCATTTTTATGCATTACACAACACACAGGACCTACAGCTTTACTTCCCATCTGAAGGATGAAGCAACAATTGTTAAGTGTCTTGTTTTCATACACATGTGGCAAGACCAGGACTCGAACCCACACTCTGCTGATCAGAAACACCAAAGCTTGAGTCCAGTGCGCTTGACCACATGACCACAACATGCCATTGGTTATTTCCACAAATTCTAAGGAGATTCTAAGTGGGTAAAACTTTCTTGAAAAAAACAAACCATTAAATAAATAATAATTAATGTTGACTTTCATTGTGCGGTCTGTGTTCCAGCTGGGGTGGTTACTCTTATGATTATTTTTATACTCATTATTATGATTTATTCAGCCAAGATTTCAACTAACTGTTCCGTTACTAAAATGTAATGGAACAGTAACAGAAAGGCAAGAACAACTATTGGAATCAGATGACGAGACAAACTTATTCTAAAATGGCCAGGATTGATATAAGTAAACCAAGCTACTGTGACTCGAAAGCCTATTAGTCCAATCTTAAAATGGGAAAACAATTCTAAGCAAATAAATCAAAAATTATAATAACATTGAGCAGGGGAGCGAGGGATGGGGGTGGGTATGATTATTGTCAGGTGGCCCAATCATTTTGGCTGGTATTGTGGATATGCAGGGTGCTGTGTGTGCCTTAAAGTAGAATGCCGTTTTGATCCCTAATTAAGACATTTGATCACTCATATTCCCCTACCCCTAACAGGTCTATGTCCAGTTGCTCTTGGTACTGATGGAGGTGGCTCAGTACGAATACCTTCAACATTTTGTGGCACAGTTGGATTGAAGCCGACATTTGCTCGCATCCCATGTGTTGGCTCACCTACCAATGGTTTTTCTGTCTGCTCATTAGGGCCACTGTGTAACAGTGTTACAGATGCTGCAATAACATATGGTAAGTTAGAAACTATCCCCATTGGGAGATACTTATACAGTCGACTCCCGTTAATACGAGCTCGCATATTACGAGGTTCCGGTTAATACAAGGTTTTTAGCTGGTCCCGAACTGCCCCCTGCGCAGAGATACCAACATACACGATTTGGGCGTAGCAAATACGATTTTGGGCCATGACTACGCCGCTACGATAATACTTCCGTTAAATACGATAAACAGAGCCGCTCAGTGTATATGTATTTACAAACAATGTATCATGATAAAAACTAAACCTAAAAATATAAAATTTAAAAACTATAACAAATGTTGACTGCCGCCGCGTGGTTAAAAGTGATGAGCGGCGAATTCACACACGTTTTTGTGTCTATTTAGGAGGTACCAATCCCATAAACTATCGCACTCGGGATTTGCCAACCTGACACACGCGTAGCACAGAGCATGACACAGAGCCACAAGCTCCCTGTACAGCATACATTCTACAGTCGCTTTTGTAGAGACTGGTTCCGCAGTTTTTCTAATGCTTCACGTCTTTGGATTGCGGCGGCAAACAGACACTGTGATAACTTTTATCTGCAATGTAATTCGCAAGTTGTTATTAGGGCGCCACGGTCACGGTGTGGAGTTTGTTTGAAACATCGCGATCGCTGCATATCAACTAAAATAAAAGTGACAGAAAGAAAATACTTGATCGATCACAATCAAGGCCAAGACCTGATGCAAACTGTTGATAAAAAAGTTGTTAAGAATGCAGTGGTGGAAATAGAATTGGTTGGAAAGGCCAGTTGACGAAACTGCTCTTGCTGAAGTCGTTTGAAGACTTGATGGCCTGCTGTGGTCAGGTGGTGTGAAGCATTTGTCAGTTTGTTTTACTATTTTCTGTGCAAACGTGAGCATTACTATTTTAATAAACAATGGGACAGAAACCACAGCATTTTGTTGAATTGAGGTGGAAAAGATTCTCTTCATGCACAAGCTAGTGCAAATTGCGTCCGATACATTTTTTTTACTTTTTTTTTTTTTTACTTTTTTTTTTTTTTTTGAATAAAATTCACAATTGTTTGACCTTTTAGGCAAGGCCGCTTTGCAATAAGCGATTTTCGCTGAAAGTATTAGTTTATACCATAAATGTCATAATATTCCTCTTTTTACGGCTCGATGAGTTGTATGCCTAACTTGAAACTTCAGTGCTCGGCGGTGCTACTCTTTTTGGGAATTCAATGTTGGCATCTCTGCCTGCGTGTTTCAATGCATTTAAATAGGGATAATACGAGCACGGTAGTAGCGAGAACACGGTTACAACGAGGTAATTTTGTCGGCCCGTTACGAGCAAAACATTGTTTTCAACCCTTTTGTAACGAGAATAATAAAAACCCAACAAAGGAAATACCTTCAACAGCCTGAAAATCGTTATTTATGGCTTGTAAGACAATCAATAGAGGTGCTAAACTGGACGCTATCGCTAGCAATACTAATCCGAAACTGGAGTCACGAGTCGGCGAGCAGGTTGTTAAATCCAAACTTCGGACAATGGTGGGAATAGGAGTCTTGCATGGTTCAAACAACGGAGCAGATTCCATACTAAGTCAGCATTCATCAATTCATGTGAAATCTTCAGAAAAGATACTGATCCAATGAGTTTTACAAGTGCATGATGTGTATTTTCAGCAGGAAAAAACCCACCGCAACTGAAAAGCTAAAATATTTGCGCGATCAATATTAAATGCAACAGCGAGATCTCCCTGGTATCCCGCGTTAGCAATGAACCATCCAACATTACACTGGTGGTTACCAATGAAAATCAACTTTTTATTTGTTGACTTCTGCGACCGAAGTTTTGCACCGAAACTTCGCTAAACAAGAACAGCAAGTTAAAATCTTAGACATTTTTTCAATCATGTAAAATGTAAATTGATTTTATAAATTGACTTTCCAACTAAAATAACTCAATTAAAGCATTTTTATTAGCCAAATTTTGTGCTTGTTTGTGCGGTACATGCACACACTATGCACACAGTTTACCATGTATTGCAGCAGCCTTGTCTGTGTACACGTGCGGCCATTATGACATGCACTTTCTGCATAGTGCATTGATTATTACCGTGATCGGATATTACGAGCTTCGGATATAACGAGGAAAACGGGCTAGTCCGGCGGACCTCGTATTAACGGGAGTCGACTGTACCCTGTTTGAACCTTGATAATAATACACACATTTTACATTGCTTTATCATATCCATTATTTTAAGACAGCTATGTTTAAGTTATGAGGCCTGTTTATGTAGCACCTTTACAAGAGAATGCAGCGCAATCTACAGCCAACTACACTGAGGCTAACCCATTCTCTTAATGGTAACAGGCATTTGATTTCTCTGGATATTTCCTGATTTAAGAATTTTCTCAAAACCGCTTTAGCCTTCAAATTGTCTTGAAATAATTGAAGCAGTCACCTATGGGAGAAAGAATTAGCCCACATTGTGTCTGAATCCGTAGTTTTGTATTTCTGATGATGCACAGAGTCTGTAAACCTCCTGAATAGTAAGGTCTGGTAGGTTTTGGGTCTAGAATAAGGGGGAACCCAGGCCACAGCGAGCCATTTTTAGGATAAGTGTTTTGGGTTCTGTTATGTGTATTACACAACACATGGGACCTACAGCTTTACCAAGGACGAAGCAATTAAGTGTTTTGCTCAAGGACACAAAAGGCCAAGACCGGGACTTGAACCCACACTCGGATAACACTAGAACTGGAGTCAATCATCATTATACTGCTCGGCCACATCATGCCTCATTCCATATTCCTCATCACTGGTGTATCCTCATTTAGTACTCGCATATGTTTTACTTAATAATTTAATATATATATACGGCAAAAAACAAACTCATTGGATTTGATTCCTTGCTGAATAGTTACATTTGTTTGTGGTACATGCTACGTGTTGTCATGGTAGTACATGGGTCATCTGGCTGGAGTTTATGGGTTTGAGTCTCACCCAAGTTTTGTGAAGTTTATCTGCAGAAAACAGCTAGCACTGAGTGTATCATGCTTTTCTACATCATTGAACAAATAAGTCAGCTTATCTTTTATACTAATGCTAATATTTTAAAAGGTTTTTTTTATTGTTTGTATTGAATGACAGCTTGCATTGCTGGTCCCTGCCCTTCAGACAGTGTCTCCATCAATCAGCCACCTGTAGAACTTGGAGGATTTAACAGCAAAGATTTGGAAGGAGTGAGGCTTGGTATTGATAAGCAGTTCTATAAAGTAAGTTTCTCATCAGGCATCAAGATTATGGCCAAATATTACACACATTTTACTTACAAATCAATGAGATCAGAGGCAGCTCCCTGTCCAATCAATCGTATCACTAATCCCATCTCTAAACAATAACTCTAACTCCTGTCCCATCACCTTAATCCTTATGACTAACCTTTGTTTGTCCCACAAAAAAATCACTTTGACATTGTAAAATATCTGGACATAGCCTTTGAGAAAGACTCTACTGGAGTCGAAATGTTAGGCCACTGACTATTTTTTGCATTTGGAGAGTCCTTTTGATTGGTAAGCAGCTTAAATGTATCTACATATATGTGGTTTTTAAGGTTTTTCTTTTTTATCATGTGCTCAACTCAAATTTAACTGAAGTTTCACTCCCTTCTTTGTTTTGTCTTTTTTCTCTTTTGTTTTACGTTTTTTGCAGCACGCTGATCAAGAAATTGTTGCAGCATGTGATAAAGGTTTGTTTATTTTACTGCATACTGAATTGTTGATGCAAAACGTTTACTCTGTCAGTGGTTGCTCTTTATAGACCCCTTGCATATGACATCACAAGCCCAAGACAGCACCCTCACTGAGGTCAATAAAGACCTATCATTGGTTGAGAGTTGTGCGCGGTGCACGCTTCCATTGTTTGACCTCAGCGATGGTGGCCAATGCAAGGAGTCTATCCTCTATTAGTTAATCACCCTCTAGCATCTAGAATCCTGACAGAGTTTTCTGTTTGTTCCATTAGCTGTGAATATGCTGAAGTCTCATGGAGCTGAGGTGATAGACATCCAGATTCCTGAGTTAGAAGAGGCTAGGATTGCTCATGCCATGACGATTTTGATTGAGATGAGATCAAGCATGCATGAAGCTTTCTGTAATCAATTCGATGAGCAGGTATTTTCAATGAGTCAGATTTTCATTATCAAAGTCTTACATCAAATTAATACCTTTAATGAATGCGAAAAGCTGATGTGATTGGATGTGAAAGGGCTCTTTTTAGTTCCTAGTTTTGTATTCTTTGTTGAAACTCAAGATGGGTGTACACTCCATCCCCCAAGGTACTTCGGCCATGCTACAGCTACGGATACGGCTAGATTTCCGCACCATCATGTGTTGAAGTATAGGATGTCCTTAGCAACACCCTTAGCAACAGTCATAGCGGTAGCTGTAGCTACCAAGTTGGATGCGGCCTTAAATACGGTATAAAGGAATTGTTCTCTTTCGCGTACAAAAGAAAAACAAGGGGTATTCAGTAAACCAATTGTCGATAGAAATTTTGAATTTACTTTCACACCAACCTCCTGTATGTTGCCTCTTGTGGAGTCAAGTTCAATTATTATAACATTCATGTTCTTTGTATTTTATTAAAAGTATTTTGAGAACTCGGGTCTGCTGTCTACCATTGACATGATTACCACTACTGACTATATCCAAGCTCAAAGACAGAAGACTCGCAGCATCACTTTCCTGAAGAGCATCTTCAAAGATGTTGATGTCATCTTGCTGCCTGGTAAGTCAGACATCATCAAATGAAAGTAAGATTGAGGAAATGGATTTATAAATCTTAGCAGATCAAGTCATGAGTAAGTTCGAGATATTTCAAGGTTTCTTTTTTACAATTGATGTTCTTTCTGAAATTGAGGAAACCTTTTTCTCTGTCAATGTTCATAAAGTTATTCATGTTATTCTGATGTAAAGAATTTTCTTGAATGTGTGAAGCTCTTTATATAACAAAATGAATTGTTGTACTGGAGCAATACTGTGTTTTTCTCTTGAAGGTAATGCTATAGTGGCTCCTAAGATCAAGCCAGGATATCTCAAGCATGGCTTTAGTGATGTATCCATGACGGCTGATATTATGAGGTGAGCTACACAACTATGGATAGATTCTGCATTGTTAACTAGAATTAGTATCAATGTTTTATTTACACCATTGGTTATTGGAAGAAAAAATGTATTTATATTCTTTAGTTTCCGTTTAACACAGTGTCCACACCATACACTTAACCTGTGAAAATGTCATCAAATTAAGTGATTCTCTTCTATTCAAAATATGCTTATTTGGATTGCGGCAATCAAAATAGTCAGTAGTGAATTGATGGTCCGCAAATGCTGTTTTCTTGACTTTGACAGTATTTCAAACTGAAAACTTCCGGGTTGGATTGTAAGAGTGTGAACTTTATAACTAGTAGCGAAGATTCACATTGAAACTTATGATTTATTTTATAATTACCAATTGTACATTTTGTCTTGAACTCTTCCCTGTAGCAGACACCTCGATATATCTGTTCTTGATGATGCAATTGTTGTTGTTTTCTTTACAGGCATGTCTTCCTAGCTAATCTAACTGGAATACCGGCCATGACAGTACCTGTTGGTTACAGCTTAGAGGGTTTTTCCAATCTCTCTTCAGATCATGGGTGCATGGTGGAAAGAAAGCATGGTCTTAAGAGTTGGTCGCTTTGCTGAGAAATATCTGGAGAAGAGGAGACCTGATGTATACTACAAACTGCTGTAGGCAAAGACTGGTGCACGTGTAAGTATAAGTAGATTGACACCTGCTAATTGATTAATATAGGTCAAGCTGATCCATTGATCCATTTCTGCTGCTTGCATGTTCATTACCATGTTGCACTGCTCATACTTTGTCTCTGTGCTTTTTAAACTTTTTGTTATGTTTTATAGAACCTAACACCAATGTCACTAACATAAATTTGTAAGTGTTGTGTGGCTTGGACTATGTTTGCTACTACTAGCTTCAACATTTGGATTGTGTAAAAATGGTGGATTTTTGTTGCCAATTCAATATTCTGACTCAGAACAACATGAAAAAGGTTTGGGAGGGAATGAGGCCTATGAGTGGATATGAATCTAAGAAAAATAGACGACAAATTACCCAGTCACGGATCCAGTGCGTTTTTACTCAATACTACATAAGAGTGTTGTGCTTTCATTTATGTGTAGAATATGAACTGTGTTTCACTTTAGTAATTGAAACACATGGATAAAAACTGAAGTAATTTTGGTATAAGCTAAATGAATATGTATCAAGTTGAGTTAATCATTCTATGGAACTCCTTGCCTCCGGAAATTTGTAGCTGTCAATCTTTACGTACCTTCAAATGCCTTCTTAAAACATTCCTGTTTAACTCAACTTATAATTAGATTGCTGGTTTTGTTTTAAGCACACATACATGCACATGTTTATTGAATTTTTGTAGAGTTCTGGACAGTTTCTTTTCTTCAAGCACCTTGGTATATGTTTACATAGATAGATGGCGCTTTACAAATGCTTGTAGTATTATTATTATTATTATCATGATTTAATAATGGTGATAGTTTTAATTTAAAAGTTTTATTCATTTGGATTGACAACTAATGTTTCTATAGTTATATAACTTGTCACAGAGTCTGGAACATACAAAACATGTATGTTAAATGATTTAATCCAGGCTTTTTATTTCACTTATAAGCATGGTGTAAGCCTGAAAAGTTGTGTTTTATATCATCAAATTAAGGATTATTATGATGATATTAGTAGAAACTAAACACTCATTGATTTTCTTTTAACAAGCAGTCATCATCATTTTTAGTTTTACTTTTCCTGTTCATGAGAAAAAGGTAAAAACCATATCAAGAAATAACTTTTATTGAGATCACTTTAAGAGAAGTAACTCTTTGTTTTTAGTTTCCAATTAGAAACACATTTAAACAGAAGTAACTAGTTATACTTTAGTTAGTTCCCAATTGTGATCACATTTACAGTTGTTTTTAGTTTTATAAAATCAAAATTTCCATATGAAAACCTCTCCCTGACGATCCATTTTGTTTACGTTTCTTGAAAAATCATTAAATAATTGTTATCTAATGACGCAACTTTCTACCCTCTCCCATTCAACATAAATAAGTGATATTTAAAAAAGATTCATATTGAATGACAGTACAATGATTTTTTATTGCTATTTTTTATTATTCTTTTTTCCCTATGTTTTCACAGCTGCAACTAAAAGAAATAACTGTTTGTTTGTGGAATTATACTTTAATGCATGGAAATCCTGGCAAGTTGTTCATTCGCCCCCACCCCACTTTAATAATTTTGTTCCAATCTTGACCGATTTTCTTGAAACTGCCACTAGGGCGTTTTGAGTAGGACCATTGGAGATCCTTAGCAAACATTTGTAGCCGTAGTCGCCAATTCGAACACGGCCTTATTTTCAGTCCAATTGTTCATATAAAATTGGCAGACATGTTATGACACAATCCCAAGAATAATTTATATATTTGTTAAAAATTCAGATCACCTTTGAGGGCGCTATTTGTCACCCAGTGTCACCCAACAAAAGTCCCATAATGACTACCGCTTTGGCAGCCTTAATAACTCTCCAACAGGTGTTTTTATTATTATTATTATTATTATATATTATTATTATGACCACATGACATTAGGTTATCCTTGACCTTTTTAATAGTAAGAAACTAGCTTGTCCACAATTATTATCTTAGTAGGAATTTCAACAAAAATACACCCATGAACCAATTTCACAAATAAACTAAAACACACATTTTAAATTGGAATGGTGAAAGTAGCCCATATCTACAAGTTTATCAACTACCATATCAATTTTTCGGAAAGTTGTGAGCTATGATAAAATATTCACTGTGTATGCTGTATTAAAACCTATATGCAATTCTTTCATTACATTTTATGCAAAGTCATGATTTTAACAATATAAATGTACCATGTAAAGTTGTAGGCCTAATCGATGGATGTGTTATATTTCTTTCTGATGTTGACATTATTAGCAGCTGAACTACCTAATACTATTATACCATCACACATACAAATATCTTTATAAATACAAGCTAATTGCTTCGTGATACCGTTGGCATATTTGGGCTGGTCTGCGATCCAAATTTTATCAGCCCACTGTTAGCACTTAACGTTCTAATGTGATTATTTAAGTCGCCGAAGGGAACCGGGCAATCCGGTGATTTCACCCAATTCTTGAATGATTGAAAGACGGGTTTTTTTCTTCATATTTACATCTGTAAATAAATTGCTTGCCTAGAATAATTACATAATTTATATGCAAATCTGGGTCAAATATATTGTAACCAAACATAATAGCAAATTGAGAAGTCAATATTAAATTTATATAGGGAACTTATCTATACTTCAACTTCTTTCCAAAAGTAAAAAACTATAGGACAATAGAAGAATAAATGCGCCATATCCTCCAAATTTTGTTTACCATAGGTACAATTAGGAGAGCTAACCAAACCAATTTTGTGAAGAAAAACACGAAGAAATCAAACTTGAATCAATCTACTTTTGACATACAGCGCACATTTATAAGGCACAGAAAAAATTAAATCCCAGTCAACTTTTTCAATCTGGAATGATACTTTTCCACCGATTGCGTATTTTGACAGGATCTTCTCGAATCTTATCCATTAGTTTGTTGTAAACGGATTTAACAAAACTCTGAGAGTGAATGGGAGGAATATTATCTTGCACTTCCTCTAAATTAAACGGTGAGTTTGCAACCACCGGTGAGTTTGGTGAGTTTCCAAGAAGTAGGGATTGCTTTTAAAACACCAAAATATTCAATGAATGTTAATTTAAAATCAAAAGTTTCACAGAATTTCTGAAAGGACATAAAGACGACTGAATTCATCAAAATTAATTTTCAAAACTCTTGCTTTAAAACCTATATCCAATTCTTTCATTACATTTTATGCAAAGTCATGATTTTAACAATATAAATGTACCATGTAAAGTTGTAGGCCTAATCGATGGATGTGTTACTTCTTTCTGATGTTGACATTATTAGCAGCTGCACTACCTAATACTATTATACCATCACACATACAAATATCTTTATAAATACAAGCTAACTGCTTCGTGATACCGTTGGCATATTTGGGCTGGTCTGCGATCCAAATTTTATCAGCCCACTGTTAGCACTTAACGTTCTATTGTGATTATTTAAGTCGCCGAAGGGAACCGGGCAATCCGGTGATTTGGGGTACTCAGTGAAAGTCATGGTGGGAATTTATGTGTGGAGAAAAGATGTAATTTTTTTCCATTTACCAGGTTTAAAATAATTGTTTATATCTAGTATATATGAATAAAACGCTTTGATTGCTGAAATGATTGAAATTGAAATTAAATTTTAATAGCATATGATGAAAGTCCAACAATTCTGTCATTTAATCATTTTAATATTAAGTTTAACTCCAAAAGTGTAGGTAGAAACGTCAACAAACAATTATTCACTTGATGTAAATTCCATGCAAAATCGTTTTTGTACCTAAATGTGACGTATTTTTACAACAAAATATTTTTAAATTATGCACGTCAACCGCGTTTTAGTTGCTTCGATTAATAAACGTTTACGTTTAAAAATCAAATCAGTATCATGATTAAAAGTCACAAAATACACGATGATTAAAGATCATGGACTGAGAGCAAGTCAAACCAAGTCAAAACAATTCGGACAATGAACAAATACATGATACATGAAATGATACACCATGACAACAACGATGTATTCCAATTACCCCCTTGCCCAAGTTTCCCTTACACACAATTTCTGGATTACCTGTGCTTGCAGTTAGCTTTTCTTACTTGATGATGACGACATAATACGAAATAACATCTCCCCGAGTGAGGTAACGGGATCGTTCTCGGTAAGTAAACAATTGTTATATTATTTCAGTTAAGCAACCAACATTGTTTTTTAAATAACAGTTCATACAAAAGATAGAGAAGAAAAACAATACCACAACAACAAAAAACAACATAAGTGGGAAAAATCTATGTATAAAGAATTTAATAAGAGTATTCCCTTGCTGCTATGGCGATCGGTTTTACCCCTCTTCAAGGCAATGTTAAATTCAGTTCTCTCCATTAATTCCACTCAATTCTTGAATGATTGAAAGACGGGTTTTTTTTCTTCATATTTACATCTGTAAATGTATTGCTTGCCTAGAATAATTACATAATTTATATGCAAATCTGGGTCAAATATATTGTAACCAAACATAAAAGCAAATTCAGAGAAGTCGGTATTACATTTAAAGGCCTATATGGGAACTTATCCATACTTCAACTTCTTTCCAAAAGTGGAAAACTATAGGACAATAGAAGAATAAATGCGCCATATCCTCCAAATTTTGTTTACCATAGGTACAATTAGGAGAGCTAACCAAACCAATTTTGTGAAGAAAAACATGAAGAAATAAAACTTGAATCAATCTACTTTTGACATACAGCGCACATTTATAAGGCACAGAAAAAATTAAATCCCAGTCAACTTTTTCAATCTGGAATGATACTTTTCCACCGATTGCGTATTTTGACAGGATCTTCTCGAATCTTATCCATTAGTTTGTTGTAAACGGATTTAACAAAACTCTGAGAGTGAATGGGAGGAATATTATCTTGCACTTCCTCTAAATTAAACGGTGAGTTTGCAACCACCGGTGAGTTTGGTGAGTTTCCAAGAAGTAGGGATTGCTTTTAAAACACCAAAATATTCAATGAATGTTAATTTAAAATCAAAAGTTTCACAGAATTTCTGAAAGGACATAAAGACGCCTGATTTCATCAAAATATGCTTAATTTTCAAAATTCTTGCTTCAACCCAATTTTGGTCGAAAAGAGGCTTACCAAAAATGCTAATAAAAGAACTAGACCAAAGACATTGATTAAACAAAATTCTTGGTAAGCTATCATGATTTTAGTTATTTATTTTGTATTGAATGAGGTAGATTGTAGTGGGTTGTGTGGTTTAATTAGTTTTTTTGGTAAAAGAAACAAATAAAACTTGCCAATATAATTGTATGCCCTTGCCCTTAGATTTAGAAAAATTTAAAATACACAATTATATAAAAAAACACTTCACACGCGGTTTTATCTAAAATATGAGCAATTAAATTTGATAGATTGTTCACGAGGGTTATGTAAATTTGAGGGTTAAGCGTATTAATAGACGGCGCTAGCAGTATTATAAGCTCCATCAGCAAAAAAAACCCCTCCTGAATATGTAAATGTACGTCGAGCTAAAATTATATTCAAGGATCATCTGCATATAATAACCAGTCTAATTAAATAGAAGGCCATTTACTTCACACACCACACATTTCTACCGATTCAATGACTAGGCAACTTCCTCAGACGGGATGAACAAAATGTTTGTGCCAAGTTTCACGAAGCCCTGCCAAATAGAATAAAGCAAAAAAACATCAATTCTTAAAAGTACAGGACAAAGCTGTTTTACTTTCTTTCTTTTTTTTATGGAGCATCTTGCCCGTGTTTTGAAGGAAAGGAAACAGTTATTTAACAAAAATGCCACACCTTGGATGACTAAAATACTCATTTCTTTCGTTTTCAGGATAATTTGCATAAAATGCTCAAAGATAAATAACTACACGAAACGAAATAATGACCAGACTATACAAGGCAGAAAAACGAAGCGATATTTACCTTTCCCTGGTGAATGACAGGTTCCTGGAGTTTGATGTTGTCTCCGTTCGGCAGAGGCATGCCTTTCTTTCCTTCTTCTATAAAGACACAACATCCATAAACAAACAAAGATCAACTAACAAATAGAAGCTTGACCCAAAAGTAATCCTTGTATTTCAGAATACAATGATTGATCGGTGATTTCAGACGAGACTGTTGGTATCATGATCCCCAAATTGCTGAACGTAAATTATGTAACATTCCTCTTTGCTGTTTTATGTGTATTTATGGTATCAGTGCTGCTTACTTTCCACATCAAAAACAACAAAGTCACAGCGGTATATTTATATCGATTGTGACAAGTTTCTTAATGTCAAGTAATAAACCACAAGGGAAACTGATCTTTGACAAAATAGGGAGACCGCCAATATAGGGCTAGATAGCTCAGTTGGTAGAGCGCCGGTACGTTAATCCGGAGGTCGTTGGTTCAAATCCCGCTCTAGTCAATTTTTCTTTGTTCAACCCCATACTAAGTTTCTTAATGATATGAATTGAGAGACTTCTTTTTTTTAAACAATAACATAATATTAAGTAAAATTTAACTTGCAAATTGTACCATTGAGCCAGGGAATAAGCATAGACTTGCAGGCGAAATCAATACCGATGGTGAGACCCTCCAACTGGAAAATATCAAAAACCAAAATGTTTATTAGTTATTAAGGAATCAATCGTGCATATCACTGAGCTTAACCAATTATAAAATCTGGTCAATCTATGAAACATGTGATCTTTAATTGTAACAATAAAGGTTCTCATCAGGCTTGAATAATTAATTTAAAAGTCTCACACTTATGTGTCCAATAGCTGATCGATTCAATGAGACATCCGTCCTGAAACAAAACAAAAATTAATAATGAGTGAGCTTTGAAATGTTAATAAGATGAGGGTACTTAACAAGAAATATCAATAATTAGTAAAGCAATATGTACAGTATCTTACTTCACCAGGCTTACGATCCATGTCAACGTATTACCATTACAGCCGAGTATAGCAGATCCATGGGCTACCTGGATGTTAGTTTAAATAAATAAACAAAACAAACAAGTGATTTAATTGAAATTACATTTTCAAGCTGACATACTCTCTGATGCAGAGACTTGTTCTTAATACTGAAACCTTTTCATCGAAATACATAGCAAAATAATCATTTTATCATGGGCTTTTTAGAATGAAACTTTACAGTGGAGTGCAGCATTTTGAACACATTGATGGGGTTTGTGCATGACAGCAATATTGTGTTAATGTAACTGGTTTACTAAACATAAACCTACCACATTCAATGACACCGCAAAAGTCAAAGATTTATTCTTCTCAATGACAAAAACGTCTATCTGCAACTTGACAGAAGCATTGACTTGAGACGGGCTGATGTTGAGCGTTGGTGGTGCTGTAGCTTTGACATTGATTTGCATGAGCATGTTCGGATACTTCTGGCTCAGCTGTAAAATACAACAATTAGCAATTTAATTAAATTTGAAAGTTAACCATCTGCTCCGTGCAACTACTGTACTTTTTATAAAAACCAAATCGCTGTAGAGTCAATCAAACGTAAAGACAGGGAATCATTGTGATTGATATTTTATTTACAGCAAGAATAAAAAATAAATGATTCTAATAATAATCAAGTTCTGCGAGAGAGTCTTGATTTTGGGTGCACCTATACACTGGTTTCACTTTGCCCTCACATTATGTGGTAAAAATAGTTGAATATCTTACTTGTGGCAGAATAACTTGTACAGCAAACTGAGAAGTGTTGAGACTGTACTTGAAACCTGGAGGTAGCTGTAATAGACATTAAATCGATAGTTATAATTCTCGACAATAATGTAGTAATGGATAAAGTTAACAAAGGAATAACAACTTCATACTTGCGTTCTTGTAAAAAACTTTTTAATGAGGCGTTCCTACCTTGTCCTGGGTGGCGTTGTAAGCCATTACTCCTGCCTCATAATACACGTATCCCGCAGTTTCCAACAAGTAGTCTGTTATCCATAGAAACATATGCCGTGATTGATCAGGATCTGTCGGTATGAAGGGCACAGTAAAGGGAGCCTCAGTGTGCGGCTTTCCAGTAGCAAACACCTCACCCTGCCATCAATGGGAAAATAAGGTTCATTCTGGGCAAAATAGGCGCCATTTTAAATCTGTTGTCCGATTTCTGTAAATATCATATTCATTCTTACTTGAGTTTTACTATTTTAATACAGCCGTACAAACTTTTCAGATCAACTGTTGAGATCCTTATTTTGTTACTAAAAACATAAACTACTCATAATGTTCTTGAGAGGAAGAGTCGAAGACATAATTTTCTGGATTACCTTATGACTAGTATCGATGTGACCTATGAACGTAGGGGGCGCAATCAGAGAATAATTAATCACTGCGTTCTTGTCAATAGGCGCTTCAGCTGTGAAAACAAACAAAAGAATTTGAAACAGTTTACAGAAAGAATGTTTTGTTTTTTGTTGGCTAAGTTGTCATTATTATAAATAAATTTAAAAAAAACTGTCCTGGATTGAAGATTTTAATCCTATTATTATAAAGGTAATTGTAATAAGTGCTCTTCCATTGGTTCAAATACCACCGGGAGCCCCCAATAATTAGGTTCCAAGAAAATTGTGACATTTAAAGATATAAATCTTGAGTTTGCTTATAGAGTTGAGTTATTTAGAGTAAACGCCACTTTCATTCAGGACATGCAAAGAACACTACTCGATTGTAACTTACCTTTCATCTGAGCCAGTAGATTCTCAAGATCCCCATTGACCTCCTCGATTATCATAGAGCAAGTCTAAATAATTCAACATTTTTGATTAATGTATTGTTAGCTTTGATCAAGTTTTATGAATGTGGGGATTGTGCGCGCGTCACTGTGTGCCGAATGGCCTTGCATGACGTCACTGTTGTGCCGAATGGTCTTGCATGACACCCATGTCTTTTTGTCTGTGTTACTCCGTGCTTACAATATAAACACTGTGTAGTGATTTTTAGGTAGGATCTGTACCTGTGGCTTGTTTTTTTTTACCTTGTGGGTTGACCCCAACTATGCTTTAACAAGAAATGTTAGAGAAAAGGGATAACAGAAAAAAACACGAGGAAAGCCTACAATGTCGCTCTACTCAAAATATATGTCCGCCCGTGTAGCAGCGTCTGTGTTTGTCTAGACTCTTCATTGACACAACTTTGTTATAATAAGTATAAACAATCAACTATACCTTTTGGTTGATAGAGGATTTCAGCTCATTGGCAATGTTACCAGAAAACAGATTATACAGCCAGCTGCATTTAAAAATTAAATCACAAATTTAAAACATTGCCCATAGTGCGATTTGTCAGTTATAGTTTTATTGATTTGCATTGAACGGTTATATCACATTCTTGGTACAACTTTTGCAATAAAATGAGGTTTGGAAATGTCAAAATTAACTTCTTCTTTTTTTTTACCTTGCACCGCCGTGAAGTTTGATGTGAGCACTCCCCGCGTTAAATGAACAGTCTGTTGCATCCGTGGAGATAGTGGGGAGTCCACTCCCATCCACACCTGCAGATATGGACCAGTTTCATAGCAATATAAAGATTTGTCAACTTGAGTTGGCGTTGTCTAAATAATGCAGCGATGAGTAAAAGTGTCCTACTATGGAAACATTTGGCGTCTTGTGATATTGTTTTAATGTCTTTTGTCAATTGATTTTGTACTCTGATGTTAGCCTGAAAGAAGCGCCCTCAGTAACAGAGTTCACATTTGAGCTATACCCAGGCTCATGTTAAGAGCTATGACTTCGTATGGTTTTGTAATCGTCTAGAAATAAATAAATGAATAACAAAAGACAGGTTTCTATAATGAATAAATAAATCAAGATAGAAAGAAAGACATGAAAGAAAGGAACTTTGATAGGAAAAACGGAAGAAAGGAAAAAGAAAGAAACTAAAATAACTAAGGAAGACTAACCAATTCTCAAAGAGAGCGTGAGTGATGTACTTGAGATCTGTGCATCAAATGAACCGCTATCACTGACGTGAATGCTGGAAGGAGTAATCAGACACTTGTATAAATAAACCACTTTTTACTGCTTTGTCAATGTATTTTTCAAAGAAAAAATTAATAATTTAATAATTATATCATATACTACTATATTGATTTGTTTTGCCTTGATCTCATGCGAATATTATTGAAATAAAACTTAAAGTATTTAATAACTGCTATTTTTGTCTAATTCATAAGAAATGCCAATCGTTAAGTCTTACAATCCATGATTACTGTAGTGCCAGTTTCCAGACGCAGACAAACTTATCCCAGTTGCTGTCAGGGTCAGACCTACCCCAGTCTTTGTGGTCAACGAGGAAGAAGGGATCGAGAAACTTGTGATGTGAATGCTTTACAAAAAGGAAAGTCAATATTAGTTCAGGAAATCAATTAAATAATTAAAAAGTGAAACTGGATTGTATGCAAATTTACCAAAGGGTAAATGTATCAAAAGGTTGTCAGTGTCAACTTTTGATAAACTAACTTTCTATGAGAGTATTAATCGTATGAAGTTCTTGGTTCGAGTTAGAATAAATAATGCTCTAGTACGGAAGCCTGCAGGTGACAGAGAAACACTATATCCACGTGAAAGAGAATCGCATCGTGGCACCGCTGGGCTTCCGTACTATAGTGATACATAACACTTGAATACATGAATATTAATATAATTCTTTATTTGGGTCTGCATTAAAAATACAGATAATTATATCCCATTTGCCATTGGAAACATAAAATCACAAATCAAATACTTATAACAACAACCACAGTAAAAAAATATATATATATATATATATATACAAAAGTAGAAACTTACTTACAATTAGGGCCTACATTTAAATTGCAAACTTAAAAAAAATTCCAAATAGCTTCCATGTAAAACCCTATCAATACAAATTTTGAATTTGTGTGCTATTTTAGGCATAATAATAGAACATTTTGACTTACTTAGATACTGTGTATGAAATATGACCGACCACAGGCACACTCGCATCGCCATTTATATCTGGTATTTTCAGATGTTGTACTTCCTCTTTCAGGAACTGAACCCCAACATCACGCACTAAAAGAAAAAAACAAACAATCAACAATCAGCCAAAATGTCCCCGACTAGCGACATGATTATTGTTGGCAGTTCCCTTCATATTCAACTGGAAAGTCATACTATGATATCAACAAAAGGTCCCCAAGGTTACGTTTTTTGATTCAGGTGACAAATCTTGTGTACCTTTGCCTTCAATTCTTAAAGTATTAATTTAATATTTTAAAATTATTAATAGTATACTCACTATAGTCGAGTCCCGATTGGGTGATTCTGCCTTTGAATCCAGGATTCACTGAATCCACAGTTGGGCTCAAATAAACCGATAAAATCACAAGAAATAACAGGTTGACCTTGTTGAGAGCCATGATTGCTGTAGCTTAGACTGTCAGTGATGTGTATACCTGGTAGTGGACTAGCCTAACGAGTTTCCGCATGCAGTCTCTTTATACAGGCCCTATAACAGCTCTCTTGTCATTCCAATGTGGTGAGATCCAGTGTAACTATAGTCAGTCTCATTTACCCAAGTCTCCAGGGGACTTTACATAGTACAATTATTGCGAAATATAGAAATGAAACAAGGAAAAGATTGTTGAGGAAGTACTGGTTCGTGTACAGGTACGTGCAGATAGACTCAAAACGGCGTAAAATGGGGAATTCCCTTACGTATTTTGGTACAATAGCTTATTATCCTGCATTGTTTGCTCTGTTTTTACACCGTCGGTAGAGGCAGCCTTGGGGGCACCAATTAAAACTGTAGCTTCTGGTTGAATTTTTTTCCAGAAAAAACATTGAAATCAGGCCGACTGCATTGTGTAACATTTTATTCTGGTAATGTTTTATCTCCAATATCCAGATTTCAAATGGGGGCACGTCAGGAGAGGGGTGGGGGGGGGGGGCACGGACATCAACTTCCCCTTAATTAATTATGTCCACTGTAGAGGAGGTAAATGAACTTGTGTGCGCACTACGACCAGCATAAAATAAAGCAATAAATTTGCCAAACGGAATATTTGCCTAAGGACTGATTTTACAAACACTAATGAACAAACCAAACTTGCATTTTGAATACATTTGTATATACGCAGACATACGTTGTTACAAAACGGTGACATATTACTGATTATTTAGCAATCATTTTATTTCATTTCATCTATACTCCCAGAACAGTAATTTGATATTAAGTGTAAGGCATCCTGACAATCTGCATTCACGTAGTTTGTATTTCCCATCACGTAGATGATTCCCAGGTATGCAAAAATAGTCACGTCCTTATCGAAACTCAACACAAATGTACAAGAAGGCAAGTTGTAACGATAGGCAGAGATTTATTTAATAGTTAGCCATTGGCACCACATAATTTACTTATTTCAAATCATACAAAATTAACAATTCGTCAACGTTTGATTTCAAACAAAATATTGTATTAACAAAAATCACTTTCATTAAAAAAGAAAGAAAACCATTTACAGCTTCGTGGGATTTTTTTAATGAGCAATATACTGAAAATATACATGAATGGCAAATAATTGCCGAGTATCATTAGTTTTTGCTGTTGTGGAACATAAATGTAAGACAATAAATATGTACATTCCCATTTTAATATAAACCCATGGGTTTTCAGCCTTTATAAAAGTGTCCAAGAAAGAAACAACACACTTTTGCTGATAAAGAGAATTGCTTTCACCGATCACACCTTCATTTGGCAAGTACTGATTTATTTCAAGTATAAAAGTTCAAAAACACTCATCTTTGAATATTACTCAGAGCACATATTTCAGACTTTGCATGACTGAGATAAACACAACTAATATGGTTCTTTGTTTGGGCATCTCTAGTTTCAAGAACATTATGGGGTCGATCCTATTCCCTTCCCCTAACCACACCCTTTACTCTCTCCATTGGCTGATCCAGACCACGCCCTTTACTCTCTCCATTGGCTGGTCTAGACCACGCCCTTTACTCTCTCCATTGGCTGATCCAGACCACGCCCTTTACTCTCTCCATTGGCTGATCTAGACCACGCCCTTTACTCTCTCCATTGGCTGATCTAGACCACGCCCTTTACTCTCTCCATTGGCTGATCTAGACCACGCCCTTTACTCTCTCCATTGGCTGATCTAGACCACGCCCTTTACCCTCCTTTGTGAAAGACTCTGCCAGGGATTATCAGATTATGAGTTGGTATGAGTAAGAGTTGGTCAGACAGGCTGGTTGAATATGAGTTGGTGGGAGTATGAGTTAATCAAAGTCGTCAACATTACCATAGACATCCAATATACCAATGTGGGAACTGTTTACAAGCTTTAATAGCTAACTTTAATAGCTAGCTTTAATAACTAGCTTTAATCACAGGGAAAATGGCATACAGAAACAAACTCATTACACTGTGACTGTAGTAGGTTAGACTGTAGGAATCACAACATACTATCTGTCAGTTGGATTAAGAGACCTTTATGTACACCTAAGGTAAATGTATAAGGTGTCTGCCTGAAATCTTATTTCTTATCTTTTTTTTATTTACAACTGCCAGGTAGGAAACATGGGTGTAATTTGATCAGCATAACAACACTCATTTGGTTACATACAATGAGGTAAATGTATAAGGTGTGTACCTGATGTATTGATGGTTCAGTCTTATTTCTTAATTCTCAACAGCCAGTCAGGAGACATGGGTGTAATTTGATCAGCGTTAACAACAACAAATATCAGAAATACTTACATTATGAACATTAAACACATGTTGTTTGTTTTGTTCAAAATAGTTTTGGATAATCTTGGATATACAAATTAAGCTATATTTTTACTAAACCTATCTTATGTACATTTTCAAGAAAGTTTGGACAGCTGTGATTTCATGATGAGCCAAAAGTGTTCTCTCCACTGTAAGCAACATACAAGAAACCATCATCATCTCTGTGTGCCTCGTAGATTTGACTCATTGTTGCACTGCAATTGAAATGAGAAAGTAAGAGAAATTAGCATTGTACATACAAAAATATATGCAAACAAAAGAATGTATCTTCTCTGTAAAGGCCTGCCTTCTCTCCACTCTTCCTTCTCCTCCTGTACCAGATGGTTAAAAGAAAGTTGAATAAAGGAGGAGACAGTGAGGGTGATCTTATGAAATGACTCACCTTGATTGTGGCAGTACTTTTCCAACGAATAGAAACACAGCTTTCTCTGATGGCAGTTGAATGCGTTTACGTATGATCCACATAAACTGGGCGACAGTTATATCAGCTGGCACAAGGAATTTTCTCTTGTCTATATCCGGTATCTGTGAATTAGGAGCTTTCTGTACAATCACTGGAATCCGCTCTGAATACTTAGAACGAATCTTGGATGATTCTGCCAATCGTTGCTCTGTGTACAAAATGATCAGAATTATACAAATTACATTTAAATGTTTTTCCAACAACTCTGCACGAATGAAAGCATTTCAACAAATTGAAAGCTGTTACTGTTTTAGGTTTTAGATTGTGAACAGATCCTCGAATTTCTAGTTCATGTTCACTATAAACAAGAAAACAAAAAGTTGATAGAGTCAATAAAGATAAATTGTTCAAACCCAATGAAAGTAAATAAGAAGAAAACTAATAATAAAGCCCATATGCACAAGTGCCATCTTAGAAATAAACCGCAAATGTACTTGCGGAAACCAAATACAGTTAAAAAAAAATACATCTAACTGCCTGTCAAGGGGATGCCATGCTGTACTACCCTGTAGTTTACAAAACACATGTAACTATGCTAGTTTTTAGAGCTGTGTACCGCATCAGTCGCCATGATCGTTGCCCGTGTTGCTTGGGTTCGGCTTTCACCCAGAATCCTTTGCGTGCCAATCATGCGAATCCCCATGCATATGGGCTATAGATGGATTGCAATAGACGTCATCGGCTGCCATCTTTGATGAATTGTGCACGCGTGAAGAGTTATCATTGGCTGAGATTCATGCGTAAATACATGTGTGCACGTGTGCACTTTTCCATTGTTTTATATCAAAGATGGCGGTCAATGATGCGTATTGCAATCCATCTGTTTGGTATTTGAGCAGTCCCTGGCGTAAAGCTAGCACATGTTAACGCTCTATTTTATATTATTATGCATTATCAAAACTTCACTTTGAATTGTTTTTAGATTGATCATTTCATTGTTAATGTTATTTGTTGAAGTACAATGGTTCAATAAAATAAAGTAAATTTTTCTATCTAATATATATTCCAATTGATATTTTGTTTTAAAATAAACTAATCACGTAAGACTGTAGTCTGTGTACAAACTAAGTAACTAATTAATCAAGTTTGTAGTATTTTATTAAGTAAACACCAATGTAATGCACGGTCTGTTCCCCGACTCCTCACCTTCCGGAGTTTCCTCCTTAAATTGCCACTTCATCCTCCCGTTGTTAATGTCAATTGTTAACGCAGTATTTCTTAATACGACGAATTTTGAATAACCAAGTTGCCAATTCGTTCAATTGTCTGTCAAATCGGTCGCACTTCTTACACATTCTGTTGTCACATGACACACAAACCTACTTCCGCACACAGTCCATAGTCTGGCTCTCTGTCTACTTTTTCTGCATTGTTTTGATTTTGTGATATAAATAGCTACTGCGTAATGGTTTGCTCAATCTGTGTTGACTGGTCCCAAATCTTTACCTTATCTCCTGTCACGTTCTTTGATAGGAACCAGTGATTTGTGGATTTTGCGTATGGAGCGCCCCTTCAATTTTAAGACATTTACGTATTTGTATGAAACTTGCCTTTTGATTATGTTTTGTAAGGTAAAAAGTAGCTGTTTATACAGCTATTTGTATAGAAGCGTGAGAAGGGGTGGAGGATAGGGTGGGCAGTGAAGTGGCACATTTCCACGTTTGCCCAATACAATGAAATGCGATCTCGAGATTTGCTCAATCTCTGGGTTTGAACAGCACATTATCGGGATTGTGGCCGACCCCGTGTTGTCATTCCCACGCACTGCACGAAAATTCAACTCCATTAAAATCATGATATCAACTAATGCGTCTCTGAAAATACAATCAAAATATTTACAATTCCTGGCAAGTCGATTTTTTTTTTTCAGTTGTTGGGCCTAACCTCCCTTGTTTAAAAGAAAAAAAAACCTTGAGCAATGCCCATCCAAAATGAAGACTGAATGGACTGGCCTGTTTCATTTTGGAAAAGGAGGCCTTATACGCTTAATAATAATAAAATAATAATGAAAACTTATATAGTGCACAAATCCATAAAGTGCTCATGGCGCTAAATACAAACAATGTACAATAACCAAAAATGAAACGTAAGCCTAAGCCAAGAAGAAATCCAGAACATGTGGTAGAGAAATACAATACAAATGCAATATCTGCGGCGGGAGCAATTGAGACACTTTCGGGGACTTACCCCAAAATGCTCCGGGTTGGAAGTAAATATCCCCATGTAATCAGCGATCCTTAAAACCCATTACCTTTAAATTCTACTGATTTACAAAAAAGTTGTGGGTTTGAGGTTTGGTGCAGTGACTAACTTTCTTACTACCTGAAGTTAACATGTTGTAGGCCCTAAATATAATAGTTGCGTCGAGATGAAAAAGTGCCAGTGAAACCACTACAATATTATTTGTTATAATGTCAAGTATTGTCTGAGATCTTGAGCTTTAAAGGGTATAAATATAAGATCACAGATTTGCACAATTATTCGGCTAAAAAGCTGATCATGGTTGAAAACTTCTTTTTAAATATTTTTGCCTAGTATATGCTATAGTTTAAATTGAGAAATGAGTAAAACAATTAGTTTTGATCTCGTGAGATCAAATATTGATTTTTGAAATCAGTGAAAACAACGGTTTTCACTATTTTCTCGTGATTCATGCAGCTCTTTTTAAAAATGATTAAACCATAGAGTAACAATCTATTGTAATCCTCAGTGTGGCACATGACATCCCTATTTTTGGTAATCTGCAGTTGTCCGAATGATCGGAGTAACTACAAACAGACTCTAAGGAGACTCCATACATTCTTAAGACTGGAGTTTACTCCAGTTATATAACATGGCAACATGCCCGATATTAGAGGGTTGCCACCCCCAATGTTCCCATACTTATACAATTTGTGCTTGATATGGGGCAGAATTTCTTTTGGGGTAGTTCTATACAAGAGGAAAATAGTGTGTTATAGTATGGGAACGTTGGGGGGGGGGACACCCTCTACCCCATATCGGGCAGGCTATATACTTTAACGCTCTATTTTCCACTTGTACAAAAGTACCCCCCCCCCTAAAATCCTAGTAAGAATTCCTGACATTTTAAGCACACAATAAAGACACAATTATAAGGGGACCAACATGCCCCATCGAGCACCAAGTGTCCAATTATGCCACCGCAAAGGGTATATTGCTATGCAAAAGTGTCGTTTTTGTGTACGTTTTAAAGTACTCGTTAGAGTCGAACACAAGGAGGGTAGTGGTAGCACTTAAAGACTAAATAGTTACACTAAAAAAAACGCCGAGTAATGAACCACGATGGAAACTGACTGGGTAAATTTCAAATGGTTTATTGGGGTTGAACAAAGAAAAATTTATTAAAGCGGGATTTGAACCAACGACCTCCGGAATAACGTTCGTACCGGCGCTCTACCAACTGAGCTATCTAGCCCTATGTTGGCGGTCCCTATTTTGTCAATATCTTTCTTTGTTCGGGGTGCCAATCAGAAGCCATGCAACCGTTAACTGCCATGTAGCCAGGGATCACACCCAACCAGTACATGAGCACTTCAATTTGCCTGGCCATTCCCCGCATCACCTCAAGGTGGCAATTGTTCAGCAGAGAGCATTCAGGGACAGATTTGAAAGGGAAGCTGCTGAACTGTATTGATCAAGGACTTAGGGACCGTGGTTTCCTATCGCACTACCAGGAGTAGATGCTCTCTAGACTCTAGTCACTGACTCCACCTTTTGTTATTGGACGATTGTCATCGATCGTAGTGTTTGTTTCTTTAAAATACAATGTGGCTTTCCATACAAAAATAATATAGTTTGATTTTTTAATGATTTTGTTTCTCTTTCCTGTAAAATAGAATGTATATTTTTGCATACATGTCGTAGTTTTAATATAATATTTTCCATAAGTTTAAATCAAACTGGTAGCTTCTGAAGAAACATATTTGTTTTCTCTAAATTATTTATATACAAACAAGTCTTACATTGAACGAGCCTAAATAGTTCAGAATGAAAAAATGGCGGTCTATGAAGTGTATGCCCATCCGATTTATCAGCGATATAAGGCCAGTTTATGCTCAAACCCAACCTTATTCATCATTTTAATATTTTTCGTGACGTTTGTTGGACCATTTCTGATTGTTTTCTGGAGTGAAGGTATTTATATGTGGTTTGATTAAATACCTTTTCAGTAAAGCATTTACCCCTTCGTAAATTTGTACATGTTTTGTGCTTAACCTGTTACGATATGGCCGACTGACGGACCCGCGTACTTACATTTACAAATACAAGTTACAATTCTTCTCGTTTTTTTAATGTTGCAATGTTTGCGAACTGAGAAAACGACTTTGAACTCTATGAGGAAGGTGCTGAAATTGAAATCGTTTGGAAAGCGGTCTTTACCCCGGCCTTTTGTCTTAAAATTAAATTTAACTCTCTGTTTGGTTGAGCGATTGTTGAGTGTTGGGACTGGCATGACTGGTGGTGGGAGTGTTGCTTGCCATGCTTGCTGTATCAAATTTTGTAATGCCAAGTAACTTTAAAAAGTAGGTACAGCCGGTCCTACTAAAAGCCGACAACCAGTCCAGAGTGCTGACAACACGCCGACAACAAGTTTCAAATACCTCAAAAACAGCAAGCGCAAATAAACCAAGGATTTATTACTACTACTAGCATAGAAATGTGTACTGTCACTGTGTGTGTAATATTAACAAAAATGCAATGGCATAACTTCACGAAAAGTCTGAATTTTTAACCAGAAAAAAAGAACTTACACGGAGTGTGGTCAGACGCCATCTTGGCCTAAAAATTGTGTTTCGACCATTTCTATTATGATACGGGTAAGATGGATTTAGCAATTACAAAACAACAGAGGACGTGCGTCATGTGAAGACCTTCACTATACACTGTGTACAGTAACAACACACAGGGATGACACATTGTGTGTGTGGTGGATATTTTTGATTGCGTGTTGTCAGCTTTTAGTAGGACCCTCATGGAGTGTCAGATACGTTTGTAAGATAAAACAAATTTTCTGCCAGATATCCAAAATGGGCCACATGAAGCTTCTGTTGTGCGTTGACGCTTATTGAGCGATTCTACGGATTTGCACAATCTGGAGATTGTTCTCTGCAGATTGGGCAAAATCATGCGCAATCTCATCAGTTGATTGTAAAAGTTGGTAGAATGTAATCAACAAACATCGGCGTACTACAAAGTTACCCACGTCGATGCTCGTTGAGCGCATTCTGCAGATTTGCACAATCTGCAGACTGCACTCTGCTGATGGAAAAGCTCAATTTGTAGGTTCAACAAAAAATTGTGTTATATTAGGTCAACAGACAACAAGTATGCCAAGTCTTTGCTACTGTTTCATTTGTGTGAGGCATTCTAATGTTATCTAAGTCCAAACAATTTAGTATGGAGTGATGTAGGAGAAAAGGATATATAGGAGAAAGGAGGCACACCTTTTCGAAACACTTACATTTTGACAATAAAGAAAACTGTTGAATGTATTTTTAAAATAAATGAGAAAATACAGACAGTGACAGTGTAGATTGCTAAGGTACTAAAATAGTTGCAATAATCATTACCCTCAATCAACTAAGACTGCCAGGAGGATCAAGGTTTATAATTGTTTGAACTAAAAGTTAGTGCCTGAATGCCTGACTACGTTACAGCAAGCACTCAGCACGGCATAGTACAGCACCAAACTTTAAATTAAATGCAACTTGAAACAAATCTGCACTACGGATTGCAATGTTATCAAGTGCAGTTTGCTTTAGATTTGATTCTATTGTTTCTCAATCCTAACAATAGAGTTGTCAAATGCTGTAGACCATGGCTGATTCATTTGCAAATTACCCAAATACCATGCAAATTCAACGTATTCCATAATGTTTGAATGCATTTTCAACTCCTCCAGGTTTGTGGTTGAAGGAGGCATTTTACCGAGAGCAGCCAACTGTCCAGTTCAAGCATGAGATGCTTCTTCTCATTGATACCCAAGATGCTGGCTCATACCTAGCTTGGAGTACTTATCAGAACTTTAATCAACTGCAACAGCAACATCTAAGAATTCCTCTTGTCAAGGTAAGCAACCGTCTGATTTGGACATACATGTATGTTTACATAAAATGCCCCTTTTTGATAAGCACTGGGGTGTGTGGGTTTTTTTTCTTGGGGGAGGGGGCGGGGGTTTTAGAGGGGGGGGGGTATTTGAAAAAAAAAATGAAACTTAAATCATTTGGTGCAATTCTTCACGTGCAAAAATGTTTTGCAAACTTGTAAAATTCAAACCAATTAAAGTTTATTTATTGTTAAGCAAATCCATATCTTGGTACGCAATTCCTGCAGGATGTTTTGGTTTTATCATGGTCAATTTTTAACCGTATGTAATCTTTATTTTCAATCCGATTAGACCAGAGAAGAAGATAATAACCGTGATGGTAAATCAGATATGCTTCACTTCTTCATCTCAGTACCAGTGCTAGCGACAGAAGAAGTCTTAGGGGTGAAACTCATCTTGATCTTTGACTACAGATTATACGTGAGTAATCGTTTTCTTGATAAAGTTGCATAACACACTTAATAATTATTTACTTTGACCAGTTATGACCACATGACTTGTATACACATACACAACGTTTTTGGACACGTGACCGGAAGTCGGTAAACCTGCTTTTGTATCCACTCGGAATACTGGAATGTTGAAACGCCTGGACTTTCCATCGTGTAGCTACACAGGAATGCACTCACTGTGCAACGCTTTGTTTCCCTTGTATAAAGAGGGACAAAGTGTACTGGAATTCGTGCTCAAAATTTCTGTTTTTCTTGGGGTTATTGTGTAATCCCAGATTCCAGACCTGTCTTTTGCTGTATAAATGAGGATTATGAGAGAATGATTGGCTGCCACCATTGTTTATCATTGTATTCAGCTCAATGGGAAATAAGTCTGAGTGTTTTGAGATTCCAGCAAACCATGGCCGATTATTGGCCTTGGCTGATGGCCAAGGGCTTTGAGATTCATTCGAGCCCATTTTTGTTTTTCTCAAAGGAAAACAAAAATTCTGGTACATTTTATCAGAAAGTTTGTTGTCTCTACATTATTTGTCAGTGTTTCATTGTGATAACGATATTCTACAGGCATGCAACTTTTCCTTGGATCAGCTGATTTCCTCTTTTTTATTCCAAGTTTTACCATTCAAAATTGAAAAATACTATACAAAATCATTGAAATTATGTAATTTCCTCTTTTTTGGTGAAGTTACAGTTGCATGCCTGATTCTAGCGAACAAATTAGTTTTGAAAAATTAATCTTGTCATGTCGAGCACAAAAAAAACAAATTGGCGCTAAGTGGTTCTGGTTGGAATTTTGAAGGTTAAGTTAAATCTTGCTACAACTTAATCGACCTTTGTTTAACATTTTTGTTTCTTCACTCAATAAAACAAAATAATTGTTTTACTTTATGTGTGTGGAATCAATTTTCTTTGTTTTACATTGACAGAGATTTTCAACACTACGAATGGAGACAATGGCTTACATTGAGCACACGTCACCGTTCCATGGGTCAGAGGTCACGATGGATGGGGAGTTGAGGCTAAGACAAAAATTGCCTCTCTCCCACTCAGCAGTTGACACAAGATATAATGTACGTCTTATTTTTTACTGTAGAAAACCAAATACATGTAGTATCATTTAGGCCGATTCCAATATTAGAATTTGAAGTTATGCATTCCGGCTAGGATTTTAAACCATCGTTTAGAATTTGAACATTTTCAAAACTTCTATTGTGTATTTTTCACTCCTACTGAAAAATACACACACAAAAAACTTTTAAAGTTAACAAATAGCTGAGATTGTTACGATCACAACAGGCCACTGGAAGCATGACTGTGCACACATTATAACACAAAGGGATTATAACACAAACTTCCAACTTTTTCTTGCAGAAACACAAAAAAATACGAGTTAAAAAAATAGTAACTTCTCGTAGTTTACTTTGATGTGAGGTTCTATTTGGTTTAAATATGTAAATTTTTATATCAGAACTTATGATAGTGTTGTTTTTATTTCCGCAGATTCCAGTCATTGACAGTACTAGCATTTTTGCTACTGATTACCAACTGTCCAAAATATTCAGCAACTATATTTCAAGAAATGGTGAGCACATGGTTATCTTTCTTTTAATGTTACCTTCAAATTAATATTGTTTACTTTTCCAGTTTTTTTTTTTGTTTTACTTCTAATTCCTATTAACGGAAATGAAATGCTTATGACTAGAATGGAGTCATCAATTGTTTTCTTTTCTAGTTTGACAATATTTTTTTAGTTTTTAAAACTTCTTGACAATATTCATGGATTTTCCCCCTACTGTTGCTCATTTCCTTTTAAATCAAACCCCCTTGAGAAAATGTTTTTATATTTGAACAAATTTGTTATTTTTCTTTTCCATCAGTGAGTACATATTTTGATTGCCCGTATCCTGTCTGGCAGAGAGGTCAAAGTTCATCTGAAACATTTCTCATCAAAGGAGCTGTGCGCTACCCTGAAGAGATCGTTGTATATCCTTTTTACTTGCGTGATTTTTCAGATGTGTATTCTACGTATATTTTACAAATATTGGATGCATATGAATGCATTGTTGCAGAATATAATGACGAGGTGAAATCTGGATTATCGCTGCTAGATTTGACCAAGTGATTATATTCTGCAACAATGCACAAACCAAATGCATTCAATAATTGTTTTATATAATTCACACATAGATCCTTGTCATTTTCATTTATTTATTTTTCACAAAAAAAAGAACCCACAAAGAAGACACGACAAAAAAAAAAAGCTTCTCAACAACGTTGGTGACTTCATGTAGACACCAACCTTGTCCGCCGAGACATGACCTTGCCTCATTTGGACAAACGGGCGGGGAACAATTATTTTGGGAATGACGCTGTGAAGCATCCAATAATTATCCATATTGGATGGCGCCTGTCCAGTATTAAACTAAGTACAATATCGGCAGTGGATGGACAAATAATGGCAAAGTGATTAATGACACACGACGCGTGTTTACACCAATCAAATGAAAAGGATCTTTGTGTGTGGTATTTAATTGATATCACTTGTTATCCGTCTTGTGTTTAATAGAAGAAACACATTGACCGGGTCCATGTGCATTCATAACGGTTGTTATTACCGTTTTCTTAACCGAAGCACACATATATCCCAGGTTTCTTACAGGTACTCAAGTTTGCATGGATTCAGTACTTTGCCGTGTTGATCATCTTCATCTATCTGAGCGTCAAAATTAAGACATTTTTCTTTCAGAATCAGGTGATGAGAACTATTGTAGAGAAACCTAACATGCAGTACAAGAACCACCTGATGTGATCTTCAGAAAGACTATTGTGGCGAGATACGAAATCCATCTTTCTTCAATGAATTATTTTTAAAATGCGTGCGATGGATGCACTTTCATGCAATTGAGAGATCTCCTTCAAAGAATTAGATTCTGGATCCATGGATGAGGACTTGTAAGTGGAGTTCCTTATTGCCAGATTGTACTTCATGGTGTGGTGTTGTCAATAGAACCTCTGGTATGTGGAGTTCCTTATTGCCAGATTGTACTTCATGGTGTGGTGTCAATTGAACCTCAGTGTGCAGATCGCTCTAGAGTTGTGTGTGAGTTCCTTATTGCCAGATTGTACTTCATGGTGTGGTGTCAATTGAACCTCAGTGTGCAGATCGCTCTAGAGTTGTGTGTGGAGTTCCTTATTGCCAGATTGTACTTCATGGTGTGGTGTCAATTGAACCTCAGTGTGCAGATCGCTCTAGAGTTGTGTGTGGAGTTCCTTATTGCCAGATTGTACTTCATGGTGTGGTGTCAATAGAATCTCAGCATGTAGATTGCTCTAGAGTTGTGAGCCTGTAGTCATCTCTTCATACAGACAACTTCCTGTTGGAGAGGTCCCAGCAACCCTCATTTTCTTTTCAAAGAACTGTTTGTCTTCTTGAAGAACATTTTCTCAATGTAATTGAATGTTCTTTGTTGTAGGGATTGTTAGGATGGGTAGGGCCCTACTCCCTAACCCCTATAGGGGTTGGGGATAGATCTAGTATGTTACCTACAGGGGGAATCGAACAATGTCACTACAAAGCCATTTCATGTTTTTTCTTTAATTCAAAATTCTTTACATGATGAAGAAGTATTAATCTGAAAGCAAAAAAATTGTGTTATTCTTGTTTAGGATTCTAATTATCTTAGTTTTATAAACTTCACTTTTGAAAAGTTTTTTTTAGACAACAAACTAGCTTAAACAGTAAGTGATGTTTGAAGCTTTTGCATGGTGTAGATAATAGGAATGATACTACAACTAGTAAACTTGCAGGTACAACCATGTATGAATCTCTTCTAGAGGAGTGTTGGCTCTGAAAAGAGCCAATGTTGTCTTGATGGATTGAACAGTATACTCTGTGCTCATCTTCCTGATGATGCCGAGGCTTAAGTCACACCCAAACGTGCATCACTCTAGCCCTACTTAATCATCAACAGTCCCAAGTATTCTCCTGAATATGAGCAGAGTATATTGTTTGAAATGTCAAGACAACAACAGCTCTTTTCAGAGCCAACACTCTTCCCAAAAGAGACAAGTTTACTAGTTATAGTTATTTCCAAACTTTTGCAGTACTCTTTAATGAACAATTCCTCAGGTCAATACAGATTTAAACAAACTTCACAGCAAGAGTGCCTTTCTTATAAAGCTTTTTCACATTATCTTTTGGCGTGGTGTGGTGTGGGGGGATTTCAAATCAAAATGTAAATTACAAACTCACTCTTCACCTTGCTTATCTTTGTTTTTAATTTGTACAAAGACCATGTAAATATTGTAAAATAGTGTTATAAATGATAAATTATTTTAGAAATTGAAGATTTGTAAATCGACTATTGAAATCAGTGTAAAGGTGCCCAAAGAAAGATTTTTAAAAAATAAAGAGTTTTGTGTTTTTGTTTATAAAACCAAGAACTGGTTTAAGTTTGTTATCTTTTAACTCATATATTCAACAATGGGCTTTTTATGCTCGGGAAAACAAAGAGGTGATTTCCTGTGGCATTTAAAATATAAAATGTATGTCGTCCAACTTACTTTAAGATAAAGAACTTGATAAACATTCTATGAAACAATTTTCCCCCAATACTCATGCAGTCTCTTGGCAGATTCTAGTATGATTGTGAAAGTCAAAACTCACAAACGACAATCCTCATATCTGAAACATATATAGATCAATATTCAGATTCTTTGTTATGTCATTGTCTTGTGAAATTAATCTCTGACAATTCCTGCAGCCTTTATTGTTATTCTCTCGGTGATCTATTCTCTATCCAGGAAACGCACTACAGCAATATTCATCTATTTTCATCTATTGTCTTCCAGTACTACAGTCCTATGAGGATAGCCGTCCATTTCAACAAACAAATAACGATAGTCATATCTGCCGGTCTTTCCCTGCAAAGGAATAAAACAACAGTATTATTAAAAAGTATTTACTTGATATCTACACCAATGCTACCTAGACACTTATAGACTGTCAGTTGGAGTAACATATCAGGGCTTCCCCCTCTCCTATTCAGATTTTGGATCTTTGTGATCAAACAAATCGAAAGAGCCCCTCCCCTCCACCCCCAGCCTACATGCCTTACATGCCTTACATGCCTTACATTCTCAAAAACTTGTGCCTGTGCACTTTCCACTGCTGTCTAATCAAACCTTGGACAACAGATAAAAGAACTTCAATAAAGCATCCACAAATGCCTCTAAATAATGATACACAGCAGTGAATTATTAACTTAGATGACCAAGTAATTAATGACATTGAATAGACCCCCTTAATATGACGTCACATTCTCAACTCAACACATTCGCAGATCATTGGACGATAAGACAATGTTTTTGTGCGTACCAGCAGCATTGCGCATTAAGCAAGGGGTCTCTTATTTACCTCTTGGACTTCTAGTTGTACAGTGCCTTTTCTCTTTGGGCCTTGAATGTAAAACTTCATGCGCATATGTTTTACTCCATCTTGTTCATATTCCAAATGGCTATAAATTAAAAAAACATACATTAATAACGACATATTTAGAAAAGTGAAGAAATATTATAAACAAGAAGCAATAACAGGAAGATTTTGTATAAGAAGCTTTTATTGTTTTAAAAGGGAGTTACAGTAAAGGGACATAATAGGATTGAATAGCTTTAACCTCTGACCTGACATGTCTCTCCTTCTGCCTCTCCTAGTCGTTTCTCCAAAGCCTTTGATTGGTGTTCCAAGTTCTTCAATGATCTGCATATCATGAATAATGTATGAACCTTTAAACTTTCCTCCAATTATAATGAAATGTTTATCCAAAATGACTCACTGACTGAGATTTTTGTCCACAATACTGTTTGTAAGAGATAAAACAAATTTTCACCTCATCATTTTTGGAGCAAAGCTTATAAGCTTTGGTGTAGACTGCATTGGGACTGCTTGAAGCAAACAATTCACGACCAATGGCATAAAACATGATAGCTGTCACACCAATGCCTACAACAACAATACCCATGTAGCTAGCATCCTTTCCTGCTTGAACCACTGTAACAACAAAGACAAAGTTGAACATTTTGAAAATAATTCCTCTACTGCTGGGTTATTGATGCAGACAAAGTTTGTAATCTTGGGCATAAAGGGGGATTCAAAAGTTTATAGTTTAGACAACTTCCTATACCAACCTTTTCGACCAAGAGTAATCTCTCCTTGACTGGCACCATGTACTCTCTCAGCAACCTGCTTAGTATCCTTACTCCTCTGTTTCTCTGTTGCCATAAACCGCTTAAAAACAAAACTTTGTTTTGTTGATATCTGTTTTGTTTGTTGTCAACCTAACGGCAGCTACACATGATTGGCGATTGGGTATCGTACTGATACACTTGTAGTTACAGCATTGTCCCGAAAAAGTCTTGGTTGCAAGTTGGTAGACAGTCTGCGTCCAGGAAGAAGGGCGAATTAAAATGAAGATTGACATCTTTTCTATTTACTGCCTTCGTCTCTTTGTACAAAGATCCTTCAACACAAAGCAAAACATGTCACATGATTACAACAACAACAAGGCAATATCCCAATGTGTCTAACCTGACTAGAAAAGTTTACATAATGAAATATTTCTTGTATTGTAATTGTATCTTCAAGTGAATCAAGTTAAAGTTTAATCCAAGTTGCACTTGTTGTAAATGTAAAGTTGTATTGTAAGTTAGTCTCCGGCCCACCTTGTTGGGCTGTTTAGTGTTAATATAGCTCTCTCTTTTTTTAAACATTGGTCTTGTCATAGTCAACAAGAGAGGCATATATACGGTGGGAACTAGATACTTTCCCGTCAACATGTTGTGTTATGTTTTGTGTGTAGCTGCCTATGGCGGCTTGTTTAATTTTAATGCTAGCCTTTGCAGACGGACAAACTCATTCATTTAAAAACGCAGGAGCAAACTTAACATTGAAATATATACCGTATTAAATTGTTTTAATCTCATCAGTATATACTTACACTCAGTTTAGACGGTTTAGCATTGTCCCTTTAGGTATAACTCCGATGAAACTCTCCAATCCTAGCATTGTTTGTGCACAAAATTAAAATAATGTGAATTTTAGAGTTAAAGGGCGCCCTCCATTGTACGCTCAAGTTTCAAGACAAAACACACGCACACACAATCGACACAACAAAAGCGAACGGACTTAAAACGCAAACAAAACACAGTAAGAAAAAGGTATTTTATCGTTTATTTCTTGAAAAATAATATATTTCGAATTCTTTGAGACATGTTTAACCATAACAGCTCCATGGTAAATCAAGTTTTGATGTTTTGGACAGTTGTCAGTTCAATGTTTATTTTTAATTTTTGAAAGCTGTCATGTCGTGTCGAGATGTCCACGTACACACGAACAGTAACCAGCTGTGTTGTGTAGGTAGGCTTATTTAGTAGAGACGGAGTTGCGTTACCCGTATCCCGTACCCCCTGGCCTTGCACGCATATTGTTTAAAAAAAGCCGGCAACTGTGCCACGCTCACCATTTTGGGAGTCAAACTCTCTCAATCAGGAAGTGTGGTGATCTTCCGAATTACTTCCGAATATCATCTTGACATCTCACGTTTTTTGCCGAACCCCCTCCCCCCCCCACTGTCCCAGTTCAGTTGTTGGTTGGTTTAATCATAGACTCGCATATTACACAGAGAAAGGACATATATGGATGGTTGTTGCAAGTTAAGTTTATTGCCTTTTATTAACTTTAAGTTAATTAACGTAAGACAAGTAATTTTAAAGTAATTGTGCTTGTTGTGGAGTCTGGAGAGTGGAGTGTAGATGTTGGGCGCGATCGGTCAATCTGCGCGATCAACCAATCGCGCTGCGCTATTGAAAGATCTATTGTTCGCGCAGCAATCGGTCGATCGCGCAACAATCGGCCGATCACGCAATGAACATCTTTGCGCGATCGACCGATCGCGCTACAAGTATTTTTTGCGCGATCGGCCGATCGTGCAGGAATGACCGATCGTGCCCTAACCCTAACCCTAACCCAACCCTAACCCTAACACTTACCCTAACCCTTACCCTAACCCAACCCACCCTAACCCTTACCCTAACCCTAACCCTAACCCTTACCCTAACCCTAACCCTTACCCTAACCCTAACCATGCCCTAACCCAATCGGCCGATCGCGCAAAACCATTCCTGCACAATCGGTCGATCGCGCCAAACCAATCCTGCACAATCGGTCGATCGCGCGTGTTTGTTGCGCAATCGACCGATTGTTGCGCGATCGATCGATTGTTGCGCGATCGACCGATTGCTGCGCGATCGACCGATTGCTGCGCGACCAATAGATCTTTCAATAGCGCAGCGCGATCGGTCGATAGCGCAGCGCGATCGGTTGATCGCGCACATTGACCGATCGCGCCCAACATAGATATGTTGGGCGCGATCGGTCAATCTGCGCGATCAACCGATCGCGCTGCGCTATTGAAAGATCTATTGGTCACGCAGCAATCAGTCGATCGCGCAACAATCGGTCGATCCCGCAACAATCAGTCGATCGCACAATGAACATCTTTGCGCTATCGACCGATCACGCTACAAGTATGTTTTGCGCAATCGGCCGATCGTGCAGGAATGGCGGATCATGCCCTAACCCTTACCCTAACCCTAACCCCTACCCTAACCCTAACCCTAACTCTAACCCTAACCCTAACCCTAAACCCTAACCCTAAAACCATTCCTGCACAATCGACCGATCGCGCAAAACCAATCCTGCACAATCAGTCGATCACGCCAAACCAATCCTGCACAATCGGTCGATCACGCAAGCCGCATGTTTGTTGCGCGATCGATCGATTGTTGCGCGATAAACCGATTGCTGCGCGACCAATAGATCTTTCAATCGCGCAGCGCGATCGGTCGATAGCGCAGCACGATATCGCGCAGATTGACCAATTGCGCCCAACAGATACATTAAACTTAAATGAGAAAATAGAATTAGCTATTGCAAACTGCTTACCAACCATAAGGACCTATGGTATAAATGCAAAAAATGCCTATAGGGATAGAAGTGAAACAGAAGCAGTCAAGTGGAAATACATGTATTTCCACTTGACTGCTTCTGTTTCACTAACTTACTTGGTTATGTGTACGTGTTATGTCATTTAGCCTTCGAGAAAGATTATGCTAGGGTCGAAACGTCAGGCCATTAACCATTTTTTACATTTTAAACTTAAAGCGATTTTGTGCAAGCTCATTTGACGTTTTGATGTACTTTAATAATTTAAATCTCCGAGCTTTAAACATTGTCGGCACCATGATGTTTACTGACGTGCATGATCATGAGTGCTGATGCGCTGATGCGATGCGGAAACAGCAGCATTACCCATCTACATTTTGTTCTGCAGTAGCACGCTGTTTTACTCCGCGCTGCTTGCTACTGAGTACTGGTTCGTGTTCCGCAGTGGTGGCGCTGTGTGTGATGAATACTGCCTTGACTAAAAGACTTCAAACTAGAACAGCGAAGTCATACAAACTTTTGTCATTGCAAAAAAAGAAGAGACTCCACATTGTATTCTTAATAAATTTATTCTAACAATAAGAATTATAGTAGAAGTGATTCTAAACCATAGTGTTTTCTTTTTGTTTCAAATCCACAACAGGACAACATCGTTTGACATCCCCTGATAAACAACCTGATAGATTTTCAACAGCCATTGACAGTATGGCCTTGATCTTTGAGATCTTGGAGACACTGCAAATGAAGAAAGAGATCAGATACTGATATGTAGATGTTACAGTTGTCCAGAAAACATCTCTAAAGATAACCAGTGTCCAGCCCCTTTTAAAAGGAAGTGTGCTTGATGTTGATGTCTTAGTATTTTAAACAGAAGGAGGAGTTGTATCTACGTAGACCTGACTACATCATGGATAACAACGTATTTGATGAAGTGGCCAATTTTGGCATGCATATACCACAGATACATTTGACTTTGAATAATCTAGTATCATGGATTGCATCAGGCTGTATGATCTTTGGGGGAATAGTGCCTTTTATTCCTCAGTACATGGATATCAGAAGAACTGAAAATGTGGATGGTTTTTCCACTTATGTTTGCCTCACTCTACTGTTGGCTAACATTCTGAGAATATTGTTCTGGTAAGTATACAGGGTTCTGCCTAGGATTTCGTTAGTGGTGAAATTTTTTTACCTGGAAATCATTGCGAGATGAATCAGTTACACAGAAGATCATATAAAAAGACTCAAATCAAAGAAGTACTCAAAATTCATAGCTTTGGATACCATTTTTACTGGTAAATACCTAATTTGACATTTCATTGAAAACCTTTTGAAGGAAATTGCAAGTGTCATTTAAAAATGTTGAAGATGTATGGTGGTCGGAAACAGAGAAAATTCTGCCAGTGGTGGTTGGGGAATCGTGAGTGCCGGGTGGGTTTTCCGGCACCGACCACTGTGGGCAGAATCCTGAGTATAGTACAGACTGTTGTCAATATGTCAGGTTAACGTAGATTTGTAAAAGCATGATGTAGTTCATGTTTTAGTGGCTAGATTAGGAAATCCCTTGGCCAATGTTGACCTCATTGATAATTAGCCCACCTTGTTGGGCTGTTATGGCTCTCTTTTAACATCGGTCTTACCAATGGTGGCCTGTATAGTACAATTACTTCATTTCATTTCAGAACTTCCACTGTAGCTCATGGAATACTTCATGTTGCCGCTATTGTATAAGATGAAATGTTTGCCAGAATAAAAACTTGAACCATTTAAGAAGTGTTAAAAGTACCGTTTCTTTCCCTACCAGGTTTGGCCACCCATTTGAAATCCCCTTACTAGCACAGAGCGTCATTATGTTACTCACCATGATGACGATGTTGCATCTATGCACCAGAGTCAAGCGTATACAAGAAATCTCCATTGGTAAACGACGCTTCATAGGTATGTGCTTCTAGTAAGATTCAGTCCTGTTGTTTTGTTTTTACTGTATTGATGTTCCCTTTTGTATTTATAGAAAGTTTCTGATAGGGTAGGTTGGGGCAGGGGCAGGGGTAGCCGATTTGTACCAAATAGCAATGACTAATTAGAGTGGGCAGCCTTAGTTTAATGCATACATAATGTAATCAAAAGCGACTCATATTAAAGTTCTCAGGTGCACCAAGTTTGTAGTACATTTTCTAAACATCCACTGTATCTTCAAAACATATAGATCATGGATTTCCTTATCTGTTCTACATTTCAATGATGATTGTATTCCGCATTTTGTTTTTCAAAAGCTTGTTCATTAATAGCAAATTCTATCATTCAAAAAAATTAAAGCATCTCTGCACATTTCTTTATTCTTTGCTGCTGGATTTCTCTTTGTTGACTCTTTTTCTACTGCTGGATATCTTCTTTTTTCCCCTCTTCATCGTCCATGTCTGTCTGTAATAGAAATGAAATGCCTAGATACAGCACACCACAAGCACCAAATTAGTGACATGCACAACTATTGTGATAAAGCATCCTTGTCTCAGGTGAAACCATTTTTATTGAAGAAGACTATTTTTGGTAGGTTGCACATCTTGTCTGCCATTTACTGCAAGACATCCCCCCTTCATACCTCCAGTACTACTCCAATAACAGTTTCCATTTCATCTCATTGGCTTGGCTGGTATGTTATCAAGATTGAACATTGATTTCTTTGGGTTGATGTTGATAGAATCACTGAATCAAGCTTGGCTGCTCAGGCATTTTGTGCATGATGGCTAAAAAGCAAATTATTAAAAGCAGCAAACTGGCAGACTGAAACTTAATCATTATAGCTTGGCTTTTTTTCCATGCTGCAGTCCCTTTCATTTCTCACTGGCCTGGGGTTATTTCCATGCAGGTAATGAATTTATTAGAATACAATGACAGAGTTGCATCATGAGACTAAGTAGTTCAGGGCCTACTTTGAAGCATTGGTTGTTATAATGTATGGTTGTGTGCCAGGAAGAAGGACATAACGAAGATGTAACCAATAAAAGGGCGTAAGCAAAATGTGCAAAATTGTGTTTCAAGAAAACCATGCACTTTAGTTTCATCAGTTTTTTCCACCATTAATAAGTCATTAAAGGAAGTTTAAATTCTGCATGGGAATGAGAATACACATGTCTTCGGGGTAATTTTAGAAGCAGAAATGTAACAGTAATGCCATATGTTTTGTTGTCATAAACCATTTCATTGCTTAAGACATTCTGTTACTGGGACAAAATACATTGTGTGCCCAGAGGAGAGGCACAGAGCCTGACGCTCTTTTCCCGGGCACGCGACAGTATACATGTAAAAGACCCTTGAAATGAGTCCTACTGCCTCAAGATATTCGTCTTATTTCCCACTTGTAGACCCTTGTTTCCAACTCCTTATGGTCTTAAATTTAAGTTGACATTTGTCGTTTACTAAAACTGAACACTCAGCTATAATTTTCCCTAGCCCCCCTTCCATACCTGTATTTTCTTTTAGAGTGTCTTTGAGATGAGCCAGATAGCATTAAACCGTGTTCAGTTTGATTTTATGTTAAAGTTGACAAAGTTTACTAAATGTCATTAATGTGAAAAGTAAGGAAACGGAAATCAAGCTCAACGTTTTGAGAGAAAATGATCTTCTACTTGCAAGGTACTTGTTTGATGTTAATTTTGTATAAAAACAAAAATGCACTGTTGAATTAATGAAAAATAATTACTAATTTTGGCTGATAAAAAAACAAGAGAAGGATTTTTGTGTTATGATTATAAACTCTTTAGTTGTGCTCTTATTTTTCATCAAGCAATTTTAAAATCATAGTTTTGTAGTATTGACCACATGATGTTTCAAACAGTTCCAATGTAGTATCACGTACTACATATTACACTGTTTCATTTGGAGTATCAGATTGTTCCTTGCATTAACAATAATTTGTTTTGTTTTCACTCCCCTTTTGTTCTGATAAATACAAAAAAAGTATAAAAAGCTGCCCTTCAGTTTTTTCCACTAATATGAATTATTCGTTCTGCTGTGTATATTTTTTAATGAATCATTTTCCTTTTAGTATACATTTAGTTCTTGATTCAACTAATAATTCTTAATTACCTTGATGTTACCAGAGTATTAACCAGACTGATAATTACAATAATCTGGTTTAACCTTCAACTGGTAACAATATTACCACAATTATTCAGTTAAAAAACCGGACATTTCAATTCTACAGAAGTCTGATATACGATTAAAAAAATAAACAGAAAAATTAACCAAAAACTCAACAAAATAACTTAAGTGCTAGTGGAGACAAAAGGGAAGTAGAATATCGTAACTAAAAACTGTGATTTAGATGAAGTTTATGTTTTTTGTTTGTTTTATAACATTTTGATTGGACATTGGAATCAATAAATCTTGTTGTGTCTTTTTCTGTATTGCAGATTTTGAAACCAAACATTTTTGGAACTGGACCTACTTTGTGGATTATGTTCTGTTTATTTCTGTATTCTCCATATTGGGTGGAGTGATAACATATCTTCTAGCTGGCCAGTCCATCTTTGTTGAAACCTTGGGCTTTCTCGCTGTATTTGTGGAAGCGATGTTAGGAATGCCGCAGTTTTACAGAAACTACCAGAACAAATCAACTGTAGGAATGAGGTATGCCAAGTCTTTAGTATTGGGTTTTATCATATTGTCATTTACAGTGAAAAATACCTACATGTTATTATCAAGACGTGGAGACGGAAATGCATTTTGTTTGTTCTTGCCCGATGTATGACTCTTGAGAAAAACCATGTATGATACTGTTTGTAAAAAGAATGCAGTATTCAGTATGTTATCAGAAATAGATAGTTTTGTTTTTAATCATCTATCAGGAAAAAAATGATTATATATTGCTTAGCAAAATATATTTCTATGTCTGCTAAGTTTAAAGACAGGATATACCTTTGGTAATTGTCAAAGATCAGTATTCTCACTTGGTGTATCCCAACATATGCATAAAATAACAAACCTTTGGAAAAAATGGGCTTAATTGGTCATCGAAGTTGCAAGAAAATAAAAGAAAAAAACACCCTTGTTACATATAGTTGTGTGCTTTCAGATGCCTGAGAAAGGCTTCATGCCTGAAGCCTTCTCAGATTCAAATTTTGGAGTGAAAAATTACCTCTTTCTCTAAAATGACATTACTTCATAGGGGTTTTATAGTATAAACAACTCTCCAGTGCACTTTACCAAGTAAGTTTTGATGGTCATTAACTTGTGGAGTAGTTACCAAAAGTACACCCTGCCTTTAAGGAATATCATTCTACTAATAATTAGTTTAAAATGAATGCTCTTTGCTAACTCTTCTGTTATGATGTCAACTTCATTTGTATTATTGCTATAACCCTCTTCCAATGTGATGGGGGTATGTTCCCTTTGAAATAAAACACAAAATCAAATTCTAGCTACCGGGCAAACTTGGTGGTATAGTTGGTTAGACACCTGCTCTAAAACGGCAAAGAGCATAGGTTCAAATCCCACCTGAGTAATATGCCTGTTGATTTTTTTCACAGAACTTGGGAAAGTATTGAGTATACAGTTCGTTACACACATCGGTGTATGCGTAAAACCAAATACTATTATTTATCCCTCTTGAAATCAAATTGTGTTTTTTTTTAAAGGAAAACTGATGCAGCTAAAACTTTGTTGTGTGATTTGTTTATTCCACAGTGTGAAAATGGTTTGTTGCTGGTTCTCAGGAGACATCTTTAAGACTGGTTACTTTGTGGTTAACAGTGCACCAGCTCAGTTCTGGCTATGTGGAGTCCTTCAAGTAACTATAGATATTGCTATACTTGGACAAGTCTTCTACTACTCCAAAAATAGATCTCCTCAAAAAGTCATCAAGATTGCAGCAACAGAGAATGTTCACATATCGTGATGGATAAAAAAGCTGCTACACAAATCCAAATATGTAAATATTGTTCAAATGTCAGGGTGCTACTGCTATCCCCTAGGGAATTAAGGCAGTGTCCAAGTTGGTGGCTACGACTGCGGCTGGATTGCCCCGTCATCATGCGTTGTAATATAGGATGTCCTTGGCAACAGCCGGAGCCGTAGCCGCCAATTCAGATCTGTCCTATGTTTGATTGGACTGTCTATGGTAGTTATTGGATATTAAACTGTGGGTCAAAGGTCACGTGTAAGTTGACTCATGGAAATAATGCTTAAATGTATGGAAACATATTCAAGGGAGCAAGTGCAAATGAGATTGGTATTTGAGCATAATAGACTGGTGTGCTTCCAATGACATGCTCATCTCTTCTACTGTACTTCCATAATTGCTGCCAACCTTAAAGAAGAGATTGAAATGACATTGATAGTCTAGATATGCAAACTGACAATGCAGACACAAAGTAGCATTATGATTAGTCAATCCAATCTCCTGAAATGCAACAGATATTATCATTTTCACATGTTTTCTAACTCATGAAAAGGAAGCATGGGCTTTTGGTTTCAATACCAAAAATGATAATAATTTTAAAGCTCAGAACGTGTGTTCTTCTTGTGTATGGACTGTTTTGTGAAATGATATAGACCTTGCAAATCCTGCACATATTCAACCATTGTTGTGGACTTTGGTTCCCATGTACATTACAATGTACTTTATAATAATAATAATAATAATACTTAGTTTCTTATATAACGCTTTGATACATCCCAATGAGCGCTCAGTATTTTTTCCTGCAGGTATGTATAGCTATGTTTTTGAAGTATCAGGCCTATTCATTTATAGAACCGTGTAATGGTTTACAAGGTGCTGGGCGCAATATGCTGCCAATCAAACCAGGAACATCGGGCGAACCACTTCTCTTTACGATAAGTGCATAACCCACACTCTGCTGATCAGAAACACCAAAGCTCGAGTACGGTGTTCTTATCCGCTCGGTGATGGAAACAAAATCACACCCTTTAACAGGTTGTAACGTTTCAATACTGTGCAAGATTTGCATTAATTAACTTCATTAATGCAAGACAAGGATAGTCACTTGTTTCTAATTGACTGGTTTTAAACTAATTTAAACCAACCTCCTAACTTTTCTTTCTTTATAATTCATACAGTTTGACTCACATATGATGTACAGGATGGGTTGTGCTGTTTTTAACGATGCTAGATGTCGTTGCATTGTTTAAAGCCTAGATGTAACATTAAATCTAAATTCAGACCTGTGATCTTAGATTGAGAGGACAGCGTTGAGTGTGGAATACCCTGGTATTTACAAACCTTTTAGATTGGACACCCTATTGATATTTCGTACATAACTTATTGCCAAAATTTTGTTGTTCCAAATGTGGTTTTATTTTATTGTTCCTGTTGATAGTGGGTGTCATCACATTCTGAACATCTAATACACTATTTGCACTATGCTTTTACTTATCCTGGTTTAGGTTTCAGAATTTTGTATTCCTTTTGGTCAAGTCTTGGTAACTAGGGATTTTTAACTGAGGATTGAACTTGAAACCTAAACCTTGGATAATATTTGCTTTATTGCTTTTACTCTTTAGACTACAGAAGACTCATGTGCTGACATTAATGTGTGACTTAAAACCTGTCTACATGGCAATATTGTAGACTACATTTTTGACAGATTGTGGTCGAGTAACTATATTGGTGTGCTAACTATTTTGATTTATTACGCATGCAGGTCCTTGTGGTGGAACACGTCTCACGTGTCATCCTATATTTTACTATGTGACTCTCCAAACTTTAATGAAGCAAACATTAGATTATGCGTTCCGTTCTTGCATTGTCGCAGACTTTAATCAATCGGTGAAATCTGGCTTTTCCATTCATTCGGCTTTGCCTTGTGAAATGGAATAGTCCAGGTATCACCTCGTGATTATATTCGACTACAAGGCACTCATGCATCCAGCATTTGTATTTTATTTGTGTGGCCCAATGTAGCCCAGTGGATGTTAATGTGCAATATGCATTTTGTGGGGGCTTTTTAGGGCTTGGCCACCAACTGCTGGTTGCACTATGCGCTAAAAAAAGTAACAAAATGACTTCATTTTACTATTGTAGAATACTTGCACTTAAAATGTTAGAAATATGGTTTTTATTACGTTATGAGCCGCATTATTTAAAGGTTATCCCACCTTCAGGTATATTTCTCTTTACTATGTTTTCAGTGAATGAGTTATTTTTCACTCACTTTACCTGCCTTTATAAAGACCAGAATTATGTATTTTTCCCCCAAAGGTAGTTTTAGTTCTTTTAGGATTATGTCTTTTTAACAGTAGTTGAGGTATGTTTAAGGGAGTTATTGCATTATAATCTACAACACTTGGTTGAACTGTAATACCTACCCATTATAACATCATTTATTGGTTACCAATTATTTCACACATCGGTGGAAAGGTCGTGGGTTCGAATCCCACCCGAGTAATATGCCTGTGGATTTTTTCACAGAACTTGGGGGAAGTACTCAGTATGCAGTGCTTTACACACATCGGTGAAAGGGTAAAACCAAATAATATTCTTAATCCCCCGTGCAAATTTAACATCTATTCAATTGTTGCGGTACCTGCTGCTAAAATATAGGATTCGAACGGCCTCTAGCTACCAGGCAATCTCGGTAGTCTAGTTGGTAAGACATTTGCTCTAGAATGGCAAGGGTCGTGGGTTTCGAATCCCACCCAAGTAATATGCCTGTGGATTTTTTTCACAGAACTCGGGGAAGTACTCAATACGCAGTGCTTTACACACATCAGTGAAAGGGTAAAACCAAATAATATTTTGTATCCCCGGTGCAAATTTAACATCTATTAAATTATTGATTGGTTATCCTATTATTGATTGATTGGTTATTGTTTTAGGATCAGTATTGGTATTTATGCTTGTTAGTGGCTTTACAGGAAGTGAGATTTCTCTGATAGAGTAATGATAAGTGAATGTATTTATGTCCATTATTTGGACTACCTGTATTTGAGTTCAACCCATAGAGCTATCATAGAGCTATGTAATAAGAATTATATAGCTCTATGGTTCAACCCCTGTATTTGGGCAATTCCACAGTGACCAATGTTTCATTGAACAAATGCATCCGAAAGCTGAATTTCTCCATGATTATTTTAATTTACTATGTTGATATCTGTTATTGGTTTTAACAAATTTCGACATACCAACATTTCTGTTGGTCAATTTAACTGTGGAATTAATAATTTTTAAAATAAAATTCTGATGGGGGTCAATGAAATGTACACATTGTAATTTGAATTTATGGGAGTGTATATATATAACAATGCAATGTTTTATGATTCATTCCTTCACTTGTATATTCTTTAACTTGGGTTGATTAAGTATTTTAAATATAATGAACTGGTTTTTAATTGAACAGCGTCTTTTTATGTCGTTTTATTTATAGCACTACCAGATAAAAAATTTCGAGGCATTGTACCCTATAAAAGTCCCAAAATTAAAACTAAAATACAATTATCCAAGTTTCTCACTTTGAAGACAAAATTCAATTCAATATAGACTAACAAAAAGCTCTGAATACAAAGACATATGAACTAATCATGTGTGGTTTTGAAGATTTATTTGAAAATTGGTTTGTATGTTATACAGAACCTTTAATTTACAAAACAAACAAATCCAAGAGGAACATCTACAGCACAAAATAAACATTTTGATTTTTAGGCGTCTTGATTTTATTCATAATAACGTTGACATAACACAGCACACACAGCAGCATCACATAGTAAACTCATTCAGAAACATTGTTGATATTTATTTATAAATGTAATCAAACTTCACAAAAAACAATTACCAAATGACAACTTCAATTAAGATCAATTACTATTTTGAAGGGGTATACTTGGGCAAAAGCTAGATCAACCAATCTGCCCGTTTATGTCTACCAATCTGACGGATTGGTTGATAAATAATTTTCAAATTGTTATGGTTGTTGATGTCTGGACTCTACACCAAGAAGATCTGCTTACAGAAAACAGCTTGCATATGTTGTTAAATGTCTAACATTTTGACCCTAGCATAAAGCTTTAATGGCCCCACTTTCGCCCCCAGCAGGATCTCTTTGGGTCAAAATGTGAGGCCATTAACAATGTTTGCATTCATACAACAGCTCATTCGTGCTTTTTTCCCCATAAACGGCTTGGTTTCATGGAAATCAGTAATTAAAATCTCATTTAATATCAAGCTTGTAGAATTAACTATCACCCCAAGAAAGCTTTCTACTTGAAATGATTTCATTTAAGAGAAAATGAGAACTAAATATCAAGCAAAGAACGTCACAGATTTATGTCTTAGTTTAAAAACAAATGCAGTATTGATTTAAAGCATTTTTGTAAAAAATAAGCACCTTCAAGTCCCAAATTATAGAAAGAAAAAAATTTTAACTTTCATAGTCTTTATGCAGTGTAATTCAAATAGTGAATAAATTAAAATACTGTAATAATTATTGTTTTACATTACAAATGTGGATCTAATGAGTCCTAAATTTCCTATAAAAAGGAAAGTTTAGATTAAAGAGTAATTTAACATGCACATTGAAATAGCATACAATGTGCGCTTTAAACTTTTGTAAAATTCAAATAATAATACCATAAATGGAATGTCGTCATATGGCACCCTCCGTCAAAAACCAATACCTGAATATTAGTGACATTGCACCATGACACGCAAAACTAAAACAAAGTATATCTGAAAAGGAATGCATCAAACTGGAATGCTGTCAATACATGTTCTACTACCCTAGTGCTTATTCACAAGGAAAGTTACATTCCTTGAAAAAGAACTCTCAGAATGCTGTGTGCTCACTGAACAACTGCATTTGAGGCAATTTATGCACGCTGCCATTTTAGCTGTACTGCAAATTACAGTATTATCATTGGTTTATTTGATTAATTTTGCCATACAGGAGTGTCACATACTCAATGTCAACAGCTGACATAGAGGGCGTGCACAGCAGACGCAGCCGACAATTGAGCTCAGCATTCTCATAGTTACAACTACATGTAATACCAAACATTTATGACAGATCATTAAAAAAATATGATTTGATAGCACTTGATGTAGCGTTTACGTACAGTTACATATCTACACTCCTGAGATTAGAACAGGCTTTGAACATTATTTCAAGTTCAGATAACAAACCTCTCTAAAAAGATACATCGTACATGATATACATTTCTTTATTATAACAGTCCACAAAAAATATTCCATTTTGATGAGCTTTATATTTGACTGGTGATTTATTTTAAAATCCAATAATTGTTTCTAACATGTATCTCTTGAGCTCATGCACCCTGGACAATCAATTCCTTATGTTGATAAAATGTATTTATTAAAGCAATTTATTTATACACTAAATACAATTTTCATTATTTGTAAGATTTTAAGTAAAATTAAAATAGATCTCTCCATTATCAATAACGCATATCATTTTGAAAAACTATGAATTGAACAAATATTGGTTAACAATTTGACCCTGAAGACGAGCAGAGTATACTATTCGAAATGCCAAGACCACACCAGCTGTTTTCAGAGCCAACACTCTCACAAAAGAGATTTACACATGGTTGTACCCGCAACTTTACTATTCATTTGTTTACAGTTCCTTCCAATTTGATCTTTGAACCTTTAGCTGCAATTGTTCATGTTATCTTGCACTTGTTGAGGTTAATCTTGTTTTTAGCATCTATTGATAAAACCTGAGAGATTGAAGCCATTCTTTAACGCATGACTGATATGCTTTACCTAAATCATGGAGCTATTGCATGCTTAAATTAACTCGGTTTTATACGTATTCTATTCTTTGCTTAATTCCTTATGGCTCAGTGTGAATAGCAACAATTATAAAGACAACAAAATCTGTTTACTTTTCTTTATACAGTTCAGCAAGAAAGTGGGAAATCATTTCACTTATTTACAAAAATATTCATTCTAATATCGATTAAACTTAAGCTACTTTAAAAAAGATCATCTTTGGTGGGAAATGCTTCAAGTAAAACAATAAATTCAAATTAAAAAAATTGTAAACAAGAAAGATTTCAAGATAAAGTGCTGGTTATTCATAGTTATTCGATTTGCCAAAAATACATCTCAGTTTGTAAAGTTCTGCCAGTGAAATAGTTTTGCCATTGTTTGCCTCCCAGATTCTTCTTCTTATGTATTATCTCTGAAGTCAGATCAAATTTGAATGTTTTTATTCTCTGTGTGCATCCGCACTTCAGCATTTTGATCTGTTTTTGTATTTTTAATAAACCAATAGTAAAAAAAAAAGTTACTGAGTTTATACCCAGTAATCTTAATGACATGATTTATACACTAATCATCTTATGACAAAAGATTTAACAGATTAGAATCAATAAATAAATCTGGATTTATTTACAAATTGCAACTTTTGACCTGAAAAATCATGAATGTATACATGCAATTAAAATAACCATGAATTTAGTTCATACTATGAATAAATCCACACCATAAGCATTCTTGTCACTAGCACAGAGCTGCCAACATGTGCATCTTGCAATCAGGGAGATTTTGTACAACAATCAAGAAAATAGTTATAATTAAATTAAACATAATAGGTAAAAAGTGTCCATAATTAGGGAGATTCTCAAATTTGTTCATCAGAACATGGAAAGATTGGTAGGATTTAAAGCTTTGCATGGTGTAAGTATAACTAAGAGAGGTTTGCGGTAACACCACGTGAAAATCTCTTTTGAGTAGTGTTGGTTCTGAAAAGAACCGGTGGTTAACAACTCAATGTTGGATCAGTATGCCCGGTATTCTCCTGAAGACGATCAGAGCATACTGATCGAAACGTTGAGTCGTTAACCACCGGTTCTTTTCAGAACCAACACTACTCAAAAGAGATTTTCACGTGGTGTTACCGCAAACCTCTCTTAGTTATGGAAAGATTAGTTTATTTTCAGGAACTTTCTGCAGAATCAGGTAGAGTTGGCAGCTCTGCTAGCATGGATTGAAAGGCTGTCTTGTGCTGTACTGCTATCCCAACTGTCTGGTCTGGCTCGCCTCACAAATGGCCCGAACACATTGTATATAGCCCACTACTGCTAAACAAGACAAGACTAGTCACAGCCTTGCAATCTACTTTTTTGTTTACATACACCTTGACTACAGATGACTGTATTCTTTAATATCAATCTAATTTTATTGCAGTGTAATAATTACTCTGATTGTCATAAACACAATGCATTTATAATCCAAATTTAGGTCCAATTTGGGAACTGTTTTGCCCATTTAAAATATTGGGAGAAATTTCTTATTTTATTCATTGTCGAGATTCATGACAACTATTTAAACAAATCGAATTAGAAGAAATGATCTTCTTTCATTGCTGTACAAACTCTAGATTTTAGTCTAATTGGATGTAATATTGCCCCCTCCCCACCCCCATCAATTTTTAGTGTTTGGAATGTTTCCCGGAACACAAATTCATGAAGAATTTTCAAGAGCACAAAAAGGTTTTGCACTTGACTGTGGAAACCAATCAATCCATACCATCATGTGACCCATTTCTCAAAAGCATTTTGATTGTTGTCCTTTACATTTATTGATTCCTTCCCCGTAGCCTTTTTATTCTCATTTGTCATTGAAAGTTTGTCTTCCCAGTTTACGCTAGTGACCTTACCATAATCATGACCTATCACCTTTGACCCAGGGGTAACTCTTGGAAGTGCAGTAGCAATGACCTGAATTGTAGTGTTCTCTTCTAGCTGGTTAACTTTATGATCACGGATTTTGATTCGTAGATGTCTCTCTGCTTTGGCTATTACATAACAGGACAGTGTAATAGTAAGGCACACCTGGAAATAAAACCATTATAATGAATACTCAATTGTTCAATCTTACGAATATTACAATAGTTCTGGAATCCTGACTGGGTCCAAAGTTGGTTGACTGTATGGTTATGCACTAATAGTTTTGTGTACATTGTACTCATCTTTACACCTGTATCAACCTGTTGGTACAGTAGAAGCACAGCCCAGTTAACTACTATTTCCCAACTCACATAAACGAGCAAGAACCCTTATATACTGCAATTGTTACCAACTCTAGTATTGAAATTTGAGTATGTTAGTTATTCTTACCTGAACAATAACAACTGGGTTATTATTCCATTGATGGTTGGTTAAATCCTGAACAGAGCGTAATGTTGATCCCAAGTATGAACTAAGAAGTTGATTTGGAAATAATCCAACAGCTGTTGCCGACACAAAGGTAGATACAGAAACATTCGTCATCTGTTAAGAAAAATACAGTGTCAATGACAATTCTGCTCCCTTATGAATATTCAATGATATCTACAACTAATGCTATGAAAACTAAATTTTCCATTCTCCATTCTCCTGAAGACGATCAGAGCATACTGATCGAAACGTTGTGTCCTTAACCACCGGTTCTTTTCAGAACCAACACTACTCAAAAGAGAGATTTTAACATGGTGTTACCGCAAACCTCTCTTAGTTAACTAAATGTTCATATTCCAGCATAAATCTGACAACATTTAAGAATATTTTATTTTGAATGCGATGACTTACTGCAAATACACCATTCTGCAGACCAAATGGTATTGGAGTCAATCTTGTCAGTGCTATGACTTTAAATGAATGTTCACCTTCCACTAAGTTCACAATAGCTTGTAGATAATCATTCTGTAGCTTGGCCAGTAGAAACGCCGTACATGTCAGTCTACAGAATACAAAGGCACAGTATGCACCTCCCAGTGCGCAGAATGTTACAATCATGGTACCCAATACTATTCCATAACGGTAACCTGCAGCAATGTTCAACACTAAGTATCCAGGGATCGATAATGGAAGAGAGACGATAGCAAAGAGGATGAAGAAGACAATAAATCCGATGTAAGGGTCTGTACTGACGAGCCAGGGGAGAATGATTGATAACTGCTCATGGAAGATCCAAAATAGAACAGCACCGCAAAATAACACAGCAAGTAGAGTTGGCAGCCGAGTACACATGCGAGTCTCCATGCAGGCTAGATGAGTAACATGAGACCTACATCCAAGACAATCTGTCAGACAACTACTTGACGGAAAGGTTGTAGAACCAAAGGTTGAAGACTTAGGGGTTGATGGAGGAGAAGCAGCCATGGTGAGTGAGGACTGCCAATTCCAACAAATGGCACTGCTGCAAGAAGAAGAAAACAAAACAAAAATGTGAAACAAACATTTTGAGTTTTTTTTTTATATGCCGTACTTAACCTATTGTAATTACAGGGAAGTTTAGCTTGAAAACAAGCTCTTTGTTCAAACACTACAAACAAATATGTACTGTAAATCCGTTTGACTTCCTTGTGCTGTTTGACTCACATGCAGAACAATCTGTTAACAGCTGCTGATTCCACTTAACAAAAATGTTAATGAAAAACAGGTTGTGGTAGGAGGTTCATTTGCTCGCTAACTGACATGACTGAAGCCACATACAGTAAGTACATCGATCTATATTAGAGTATCGCTATCCACGTGTTATGCAATTGTTTCTCTTGACTGCTGTGTAGGACTCCCCTTGGTCTATTGATAAATCTGGGGTTATGTGTTATTTAAACTGTATACAGGCAATATGTATTAACATGATAAGTGAACTTTTAGTTTATCTCATTTACAATCAAATAATCCTATTCCAAGGCCGCACTATATCCACATTTATGTACAGTAGCTAGCCCCGGCATATACAACCATTGAGGGAAGGAAACACAGCAAAGTATACAGGACAATCTACCATTGTACTGTAGCGTAAGTAAAAACCTATGAAAACAAATTTCCAATCTTGTTGCTATCACTCAAAAGATAGAAACGTTCACAAATACATGATGTATAAATATAAGAGACCCAGGTTCTACAATGGACCTTGATCCTGGAGATGATGGTTCAATGGTCACACTGTCTGTGGAAATGTGTACATTGGATTCCGTACAGTTTCTGCTCTGTGCAATCAATAGAGTCTATTTTCAACGTTCATTCAACTGAGTGGATATTAATTATACCAAAATCTACATCCAATAACATTTTGTAGGCAAAAACTAGCTTTAATATAAGCTGTTCAGTCATCAATGTCTTTCTTAATCTTACACAATATAATTTATAAATCAGATGCTATAGACATGACAGTAAATGAAAATAACGACAACTTTACAAAATACAATTCACAAGGAACAATTTTAAATAAAATACAAATGATGTGGACTTACCTGACATGCCTTGATCCAGTAACCCAGCATCCAACTACAGCACTCATTAGCCACCTCATTATCATGCCGATAATGGTTGAATTGAGTATTGTCATCAAAACATAATGTAGGCTCGAGTTACAACCACTGCCAATTACCAGTCAGAGTCAGTCCTCTGTCAGTGCATCAGTGTTTCCTGTAAAAAGTGTAAGTAAACAGACAGAGTGAAAGTCAAACAAGGAAGTCTCAATCAATTTATTGAGGTTTTTTTTCAAGTATAGCAGCCACAAAATAGTCGTGACAAATTGTCCGTTTCCTTCCTCCATTCTCCACTTAAGTCAGTGTCGGTGGAATGTACAAATAATGACATCAATTAATTAATTGATTACGATCATCATCATGGCAACTGTGTCACTGTCATCACACGATTGTTGTTACACATATTTACTTTAAAAGTTAAATTTACTGACCATATTTGCCCGTGGAACTTACACGATAAAGAATACTTGGGCTTCATCGATGAAATCAAATTGTCCGTGTTTCACTACCTACGCGAATTAATTATCTGCCTGCAAAATGATGAATGTCATCAAATTCAGTCGTACCCGGGCCCACTATTGACTGAATTAAATTTGAGAGTTTACAACTACTATACCGCCCTCAATATGTCAATTATGTCCAGCTAGTGCGCAGGACCATGCACCACACGTGTCGACTGCTCCTGCACTGCAGTCAGTCCCTCCAGTCAGTAGTGCAACGTCCGTTCATCATAACAAATGTCATGAATGTGAAAGACTATTGAGAGTGAGACTATTGTAAGTAAATGATAATTAATTTGTTTTTGTGAACTAGCTTACTGTAATAACCCGGTTATTTTACCCTTTTACCCGTTAATGTAAGTAATTGAATTTATGATGTTGATTTTGAAGCTGTTTTAATCTTTTGGGAAACTATTTGAGTGTTAATCTGAAGTTGTCCGGAAACAGGGCACAAGTGTCAAGTGACTTATTTGTAATAATATTAAATTGTGAAATGTGTACGTCGTCGTACTCGTCCCTCGCACACCTAACATCCTGTCCCATAAACACTATTAGTATTAGTGTACCATGGCTGTACAAAACACAATGTTTGGTGTCAGCGTGGCCATTCCATTTTTACCTGCGAATTTAATAAGTGTCAGAGTGTGGTGTGTGCTTGGCCGAGCTAGCGAGGCGAGCAGTCAACAAGCTAAAGTGCACTCGACATGCCGGATTAACCATACTGCTTCATTCTTTGGATGGGACGTAAAGCCGTAGGTCGCGTGCACTGTAATGTGTTCAAAGAACCCAGGCACACTTATCATAGGGGTTCTTCCACAAGGTATTATCTGGCATGGTTGGCAATTCCATGCGCAAGAGAAAAGAAAAGGAAAATCTCCATTGTGTAAAAAATCAATTTTAAAGCACCAAGAAAACATTCTGTAGAAAAAAATGGCACGGTTCTTTTTCCAAAAATACTACACAAAAAATTGACATCCATGTACGGTAGGCCTATTGTTCTGTTGTATTGTGGAAAATATTGAAAATTCAATTAACTGTTTCAATCTTGTTTATATCTAGATATTCCATGAGTACGCTGCATAACTCAACATGGCTCCTATTGACGTTACAATATTAAAGGTAAATCTTGTACTCTCTGTTACTTTGAAAGGGAGATAATACTTAATAGATCGGATTGGTTTCTGGCTCCCTGTAGGAGTTCAGCTTGACATTCAAAGTTCAGTGCTGTTTGCAAAATGGCAAGTGCAGCAAGGATGTAATGTTGGACTTATTCATTCCCTCGTCAATTCATTTCTAAATATTGTTAGGTATAAAGCATTCTTTTTGTAACTCATTTAGACCCACAATGCAGAGGACTCATTAGACCAATCCATGCTGCAGATGTTTCTGGAGCTATTTTGACAAACATTCCTGGTATCACTATTGTGCTCCATTCACTGTAACCCAAATATAAAATGATCACTATGAAATACTTGTATTTTTGGTCAACAGGTGAATGATCCAAGTCATTTCTGGGCAAAGGAGGTACCAGGACCAAGTATGACACCCCAGGCCAGACAGTTTCTTCTCCTATGCCAAGATATTGATGAGTACTGTAGCTCTGACCAGTTTCACAGTATGCATGTTTACAATGCTAAGAAAGGAATGGTAGGTAGGGAGGGGGTGGGAAGGGTAAAGGGGATGACAAGGGGTTGGCTTCCTTTTCAACATCTTTTTACAGCCGCTTTTATAAGTGAATTGCATTAAGTAGTGAAAAGATATTTTGTTGGTTTTGCTCTAACCATGCTCTAACAGTGCTGTGTGATAAGAACTGTGTGCTCAGTGCTTTCTAAGCCTTGTATGGGAACAAATCCACAGGTTACTCTGGTGGGATTTGAACCTAGAGCAGATGTCTTAACTGCTTGAGCAATAAGAGGGACTTTATAAATGGACAAATGTTCAATTAACAGAAAGATATTTGCAACTTTTTTTCCAGATGACTGATTATTTAAGATTTTGATTGTAATCATTTTAATTTCTAAGGTGTGTCTTGTTAGAAAGATGCAAACTGATCATTGGTACCGAGCTCGAGTCACTAGTATCATACATCGGAAGTATCTGGAAGAGGCTAGGTGAGTTTTAGTCAGCAATTTCTGATTTTTGTTTGAGGTGATGATTTTTAGTGCATGATAGATGGACAGAGGGTTGGTGGTTCAAAAGAGTTTCTTTTTATAAGTGATTTTACTAGATTAGATATACTGGTAAACCAATTGTAAACCTATTGCTCTCTTCCAGTTGTGTTTTATTGGACTATGGAGAATCAATCAGAGTTCCCACTAGCAGGTAAGATATTTTATCTCATCGTGTACTTTGTTTTGTTTTTGTGTGCTGTGAATATTATGCAATTGACTAGGAGCCAAGTTCACAAAGGGCTAGGATTGATCTTAACTGTGTATCACTCATAAAGTGCTAAGCAAAGTGTGATGTCACAATACAAATCACTATGGTGGTATTGGCAACTCATCTTAAGATGAATCTTTGTGCTTTGTTAAATCAAACTCTGTGTTATAGACCACATAGTGGAAAGTTACAGAATTGTTTATACTCTTGATTGTGTTGTAAAATGCTTTGGTATTGCTAAAGATACTTTCAGCTTTGGCAAAATGTTCAAACCTGAACTAATTTTATATATTGATTTATTGGTAAACAAAAATCAAAATGACCACCAGCTGCGTCTGAAAGGTGCACTAAACAATAATCAACACAAAATTACAAAAATCCTATAAAAAATAAGATAGTAAAATTACAATTAAACCAAAACAATTCAGACTAGGTATTAAACATTGAACCAGAGTTTGTGATAAAGAATTAATGTAAGGAAATGGAGACATAACTTGTGTTTAATTATCTGTACCACTCTGTATTTTACTTAATAAGGGTAAGACTGGACATGTTGTGCAGAAGTTTAGAATTGATGTCTGATTTGGAAGATTGGAGGAGCTGTCTGTGATGGTTTGATTTCAAAAGTTCCGTTTCAGAATTGATAAAGTAAAGATGGTTGTATGATCAGATCCAGAGCTTCAGTGTTACTCTATTTCCTTCCAGGTATAATTTAAACCGAACTAATTTTGTTGATCTCATTAGATTGCGTGACATTCCAGCCTCCTATCTGAATGTACCATTTCAGGCGAGGGAGTATGCCCTCTATGGCCTCCTTCCACTCACTCTTAAAGTCTCCTTTGAAGACGATCAAGCAACTATGCAGTAAGTATTTTGTTTGTAAGATTGGACTCTTGATTTATTTATTTTTTGAATGGGAAGTTGCGAATCACAAGACTGAAAACAACAGGCCACTCAAAATGGTGGCTAAAGTGGGAAAGGGTATAACAGACGAGGAAGTCAAAAAGTAAATAAATGACTGTTGATATTGCGTTTGAATTGGGACAGGTTGTAAGAGGTAGGGAAGCAGGATGCAGGTAGTGAATTCCAAAGTAAGGCAGTATGTGGGAAGAAGCTTGATGAGTACCACCGAGTATAAGGATGTGAACTAGATGTAGATTTTAAAAACTTACTTTTGCAAAGCATTGTTTTCTTTCTTTAAAGTTCAACAATGTAAAGCTGTTTATATGCAAAGGAATTACTAGTGTCCTCATTATTACCCCATACTTCTATAGAGAAAAAAGCTGCAAATGTGTGTTTAACAATGGTTTTGATTTATTTCCAGACCAGCCACAAAATGGGACACAGCAGCAGTTGAGTACTTTGAAGAGATGTTGGCAGGTTAGACAAAAACAACAGAATCTAGGTTCTGAGAAGAACTAGGGTTGACAGGGTTTGCTTGTAACTATTTCTAGTGACTAGCCAGTAGGACTAGCTAGCTTGTCAATTAATGGATCTGTCAGCTTTTTCAGCGGTCCATATTTTAAGGTTTCTCTTCAACATTGCCATTTATGTGGAATTTGAAGAATTATGAAAATCCAGTGGTTTACATGTAGCAATTGAAATCAATAAACTAGCAAGTCGGACCGCTTGGATAGAATTTTGACTGGTCCTCAGGCATTTGGCCAGCGGACCACTAATAAGGTAAGCGCTGGTTGAGATGACGTCATGTATTGGAATTTGAAACAGTAAACTGTTCTTATCATCAGTAAGTTTATCGTCTAATTGTTTGTATTTTAGGCTTGATTTGTTTTGAACATGATTAGTGTCCTGTTTTTGTTTTCCCTTAGGTAAACCAGCCAAGGTTGATATCCACCATACAAGAGAGGATGATGTATCTCTGGTCACACTCTATGTCAGTGTGGATCTACAGCAGGTACACTTCAGATCATCTCTCAATGTCTTATGCACTGCTGTCTCTGAATAGATCATCATAAAGCTTCTTCCAACAAATGTGACGGAAGTTGCAAAATGAACACCATTATGGCTTTAGGAAAGTCACATTCTAACACGCAGTTGAAGTTTAATTTACAATTACTGGTTTTGCAGACAAAGGAGCATAATCTAAGAGCAGATAAGGTAAGAAACTAGCTGTGTTAGCAGACTAGAGACTATGTGTTGATATTTGACTGGAATGATTTGTTATCTTCAGGTGAATATGAATAAGGAATTGCTGAAGCTTGACTATGCAACTACAGGAGATGTATCTTTGCTTCTTGATGGTGAGTAAATAAAAGAACAAACCACGGCATGGTTTCATAAAGCTGTTAAGCACAGAAGGTTTTGCTAATAGCAGAAACTGGGTTACCAGCTAAAACAATGTGTAATATACCAAGCTTAAGAATTGTTATGTGTTCTGTGGTCATTAGGTGCAATTTCCCTTACACCAGAGAAAACAACATCACCAAGAGAGTCTAGTACAAGACGGTCTATGTCTCCAAGCAGCGGATCTGATGTCCAATCTACAACAGACAGCCGGAGTGTCTCCAGTCCAAATACACCTCCAGTGGCTTCAGATTCAGACAGACTAGGGTTAAATTCAACAACAACTTTGGAAGGAGCCTTTGGTCTGTCTTCTCTGAAACACTCACAGCAAGGTCAGCCTTCAACCACATGCCCAAAGCAACTGCTATCTCACATGATGGCAGCTATGGATAATACAAAGACAAAGAAGACTTTTGAAAATTCTCCACCGGCCAGAAATCAGTCCCCACAACCACTCACTAAGCTATCTTCCCCAAGGCTGCCATCAGCCAGAAACCAGTCTCCTCAATCACTCACTAAACCATCTTCCCCAAGGCTGCCAGAAACACCTGCAGGTCAAACCTCACCTGACATTAAACAACAAACAAGAGAAGCGTCTGGTCTGAAATCGGAAACACCGTCATCAATCAATGTTGTACAGACCAACAAGTCAGGTGCTACAAGGCTTCCCTTTGCAGTTGGAGGGAAATTCTCTCTAATGCCAGAGGAAATGGATTCTCTAATGCCTGGAAGACTGGTCGGCCCACCTGCAGTTCTACGTAGTGCAAGAAAGAAAGAGAAAAGGTTATTGTTTATCTCTGTCTGAATATTATTGGGTTTTACCCTAACACTGATGTATGTAAAGCACTGTATACTCAGTACTTTCCTGAGTCCTGTAAAAAAGACAAGCAACAGGCATGTTACTCGGGTGGGAGCATGATCAATTTGGACTAATTCTTATATAATATCTTGTTAGCTCTATAGACCACTTCTCACAGTTGTCATTTCTACAGAAACACGTACATTTATGACATGTACACGTAGTATGCCATCCAGCATTACATTTTATGTGTTGTGGCTGAGCGGTTAGAACATTGGACTCAAGTTCTGTTGGCTGAGTCATCAGGGTGTGGGTTCGAATCCCCGTCATGACACTTGTGTCCTTAAGCAATACACTTTACTATAATTGCTTCTCTACACCCAGGGGAATATGGGGGTACCTGTGAGAGCAGAGATGGTTCTTGTGATGATTTAGCTTGATGCGCTACGGCAGCACAGGCTGTATACTCCACAGGGAGCTGAGATGGTTTAAGAAAGAAATTAATGGCCCAGTACCAGGGGTAATAATGTATGTAAAGGCATTGAGAGTTCTCCCCAAACTGAAATGCGCTCTATTACTACAAAGTAATAATAATAATATGACATTCTATAAGTCTATAAGAACGTCATATTATTATTATTATTTTGTAGTGCATGTTCGTGCGCAGGTCTAGTAACAAGTGTGTGGTATGCGGGTGTAAGTACTCCAATGTGGCAAGTGATCAAATAATGACGTCATCTGAGAAGGCTGTATAGGATTCAAAAAAAATTTCTGCAAAAACTGATGTTTGATCCAACAGGAAAAGCGGCTTCTCATCAGATCCAGATTATTACAACTCCTCCTCTGATGAACCCACTCAGTATATGACCCCAGTGATGCCAGCATTCAAGGTCATAGGTCAAAGGTCAGTCTTTTTATTGATAGCAAAAGTTGTTGTGCTAGTAGCATTTCTAAAAGTGGTGCAAAAAACAATTTTGTAAAATGTCCAAGCAACATACTACTTCTCTTGTTTGTAAACTTCAAAATATGAATTTTTTGAAATGTTGAAGCTAGCTACTCCTAAGCAAGTCTGGGATCACGAGTCTCTACACAAAGGTAATCTGTAGTTTTACTTTTACAATATTCAATTTTAGACTTTTGTCTTAAGACCTCTGTCTTATTTTTAATATTTGAATTGTTGTCATTCCCTTTCTTTGTCAATATTTACATTATTTCTTTCAAATTATAATATTTTTTTCTTGGGTGTGTTTACAACAGACTTTTGAATCAAATGACCTCTGGAAGTAGAAGATCTCTGTCCACCATGGAAAACAGGTGCATCATCAATTAGTACCGAAGAATTCGTGTGTACTAATCCATGGAGAGAGACCACCTAGACCCATGTTTACCATTGAAGAGTCATATTTCCCTGAAGCTATACTTAAGGTAGTAATGTCTAACAATTACCTTCAGTAATAAAAAGTAAATTTACTTGTAAAATAAGTGTCAAACCTCACTTTCAGTAATTTCTGTGTTAATAGACCCTTGCACTAGCCGCCATCGATGATGAAACATGCACGCGCAAAAGGCATATTGGCTGAGAGTTTTGCGCAGCGCATACACGCGTGCACGTTTCTATTGTTTTTCATCAAAGATTGTGGTCATGACATCATGTGCAATCCATCTATTTGCCAAAGTGTGCTCATTCAGCTGTGAAGCCTATTTTTTATTTGTAAACCATCTTCTTCATTCATTTGATCGACTGATTTGTTTCCTTGTGCAGAAACTTACCAAATTTGGTTATCAGGGCCCTAGTGCCATCCAAGCGTACTCCTGGCCTTCCATTCTCAGAGGGAGGGATATGGTGGGTATATCTGCCCCCAGGACTGGGAAGAGCTTAGCATTCCTATTGCCATTAATTGCACAGACAATGCAGCCAACGACATACTCTTCATTACCGCCAGGCAATGGGGTGAGTACAAACAAAAGTCATGATCTTACTTTTGTTGTGTAACCCTCAAGTAGACTTGATTGTAGTTTCAGATGAATTTCTTGTCAAATAAATGTTTTAAAGTTGGCGTTTGAAAATTATGAAACAAAATTCACATCCCCGATGCATTACTTACCAATTTAGGACCAACAGATGTCCACATTGCAGAATCTTTATTCTTTGCGAGTACATCCACAATGTTTATTGTAGCATGTGTGGATCTTAGATCAGCAGATGTCCACACTTCAACTCAGCTGAAGTTACATATTCGTTCCACCAACCTTTGAATGATTTTCTTTTAGCCTTTGGTGATCGTTGTGTGTCCAAGATGGCGTAAAGCAGCTGAGGTATATGACCAGTGTAAGAGATTTCTGCCATCACAACGAGGTAGTAAAGTGATCTTAATTCATGGTGGTGGGTCAGAGGAAGATCAAGAGGTATGTGAATGTAATGGGAGGGGGGACTGTTTTATTCCATCCTGGTGTGGCATGAAGGTCTCTTGGTTATGTTGAAAGGCTTACCGGTTATGTCAGACTTCCCTGCTGGGAATAAGTGAGTTTTCAAGACGGATCAAGAGGTGAATACCATCTTGGGACACTTGATTCATCCTACCATATTGTGATTTGAGGTTGTCTTATCTTTGTTTGACTAGGTTCAGTTGATGAGGGGATGTAGTGTATTAGTTGCACTTGATTTGATCCTATCATATATTGATTTAAACGTTTTCTTTTCTTTGTGTATTAATTAGGTTCAGTTGATGAATGGATGTAGTGTACTTGTTGCTACTTTGCCTTGTTTGCTCAGAATGATTAAAGGTGATCATGCCAGCCTTCAAAGACTTTGTCACCTGGTAAATACTATTCAATCTTTGTCATAAAAAATCCACCATTATTTTACAAAATATGGCCTGTTATTTAAGAGAAATAAGTGCCATGACTCTGAAGTTGTTATTAATATAAACATAAATATTTAAAATATATGTGTATATATTTGTTGTTTGATGTGTTGGAGTTTTCTTGGAATTAAATTTGCAAGTGTGTAATGATTGTGTTCTTCTGCCCTGCTTAATGTCCTACTTGTCTTGAAATCTTCCTACAGGTCTTTGACGATGCAGACATTCTTTGTGAAGATTATACATCAGAGGTAAATCATTCTTACTTCAGTTGAATATATCTGCTTCTACATCTTCCAATATAACAGCACTCTCATCGTCTTAAAGAAAGCTTACCTCCCTTAACAGAGAGGACCTAAGTTGGTAACAAAGCAACTTTGTCAACACTGTTATATGTCTCTACTTGTAGCCAGTATAATGATACAATATAGACAGTTAAAGTATTGTGTGCTCAAATGTTAGACCCTGATAAAGTGCACAATTTTATTCCTTCACATGTTAAAGCAATGTAAATTGAAATCCAAGGCTTAATCATTTTCAACGTTTCGTTGTCTTTTCCATTTTGTGTTGTGAGCAGGTGAAGCAGTTGATGAGTGACTACGGTTCTACGTTATGTATGAGCAAAAGTAACCAACGTACTGCACCAAGACAACTTGCTCTGTTTGCATCACAATGGACCATGGCATTGGGATCATTCGTAAGGAGCTACATGTCAGATCCTATCATTGCTTGTACATTCCCTCTAGAGGCAGCAGTCTATGCAAGAGTTCGTCAGGTCAGAATGAATGTCTTGCTTCTTCTTATTGTACACCATAAAATGACCTCTTACATTCAAATGACCAAGTCATTGTCGTGATTTGGTTTTTGACATCAAATTTGTAGAAAACACGACAGCAAACTTTGATAAAAGAATGAAAATGTGATGAAGAGGTTTTTAACTAGTTGTCTAACCGCTGATGCCTGGTTCTTGAAAAGTTTACATCCAAAACCCTGTAAAAGTTGAGAATAAATTTGACAGTTTAGCCTCGGGTCACCTCGAACACTGCGTTGAATTTCTATCCATGTTGAGCACTGAGTAGCTCCTCGCGTAAGTTCTGAATTTGCACGCTTAATTTTCAGACTATTGCTGGCAAGGTTCAAAGTAGCGAGTGCCAAATATGCGACCTACCAACTCAAGTTGGGCCGGGAAATTTGTGCGCTCCACGCAATCATCTGATAGCTCCCTCTTTTGACTTAATAAGTTCATGTCATGTTTACTCACTTCCAACTATGTATATATCGCACGTTTAAGTATGGCCATGTGATCTCCTCTGGACCAATCAGAGTGGATGAATTGTCCCAGGTATTTATGAATTGCCAATATTAATTTAGAGCAATGTTGTATTATTTGACACTGTCTTCATGTTTGTAGGTTGTGTTGAAAGTTGAGCCAGGTGGTAGAGCATCTCTTATCAGATCACTTCTTGAAACAAGAACAGGACGAGTAGTCATCTTCACTAATGAAAAGGAAGATGCACAAAAGCTTCAACAGGTATGTTTAATAAAACATGAATGCCTCTTGAGGCCAGGTCACTCATGGCAATTTGTTCAGGCAACTTGGAGGCAACCACTTGCACTGTATGCACAAAGAACACTTCGGCAGTACAAGAGACATTCCTCTAGCTGTAACTAACTTTCCCCAAGAAAATAATGAGAAATTGAAATGAAGGTTTTCTTATTGGAGATTGCCTGGAACTGCCTGTAAATTGCCTCATGTGACATGGCCTTTGCATACCTAATTGATTAACCTCTAATTAAAACTCAAGTTTGCAGTTTTCTCAAATATCCCAAGAGGTGAGCTTTAGATGTTTGTCTTCAAGAGATGAGTTCCTATGGATGTTGTGTCTTGAATCAGTTATTTGTTGACTGTTCCTTGAGGCAAACAATGCAGTGATAATACTTGGATTGACTGATTGTTTTACAGCTTCTTCTGAGTGGTTACTGCTATTACACACTACTAGCTTTCAAGGATATGCCGAGACATCATCTAGAGGCAGTCATGAAAGAATGGCATACAGAACATAAACAAGACTCTCTGCCAATTTTGGGTGAGTAGTAATCATTGATGTATGATGATGAGGAGTAGTCTGTTACTGACTGAGTGACTATTGGATTGTCAGCCTTATCTTTGTTGTTATGAGACTTCTGTAGTATTTTCTTGAAATCGTCTTTCTTCTCTTCACCTTCCGTCCATGTCTGGTTGCAGTTTGTACCGATGATGCCTGTCAAGACTTGGGTATCACTGATGCCAGTACAGTTGTCCATTTTGACTTCCCTCCGTCTAAACAGAAGTTTGGTCAACGTCTTAGCACAATGATGGACCATTTTTCATCACAGCTTGAAGTGGTAAGAAGATCCGTGTTGTGGTTCAGTCAGACAGGGATATACTGTAAGTCATCATGGGATGCTGTAACCATGCAGTCCAGCCAAAGAAATGAACTTGTTGATATGGAATGGACAAGTTCATCAGAATTTAGTTTAATTTTGGGTCGAACAAAGAAAAATTTACAAGAGCGGGATTTGAACCTGCAACCTCCGGATTAATGTGCTGGCGCTCTGCCAACTGAGCTATCTAGTTCTAATGTTGGTGGTCTCCCTATTTTGTCAATATCTTTGTTCGGGGTTGCCAGTCAGAAGACATTCAACCTGGGTTTAGTTTGTTAACAAATTTAAATTTAAGAAGTAGCTGTTGCGGAGATGACGTTGCCAGCTTTCCTCACAGAATAAGTTTTGACAAGACAAACAAACTTCAACATAACCATTTATAACATTAGTCCTAATGAATTATTTGAATGTCTTTCCTTACAGAGTAAGGTGTCAGATTGCAAGTCAATTCTTCTCATATCCCAGGAGCACACATTGCATACCCTGGACTTGTAAATCTTCTGAACAGGTGCAGTTTTACTATACCTACCTTGCTGAAAGTGGAAGAGGCCATAATGGTAAGTTTATTCTGCATTCTTAGCATATACCACTTTGTAGATAGAGGTGTTTGAGATATGCAAATGACTGAGGGGAAATCTAACTGTAGTACTTAAAGATCGGTCATGTAGGTATTAATTGTTTAGAAATGATGTGCAACCTGGACACCCTTGGTTTCATTTAAATATGACTTTGCTGATACTGGCGATATGGTGTTTTTTTTCTTGTGTGTAGGAGAAGGAAATGAGCAAGAAATCCAAGTCTCTTTGTCATCAGCTCAAGACGTTTGGGAGGTGCAGGTAAGTATCTTAGCAACCAAACCAAATGACTCACACAATGACAGCAACATTGGTAGGTTAGACATGTTAGAAGTGTCCAGTTTAAGAATGACTGACATGTCACAGTATCGTCAGAATGAAGTTTATTTTATGACGCCCCTCATGTTGTGATTCATTGATTCTGTAGATATATTTTTGAAAAGAAACATGTGTTTTTTTAGTGATTTAAAGGAACATTACAGAATCGGTTTTTGGTAACAAAACAGTTGCTGGCAGTGTAAGCACTTTATGTAATCCACCATATACATAAACTGACAAACCTGTAGAAGTTTGAGATCGATCGGCCATCTGGGTCACGAGAAAATAGTGAAAAACCGATTACACATTTGCATGAAATCATATAGATTCAACAAACGAATAAAACGCTCACTGAGCGATAAACTCCAATCGGAAAATTAGTTTATTCATTTCTCATCAAATATGGCATTTCAGACAGAAATATTTCAAGGGATGTTTTCTACTATCATCATCATTAGACCGTGTAAGTTTGATGTAAATCTGTGATCAAAAAGTATATTTTACAAGTTTTTATTTTCTTACCAATTCTGTAATGTTCCTTTAAGTAATACAGTTCTCATGTGTTCAGTCAAGGAAGTTTACCAGTGTGGGATAAGCAAAATATTATTTTGTTTTGTAGGGATGAGAAATTCTGTACAGGTCGTCATCAGGTGTTTTCAGATGTAGATACGCCTGGTTGCCAAGCTAACCATATTCATCTACCACCATCAGGTATTGTGAAGGTGAGTTGACAAGTGGATTTTCAACTGAAATCTTTCATTCTTGAATTTATCAAGTCATAAAGGTGAATTATGCCTCTGTCTGGCACCCTCGAACAAAGATATTGTCAAAATAGGGAGACCACCAACATAGGGCTAGATAGCTCAGTTGGTAGAGTGCTGGCATGTTAATCCGGACGTCGTTGGTTCAAATCCCACTCCAGTCAATTTTTCTTTGTTCACCCCAACACTTTTAAATTTTGTTATTCTCTTTCTATGACTACATTCATCAATGTGCTTTTACCAAATTTAAAAAGTAGTTTACTATAAGGTGGGTTAGTGTTCATCATGTTAATGAAATGCTTAATAAAAATCTTGACCAAACTTTTTTTTACAGATTTTAGTCACACACGTTGTAGACGCTTCAAACTTCTATGCTCGTATACTGGAATATCGTAGCACTGAAGCCAGTGTTGTTCTTGCCCTGCCAACTAAACATCTTAACCTTGCATTTGACCTTGCTTTGTGGTTCAGTGATGCAAACCACAAGGATTTATGTAGTTTCCCTATGGCTGGTGACCTTTGTGTGATTGAAGATGGGCAGCATGTCTACCATAGGGTTAGAGTGCAAAGGTCAAAGAGGGCAGGAAGTTCAATGTTTGAAGAGGAAAAAGAGGTGGGTTAATGTTTCCTAACTTTTTATTTTAATTCAGTTACTTCAACTGAGAAATTTGCCATCATAAACAGTCATAATTTTCAAAAGTTTTATGGTTCATTTATTAACCCTTATCGTCCCAAATCCTTCCATATCCTCTTTGCCAAAATGAAGGATTTAGAAGGACTGGGGCCAGTGGGCCCAAATAACAATTGCTTACCAGTGGGTCATCAGGCATTCCAATCTTATCCAAGTCCAATTAATTTGGTGTAGTGACATAGGAGAGGAGGATACGGGAGGGTTGAGGCCACATGTAGACAAAAAGGCCCAGGGAGTAAGGATCCATTATGATCAGAATGTGATTGATGGTTAGCTTACTACCTATTGTATTTGACAGCGTTGTTTGTGTACTAAGATGGTTCTATGTTGGATGTCTCATGTTAGGGACTAATAGTAGTAATGATAATACAGAGCATTTATATAGTGCTCTAACTAACCAGAGAAAATAACAACAAGCAAACGGAAGACTAATATAAACAGAATGAGCATTAACACATCAGAAGTAAATTGTGAACTTGCGGGTACAAACCATGTGTGAAATCTCTTTTAGGAGGAGTGTTGGCTCTGAAAAGAGCGGGTGTGGTCTGGTCTCTCAGAGCCAACACTCCACCCACAAGGGATTTTACACATGGTTGTACCTGTATCTTTACAATTTACTTCTTATTCTCCACACCATGCAAAGCTTCAAACATCATTTATTAAGGCATCAATTAAACAAGTGAGTTGTGAGAGATTTTTTGAAAGCTGCTAGTGAGTTTGAGTGGTGGATACTGTAGGGTAAATTGTTCCAGAGTTTTGGGGCAGCAGTGTGGAAGCTTTTGTCCGCAGTGGTAGTAAAGAGGAATATTATGAGGGACTGATGAAAAAATCCCCTGTCCATTGGCATTTATGTCAAGGCCCATAGTGAGCAATATCCTTATCATATTCCTTGTTTCCTCTGTTCAGGTTCAATATGTTGACCATGGAAAGAAAGAGCGGGTACCAGTCAGTAAGCTTCTGAGTCTACCTGATCATTTATCCATCATACCTCATCAGGTAAGACTTCACTGTCTAGAGGAATGAAGTCAATCTCATAGCCATTTCTTGATAAATAGAGTAAGATGGTTTTCTTTATGATTTATCTTCAGGCTGTTGAAATAATTGTATGTCGGATTAAACCACTGGATGGAGATACAGAGTGGACAACTCAGGTATGGAATACAAAATAAATGACAGAGAGTAGATAATCTGACACAGTGTAGTAACATTGAAACATTGATTTGTAATAAGTTGCAATCAGATTTTTGGATTCGGTATGTCTTGAAATGACACTCGGCTGAATTTGTCTTTAATATGAATCCCTAATGGAAGCTGCCTTAAGATTCTCATGATAGCATTTAAGATTTAACTCATGGTGTGTTGTTGCCAAGTGGTCCATTGCATTGGACTCAAGTTCTGATGGTTGAATCATCGGAGTATTGGTTTGATTCCCTGTCAGGTAACTTGTGTTCTTAAGCAAGGCACTTAACCATAACTGCTTCTCTTCAGGTGTATATATGGGAACCTGAGTGGGCTGAGACAGAAATGAGCTGGATTAACCCACTGGTGCAAATTTAGGCATCTTGGGGCTGTATGCTCCCAGGGAGTTTAGAAGGTTTGAGGAATGGTCCAAGTATACCAGATGAATAGGGATATTAATGTTGTAAAGGGCCTTGATCTAGCTACTAGGATATGTGTGCTATGTAAGAACCGATTATTACTATTATTATTATTATTATTGTTTACTTGTTTTCCAGGCTGGATTCTTTGTCCACAACAAGATTCATGATAAACAACTAGAAGGGAAGATTATTCTGAAGTAAGTAAGATCTGTGGTGTCTTCAGGATGAGAGTAGTTTAGTTCTGAATGTATGGATTCTTAACAATGCATTCTTATGCAATGTGTCATGAGCCCAGAACCTTTACTTTATGTAGTGGAACCAACTCCCACTGACCGTCAAATTGTCCCAATCTATCAAAACATTCAAGATGTACATAAAGTTTCTCTTGTACAAACAAGCTTACTCTCTTACATTTGTTTCTTCCTCAATCACCATGAGTAGCTGTCTAGGTAGACACAGGCATTTATTAAATGATCTTTATTAGTAGCAGTAGTACTATAGTTCCTCTCTGAATTGATTGCTCCCAGGTGATTTATTAAATTGTTATTTTTGGTGTGGGTGTCATGGTCGAGTGGTCACCGTACTCAAGCTCTTGTGTTTCTGATCAGCAGAGTGTGGGTTCAAGTCCCAGTCTTGACACTTGTGTCCTTAAGCAAGACACTTAACCATTATTGCTTCATCCTTTGGATGGGACGTAAAGCCATAGGTCCCGTGTGTTGTGTAATGCACATAAAAGAACCCAGTTACACTTATCGCTAAGGGAATGGGTTTGCCGCAGTGTTTCTGGCAGTGGCTGCTGAATGCACCGCAGCACCCTGTAAACCCTACATGAATGGGTCTCATAATTTAAAAACTGCAAAACCTGGAAAAAAATATTAATAAGCACTTGTAGATGTCGCAGTTAAAACGCTATATAAAAACTAGTCATTATGTTTCGATCACACTTATTTTAAAAACATGCTGCCATTTTGTTTTTTAAATATAACACTTGTATTATTTATTAAAGTACCAATTTCAATTAAGTAGAATAATTGAAACAGGTTTTTGAGCTTACACCTTAAAGTAGCGTTGTTGATTTGTTTGCTAGTTTGGACAACACCCTGTGGATTGACCCTCTAGTACAGCGTGTTCATCTACCAAGCCTCAAGACAACTGTCAATATTCACAACATTAGACAAGAGTTACTTGAAGAAGGCTTTGCTGAGGATAATCCAGAGGTTTGTTGATCCATCTGTACCTTGCTTTCTGTCTGTCTGTCTGTCTATTTAGATACATTCTCAAAATGTTGAATGATTTTAAGGAGAGGCAGTTGCACAGCATTGTAGTACTTGATTTCCTGGCTTGTGTGAATCTCTATTTAAGTTGGTTGGTTATAGTCTGACCATAGAGATGGGACAAGGAAGGAGTTGCAAGTTTCTTACTTCTGAGGAAACATGATCATTGCCGCTAATACCTTGCTGTCATTTGCTTTTGTCAATCGTATTGTGATCGCAGACGCAAACATCCACTTTGCGGTCAGTCAACTATTCAGAGCAGCGCAGTGTATTCTGGGTAATCAGCATACGCAGAACCCCAAACCACTAGTTCTGTTCAATGAAAGCCTGACAGGAAAAGAATGTTTTCATGTCTTAAAATGTTTGGATTTGTGATTTGGAGTTGGCCACATCATCGATTGACTTCAATCTAGAAAATCCATTAAATCTTTTTTAACAAAAGTCATAAATACATGAATTTTGAAGATTTTGTGTAAATTTCCTGAACTTTGATTGATTTTTAAAAAGCATCAAATTGATTGATAACTGTCCTTAAAATCTTTGTGATTACGTGCATCATTACGAAGCTTGACTGTGCATGCAAAGAAGTCTTATTCAATACAACATATTTACTCAATTATTATGGAAAATCTTGCAGCGAAATGATGTCAGAAAATATGAAATAGCATTATTCAACGCAGGGCACAAATGAGCTATGGTTTACCATCCTAAAATGCAGGGTTGCACAACCTGCACAGAGGGTCCATTCTATTTAAACAGCCCATGGTTCAAACTCCTTCCATGGTCCTATCTCTATGGTCTGACTTGTTACTCTGAATAGACTCTTATAGAATGAAAACTCTTTCATATCAAACTCTTTGATTGTCCAGCTCATTGTGGATTTGATTTCTTTAGTTTGATGTTTTTTTGCATCATTTTTTAACTCCATACAATCAAAGTTTTGAATGATTATTTTGATGGTGTTTTATTTTAGCATATTGTCAACTTGAGAAAGAGGTGTGAAGGACGATTGACCCTCCCCGACCTGGTCGTTCCGTCTGGTCAAGAGTATAGGTAAGATGGCTTACACTCAAAGCTGAGATTGTCATAATTTGTTATTCTATTATGATTACCCAAACAGTCACATCAACAAAGTCTTTCTATTACAATCTTCGGCTATCAACTCGTGCTATTTAACTACATTTAATATCCATCAGTTAATTACCAATATGGAGTAAACAAATGAAATATTCAACTTGTGAGTATTTGATCGAAATGTCTGTTTTGTAATTAAGCAACTTGTTTAGCTTTAATGACAAACAATGCTAACTTCCTTCTTGGATAGCTTGTGTTAAAATGTAAATTTCCATTTTTTCTTTCAATATAAAGCTTGAATTTCTCTCAGTTTATGAATTTCATTTCAAAATCGTTATATGTTATTCCAAATTATTTACATTAATGCTTATACTATCTACGATCCACCAAACACCGAGTCATGAAATACCAATCCAATACCAGCAACCAACCCTCGGCTGTTGGGTCTTGTTATCCAAAATGAAGCAGAGAAACAGTCAGAGTCATTTTACAGATGAATTTATAGGCTTTGTCGCAATCATCATCATTCCAGGTACCAGACAAGCTGTACATGATAGTACAGTGCACATCCACACCGCCACTGGGTTGTTGAGTCAACCAGTTCTCATAATCCTTCTTGCTTCCATCGGTCCAAATGAAGACATCTTCTTGAGCCTTGTCAGTATAGCCGATCCATAATCCATCAAACACACCGTCCTTGTATGGATTAGCATTCCTTATAAACTCATTCTCTTCTTCACTGGTTATTGATACAAGATGAGCCGAACCATGAGATGTTGAGAGTTGTTTGCAATGAGACTCAGCCCTATCATGGGATGTCTCTTCATCAATAAACAGATAACAATTGTTACCGTTAGATACCCAGTTGCTAGGGCATGTGACATAACGGTCTTGCTGACTCTTGATAGTTGCTGTACAGGATTGTGAAGTTACTGCCAGATTGAAGGGCAATAGTGAAATCCATATGTATGCCAGTAGTGTAACAGCCATGTTCAATCAATCAATCAGTGAACATTTATAAAGCGCCTAAATCAAAGGTTTGTTCAAAGGCACTGAGGCACAGAAGAAATAAACAAGTCATTGATGGTAAGCCTTCTGAAACAAGTGGACTTTCAGAAGTGTCTTAAATGTGTTGAAGGATGTTGTGTCTCTGATGTGATGTAGAAGTTTATTCCAGGGCAAAGGATAGGGTTGTTCCTGTGTAGACAATAAATGTAGACTTGACTGGTTAGGTGCAATTCGTGTCAGAATTGGAGACAAATTGAGTTGCTGCAGTTGCTTAAGTACAGTTGAATTTTCTCCATGTGCATTAGAGCAGTAATGGTTGCTTAATGCTTCGACATCATTGGCTGTACACTCAGGCTGTTACTTGTCTCCATTTAAAGATAGGTACTTCAGAAGAATGAATAAAACACTTATTGTGAAGGTCGTTGTGCTTCAAGTATCATTGAGTATCGAGTCAATTATCTCACTGTAGAAAATATACAAATGTATTCCCATTATTCAGGAGAGCATTGAGTTGGGGTTGTGTAGCAATTGAGACTTGATTTTTATATGTCATGATTTTAAACTGAGAAATTTAATTAAGAGTAGAGTGTTCTTATGTAAAAATCTTAATCTTAGTACTGGATGATAACCAGAGAAGTGGTTTCTGTCCATAACCTAAGTGCTTAATGCTGCTTTGTCAATAATAGTTCACACTTAATGGTTTCAGATTCCATTGAAATATTTCCTCAATTCGTAATCTTCATTTATATGTGGTTGGTTGAGATAGAGTGACCTTATTAGACCCTATGGTAATTGTTTGCTGTTAGTGGTTTATTAAGATAATGATTTTTGTTCTGATAGTTTTTATGTCCTTGGAACTAAATGGTTTTCTCTGTGGTTACACAATCCTTAAAACCACTAGTGAAAAATCATATCAACATATCCATCTGTTCCTGGGTTCACTTATTGAGTTTATTTTGGATATAATTAAAAATAAGAAAATAAGCTGTGAGTTTGGTTGATCTGAGATTTTCCATTTAGTGTGAATCATGACCCAGTGTTTTTGTAGTTCCAGTATGACTTTATTTCTAGTCCTTTTTATATTTGAATATAATTTCTTATTAAAAGCTGCTAGGTTCTGTACACTGTGTCTTAAAAAACACAGTGTACAGAACCTTGCAGCTTTTCTATCAGCAGTTTTCTTTTTGTTCTCCTTTTGGTTGTGTTAACTATTTTAGAATCCAGCCTATCCTACCGCCAGATCCAATCTATCTCAAGATATCTGATGACTTCTACACAGTGTATGTTTCTTCTGTACATACTCCAGGTTGTCTGTATATACAACTAGCCAGCTATGCTAAAAGGTAGGATTACAGTCATAATAAACATGGAGAGGAAATTGCCGTTTTGTACAAACACGTAGTTGCAGTTTCTTTTGACATAATGTAAATTTGATCACTCCTTTTTTATTTTGTGTTATGTGTTTCTTTATTGAAACCCAAATGAAACAAAATGTGCTATTTTGAATTTATATTGACACTGTGAGCAAATTTGTTAAAAGACTTTTACTTTCACTGTATCTCACTTGCTCTTGTTTTCATCTTGTTTATATATGTTTCTTTTGTTAGTGTTTTTGTGGATTTTTTGTTAGTTGCAACCTAGTCATTGATATTTTGTAATGCAAACAATTGTCTGATTTGTTTAATAGTTGATTTGTGTACATGTTTAACCCACAAGTACTCATTGATGCAGTAGACTTAATTGATGTGGTAATGTTTTGGATCTGAATATGCAGTCTTCCATTTGTAGTATTGTTACCTGGTTACTGGACTGGTTGTTTCAGGCCAAGGTTATTTGTTATTGTTTTTTATAAATATTTTGTATTTGTCTTGGCTTTTATAATTTCAATTTGTGTAGCACTTTGGGATCCAGTCATGGATGTGAAATGTTTCTTAATCACAAATCAATTTTTGTGTTTTCTGACTCGGAATAAGCTTTTGTTGTTTGTTGTAATCTTTACAGACTGGACAAATTGATGGAGGAAATCAATACTAAATGTCAGTCTAATAAGACAGCGCCCTCTCAGCCCAAAGACTGGCAACCTAAAGTAGGTGAATTGTGCCTTGCCAAGTTCCATGAAGATGGAAGGTAAGGAAGTGCTAAGAAATGGGTTTCACTATGATGAGCTTGAATCTTATATTCAGATTTTAAATTGTGTTGTTTTTGTGATGTGTTGTTAACTGGAATTGAAATGTTGTTATGCAGATAATTTTTTGCAAATGTTAATAAATATTGATATTGGCATTTCAACATGTCTGCTGTTTGATTCTAGATGGTATAGAGTAAGTATTAGAGAGATCTCAGATGAAGGAAAGTATGAAGTCTTCTATCTAGATTATGGAGATCAAGAAGAGGTTTCAAGGGATTGGATACAACCTGCATGGAATTATATTCTCCAGGTATAGCATTGATTTTGTATCTGATTAAACTAAACTAAATGTACTTTGTACTTTGTGGTGGAATGTCAACTTTCACTTGAGATATTGTTGCGGTTACTTAAAGGTATTATAAAGGACTGGTAGAGCTGACAAAATAGTCGCAGACATTGTTCATGTTTTCTTGTGTGATCAACCTTATACATGAAGTAACAAAACTGGAAATTTTGGCTTAATTCCGTTGTTTGAGTCAGGAAAAATAAATAAAAACCATGTGAAATTTTCAGTATGTAGACACATTCTTAATTTTGGCTGATTTCGGTTGTTACAGCCAAAATTAAGATTTTTCTTGAATACTACTTTATTTAAGAGGGAAATGTTTCACAGAAAAATGGTTCTAGTATGAATTTCATAATCAGTAAGCTTTCAGACTAACACAAAACAGTAATGTTTTTATCCTTACGAATCCTGTATAATACTTTTAAAGGATTTGTAGTAAAGAGCTTCCAATGTCTAATTGTCAGGATGTATAATGATTGATTGTTATTGTCATCAAGATGTCTCTATGTCATTCATAATTCACATCTCTCTTAGCCATGTATGCACACTTCCAATGTTCCATCTCTATTTCTATTTATTTCCAGGTACCATTTCAAGCTATCAAGTGTAGTCTAACCAACATCCGTCCTCATCAAGGTGCTGATTGGACAGACGATGCTGGAGATGCATTATGGGATATGTGTTCTGACGGAGACGACAAGAAATCACTGATGGTTAAAGTAAATCAGTGACTTAGATTCCTCTTCTTATTGTAACGAATACATTTTTAAATTGTGCACTTTTTAGAAGTTTCTTTATAGATGAAAATTAGCAGCGCATACATTACTTATTTGTGTTTGAATGCGTGGTAAAACAAGGAATCCAGCAAACTCCTGATGACAATCAAACAGAGCAAACTCTTCAAATTGTTGAGTATTCATTCTTCTCAGAGCCACACACATTCAAAAGAGAGAAGTTTTACTGTGTCACCTCAAACCTGTAAGTTCAGAATGTTAGCCCACCTTAGTTGTGTCAAGAGTGATGAGAACAGAATGAAGATAACAACAATGTAAATTTGGTTGTTTTTCCCCCTAGGTGGTATCTGAGAGGAAACAAGATGCAGAGTGCATCCAATATGAGATTGAACTCTTTGATACTAGCAGTGAACGAGACATTGTGATTGGCCAACAGCTTGTATATAATGGTCATGCATCTGGCAACGAGTCATTTCTAGAGGTCAGTGGGTAAAGGTCATCATAATCTGATTGGCTTGTTCATCTCTTGCTATTTCATGTAGACTGTGTTCATCCAATGTATCCCTCCTAATGCATTCATCTGTATGTCTTGCTGTTCTTGTCCATATTGTTCATCTTCTTCTTTGTCTGCCTCTTCTCCTTTTCCCTGTCCTTGGTTGCGATTCCATTAGTCTTGTTGTCCATGTGTTGTTTGTTCTTCAGGCAGTGTGTCCAGCCCATCTCCATTTAGTCTGTTTTATTGTTCTTATCATGTCTGTTACTCCAGTTGCATATTTCTGCACATCTGACCCAGTCTACGATTGAGTTATGAAGCATTTGTTCCTCCATTGCTCTTTGAGCTGTATATAGATCTACATGTTTTGTTGTCCATGAATCTTCCCCCATTGTTGGTAGTACACATGGATCAAATACCCTTCTCTAGAGAGGGCCATGTGTTTGTTCTTCTCCTTGGAACTCTCTTCCTCATCACATCAAAACTGCTAGAACTCAAACTGTATTTAAATCACTCTTTAAAAAGTTATCTATTTTTTTAATTGCCTTTTTTGTTTTAAAGTGGATTGAGACTTCAGTGTGATGCGCTATATAAGAACTGTGTCATTATTCTTCTTCTTATTACAGAGTATATGTTTGTATCATCCTAAGCAACTCCATCCTATCCAAATCCTTGTTGAAATTCATCTTCAATGTTTTCTTGTATTTGGACTATTTGGCCCTGATATTTGTATTGTGTGACCTTACTGATCTCTTGACCCTTCACCTGTATTGTGTCATCTGTGTTGGGGTTTGTCATGTGTTTTGTCTTTCCATTGTGTACCTTCAGCCCTATGGCTTTAATTGTGTTGTGTAGTTGTTTTTTGTTTTTTATAAATCTTGAACATAAGAAATGAGGAGAGCTCAATATTCTTTTGTTATGATATCTTAATAGACAGAGTATGTCTCATCCTGATCTCAGTTGTTTAAGGAGATAAATAATAAGTGCCATTTGTGATGGTTGATGCTTTCCTTGCAGGCAGTGTTCCCAATTACAATCCCAGATGATGATACTGAGGTTCCCTCGACAACAGAAGCAGCCAATCAGCTGTCTCATCTTTGTTCAGAGATCTTTCAAATGAAGGTATGTTTCACATCTTGAAAGTATTTCACTCTCAGAAACATGTCACCATGCATAGTTAAACCATTATTTCAATAGAGAAGTGAACCATGCCTGGACCTTTGTATAATATAGATCTTGTGCATCTCACTGATTGCACACATGCTTTTAAAACTGCCATTTTGGGGAAGTTTATCATAAGTATTTGACAGATTCGACCGGGAACTTTGTTAACATTTTCGGAAACTTAAAACTTGTACACAGTTTGATCCTGGTTGGATGTCATTTTCAATTTTTACTGTAGAGCTTGGAAGACCAGCTTGAAGTAGCCAAACAGATAAAGGGATTAATGATTACAATCTGGTATGTATACAAACATCATCATAAGAACTAAATAGGGTTAGGGGTAACAACCAGGTGAATAAAATGTTCTTCTTTTGTAGAAATGTTGGTTCCGAGGAAGAACCGGGTTGAGATCATGTAGAACCAACTCTTCGCGTAAAGAGGGGAATAATTGGTTGTTCCCCGTAATTCAACTCAGTTCTTGCTTCCTACACCATGCAAAGCTTTAAATCTTACTTAACGAAATCCTGCAATATTCTAATTAATCATCCTCAACCCTTACACACTAGTCAGCTTGGCTAGAGTGAGGCCCAATTCCTCCAGTTTCCTCTTCTCCTATGTAACTCCTCACCAAATTGTTTAGATTGGTTTGACTGACCCTGTGATGAGCACTTGTTGTTTGGGCCTACTGGCCCCAGTCCTTCTGAATCCTTCACTTTGGTCATTGGGTAATGAAGGATTTTGGATTGTAACTCTAGGATGGATCAGTAGAGATGTATTATTTTGACCGGCAAGTTGAGTTTAATTCAATATCCTAACTCTATCGTCAGTTTAGATTTAATTCAGAAATTGGTTGGAACAAATTTATCTTGTCCATGTATTCTGTTGGTTCCATTTTGTACTGCATCTACATGACCAGGATTGTACAGTTACTGTTGGGTCTTACCATTGCAGTTTTTATACCCAGTGCTTTCCAAGTCCTGGGCCCAATTTCATAGAGCTGCTTAAGCTCAAAAGGTAGCTAAGCACAACAAAAGTATGCTTACCAGAACAAGTTTACCAGCCAAACTACCATGTCACATGTACAACTTGTGACTGGTATCCTGCTCATTTCTGCTTAGCATACAATTGTTAAGCAATATTTTCTGTTTAAGCAGCTCTATGAAATTGGGCCCTGCTGACAACATTTTTTCTCCAGCTACTCTGGTGAGATGTGAACCCACAACCCAGCTATTTCTTTGATTAGTTGATGATGTCATTTATTCTTGATCCCATTTCAGCCAATCAGATAACTCGTTAGAAGTTGATGTGACTCCATTATGTCATCTACTGGTCTGTATGCAGGATGAGCAGTTACTTATTGATACGCTGGCTACCGGTCTGGTGTATGGATGCTTCAGAAAACCCAAGTAAAATGAAAACTTAATACATTTCTGTTAATTGTGTTGCCGACAAAGATATTTCAATGTTGTGTTTAAATACATAAGCATTTGTATTAAATGTTGTAATTCTTTCAGTATATCTAAACAAATTTAATTACAAACATAGAAAAATTAATGAGAGCGGGATTTGAACCTGCGACCTCCGGATTAACGTGCCGGCGCTCTACCAATTGAGTTATCTAGCCCTAATGTTGGCGGTCTCCCTGTTACGTCAATATCCTGCTCTAGTCAATTTTTCTTTGTTCATCCCAAAATTAATTAACATTTACCCAGTCATTTTTCCCTTGTGGTTTATAACTTCAAATTTAATCATATTAAATCAAACAAACTTACAATTTAATTTAATGATATATGAGATAAAATAATTTTCTTGGTTTTTTTGTACCGGAAGTTAATATCTACATCATACGTATATTTAGGAAACATTTAAAACTTCTTTCTTATTTATGACCTTTTTTTGTAATCGTCATAGAAACTGTGGGGTTGTTTGCAGAGTTGGAGGTTTACAGCAACTATGCAAGCTGCTGCTTAAGGTGAGTTGGTTTGATACAAATCTGGGGTTTTTTTTGTGTGTTTTTTTGTATTTTTTTACACAGGTTTTGTGTTACCATTATTCTTTCTTGATTTTCCTTTAATGTTCTCATTGTTGATTTGATGTTTGTATTACAGACAGACGATGCTGTGCTTCAAGAGTTCATTCCATATATTCTAATGATGTCATCAGGAAGTAATGTGTAAGTATGCTGAGAAATTTATTTCAAAATGATTAACTCTCCTACAACTTGACCATTCAATATCGTCCACTGTGGTTTTGAATAAGAGAATAAAATAGTAGTCAAAAAGGTCTTAAACAGCCAGTAAAAAACAGGCAGGGTCGTGGCCGTGCGATAAAGGACCGAGCCAAAGGACATGACCCTGCAAGGTTGTAAATGCATTTTAAGACTGAGTCACCACTCTTTTATTCTCATTCATAAATACCTTTTTGTTAAAAACATCAAAAATCCTGTGAATGGTTGAGAACAAATCTGACAGTTTAGCCTCAGCTCGCCTTGACTCTGCGTTGAATTTCTATCCATATTGAGCGCTCAGTATAGCTCCTCACGCAAGTTTTAAACTTGCACGCTTGAACTTAAATTTGGCCGTTAAATTAACTGATAGTGCCCTCTTTGACTTGATTCTCTCAGGCCATGTTTAAACACTCTTCACCGTGTTTATATCGCACGTTGAAACACAGCCACATGATCTCTTCTCGACCAATTAGAAGAGGATCCTAGTTTCAAACCTCTTTGTCAGCAATGACTCTCGCTCCTGGTTACCAAGAGTGAGTAAGAGAGTTGAGATTGCTATATTATCAAGTTAGTATAACAACTGGTATTTTCTTCTTTTACCCCCCTCCCTCATCAGAAGCAAGAATAGTATTCAAGACTACGGTGGGATCCAAGCCTTGTGTGCACTTCTTGATGAGCCAGTGACAATCAACATCATCAACCAAGCCAGTTCAGCTCTTGCAGCACTAGTTGCTGATAGTTCTCAGTAAGTAGTATCTTAACATCCAGCAACACTAATTCTGAACACTTTTATTTTTACGCTAGTGAACCTTAGTATTAACAATCAATTATATTTTGACCATTAACAGGAACCAAGAAGCAGCAAGCAAGGCAGGTGGATTGAAATCAATCTGCAAGCTGCTGGGTATCGTTAAAGATAAAGATTGCCTGATGAACATGTTGAGGGCGCTGTCCTTGATGGCTGCTCATCTAGGGTAAGAATAAACATTCCACTACTTCACTCGTTCTGTACATTGTTTGGTTATGACTACCAAAAGAAATGTTTTGGAACTTGGGAATATGTGTAAATATATTGAAGTTCTAAAGAATTTGTGACTTTTTTTAATTTCAGGAATAGAGATATGATTCGTGAGGAGGGTGGACTTACCTTGCTTTGTGACTATTTATGGGAGACTAAAGATAGTCCACTTGTACACATCATTGCTCAAGTACTATCAGTATTGAGTAGTAATAATGTGGAGAATCTACAAGTCATGGCTGAACAGCAGATGGTAGATTGTGTAGAGTGGTATGTATACTTTATACACACCGTTATTTCATTGTCACAATTAAGTCTTGAAATTAGCAAGAGTTTATAAATCTTTTCCATGAAATGTGTTTTAAAATGTATGAAGTAAATTTGTTATTTATTTATCTGCAGTCAGTTGATGTGTATGAGTCATTCGCAAAGCACACACCAGTTGCTAAGTACACTCCATGTCCGCCTTATTGACCACACCAAAAAATACATGACCACCGATGTCCAAGCAGATTTCAGCCACTTCAGCAACCAATCAAATCAATTACTTGGAGGTGAGGGTCAGTCAGCTGTTGGAATGAGCCAATCAAAAGTTGGTCAACAGTTCCAGACAAAGGTCATAGATATTCATGAGATTGAAGAAGGGGAGGAGCCTGTTGAATTGATTGATGAGGATTTGTCTGACATGCCTCCATTGGAGTATGTATCAGAAAGTGCTCTGCCGAGGTGAGAATAACAACTTTGTTTTGTAGAATTTGGGATTTATTAAATTTCTTTTAAAACTGTAATGATTTGAAAACAATTCTAAAATGAGATTAGAACTGTGATATTGTTTTGTTTTATAAAGGCGATTATTGAAGTGTACTTGAATATAAATTGATCACTTTAGGCCTGTGATAGTGCGCATTTTTGAAATATGATTAAATTTTTCTGAAATGTTGATACTGTGTAAAATCCTTCAAGTCAGAAATCCAGTTTATGAAAAACACAAAATTATTGTTTTGATCCACAAAGCATTCTTCTTAACCTTAAGCTGCTATTATATATAAAAACTGTTCAATGTTATTATGTACACACATCGTTGTTGATGATTGTTGTCTAAGAATGTGTATCTGAATCCTCCAGGACCCATCCTAAGGTGCTGTGGTCACAACGTCCCAACTCTGTCATCCTTAGTGTACAGCTTAGAGGAGTCCAGACTTATGATATCAAACTGAATTCAACAAGCATTAGTTTCAGGTAATCAAATACTCACAATGTTCCAAACAGTAGTTCAGAGCTTCCAGCTCTCCCTGATTATGCAAGAGGTCCACTGAAAATAATGATGAACAAATTTGAAAAAATCCCTGATTGTGGAAACTTTTTCCTATTATGTTGAATGTAATTTTAAATATCTACCTGATTGCAAGATGCAAATGTTGGCAGATCTAGTGTGCCGCAAACGGGATGTAAACTTCATTATGAACATCTCTCTATGAGGGAGAACAGAATTCATGTTCTTTTATTTGTGGCAACTCTTGTTAAATTCATTACAAAGTCTAACAGCTTCATTTTATGTTGTCTTTTTTAGTACTGTTTTAGATGCCACTCGGTACGAGTTTAAGTTAAATCTGTATGGGCGTGTGAGGGCACCAGACCATACAGCTGTCCCTTCAGGCTGTGAAGTGTTAATCACATTGTACAAAGAGAGTGTTGGGTCCAAATGGTCCAGATTGTCTGCCAACAAGAGCAAGGTGAGATGAGAGATGAGTTGATTTTGTTGAGTTGTTTCTTTCAAACTTTCTGCTTTAAACTTGTACTTTCCAGATCTCTATATATATGTCAGGCATGCAACTTTTCAGCTTATCGGCTGATTTCATTTTTTTAAAAAGAAAACTGTGTTGTATAAATCTGGAAAAAAACTGTACAAAGTTTTATGTACTTGTTCGTTTCCTCTTTTTTTAATGTCCGATATAATATTTGTACTTATTCATCCATAAAACTACTTGACACTACTGAAAAAGGTTACAGCTCACCTTATATTAACCTGTGTGTATACAGCCAGAAGTTGAATTTGGATGTGTTTTGTTGTTTAACTAGTTGCCTTATGTTGGTGTGGATTTTGAACGTTGGAATGAGGAATCAGATTCAGAAGATGAGATTGAAGCTCGTTATGGAATCAAGAAGAAGAGTTCACATTGTGAGTATCTCATATTGGACCACACACATAGGATCCTTGTCATTTGATTGGTGGGACGCGCCTCACATGTCATCCATTGTTTACTATGTATTTACTACCATAACTCTCCAAAATTTAATATTGGAGTACGATATGGATAGTTATTGGGTGCTTCACAGCGTTATTTCCAAAATAATCATTCCCCACCCGTTTGTCCAAATGAGGCAATGTCGTGTGATGGCAGGCAGGGTTCAGTCTACATGGAGTTGTCCAAATTTTTAAGAAGGGGTAGTTAGAATTTCAGAGTGTGGGGTGGATGAGTTTCCGTGTATTTGCTGTGTTTATTGTGAGCAAATTTCAAATGACAGGGATCTATGTATGGGTTATATAAAACAAATATTGAATGCATTGTGTTTGTGCATTGTTGCAGAATATAATCAATAAGTGAAATCTAGCTTTATCATTTCACTCGGCTTCTCCTCATGAAATGGAATAGTCCAGATTACATTTTGTGATTGTATTCTGCGACAATGCACTCATATGCATCCAGTATTTGTAATATTAACTGAAAAAGGTTACTATCTTAGAGGTCATTCAGAATTATCAATGCTTTCGAAATTCGGAAAAACAATTACAGAAAATGTAAACTACAACTTATAAAATGTAGCTATGGATTTAAATTCTAAGCCATGCTTTCTTTTGAGATTGAATTAATTTATGATTTATATTTTAACACTTAATTTTACTCTTTCGTCTGTTTACTTTGCAGCCTTAAAGCCAAAGATAAAGAAAACCCCAAGCAATAAAATCCCAATTGCTTCGATTACAGAGCTGGATACATCAGAAAGTTCCGGGTCTGAGGGTGAACTCCTGGATAGCTCTGAGGAAGGAGCTGAGCTTGGTTACGCTAGTGATGAGAATTATGACCCTCTTAGTTGTATTTAATCATCAGAACATTTGCTTTGAATGAGTGCCTCTTTTTTCTCACGTTGAAAGTTTATAGCAAGTTTTTAATATGCAGTTATGAAAGTGCATTCTATTTTAAGTTAAATTCCGTCACTGATTGAACATGTTTTGACTTGACCAGATCAATTCAAGGATACACTGTGGTTGACCTGTTGATGCAATTTCCAATCTGTTTTTAGGAACTTGGAACATTTTTGTGTCGCATGGAACATCTATCACATACAAATACTAATCCATAATTGGATAATACATGTCATAATTTGGGAGGCTAATCATCCTTACTCGCAGCTGAGAAGCTGAATCGAGAAGTACGCGGCTACAACATGTTTGAACTGCAGGCATGCAAGGGTAACTTAGGCAGCCAGCCAGCCAGCCACATCAATGGAGCACAGCCAGAGATTGAAAGTGTTTGATTTTTTCCGAATGGAGAAAAACCCTTGTGGCATAGGAGAGAACCTACGCACAACTCTACAGTGGTGAGAGGCGAACGCTTAACACACTAGCCACCCATACCACCCTTGGAATGAGGAACATTTTTGTGTTGCCTGTACAAATACTAATCCACAGATTGCATTGTAGTCACAGTAACATAGGACTCTTTGCTTCTGATTGAAGTCCTTGATTATGCCTGATCTAACTCTGCAGGTAGTTGATAACATTTATAAATCCTACTCTTGCGGTAGTAAGGATATTCCTCTTGTTAAAGCTTTGGCTGTTATGCCAGCCATTTGGTGCTAGACAAACTTGAGACCTCTTGTGATTTGGGAAAGACCATAATGTTCCATCAGTGTTGTCAATTGTTAGACAAGGAGCCATTAGATCTGTATCTGTAATGATCCCCCTGCGTTTAAAGAGCTTTACAGAAGATTTCTCTTATGTAGTTTGAAACCAGTGGCGTAACCAGAATAGGGAAGCCCCCACACTCGGAACCCTTGCCCCTCCCCTCTTTGCCTCTTGCAGGCCCAAATGAGATAAAAAAAAATGCACAAATGAATGGGTTTTGTTGGGCACAATCTTTGAAAATGAATATTTTAAACATTTGTGCAGTGTGCCATTTTTGGGGGGCGCAAACTTTGTTTCCCTGCACGATTTTAAAATTTGTGCCGGATAGCTCAGTGCAAGCTTTGAACACCTCGTAATCTTTGTCGTTCAACCATAATTCTCACTTATTGTGAAATCATTTACTTCCAGTGGGCTGACTGGGGGACATGACCATACCACTTTGGGTTTCTTCTTGGTGGTCAGGAGATCTTTGAATGCCACTTTGGCATGTTGTATCTGGAATGGACTTCTTGCTTGGTGACAGGATCTTTGTTTGAAACATGCAGGATCCTACGGAAACATTTCATCTTCATTTGCTTGGATTTGTCTCTGAAGATCTGCTGTGAAGGTCAATGAAGATGGATATGACAACGGACGGGTAGTTCGATGTTGGTTTGGTTGACGTTTGGAACATCTACCTTGTAACAATGACATCTATTCTGTCATAATTCTTTAGGCATCAAATGAGCAAGAATGGCAAGAATGGCAAGAGTCTTGTTACCCATTAATGCCTTGACTCGTGGTGAGGGTTGATTGAGTGTAGTATCTTGACCTCATTGTTGACAGGCAACTTCTTTTCTTAGCCCTTTAACATCAGCGTCCATGTAGACTGGTCCCCTGTTCTTATCAACACTGCATGAAACATGGTTTCATTGGAGTTGCATGTACGCTGCAAAGCACATAGCTTGCAGATAATCTTATTCTATGAACACGCCAAGCACTAACATGCATGCACCTGAACACGTATCATTTGGAGATAGCTGGTATTCGTGTTAAACCATCAAATAACCATTGTAGACACTAAGCAAAAGGTCAAAAGTAAACATCCATCAATCACTGGTAGTTGTGTGATGTTTTGAAGACCGGTTTTGTGTCATTCACAAGCCTCAAAGTGATGACTTGATATGTTATGGTGGAGTCTATGTATAAACATGGACAATGACAGTAGCAGGTCCGAATCTGTTTTGCACCTGATCATCATTCCTTCCACCCTCTATTTGGGAATTTGGGAGACTTCTCAGTTCTGAAAAGAACTGTCCTGCTTATTAACTACTACCTGGGCGTAAGGTAGGAAATCGGCCGGGACTACTTGTTAATCAGCTTTTTCAAAAGTCTTATTTGCTCAGTAGGTGTTAATTAAAGCGAAATTGTTAAGAATTTGTCTACATAAAAGTATAAAGTATAATAATATGGTGGACTAACCATCAGAAAATGTTACCAAGTTCAGTGTTCACATTTTTGTGAAACAACAGGAAACAGTTATGTGTTTTTGTTGGAATGTTATTGTGACATGGCAATCAAAATAAGCAATCTTGAGTTTTACTCAATACCCTCAACAAAGTTTGGGTACAGTAGTGGTACTGGAAATGTTCAGTGTTTGTTTTATGCCAAGGAGTTGACGAAGCCACTGAAGGGGCATACTGTTTCTGACATGTCTTTCTGTGCATTTGTGCACCCTTACACACATTAACTTACAAGGTACTTAACACAATGGAACAATGCTACCCCACAAGGATTGTCTTTGTTCTAGTGGTACCCCACAAGAGGATTTCTTCAGAAAAGGGAATAATAGAACAACAATGGAAGTACCCCGTAACTGCAATATGTAAGGGTGTGCCTGTATGTGTGCAATCATTGACCATAACTCAAGACTTGGCATATCAACTCCAAAGCTTGGTGTGTGGATTGGTCTTGGGATAGCCCAGAAGCCTATTGTTTTTGGACTCACTAGGCCAAATGGCAAGGTTATTAGGGCTAAAACAAAAGAAAGGTTGTCCGAGTATTAACTTGAGAAGGACTTGGCATATTTTCTCCAAACTTGGTTTGTGGATTGGTCTTGTGATCCCCCAAAAGCCTATTTTTGACCATCTAGGTCAAATGTCAAGAAACAGACTGGTTCAAGGGGCATTTGTGTTTACTAAGCACAACTTTCCTTGTTTATTTTGTTTTCCCAATAGTTACCAAGATCATCGTTAAAGTATGTGATCAAAACCGTTGCCAGTACAGTATGTTGAAGTACAATAGAGTCGACTCTGAAAGTATGTTCAATTTCTTTTCAAATGATAAGAATCTACTCAGATTTGAACCACTGTTGGATTCGCCTTCCTTATCATTTGTTTGATAAAGAGATATCATACATTTCAGTAAAACAAAGAATTGACTTGAATTAGGTCAGATACATGTATTAACTTTATTACATAAATGGACAAATACATGTGTTTAAATGACTTTAATAAAAAGTAATTATAACATTGATACTTCACATTAGATGTTTGACATTGACACTATGTTGATACATCTCAGTTTGGTACTGACATCAATGATTCCATTATTCCCAGCAGCTTTAAACATACAAGGTCAGGCTTACAAAACATTCATACAACTTTTCCAGAAATCGCCTGTGAAAGTTTCAAGTAAAACTTAGAACTATGCATGGTGGGAACAGATACTTAATTTAAACTTGCAAAAAATAGTTAGTGGCCTGGCGTTTTGACCCTAGCAGAGTCTTTCTCGAAGGCACTTAGACAGGTATACTGGTGTAACAGCAGTAGTCAAGTGGAAAGTGGTCAAAGAAATGAAAGCACACAGAAAAAGCAAGAGATGAACAATAAAGAGGGTGACAAAAAGGAGGGGGGGGGGTAGATGGAAGGGGTTGGTTTGACCTCAAGAGATTGGGGACACACAACTTGATAAGGAATAGGTTTAAGGTGACACCAATGGGTGGTTCCTGAAAGAACCGATACTCAACCATACTCAAAGATAGTCTTGCAGTAACACTATGTAGTATCAGATCTGGGAAGAACCGAGTACATGATGTTTGAAGTAGTAGGCTCTAGTCGGCTTCTGGAGAAAGTTTCATAGCATTGGTTATGAATAGTTACTTGTTCTTGGGTTTGAGAAATAAAATAACAAACTTTGTTAATCGACTTCCTTTTACATATATTATCTAACATGGAGTAATTTCTTACAAGACACCAAATGCGCTGTCAAGCAATAATGCTATATTTTTGTATGTCAGGTTATTAACCTAATTATTTCATCCATAGCTTGAAAAATTGCAAACATGTATTTTATTTTCTTAATTCTAAACCTTTTCATAATTCTATTAATGTTCTGTTTTTGCAATATCTCATAGAAACATATGGTTATTTCTCTCTAATCATGGAATGTATTTCCACTCACATTTGACACTAAAAATTTGACGGTCCAGGTGACATCATTTTGTAGCGACATTCTTTCAGTTATGACTGTTTACATGCTTACTATGGATGTGGTATACAGGTAGATGTTTGATAGATGCAGTGTGGCATGAATTTTAACATGCAGCTACATTTTTGTATTTGTTGTAAATGATTTGATTCTATTGCTTCTTTTGAAGTAATGTTTTTGTATTAAAAAGCAGCTGAGTAAACTGTCTGGATATTTTGGATTTTCTCTGCAATCATTTATGAGCAGAAAGTGCAGTTAGTAGTAATCACATTTCAAATGGTTTCTCCATTCAGTACGACAAGCTTTGGAAGAACTTCTTTCACTCTGGCTTTGAATTCTGGAATGTCACAAATAGGGTTGGAACTCAGGTCTAAACTCTGTAGTCTCACACAGGACTGCAATGCATGGAGATTCTGTACAGTCTTGATAGCTGATACAACAAGTCAATGGAAATAATACTTTTATTGGAAGTTGTCATTAACCGTTAAGTGAAGGATACAGGACTGGGCCCAATAGGGCAAAATAACAACTGCTTATCATGGGGTGAGTGGGGTGAGGTATTCAAGTCTTATCTAAGTACAAAGTGGTGTGGAGTGACATGGGAGAAGCAGATATGGGAGGATTGAGGCCACATGCTAGCCATACTGCCTAGTCTGTAAGGGTTGGTTTATACCAAGATGAAAAAAACACATTCTGCCCAACAACATACAATGGAAGAGAATTGTTTGCACACTGACCCTTGTCAATCACCCTCTCTGTGCCATCTAGCTGTAGTGGAACCTTACAACAATAATGAGATAGGCACTGTACTAGTCCTAGCACATGCTACTTGCTGGGATTCGAACCAACCCCAGCATTCTCTAGAGCAGATGTCAGAATCTCGTTGGAATCCTGCAATACCTACCGCAAACAAACTATGTAATAATTGCATTAGGGATAACGGATATCATTTTGATTTTACCATTACACCAGGGAACAAAAAAGCACCCCCGTTTGAGATAATTATTAAAAGGATACAGTTGTTCTTCACTGATAAAGTTTCCAAGTCAGGCAAATGTTGAAGGTCCGTTAGATCTTCAAGGGTGTTGTTGTCGGCCAATAAAATGCGCGTACACTGCAATGTATGGCATCCTTTGAGAGACGAAAGCTGATTGGATGATAAGTTGACCTGGGTCATTAACACCATCAGCTCTGTGTGGCATAAGCTGGTAATTTGCTGTAGGAAAGTGAAATTAATAGCTTTATTATTTAAAATGAAACTACAATTCAAAAGTTCTGACCTCAAGAAACATGATGGAGTTCTGAAATGTTTATTTACGTGCTTATTTATTTTTGTGTCCATCTCTAAATTTCATGAAACAAACACTGCAGGAGATTTCCAGAAACAGTTCAAGATGTAACTCTTTAAAATGCTGAATTTAGGAATTGTTTAAAGGTGAGGGTAACTATAATAGTTTTCAAGGCACGTTCACAGAAGTTCGAAATCTTTATAAGAACCACCTTGTTTGATAAATCCAGTTCTCTGCTACCAGTAGATATCTGTTGCATGTTTCTAGTGATTTCATTCTCGATGACAAACTTGCTCCTCAGGTCCCTGAAGTAACCTGCCCTATAGGGGTCAGTCTGGAGTAGTGTCTGGAAGTAGCGTACAGTCTCTTCTTCATATCTAAGAGGATCTACTGCCCTCATGAGGAGGATGATGGTCAGGAGACACCCTATAACGATAGATGGATGGGGGTAAGATAATGATGTATTGTTAGTATAATGTGTCAAGTCATAACATATCATCATAGGATCTATCACTATTATTACTATATATCTCTGGTAATGAAACCAAGGATGCCTCATAAGTGAGTTTAATCACTGTAGCTCGCAAGCTGTAAACAAGGGTGCTTGCTATGTGAACCAGAAACACCGGGGTTAACCCCTACTCTTACACGATAAGTGTTCTGGGTTCTTTTACTTGCACTACCAATCGTAGTACACAGAGCCTACGGCTTAATGTTCCATCTGAAGGACACAGCAATTATGGTAAAGTATTTTGCTTAAGGACACAAGTGCCATGACTGGGGCTCAAAGACACAGTCTGCTGATCAGAAACACCAGTGCATCTTAAAATGGTTGATGCTTTACTCAATGAACAAGATTACATTTGCCATTATTAATTTCAACGCACAGTCTTCAAGGGGGGGGGGTTGGATCTGGTTGGATACAATTGGACCTGAATACAAAGTGGTATTAATCATTTAGGCGCATTTACTTCAATGAAATTTCACCGTACATTTATTATCAGGTTCCAATTCCTGTAGTTGTTGGCAAGACTCTAGTTCCTGAGTCAGGACTCCAGACTTCTCTACACTCAGCTGTGCAGAGAAGAGGTCCATAGCATCTGTTGTGTCTCTACTCCAAGACTCAGTCTCATCTGTACATCAACATCAAAGTCAAGATATTAGTAACCAACTTAAATTAATGCATATTGATACTTGACATAAAGTAAAACAACACTCCTTACTCTTGTAAGATTCTTACCTGCAGGAATACTGCATTGTCTACCAACATTGGTGTCTTTCATTGATATGCGCACATCATGTGAGGCTGTAATGGTCAACACATCAGCATTCACTTGTATCTAAACAAATTATCTAACTCAGGAAAATGTAGTACACAATTCACAACTAGTTCACTTTGCCACCTTTTGCAACAGTTTCCCTGCACAATTTGAATTGATTAATATGGCATTAGATTTGCTCAATATGACATTTTATAACATTCCAGTTTATTCCTCATTGCTTCTGAATCAAAGGATACCCATACTAAGGCGTGGTCTTTTGTTCCTTGAGAGTTCCTCCAAGTACCAAGACTGTTCTCTCCATCAATAGTCACAGATATTTCTGAAGCATTCTCAGCAAGTTTAATGGGTTGAGCAAAGACTGCAATTATCCTGCTGGGTTTCTGCCAACGTAGAGAAGTTGGACCTCCTGAGGTTTGGCACCTGTCATTAAATACATTGAATTCATCAAAAACACACAACAAATAAATGTATATTGTCCTGTTGTTTTTGTATGTTTTCATACATATTTACATTTAATTCCAGGATGCAAGTACAAACAATGAAATAAATTGAGAGGACGTATTCCTTACAAGATCTAACATCAAACAAATTTTCAAAAACCAAACACCAGCAGTGACACCAGTAATTGATGTATGAATGTTAAGGAACACAGTTACCTTCAATTCTCTGCATTATGATACTAAGATTATCCCATTACATAAAATTGTTTAGTTTTAACACAAATCTGAAAAGTACCTCCTGTCATCTTTTCAACATAGCCTTTCCATGTTGACTGTTGACCTTTGTACTAACCTCTTCCAAGGAGCCATCTATGGTAAAACCAACCACTTTGATCATTGGGATCCGTGAAGAAGGCATTTTGGACAAGTTCATATTCTGTAAAAAAAAAAAAAACCAGAAAAGCAAGAAACAAAAATCAGATATCCAGCAAATGATAAGCAGATTACAACAATTAATATGGCGGTTCATACAGATTGAGTTTTACTTGAAGTAGTTTTGCCTGGTACCTTGCAGCAGGATTTCTTCTTTGATTCGTCCCTTATTCTCAGGATCAGGATACAGTACTGGAAGAAGCTTACTACGGTAATGCCAAGAGGAGTAGTTGGAGAAATTAGTTGATATCTTGGCTGTAGAGAACTTGAGTTCCTCGGCTGGTTCAATCTTAGCTTTGGTTGCAACAAATCGGCGGTAATCCCAACAATGAACTGAAAGATCAAGAATTCAATCAAGTTTGACAGACTTACTGTATTACACACTACTAACAAATGGCAAGCATTGGCTAACCATGATTGCATACAGCTTTTGCAAATAAGATTCAAACTGAAACAAAAGTCTATTCAGTCATCCAGAGATGAGAGATATGATTAAAGCTAAAGTTGAACAATGATACTGATTCATAACAATAAGAATTGCTTTCTTAGAATGTAGAATTTTGTGTAATAGCACATTTGTATACAGGTAAATTGTTACAATTGTGACTGAACAGATTTGAAAAATTGCCAAACAATTCCATTTATAAGAAGTAACTATAAATAGTAAACTTGCGGGTACAACCATGTGTAAAATCCCTTTTGGAGGGATGTTGGCTCTGAAAAGAGCCAGTGTGGTCTTGATGTTTCGAACGGTATATTTTGTTCGTCTTCTTTCCATTTATGAATGACAAACATGTGACTCACAATTCCTCTCGTCATATTCCAGGTACTTATTGCATAATGAGACTTCTCTACTCCAGTCTGGTTCCGGCATGTGTTCCATTACCCAGCAGCGATGATGCCATGCACCATAAGACTTTGGGTTGACCATCAGGCAAGATTCTAGAAAATTCAGCTCCTTACTGTATCTGTTCTGCAGGTCTTCAGAAGGACTAGGGAAAATATGAAATAAAACAATGAATCAAGTCCTAAATTACTGTGGTCTTTGTAAACATTGGCACATGTATGGTCTCTTGGGCACTATGGTTATATTGTGCATCAATCACTCAAATACCCTATTTACCATCATGTCTGATTGTTGCAATCAGCACTAGAATTCTTCTCAAATCCAAATTCATTAAAAAGAGATGGTTTCACTAGAAACATATTCCTCACAGAATTATTTATCTATTTTATATTGATAAAAAAAACAAAGTAGGAGAAAGTATTTGACAAACCTAGTCTTAGTAAGTTCCAGGAATATTTCTCTTCTATAGTTCCAGAGTGAATAGTAATCAGGGTTTGCTGAGAGGAGTTGGTTGGTGAACTCCAATGCCTCTTCATCAAACTCTCCATCCTTTCTCTGGCAATTATATATACAAAAAAAAACATCAATCAGATTATTAGAAGATAGAGGGAAGTTGAATAAGAAAAAGTGGGATACACACAAACACTTTTCAAAATCACGTCTTCAGCAGAACTTTTCAAAACCACGTCTTCAGCTTAGAATTTCTTCGCCTGTTTCAAGACCCATATCGAAAGCCCATGGCCTTAATAATATTACATGATCTGACCATCAAATTACTATGTAGGATTGTCTTTTAATATTTGGTAGATGTCATATAGGAACAAGAAGTTGATTATTGATTACTTTCTGAATAATTCTCTGTGTAGCTCCTGAGTACACTTTGAGTTTCTTCTCTCGTTCTTTTCTCTTGGCCTCTTGTTGTTCAGCGGTTGTCTTTACTTTGAGTCGACCATGCTGAAATGACAAAAAATGAGGCATGATCAATAGTACGGTAAATCATTTAAGATGATTTTTCTTTTCATTCTGGTGCACACATATCTGGGTCTAGTGAACACCAATATCCATGACTGTTTAATTGCATTTGACACAATTTATGCTCAAACTTAGAGAGACACAGCATTTGTACCAAGTCTAGTTTACAAAACCTCCTTGCATTATAATGATATTATCCATTAATTATTGTTTACTTTTTTTTACCGTATGTGTGACAAGTCAAGTCCAAAAATTAAACCCTATTTGTACCACTGTTTAACATGAGGGCATTATTTTACAAGTTCATTCTCAAAATGATCCCAGAGTCTCAGTCTGTTATAATTACAAGCATAACAACTACACCACAAATGTTAAAGGTTTATTTACACCAAAAATATGTACATGTATGTGAATTTCACAGTGCTAGTATTATACAAAATTTAGGTAAAGAAAACAAATATTTTTATATATAAGCTTTTTATCGAATTTTTACATGATTTACATTTTAAGACTCCAAGATCTAGATCTGAAATTTGAAGTAATATAAACAAAGAACATATTGTGAATTTTAAAAACGGCAACTACCAACCATTTTGAATCAGCTGTCTTCAGGGAGTAGCCTGATAATGATATACTGGTAGTAGGTAGTAAATGGCACTGCCAGTTACTCAGTTGAGTTAGTTTAATGACTGTGCTTTTCTGATGTTGCATGTGTACTGTGTGTACGTTGGGGTTTAAATGACCTTTGACCTGTCTCACTTATTAACCAGTAGTTGAAGTTTCCTTGCAAAATTTAATTTATTATATAAGCAAATGTTTAATTCAAAAACATTTAATCAATGTTTTGTTTAATAGTTCCATGTAGTCCCTTGTACGTGTTTTTCTTATGTGATATGTTAAGAAAAGTCTGTTTTGACTTTAAAATTTTGTCACATCAACTACACGTTATATATTAGTATATCAACAATGGCAGAAGACGGGAGCAGCGCTGAAGAAAGACTTCTGCTAACACATCGGAAGGAGAAGAAAGAATTACAAGGTAAACCTTCTAGAGTAGTAAATGTTTAAAACCTAAAGTCAACAAGCACCCTTATGGGAATGTATCACTTGAATTAATTGGAAATATTAAGACTAAAAGGAGCATTTATGGAGCAAGTGATATAGTTGGTACGTTTTCATGGCAGAAAGACGTATATTGCCGACACCAATTTTTGTTTTATAATAATATAACTATAAGTAAACTTGGGTTTATACCTACTTCCATGACTTCCTTGTTCGTCCTGTATATGTTAACTGTCTTTGACTTTTTGTGGAAGTTGCTAGTGATATTTTCTTGGCTCTATATTTATAAATGAGTGAAAATGGAAGGGTAAGATGCTAATAAATCTGGTCTGGTCACCACATTTTTACTCAATTAAAAAAGCAAAAACTTTACTTTAAAAGAGTTGGACCCAGCCAGATCAAAGTATGATTTTGACCAAAACAAGTGAACAAGTGATGGTTGGGTTCAGCACTTCTTATGACTTACCTTAAAACATAATCTTATTTGGGTAAATAAGATACTTTGCTTCAAACCTTTTCAAAATGAACTTTGTACATGTACATTAAAAATTAAGCAGACCGTTGAAGCAATGCCAAGTAATGTTCTAATCTAAGAATTATATTTGGACTTGATGGATGTTATCAATAACAAATCAAATTTGAATAAGTATGTGATTTCCCAATTGATAATATTATGAAGCTGTAGCAGTAGCATACAGTCTCCGTCAACCTTTGATTTATGACTAATTTAAGCTCACAGTGTGTCTCATGAAATGTAATTAACTCGATTAATTATCATCTGTCTTTATCAGCTCAGGTACAAGCATTGAAACGTTCCATTCCAAAAGGAGACAAGAAGAAAAAGAAAGAAGTAACAGCAGACATAGCCAAGCTAGAATCAGACCTTAATGAGAGACAAGAAAGAGAATTAAACGCACTCCAAGATGATGTAGAAAAAGGGGATACTGTCACACAGGTAAGTGTTAAAGGAACATTACAGAATTGGTTTTTGCTAACAAAACAGTTGCTTGCAGTGTAAGCACTTTATGTAATCCACCAAATACATAAACTGACAAACCTGTAGAAGTTTGAGATCGATCGGCCATCTGGGTCACGAGAAAATAGTGAAAAACCGATTACACATTTGCATGAAATCATATAGATTCAACAAATGAATAAAACGCTCACTGAGCGATAAACTCCAACCGGAAAATTAGTTTATGCATTTCTCATCAAATATGGCATTTCAGACAGAAATATTTCAAGGGATGTTTTCTACTATCATCATCATTAGACCAGGTAAGTTTTATGTAAATCTGTGATCAAAAAGTATATTTTACAAGTTTTTTTCTTACCAATTCTGTAATGTTCCTTTAACTTTCATCCAAAACAACGAGCACACAGAGTCCATCACTGTGTTGCAAAGTGCTTGCTAAGGTCCTTCTTTTTCTGAAATATCTGAATCTTTCAACAGAGCTTTGTGATTGAAAATGCATTTGGTTGTTGATTTTAATTCTAGGATAATTGCCTATCTGGACAGCTAGATGACTTAACTTTAGAGAACAGCAGGAACACTCAGCCTGGAAGAGTCAGTAAAGCACAGAAGAGAAGAGTAAGTAATCACTGTATAGCTTATTATGTGTATGACATCATTGGAGTAGAGCGCCCTCACACAGAGGTCAAAGATAGTTGCTCATTCTTCCATTCTGTTGACCACACATAAATAGCTGTCGTTTCTTTTTCTTTGTTTATCTATTTATCTCTAAGATGGCATCACAATGATGTAGTGCATAAGGTCTATTAAAAAAACTAAATTCTTTTAAAAAGTCAGTCATATTTGAAATTCCTAAACATGGGATAACATAGCAAAGCTAAAGTAGTAGTCCAGGCCGATTTTCTACCTCCCATCCAGGTAGTAGTTAATAAGCAGGACAGTTCTTTTCAGAACTGAGAAGTCTCCTGAATTCCAAAAATCCGCTGTAGTAGAACAAATAGCAAGACAAGTTCTCTAAAGAACAAAATCTACACAGCAAAGTAGATATTTATACACATGGTGTTACCGCAAACTGAATATATATGGGTTAACTTGTTGTAAGTGTTTTGAAGGTTTCCAGCTCTAAATAACCTAAGTTTAAAATGTCCTCGTCATTTTTACCATTAGGATAAGAAGGCAGCCAAGGAGAAGCAACAAGAAGAGTGTGCCGCTGAAGATGCAGCAAATTTGGAGTTCAGCTCAAGGAGAATAGAAGAGAAAAAAATTGAGACTGTCTTGACAGGCAGAGGATTGAAAGTGAAAGAGGTAATGGATGATATTTCTGAACCTCCATCATAGTCAGGGTTGAGACGGAAGGAGGAGGGCATCCTCAGAAGTAAGGGGTGTGGTTAGGAGGGAGATACCCTCAGTCTCAGAAGTATTAGAAAATGATTCCTCTTGATGGTGTCCAATTGATCTGTAATTATTTCTGTATATTTTTTCTTCAGATTTCGTCAGATGGACATTGTCTGTACAATGCAGTGCAACATCAACTAGGGTTGCGTGGAACAGAGGTTTGTTATATATCTGTCACCTTGTAAATAATTATTGCATTGGACTCCTCCCTTTCCTAACACAAAACTCATTAGATTGAGAAAAGAATTCTTATCAATTCCAAAAAATTGATTCTAAAGTACCTTTGTGTGTAGGTGACGATGAAGATGATCAGGGAGCGTGTTGCAGACTACATGAGATCACATATCGATGATTTCTTGTACTTCTTATCCAAGCCTAACTCAGATGAACCTTACACATCAGGTAAAATCTCATGTTATTTATCTAGTTATAGTGCATGACTTAAATGACTTTGGATGGTTTTACAACGATTTGTGGTTGTTTATCATAACAGATGAATATGAGAGTTATTGCAGAGATATTGAAACCACTGCAGCCTGGGGTGGACAACCTGAGGTAAGAAAATCTAGCATATGATGTGTCTATCATGGGAATTGAAATACTTTATTGACTTATGTTATTGTAAATGTTGAATACATGTACAAATTAATAAACCTTATACCTGCATGTCGCACATTATAGTCCAAAATAGCTCTTCTTGTGACCATTCAAGAGTTTCTATAAAAAATTAAACAATCAAAAATATCATTAAAATCGACCAAACTCGGGCATTGCTGACCACTTTTCTTTACTGGTTTTCTCTGCTCCATGAAAGTTTAAACAACCGAGGTGTTTTTTGTAAAATATAGAAACACCTAAATTCACAAAGTATGACTTTGACAATAGTTCGTGAAAACTGAACTGTTTCCTGTTGTAAGTTCTTGCAAGAACATTATTTCATTACCTGAGATGCTCTTGGAGTGATATTGATTTGATTGTTTGTCTTCTTGTAGATGAGTGCAATGACTAACATCTTTAAGATACCTATTCAAGTCATCCAAGCAGATAGTCCTGTTGTTATTATTGGAGAGCAGTTTCAACAGGATCCTCTTGTTCTTATGTGAGTTATTATTTTATCTTCCAGAGCTTTAAATCTTTTCAAATTGTAGAAATATAAAAAGCGGCTTTCAGTTATATGTTGTGTGCGGGTTTTTTTAAATTGGCAAATGCAAACTCTACAAACAGTGATTGCAATCAAGCATACACAAGTTCAAAGCTAACTTCCCAAACTTTGAACTCACACAATGGAAACTTTGAGGTCACATGATTTGTTGTAACTGAGATAAATTAATGCTTGATGCTTCGTTCTTGAAAGGGGGCACCAAGGCGTTTTCTCCTTGGTAAAGGCACCTCTATGAGGAAATTGTAATTCAAGGAGCGGCAATGACCAGGGGCAATGACCAGGGGCAATGAACAGGGGCACCAGGAGCGATTGGCTCTGTTGCCTCCGCCAAGCATCAGGCCTGTAAATTTGCTATAAATATATTCAAATTGAATCGGCCCTGCCAATACAAAGTCAAAAAAATCTGCATATTTAAATCGGCCTGGGACATTGCTAGGGTTAAAAGAGTATGACGTAAACAGAGCTGGCGACTCTCCCTGACTCTGCAGAAAGTTCCCTGTAAACTAATCTTTCCATGTTCTGATGAACGAATTGGAAAATCTCCCTGATTATGACAGCTTGTTCCCTATGTGTTGGCAGCTCTGACAAGAGCTCTTTCTTCTTGTATATGACATCAACTACAGTGTGCAATATTTGTCATATTGTAATGATATTAATATGATATATTTCAGATACCATCGGCATGCATATGGGCTTGGGGAGCATTATAACTCAGTCATTCCTACTTCAGCATCAACCAATCAACCAGAGAGTGAAGGGTTATAACAACCAATGGCAGGCAATGCCTGCTGCTAAAAGTTCTTCATCATTTTTGTTATCCAGCAATTTATTAGGATATTATTCCTCTGCGAGACCTACTTGGGAGAAAAACAATTTGTTTTATATTAAGGCACATTCTGTGGAATCCTGCGATTAAAGGAATAAGAAAAGTATGGCCTGAAATTGATATTTTCTCCTTTGAAAATAAGTCTTTTTTTGTAAACTTATTGCAAACAGAAGTATGGGCTGTTCAAAGATCACTTGCTGTTTTTTAAAAACCCTTGAATGACTTTATTGCAACTGTCTAAAATAACCGTTTTGCATGTATATCTAACCAATAACTGTACAAAATTATACAGGTATATTAATTTCCTTGATTTAAATGTTAAGACAGATGAAATGCACTTCAAGTTTAAGTTTGTTGGATTACTTGAACTAAGTTCTGCTCATTGTTTGAGGTCCGTGTCCACAGTTCTGCCAGGGTAAACATTTCAGAAATAGATTTTGAACAAACACTGATCAAAAATTCGGATTGATAATAAATCCGATAGCTACTCAATATTATCCAGAACTTAATATAGCAATGTCAAAATGTGTTCGTTGTAAACAAAAATTGTTTTACAAAATTTTGCTCCACAAGGTATTAAAGTTTGTGGTGAGGTTTTAGTTAATAAAGAATGCTCTATTGAATTAGACATTATGGTTTGCTGTGTACCTGTGAAGATGTATCATAACTTGATTGTCATTTTAAAAGCCTTGGTTTACCCTATTGCTCCGTATACTGAAGGGGCCTAAATGGAAGCTGAAGCTAAGGTTTCGAAAATGGCCCGAGTTATTCTCTCTCTCTCTCCCTTTATTTGATTCCTTACCCCCCCCCCCCCCACAAACGATCAATAGGTTAAAAAACAAAGATTTCCTTTTAAAAAACATTTTAAAAACTTGGTTTATGAAATAGGCCATTTAGGTGTTATTTAATTATTTCCATGTGACCTACAATCCTCTAATCATTACAGTATAAATACAAGGATCAGTTGATAGTAAACTGTTGTATGGCCGATTACGGCGACGGTATTTTAAAAGTTTGTCCCTTTTCAAAGCCATGACATTAACTTGGGCTTCAGCTTAGGCTTTGGCTTAGGCTCCAATTGCCTATTTGAAAGCACACGTTTACAAAATAACTGACGGAGCCTAAGCCGGAGCCCTTTACTAAAGCATTTGTTTCGAAAACGGATTGTTTGTTTCACCAGAGCGATTGCGCCCTCTTCTGACCTTATAAACTTCAACAACTTACCACTTACCAGAATAAAATCAATGTGGCAGTCGATCAACAGGGCATTACTTTCGTGAGTTCGTATAAATATTGATTTTCCATGTTACTTTGATAACTATTCATACAGTTTTGATCAAACTTTGTGGAGGATGTGATACACTATTTATACGGCTTCTATTTAGTTTCACCAAAGTGAAATTCGTATTATAAAAACTGATTAGAAACCTTTGATCATCACCTGAAAATCACAATTACTACCACCATCAGTGGCAGTGCTAATACTGCTACGCTAGTTCGTTTAGTCTTTAGAATTTGTTTCTTTAAAAATGTTTTTTATGATATATTTTTGAAAGAGGACATGTGTTACTTTCGGTACTTCTACAGTACCATTGTTACACTGACCGTAATTTTATGATCAGATGAAAACCAAGTCAAAACAAAATGTTATTTAATCTAGAATTAGAAATAAGAATGGATTAAAATTCAGATGTGAGATAGGCCTAATTGCTGCAGGCCCAGTAAAATTTTGTTGTTATTCCCAACAGCATTGCTGAATTTTGCACATTGTGTAAATAGTTTGTTTAAAAAAAAATGTCTTTGTTGGTTTGAGTCCATGAAGGTAGTTATCGATGATTGTTATGCTTTCAATCTACATTGTGAACAAGTTTCAAAAGCTGTAGGCCATCACAGTGGATGACACCACTCTACACCAGTGTCAACCTCTCCTGCTTGCATTCATACCAATCCTTGTACTTCTCAGTCTCATATTACGTGATGACTATCACTTCAACAAATAAACCACAATCTTAAAGCCACAGGTTCATGTGGTTTGGTATGACACAAACATTTGGTTTGTATTTGCTTGATGATTTACACTATACAGACTGTGAATGAATCACTTGTGTATTATTGTGGCACGCTTTGCCTCCACAGTATTCCCACGTTGACATGGGGAGATCCGTGCAAAGAGTGTCCAGGCAAGTGACTTATTAAATTGACTGACATGCTTGAGCTTATTGTATAGCATTATCCGCACAGTGCGTCACAAAAATCCTGTCCTTTCACTGACTATGTGTAATGTAGACTGAGTGTGGGGGATGGTTACTATAGTTTGGCCAGACGTTTTTTTTCATATCTTGCCAGAGCTGTGTATGAGGTAATGAGGTCATACACACACACACCAAGTATCATGAATTACCAACATGTGGATCAGCCCTACGTAGTTTATACACTCCACTGACATTCAATCTTCTTGATCGAACAGTTCACTGCACTTTATTGGGGAGGTACATCACAAACCCCTCCACCTCTCTCTGGACCTTGCCTATAGTCCTCTAGTGGAACTAGCTGACCCAATGATTGCCTCACAGCTGAGTGGAGTTTAACAGCAGTGTTTGAGTTGTGGAGAACAGTGCATCCGCTTTGTCTACATTTGTAACTATGGATACAGGAAACTTCAAGTTGGTATGTCACTTTTTTATAAATTTATTTTAATAGTAGTTTTTTAGCCTTCAAGAAAGACTCTGCTACAGGCATCTAACTCTGTTTTGCATTTAATACCTTAAGTCCTTTTGGTTGGTGAGCAGTTTGCAATTCAGCTAATTCTATTTTCTACAATTAATTTTAAGTATGAAATACATTGGAAGTCTGCAAAGTTTTTTTTTTGCAAAAACCCTTCAAAGTGTACCCTTTTTACTGGTTTTGATTCAGATTCAAATTTAGATTTGAATGATTGAAACCAGAGGATGGTTGATGATCATTTTCAGTTTAATATCAACACAGTATTTCTTCTTTAAATGCCAAAGTTAAAAACTTGACATTGTTTTCCTGATCAATGGGTGCATTTAACACTTTTTTTCACTCAAAAACAGCTAAAGCTGGAAGGCATACCTCTGTAATCATTAGCATGGCTATTAACTAATATCAATGGTTGTGTAGTTTTACAGGTTAAGAGTTTTTTCATACCAAGTTTTTACCAAGGAAATTATAATCATATTCAATAGGAAATAACAACTTTGTGTAATTGGTAAAAAAAATGAAAATCACGAGAGATGGAGACCGATCAGTTATGCACTAAATCAAGAATAAAAATTAAGTTTTTATTATAAAGAATTAAGCCCTTAGCCACACCAACCACCAACATTAAAATAACAAATTGGTTGAGATGTATTTGTGTGCCTTTGTTAATTTCAAAATACTATGAGAAAGTCTTGAAAGATTTCTTCACAACACTTTTTCAATGCTGGTAAATTTGATGACTGGGTTTTCCTTCTTAAAGCATGTTGGTTAATAAGGGAATAGCCCATAAATAAAACCAATCAAGACAAATTAGTCAGCTTTCTTTTGAAGAATTATGAACAATGGAAGTGGAATTTATAAAGGTGATTAGGGGATATCAAGTAACTCAAGTACAATAAATCCGTTTAGCTTTTGATTCTTTTGCCAATTATTTCCCTTCCTGGCAAACCATCCTCCAGTTTACGAGTTAAATCCTTTGAGTTTGAGTCAAACAACAATACTAAACACAAATACAATCTTGGGTTAGGTTATGGAAGGGAATTTTTAAATACTTTTCCCAAATGTCATAAACGTGCTAAAAATGTATTTTATTTCACAGTCACAAAGCTTGCCAATTATTTCAAAAGTTCAGTTTGAATTGAAGTAAGTTTTGCTATTCACCTCTTTTAGCCAAATGGTCAATAATATTTTTGTTACAATTTATTATTTTTTTACAAATATTAAGAGTACCAAAAACAAAACCCAATAGTCATCAAATAGCAATTTAAAATTATGATTTAAGTAGGATTTGAAATGACGCATGTTGTGAAAACACAATCTGAAGTTTGCAGTTATCTCGCTATTGTGTTCTGGTGTTTCTAAAAAATATCTGGTGGTTTAACAACACAGTGTTTCAAATCAATCAGTATGCTCTGATCTTTTTCAGGAAAAATTATTTTTATGACAGTCTAGAATATCATGAATTCAAGAGAGCCTGCCCTTGCCTTAACCCAAAAGGACAATCCATCCTGTTATTAATAGCTAGATATTAAATGTGACATCGTGACAAACAACACACCTTGAGTTTAAAGTCAGTCACTCAATTAAGCCAGCATGTGTTACTTCAGAGGAGTGGATACGTGGAAATGCTTTGGGAGTGGTCACAGTTCAGGCCATGGATTACAGACACAGAATCAGACAATATTTATGAACATTTGCTTATTATAGACATACACTCACACTTAATCATTCTGTCTGGTATATTTATTTATAAAAGGGATGTATGAAGGTGTTTAAAAGTTGGAGTCTCTTGGAAAAGACTTTTGTTAGTGGGTGTCAAAATCTTGGAATTATAAATTTAATGTGCATTACCCATTTCACATATTATCTAACTTTAATTATTTCTAAACCATAAACCATTCTTCTTCTATGTTTAGGAAGACTTTTTGGCTGGCTGTAACATCTGTAGGTTATGCTGACTAGAACTGCGTTGTATCTTACAAATTTTACCAGACCTCCAAGATGGCTCCTAGTTTCATCCTGACTGTGGGGATCTGCTTGTTTCTTCAACTGTGTTTGTGACCTCTACTGTGGATCATAATGCAAGATGTTTGCAGGACATTCCAGGTAATGAAGCACTTTGATTCAGTGGAACTTGTTTATTTATTGAATTCTTAACAATCCATCCCAAAGACTAATCTTTTATTTCCCTAAATGTTGTCACAATTAAGAGTTGAAAAGTTTGGCGTGTGAACATGTTTGAAGATGCAGTTTGTGGCAGTTAAGAGGGACTGTGATTATAACTCTTGTTGGGGTGAAGAATGCTGAATGAATGGACTTTTTATTAGCAAATTCATCTTCCCAGTGAATGAATTTAAAAATCAAGGCTATGTTAAAACAAAAGTCTAAAACTTTCTCAAAAATCTTGCGTTATTGAAGCATTATTTTGTAAAGTGGTCTCATTCTAGTATAATCACAATTTGTAATTTTGTCGTTTTGCTTCGAAAATTCACTTCCCATTCGCTTTTGTGCATTAGTGTACCATGATTCAGGCTTTAGTAAATTCCTATAGGAATTTTTATAGGCTTTACTAAGAGGTGGTCTTTACAATTCTACACTTAACCATATTTAACTTTGGTCCAAATGACATGTATAATATTTGATTTTTATCAGATAAATCAACACAATCTCTGTACTTAGAAAAGATAACCACGAATTGTCAACAAAACGGAGGTGAACCTTTAGGACTTGCCAGAGATATAACGCCTGTAACTAGATTCCATTAAAAATAACTCTAAAAGCTGTTCTGTAATCGCAAATCAAATCTTTCTCTTCAACAATATTTATTTAAAGACAAATAAGAAATTAGAGCAGAATGAACACTATTGAAATACTAACATGAGAGAGGTGCTAGAGTCTGAGGTAAAGGTGAACAACTTTTGAACCCTTACCCACCCAAAAAACTCGGACAAAAAAGAAAGAATGGAAGGACAATACCGATCACAAGAGAGAAAAATCAAGCAGTAGGTCTTTGATGTCCTCAGTTGCCATGGCTCTGGCTTTAAAAAATTGTTCCTATTGACCCAGTTCCCCTGACATCATCATGAAATCTTGGTTGCCTCATTTTGGGAGTGAATGTCCCTATGTGTTATACAGTGTAGTGCAAATAGTAGGCAGCAGGGCGTTCTCATGCTTTTCTATTAACCCCCCAATTGGTTAGTGCAGCACAGTCACCGTGTGTGACGTGCATTGAGGGGTCAGTTGAAAGACCTCAAGTGTCTCCATTGCACCTTGCTGTGTCAGGACCCATGCGAAGCTCAAAGAAATCTCACCGAAAAGTTTCAGAGAGTGAGCAAATTGACTTGCCTTTTTTTAGAACAAAGTTCAAGTGGCTGACACTGAGATTTTGATTTCTCAGGATAAGTCGTCATTCCTAAGAAATTCAAGCCAGTCCATTTGAAGTTACTTTTTTTATTCGGTAATCAATACAGACTGATCAGAGTTAATTTAATAATAACTTGAAAACGTGCTCAATAACAGCAACTTTCATCGGTTGTCTTGCCTTGCAATCAGCACCACCTGTCCCATGGCTGCTCAGATGATTATGCCTCAGGGCTGGGTGGACACAGCAACCTTTTTGACATGCAGACACTGCCTACGTTCACAATGCCAATAATCAGCTCTCCATTTATTTCTGGAGACAAGTGACTCTGACAAATCTCTGGTGTTGAATGTTAAAAGTGTTCAAAATAATTTTGTCATTAAAGACAAGGGCCCAATTTCCTAGAGCTGCTTAAGCACAAAAAGTAGCTAAGCACAACAAAATTATGCTTACCAGAATAAGGTTACCAGCCAAAACACCATGTCACCTGTACAATTGGTGACTGATATCCTGCTCATTTCTGCTTAGCAGAAAATTGTTAAGCAATATTTTCTGCTTAAGCAGCTCTATGAAATTGGGCCCAGATCTCCATAATACTGTTTTCAGGGTTACTGAAATTGTTAGTCTAGTTTTACCAACTTGAATTTTTCTTCAAAACTAAATTTTTCATTTTTGTGTGTGTGTGTGTGTGTTGGGGGGGGCATTGACACACCTTTGTCATTTTACTCTCTCTTCCCTCTTCCCCTCCCCTTTTCCTTAATCCACCCTGCCTGTATAATTTGACAATCACCTTGCATCCTGATCTCATTACTAACCGATCAGTGATTTAAAGAAGACAATGTGCGTGTGTGCTCAGATCGAAGGAGTGATGATACACAGTCATGGTGGCAACAAACAAAAAACATTACAAGTTGTGCATCCATTCAGGCATATCTAGGAGTAAGGTTCCATCATGCAAGTCTCTGTACTGCCCTTCCCTTAGATAAATCAAAACTGCTCAATTTGACAAACTGTAATGTTACTTTGACTTATTATTCATTTTAAAAAGATTCAATTTTTGGAATATTCATTTAAAGATTCAATTTTTTGAATATTTACAAAAGTTTAGTTTATAGAGTTTTATTCCAGGCTTTAAATGGTTGTACGTAAGATGTTGTATCCTTAAACACCGAGTGTGGAATACACTTAATTAGAGTGTATCCATTAGCTCAATCACAGTTAAGTCATTTATAACACAGGTATAAGAATAAAGCGTTCCTTTTGCTATGGGACAAAGAGAACTGACACCAGAATACTCTTAACAAACCAAATTAGTTTGACAGCATTGTTCAGTAGATTAGCCCTTCCTCTTCATAATAGCGGTATTTAAGTCTACATCCTCCAGGACTTGAGCCTGGTTTGGTTGTCAAGAGCAAACTGTGGTAATAAAATTTAACAATTTGTGTAGATATATTTTTTTCTGGTGATTTTTAAGCAGGTAGAGCAACTTAACTTTGTGTTTTACATTGGTTAACATCTTACAAATCATCCTCAATATGATTATTGGAATGAGTTGGATCTTTGTTCTGAGGATGGGGGGAGGGGTAAACCCTTGGCCAATTGCCAAGTTTCAGCCAGTTAGATTTCATGCTTAATACTTGGGAAATCCCCCAGGAAATGGCTAATTTCTGGCCCAGTTGACTAACGACTGAACGTTGAGATGGACTTGATGTATGACGTTGCGTTGGAAATAAACGAGCATAAATGCCAAACGTGCAGTTTACCACTTCGAGGTGAAGGAGAATCTCCTAAGATGAAGACTTTAATATTCCTTGGCATTTTTTTCCTTTCAAATCACACGTGATCAGTAATTGAAAACTCAGGATTTCTCTTGAGATAAAAACCACAAAGAGGTGAAGCAAGTTTCTTTCTTCATGGCAAGCCTTCAGTTGGCCTTGGTTTTTTTTCCTAAAAAAAAACCCGGGTCTGAGTGTTCAGTTCCTGCCTGGTCATTATTCAATCTGTCCACAGGTAACCAAAGACAATCCACCGATGGGATCCACCGTGGGCATGAGGTGAAGTGACGGACTTCACGCTTGGAAACAAATCCAAGTGTTCACTAATTAGAAAGTAATGCCGGCAACGGGGAGATAAAATAAAAAGTGGGGCTAGAAAATTGAAGCAGGTTAGAGAGTGACATCGTTGTGAGTAAGAGGAGGAACTTTGGCTCGTTAGTGAGTGTATTGGTCTGATGACAAGTTAAACTTGGGGGCGCTTTGCAGAGTTGTTTATAGGTTGGCCTGTCTGTGATGCCTGTCGCTTACCATAGAGGGAGACAGTATTGATCAGGAAATTTCATCTGATTATTGAATTCAACCAAATTGATCAACCAAGCACTTAGTGCTGCATGCCCATTAATTGCAATTTCCTTTTAATGTTGATCAAAAGGCGTTTAATAAAAAAATGCAAATAAATGTGATTTTATTTTAATTTTAAATCAACAAACATATTTTTCTTATAAAATGAGTGTTTCTTTTTGCCAAATAATTGCTTTGGAGACCAGTCTGGATAATCAATTCCATTTGCCAGGAGCTCCAAAATATGCAAAACCAACTTTATGAAATCCATACAAACTGCACTAACGACCTTATAGTCCTGAGCCAATGAATTATACATCCTTAATAAACTCATCTAAGTTGGTAGTTGTCATAGTGGGTTCTCTTGTTATATAGTAGGTAATGTCATGACTTCTAAAAGATACATACATACAGCCTGCATCCCCCTGTCCCCTTCTCTTTGTGTGAACTAACTCACAGTAAGAGGAGTCAAACTTGGTACATTTCTGATAATAGAAAATTATTTTTCAATTTTATGTTAGGCCTTAAAGGGAGGGTATACGTTTGGTAATCACTCTAAAAATTTATGGCAATATAAACTTACTTGGTTGGGGAGTACAGCACCTTTCGATAGTATAAAGCATTTTGAGAAATATTTCAATTCAAAATAATGTGGATATGGAAAAAGATGTCAGTTTTTATCCCCCAAAATTTGAATCTGAGAAACTTTTCTGTCAGGAATGTTTCTCAGATTGTGATTCCCATTAAGGATTATTCTTCATGCGTGGACATAACCGCTCCAGATTATTGCCGATATCTCAAAAACGCTACCACCTTTTGAAATGGAATCTTCACAGGTTAGTTTTATTGTATATATCTACATTTATATAGGATTAAAACAATCAAACGGTTCCAAAAACCAAAGGTATACTTTGCCTTTAACAAAAATTGTCTCCTGACAAAACAGTAAAAAGGTTGAGTTTTTGTTGACTTTTGCCCTCATGTAAGTAATATTTTTGAAGTTGTGTTTACTGTTTCAGTAGTGACAAAAACAGTGACAGAAAACAGTGGATGATAATTCAACAGAGTCTTGTTTTAGCAGTTGTGTTCCCTTCTATCCGAATCTAAACCCTTTTGACACCCTTGTAAGTAATATAACACTTTGTTAGTGAAATTTGAATTCTTCAATTTATTTCAGTGACAGAAACAGTGGCAGAAACAGTGGATGATAATTCAACTGAGTCTTGTTTTAGCAGTTGTGTTCCCTTCTATCCGAATCTAAACCCTTTTGACACCCTTGTAAGTAATATAACACCTTGTTAGTGAAATTTGAATTCTTCAATTTATTTCAATTTAAAAGAACCTGTTTTCTTCTCCCATGTTGAGTCACAACATTAAAAAACGAGTCACAACATTAAAAAACGTGAATAAAGTGAGTGACACTCGCAACTGTTTTGACCCCCCTGCTGCGTACACACCTGTCCCTAGCCCTCTGCCCTTTCCCAGGCTTCGTCAGACGGATTAAGTCGTTTCTCGTCCCTGCTTTGCTTAAACGATAGCCAATTTCCATGGCGGGGTCTCACTTGCTCAATTAGACAGGCCGCTAGCATGGCATTTGAGAACTTAAGAGGAGAATGTTTAGAGTTTTGGGAGCCGGAGGGAAACTGGTGTGGTAGGAGATCAGAGTGTGCCTTGTGGGCATTTCATCATCACTTTATGGATCATCAAAGTGATTGCGATGGAAACAGGGTTAGAAGCTGATGTAGGACAAAACAGGCTGAGGAACATTGTTGGTGATTTGTTGTTGTTTTTCCTTTTGGAGTGTTGTTGTTTTGTTTTTGCTTATTTAGTGGGTCTCTTATTTCTGTATTTATTTGTTTAAAAAAAACTTAAACATTTTCAGAGGATATGAGCATAACTTAGTAATATGTTGACAAGTTGTTTGAAAAAGGTATTTGCTCTTAAATTTGTCTCCCCCCTCCCCCCACACCAATGTGAACTGTCATAGACTATAACCACGTTTCATAAAGAAAAGGACACTGTGTATGTAACACTCTTCAGGTATAGAACTAGAGAAGTCTGTGTTTCACATAACACCAGTATGCCTGTATGCATAACGTCAAGCACGTACTCCGTCAAATGATTGGTTAATTACACTTGCCATTCTTTAAACTTAACTGAACTTTATTGAGAGACATGAGGGAGTGGGGCAAGAGGGGGAGTTTTTAGAGGAGTGATCTCATCTTAGTTGTCAATAGCCTTCCCTTTGAATTCCTGTAGAGGGCAGTATGGATTAACTCATTGTTCATCGCCAGTATGCTCAATTTCGGTTGAGGAGTCTACTTGAATGCCCCATGTCCCTCTAAGAAACAGACACATAGACGCATACTTCACCACCTCAGGATGTACTAAATTGGAAAGTTTAACACAAGTATTCTGTTTCAGGTCTTGAGACCTGTTCGTGAATAATTTCTAGATGGTCTTAAACTTACAGTGTGCTTGCTGATTGAGTTGTGGATTTTCTGCCATCTTAATATTTTGGTTCAGAATTTTATTCATTGTGAATATTTTTGTTGGTAACTGATACAGTGATTCAGATCACTGTCTCAGTCACTGAACCTTTGCAGGTTGAAAAACTTGTATTTTGGGGTCAATTCTTATCTGCTTGCTATGATTCTTCACAACTTTCCTTGAATGATTTTACGAGTACAAATAATGTAAAAACAAGATGATTCAGAATTGACACAAAGTTGAACCAACAGTCCATGATGATTCTGAGAAGATTCCAAATAATCCTTGAGTCAGATGTTGCAGGAATTATTATTGTTTTTTTTCCGGGGCATTGGGACTCTCAAGTGGCTATTCCTTTCTGCACACCTATTTAACAACAGAGAACTTGAACCATTTTGTGAACTTTGAGAAATCCCGTAAGTTCCACACAAAGAATGTCCAGTACAAGGGAAACACATGTCTTATGGCAAACAAGTCTTGGGTGATTAGGAATCAGTTAGCATGGTTGTAATCCAATCGCTTGGTGCTCTTCCCAAGGAACTACACACACTCTCTCCTGATACTAGCTGCCCTGGATGACCCTCCTTGGACTTGGGGATTTTCCTGAGCAAGATGTAAAGCTACGTGTAGAGTTGGACTAAGCATGTGACTTGAGTCATGGTTTAGGGCAAGTTTTTGTCGAGGAGCAGATTGTCTGACTTGATCCGCCAGACCAACAGTTGTTGGTGTTTTTTACTTGCAGGTTTGAAGTTCAGGGAATTAAACCACCTGCCTTGAATATCTGCTGCACTTTCTTTGCTTTTTAACCCCATGACATAGCAGTTTCCATGAAAAGTCGGTGGGGTCAAAGAAAAACATGATTTGATATAAGTATAGGTTGACATTGATGTCACTCGAGCATGAGAAGATAAAAGTTTTTTTTCTATTTCAGACGAACAATGTTTCACATGTTAACTTTTCTGAAGTGGCAAATTAACGAAAGTGCAATATTTTTAAAAGTGCTACATTTATTCTTGACTTTATGTATAGATTCTAGCTGCAGCAAGGTATTTCCCATCGCTATTTTACTTTTACCAGCTAGCACATGATTTAATTACTGGACATCTCTGTAATTCCATAGACTATTGTCATGCCAGCACCAGATCATTTGTTTCCACTCATTTACAATTGGACATTTTTCATTAACATTCTGAACATTAAGAAAACAGAGAAATATTTGGTTGAATAAATGAGAGGAAATTTCTAAGCATTTCAAATTTAAATAATATGATCAAGCTAGTTCACGAATAGTTTGAAAGAAACAAAAATCAGCAGTGAAACAAAACAGAGAAACAAAACTAAATGATCTTTTAGATTATGAATTTATTGGGCAAGCTTCAGGGTATTTGTACACATGTATTTGTCGGTCATTTTATGTAGCCTTCAAATAATAAATAGAAAAATTTCTAAAGCAAAAGTTGGCTTCCCCTTTCAATAAAACAAAAACCCAAGCGGTTTTGTGTCTCACGCCTGTTTTCCTATTCAGTGGCTGTTCTTACAATACCTCACAAAATAGACCGCATCCAATAACCCTGTGAAGCATGACAAAGCTAACACTCCTTGACAGTGACAAATGAATCTAAATACTGAAGTAATCAATCTCAGGTTTTATTAGCTTCCTCTCCCCTGGGACTTATGCCCTCCCCCCTCCCACTCCTTATGGTTTCCCTTTGTACACCTGTAATCCATATTACAAATGTGTATTGTTCTACATGGTCGTTATGATTGTAAGGTGTACCCTGTGTGGGATACCCAAGGTGTCCCACAAGAAAATCATTCAAACAGTATGTAAGGAAGTGAGTCGACCTGGCTGGACAGTCAGTTGTTGTATCTTGTACTCAGTCCAAGATGGAACCACTGCTTCTTATTAAGTATCAATCAAGATAAGAGATTGCACAGTTTTCAAACAATGCTAGTTTGGTTTGTTTTCGAACTCTAAAAACTGTATCTGATTTCCACCGAACTCAGCTTTATATTTCTTTCCATTCAGATTCTTCAAATTTCATGAAACGTGTACCTTAAAAAAAACCTTCATATTATGCAAAGAATTATCGATAAAGGTTGTTACTAATTATATCACAGTGAAATACAATTCATCCTTTAAATTGCCTTAAGTTGAATAGTCAGCAGAACAAATCAATGAAGAATGAAAAAGAAAGAGGGGATATAAGAACTAAAACAGTGATTTACAACTTGAATGTAACCATCAATGCTCATTTTGCATCTGAGCTTCTTACTAACCAAACTTTAAAAAATGGATGTTTGTTTTTTATTGTTTTTTATTCCTTTCCTTCATTACTTTATGACCCAACCTTCCCCCACCATCTCACCCCTCTTATCCCATCTTAAAATTCAAGATTGATTCTGCCTCGTCAAGATTTCTTACTCTTCATTATCTTTCACTCGCCAATCCTTTGTAACATTTAGCAGTTATTCCACTCCTTACTGTCATCCAGATTTCAAATAATAAGATGATAGAATAAGGTTAGAAGCAACAGCTTGAAAGTAATTAATTTATTCTTGGAAAGATAGAGGTTTTGGAAACAGAAAGGAAGTGTTAGTCTTTTAAGACATTTTGAACAGCAGCTAAGAAGTCCACCTTAATTTTGTCTAAGAGTGATTCCCAGGAGCTCACTGTTTCATATTTTTTTAAATTTTATGTTTGTGTTTTCAATTTAGTGTTTTGTAACAGCCGGCAAAGAACCACTTGTTCTCATTCTCTGGTTTCATTGTTTGATGAAATTCTCTGCCCTTTCCCCTTGGGTCTACCCCATCACTACTCCCCTCTGTTGCTTTGATTCTGATGTCACCCCAATCAAAAGCAAAACGGGACCCAAGAAATGCAAACATCATCCCGGCATGTCCCATTTAGTCATGATCCAGATCCATAATCAGCCAGAGACCTTCTGAGTACGGCCGAACTCTACTAAAACAGGTGTAGCAGAGAGTGGTGATGCTACCCTCTTGCCTAGATACTCCTGTCTAATGCTGGGCACACTGTGAGCTAAGGGAGCTGTGTGGCTCCCACAGCTGACTCAGTGACAGTAATATGGACCATGTGTTAGGTGACACCCATCTTGGGAACTAAGCACATGTCATTTGTAATACATATAATGACCTCTTCCGGTCTTAAATGGGATGGTTCTACCCATTCCTGAGCTCCACTGTGATTTTGTGGGTTGTCGTATCAATGTACGACCCACTTGTTGTTTTTGAATGTCCTCATGGGTAGAGATTGGGATCTTATCTTGCATGAACAACTTGATGATAAAGGATTAGTTTGTAGTATCTGTATGCATGCTTTCCTCCTTGTTCAAGATGTAAGAAGCTGTTAAGTTGAGACAAGGGCCCATAGTAGAACAATTGATGATGAAGGATGGGTGAAGGAGAACCTCCTCCTCACACCAGTGGACTTAAAGTTAAACCACAGTCCGTCTTGTTGCGGCGGGTGTGGTTGTAAGCAGATAATGCTTTCCTTATGTAAGCTTCTTCATGTGCTGGCAATAAACGTGTTTTGTCTAACTTGGGATGGGGATAACCACACATTCAGATCTTAAATGAAAGCGTTAAGCAGAGGACTTGCTTATGAGTACACTAAACATTGTCATAAAATTAGCCTAATCTGCCATTATAGATTAACCTCAAAGTTCCTAGCTGGTGGAGAATAGAACAGGGTCATGTGTTTATTAAGTGGCTAATCAACAACTGTCAGCGAACATTTTATTTTGACCAATCAGAGTTGTTGAGGGACCATGTGCATGCCACTGTTAAATCCTCTGCAATATGTGATTCCATTTTTCTGACGAGATTTGATAAGGAACTGATGTATGTGTAAATAATTGTTTACATATGTAGGCTTTGTCAGCAGTTTTGTATTTACAAGGATGTGGAATTGACCAACCAATCAGAGGCCTTGGTACAGTTTGGGTCCAACTAGTGGCCAATCAGGGTCTTCAGGCTCACATTGATAGATTAATGGGTTTACAACAGCTGATATGACAACAGTTGTGGCAAAGTTCACTCCCTTGAACAATACAACTTTAATCATTATGGCCTTCTCAAGGTTCCCTGTTGCAAAGTATTAACAATTCTTTACTCCAATGAAAGGACCAGACTGTTTTGTCCATTCAGCCTCACTTTGGTTACACTAGGTTAAATTGGAGAAAAAAAAGATGGCTAAACTATCATACAAGCCATAAATTGTTAACCAAAAAATTAATAAAAATAGAATTGACAGCAATAAAAATCCCTTGGTAATAATAGTAGTAATAATAGTGGCTTCTTATTATTGCGCTCAAATCTGTCACTCAGTGACGCTCATGGCGCTCCAACAATATTATAGCGCTTTATTAAACACAATGGGTGTCTCAAAGCGAAGCTACGTTTTGAAGTATGGGACCTTTTCCTTTACAGAGCACCATGTAATGGTTTACAAGGTGCTGTGGTGCAATATGCAACCAATCAAACCAGGAACACCGGGACAAACCCCTTCTCTTTACGATAAGTGCACTGGGTTGTTTTACGTGCATTACACAACACAAGGGACCTACAGCTTTATGTCCCATCCGAAGGACTCAGCAATAATGGTTAAGTGTCTTGCTTAAGAACACAAGTGTCATGACCGGGTCTCGAACCCACACTCTGCTGATCAGAAACACTAGAGCTTGAGTCCTTTGAGCTCTTATCCGCTCAGCCATGACAAGCAATTAAAACTACATTAACCAGTGTGTATTTTTACGGATACTTTTATGTTACTAAATAGGATCTCTCCAGTGCTCTATAATGCATTGTGTTAATTGTACATATCAAAATTCTTTTCTTTTAAAAAGTATTACACTTCATTAAGTTTTACCCAAGTTCTTGCAGAGAAATTATGTGACTAAATGATATGATGGCTGGCTTAGACGTTAAACAGAAGGACAATTAACCCTGATCTGAACAATCCAGCTTCTATTCTTGAAGCGTTCCGGTATTCGGGGCATATACTACAGTAAAAGTGTCCAGTCATAGTCCAATCATCACACCCTGTAACTAAATTGCAGACCAGTTTAGTTGTAATGAGGTCCCAAGACAGACAGTAAGGTGAAAGGTGGAAAGCAGGTATATGTAGCCACAAGCATGTAACTTGAAACTGAACTTGCTGTCATCCATCTCCCTCCTCCCCTTACCCTGACTTCTTTTCCTGTCATCATACTATTTGACGCTGACACTGTTAAAGTTACAAGTAGTGTATGTGTTGGCAACCTAGAACAGGGTTCTGGCCAGGATTTCTGAAGTGGCGGGAAAATTTTTCCCTAGAAACCATTGTGTGATGGATCAGTTACAGGGTAGATCATAAAAATAGACTCAAACCAAAGAAGTACTCAATTGAAAGGAAATAGCAATTTTAAATTAAGTACATGGAAAATGTGTGGTGGTCGGAAACAGAGACAATTCTGCCAGTGGTGGTTGGGGAATCCTGAGTGCCGGTAGGGTTTTCCTGCACCGACTTCTGTGGGCAGAACCCTGCTAGAATGTCATGGGAGTCTGGTCTGGTGCCTTGATTCTCTCAAACATTGTCCCCATTCTGATTCAATAAAGTGGTATATTCTAGAAGTTATTTTGCCTTTTCAGAGAAAGAGACAAGAGACAAGTAGTAAATAACTATCCACTCAGTCAAAGCATAAACGCTTTCGGACAAAGTTGATATTTTGGCCTCACAGTTTGCTCAAAGGTGGAATTTAATCCGTAAAAGGTAAACTAAGGAACCAGAAGAAAGTAATTAAAAAGGCAGAAATGTTGACTCAAGTTAGTGACTTTGTGACTTATGTCCGACTCAAGTCACTTTTATTTACACTTATGACTTGGGAGTGAACTCGGAAGGAATGACTTGTGAACTGGATTCTGACTGATAAGAAATGACTCCCGCCTGCACGTTGACTTGTAAGAAATTACTTGCTACACTGTGTAGATTTGTAAGAACTGACTTGATACTTGGTAATGACTTGGAATAAACAGTTCACCACTTGACTCTGACACAACAACAATTAGTTGGTGACAAACCTAATTACAGATCGTTTACGGTTCTAATCTGTGCAAGGTGAATTCTAACTTCATCAAGCTCATAAAGATCGTAGCTACTGCTATTTTTCTATACTTACTGACTTTCTTCCAGATTGGTGTAAATCAAGAAACCTGACATTGGATCCTAAAGATTTATTTTGTCCAAAAACAGAGTAGCCTGTGGATTGTTTCCCCTGTGACTCACACATCAGTGTAGGGGTGAAAACAAATTAATAGTCTTAATCTTGATGCAATTACTGCATTCATTCAAATATCAAACTTTTAAAACTTTGATTTTCAAAGTTCCCCATCTTTGATTAATTTAGTAACTATGCAAAGTTTGGTTTCAGTGATTTTTTTAAGTTCCTCTGAGGTTGTTGTTGAATTCATTTGGGATTCAATTTTGATGAGTAAGAGCTATTTAAGGTCAACATTAATCCATTGGGTCTTGAAACCAGTTCCACTCACTACACACTTCTCTACTGAATCTACACGTTTGGTCATTTCCTCTGACAAAGGCTACTTGATATAATTATTCCCATCGGTCATATTTAATTTTCTGGACATAACAGCCATCTTTGATTCATTTATGATCATTTCCTATGATTTTTTCAGATGTAATTTGGGATAATCTTCTTGGCGGTGCCAATTTAAATCTTTGACCTAAGCCGCCCTCTCATTGACTTCTAATGGGTGACAATTAAAGAAAATGGCAGATCAAATATATATATATTTTTTAATGAGTCTCATTTTCTGCTGCATGCACCAGTAGTCATGGAATGTGAGCATCGGTTGATACCTCAGCAGAGGGATACATTATAAAGATGTATCACAGTGCCGAGCTCTCAATTGAGGAACCTCAAGGAAACTTCACTCCTTTTTCTTCTTTTTTTTCCCCAAAAGAATTTTTAAATTAAATGCCTTGTGACAAGTGGACAGTGCTTCCTTTATGAATATGTGACTAGTAAACTAGATTTCCATAATCCCTCTACGGACATGCCTCTTGGATTGCTGAATGACCATTCTACAAAAATATTCATTTGCCAATCATACTAGGAATAAAATGTACTTCTTTCCCAGTACTGCCTATGTGTCATGTTTACTCACCATGAATGATGTTCAACAAATGTATGTGAATCTAGCCTCATGAGATTTTAGCTGTCCCCTCAAGACAAAGTGTAGTTTCGAAAGACTGTCCGTGCTGTACAAACAACACAAACTATCATTTATTGAATCTAGGCAACTTAATAACCTATGAAATACACGAGGGGTCTCTGTTAGAGCTGCGTAATGAACACAGCTATGAGAAACAGCTGAAAGAAGACATGTTCTGTACTTCTCAACTTAAAATGACTAAATTGATCAAGTGCGATGTTTTGTTAAAACGTTTTCTGTGAATTATAAAAGGGAATACATTTTTGACTTATGGTAAACCAATAGTATTTTAGAAACAGGATCTTAATAATAATTCTTAATCGTTTTACCTTTTTCTTAAGTTACCAAAGAAACCATCAATGATAGTTTGTTGACAAATTTGTAGTTTTATGTATTTTTTATAATCCAGCAGAAAAATGACCAATCGTTGCCGGAGGATCTTACAGTGACTTTATCAATAAATCATGAATTCCCAGAGTAAAGATTAATGTGTCACTTGAACCATCTCTGGGAATGCTACTGTAACTCCCAAGGTTTAGAGTTAGTTGTTTGATTGATTGAATGAAAGATTGGTTGATCATTTCTACCTGTAAGGCAGACAGAATAATTTATCTTGCCATTCTAAATGTTGTCACTTTGTTTGTATAAATTCCCTTTGGAGTGTCCTGACATTGCAGGTTATACTGCCGGAATCTTGGCTTCACTCCCTCAAGTTTTAATCTTTGCAAACTATTGTGTCATTTCTCTGAACTTGTCCTGGTTCTGAAGATCTTGTTCATTGTTTGTCATCTTTTTGAAAGTTGCTAGTTTAACACATCTTGTCTAGAATGTGGAAGGTCATGGGTTTGAATCCTACCTGAAGTGTCCACAGATTTAGTTTCTTAAAGACGTCCATATCACTGAGCATACAGTGTTTGTCGTATAATTTTTTAACAACATATTACAGGAAAGCTGTTTTTTTATCAAGTTCATACAAGAACGAATCTTTCAGAGAAATAGTTCTGTCTAAAATGCTGTCAAAGTTAATTTAATAAAAACTTGGTGAATAAAAATGAATTTACTCTTTGAAAAAACTAACAAAAAAAAGTTTCTTGTCTTTAAAGTTGCTTGGTTTTAACTTTTTAACAATCCATCTGTTCTGTAAAAAAAGTAATGTTTTTGAAGGAATAAATTCACCTGATTTAGTTGCTGTACCTTAATATGCAGGGAAATTTTCAAATGCACATGTGTTATTCTTATAGAAGAGTTTTGAAAAGTGTTTTTATTTTCTCATTTGTCTTGCAGAAGTATTTCCCAAGAAGCAGTTCTTCATTGAAGGTGAGCCAAGACCCATCCTCCTCGATGGTAGGCCAGGAATTAACCCCTCAGCAGACTTCAACAACTACCTGGTCAAGATCCTTGCAGAGGAAGTACTTGGTTATGAAGACGTGCAAATCTTGAGCTCGGATAGTGACTTTCACAACTCCACGGTGGCGCTGCAACGTATCTCTGGCTGTGAGAATGCCAGGTGAGTTCATCGTCAAGGGATGTGTGGTTTCCCCGAGGGTAACATGGGAGTTGGGAAGCTCATTGTAACATACCCCCTCACTAGCTTACAACGGAAAGGAACACCCCCCCCCTGCTCCTCTCCTTCAAGGAATCTTGCTGAATCATCTGAAATTAAAGTTTGGAAGTTGTTGTCCCCTGTGGGATGTCAAGCTGTACAAACACTCAATCTCACTCATGTAAACTCAAAAAGGCATTGATGAAGATAAGATTAGATTTTGATTTGATATTTTGTATGGTCATGTTTAAAATGAAATTGAAGAGAATTTGGTGCTGCTACAGCAGTTTTTAGAAGCACCAAAAATAGCCTAGCAGTTTTAAAAGCTAGACTAAAATGTTACAACCAAATGTTTGATAATTTTTATTAGATTTTTTTGGGGCAGGACATGTTGTCATGAGTGACAAAACTGACATCTAAATGGTCCACTTGTGAAATAATAGTTTTAAAAAATTTGCAACAGAGAGGCTGAGAGCAATTAGCATTAGAGACTGTAAACTTGATTTCTAATGTGAACAAGTTTTGACACATGTCCCGCTTTTAGGCTGTAGTATGGTAGAATGAATAAGGCATCATGGAAGTATTTGACAATTAGTCCATTGCGGTAAACTACAGTCATTCTTGTCGGAGGGTGTAAATTACAAAGTGTCATCTGTAATATCAACCTCTGACTTGTGACAAGTAGATGGATGCCCTTGGCAGTCCACAATAACAGCTTCTGACAAGTTAGTCAAGTATTTTGGACAGTCCAAAACAGCTTGTGGTTAAACCCTGGCAATGCACCAGTCTTCTGGAGTGATGGGCGAATTTCAAAAGAAATTAGATTAGAAAGTTAATTGTGTTACCCACCATAACCTTTGTGTTAAGTTTTAACTTACTCAGCTCTAAGGTGGTAAGAATTGTAAGTTCTTGCTTCATGACCGGGATCAAGTTTCATTACTGAGTTTTAAAAGTGGTATTAGATTTACCTACAACCACTATAGCCTGCTTAAGCCTGGTCATATTTCACGCGAATTGCGAATGCGATGTGAAATTTCTCGCGTCTGAATTTGAAAACAGCGCGTAATTCAGTCACATAATTTGCTTTCGCGTGTGAAGTATGACCCAGACTTCACATGGTAACCCATGCATGAACGATATTTCTTCTCTGAATGGGGTCCATGCTCAACATTGTGAATGTCAAGCAAGAAGAAAAAAGAAAATTAAGTTTGTACAAACTTTTTGCAAAAGTGGAACTACAAATACTTAACATGAATGATGTGCCACAAAATTGCACCATCACAGTGTGATTTGTTATGAGATTAATCTGAGCTATGTGGAAGCATTGACATTTCTTTCCCATTTTCTTTAGTTGTCGAGCATGGTTAATGCCCAAAGATGTCACCAATTCTTCAGTTAATATGGAAATCTGGCAAGACAACCTCCTAGAGGCAGCTTTATGGCTACAGACTGGCACAGTTACAATCAATGGGTTCTTGGGATACACTGCAAGGTATGTCTTCTTGTCTTCTTGCTAGAGGATTGGGGATGAGGACAAAGTTCAGAATATCACTGTCACAATTAAGCCATGACTAATAAACAAAGTTAAGACAACAAACGTTCACATAAAATGCATCGAGATTATTTTTTCTCTTTTGAGAAATGTGAGATACATTCACCATGAATTGCAAATGCCTGGGTTGTAAGCCATGGCTGATAATCAGCCATGGTAAACTGGAATCGGACTCACTTCCACTTAGGCTCAATACAAGAATAGACAATGTTGGCAGCCTATCGATCTCTAGTGGTTCTTGTTTGTACAACAAAAGGACAAAGGTCTAGAATCGGGGATTATAAAATAACCCCTGGAAAAGGGATATTTTGAGCATGAATTCCAGTACACCTTGTCACTCTTTGTACGGGGGAAAGAAAGCCTTGCATGATGAGTGCATGCACTGTGCATGCCACAGAAGTCTGGCCGTTAATATTCTAGTATTCTGAGTGGGTACAAAAGCGGGTTTACCTGACCTCAGGTCATCGCCCAAAAAAGTTGTGCGTGCATACACGTCATCCCGTTATAATTGGTTAGAAGTGAATTATGAAGTATTTCCATACCTATTGGATTAAAATGATTTAAATTGTGTTCAGAACTGGGTGTAGATAAAGAGCATGAGTCCAATACATCAAATAATCTAGAAAAGTTATTTACACAACTTTATTTATATATATATTTTTTTTGTATTTTCGATAATCAGAATGAGTCTTAAAAAATGCTGTAAAGCATACTCATTTTATGGGAAAAATACTGTAAGACATTAAAGCAAATTATCTTACAATGTTTTCCATTCCTATTCCACTGCAAATGTTTCATGACAGCGCTTTCTAAAATGCGCTCCAACAGACAAGTGCGAAAAAGGAAATCTATGTTATGCTTTTTGATTAAAGTGGGAAATATCAAATCCATTATCCATTATCCGATTTCCACCTCTCCCTATCCAATCCTTACAGTCACTTCAGTCTAATCTAATGCAAAGTGATTCCCAAACGACAGGTGGTACTAGAGATCAAGTGAACCAGTTAAACTCTTCCTCTGATCCTAGTCAGTGCGTACGTGCACCGACCCTCCCTTAAAAACTCTCCCATTCCTTTCAATTATCACTAAGACTCTCCTGTTGGCTTATAAGATCTCCCTTGCATCCTCCATCCAGGTTTGATTGGTTCTTTTCTTAAAACTTGAAGGAAAGGCACCACAATCATGTTGGGGCAGGGGGGTTTTCACATGTATCAATTTATCAGTCAGTTTTGTTTGAGAAATAAGTGGGAGTAAGGAACTTCTAATTTTTCTGTCGCTTGTCATCAAAGAACATATACTTAAAGACTATGTCAAAAATGTTGATCTAAATCCATTATTTGGTTTTTGTCCTTGAAAACTAAATATTAAATACCTTGAAAAATATGAGATTACACAGTAACCATGTGTAACTTTAAAGATATTTTTTAACATTTTGTTTAACCAGTATTTTGCTTGAATGAAACTTAATTTTGATTGTTTGAACAGCCTTGCAAAAGGTTATGAGTATTTCTCATAATCAAATTGTAAACTAGATGTCTTGCTGAATATAGGACTTATGAGTCAGTTTTTTCAATTCTTCCATTGTAGCATCAAATGCTTTTAAGGTTCCTACATGTCTGCTCAAGGACTATGTAGAATTACACTTAATTTTATTTTATTTTATTTTTTTGAAACAGTAGGAGTGATCATTGTGAAACCGGAAGGCTGCGGTTGTCAGGCAATTAACTGATTTCCACATTTCCTAAGTGGAAATTCAAGCACACTTTATGCTAGTCATTTTCTTAATTGTTTGAACAGTGATGCACGAGGGTGGGGTAGATCGGCAAGGACAAACCCACTGTGAAATTCAATTTATTTAATGAAACAAACAGACAGCAATTGGGACGCAACCATTCTAACAATAGACTTTAATATGAAACTTTCTTTTCTCAAAAAGTTGCGTACATCCTGTTAACTTAGTGAAGGAGGTTGGGATGGTAGTTACATTTAAGTCAGTTTTTAAAGACAAAACTTTGAGAGTTCTTATGTTGGAATCGAAAAGAGCCAACTTGTTTTCCACAGTGGATTTGTTGAAATTTGTCTTTCCTTCACAATGGTTCATTTTGGTTGGTTAACAGTTTGCAACAGCTTTTGCTTTTTCCCTTTTAACCAAATTAATGAGCTAGACCTTTGACATTATGCAAACATAAGTGTGTAAGCTCTGGGTCCGATGTATGAAAATTAATCTTATCTTGATTGACTGTGTGATTATAAAGTAGATGTCTGTCTTGATGTTGTGTCACTATTTGTCGGCCTACACTAAGCCTAAATTGCACTTCCACCTTTGTGCTCTTTGGTGGAATCTATGTTCTTCTTATAAACAAACATTGGGATTGTTATTTATCAACAAAATTGTAATAATAAAGTGTCAATTTGAATGCTCACTGATTATGAAGTTCCTACCAGTACCAATTCTCAAGTTACCTTCTGAAGTACAGTTTAAGTGAAGGTAAAAGCATTTGGACCCCACTAATCACTGTTGCTGATTTTGATTGTCATTATCAAATAAATAAGGCTGAATTTTAACACGATAACATTCAACTGTTTGTAAGATTGGGGTTATTTTTGGTAATTGTCAAAGGCTAGTATCCTCACATTGGTGTATCCCAACATTCTATACATAAAATAACAAACCTGTCAAAATTTGAGATCAATTGGTCATCGAAGTTGCAAGAAAATATTGAAAGAAAAAAAAACTTGTTGCATAGAATTGTGTGCTTTCAAAAGCCTGAGAAAGGCTTCATGCCTGAAGCCTTTCTCAGATTCAAATATTTTAGTGAGAAATTATCTCTTTCTCAGAGGGAGTTGTTTCTCACAACGTTTTATACTACCAGCAGCTCACAGGTGCTGCTTACCAGTTAAGTTTTTATGGTACTGTATTTATTGAGTAATTACCAAAAGTATCCACTTCCTCTAAGGGGACAGTCAAGCCAAGAGATTGAAACATCGTTGGAGGCGGGATACTTTTAGCCACTAATTGTGTCTTTATTTTTGTGACCTAACTATGTACGGCAATAGGAGTAATCTTTGAGTCATTGTAGCGTTATAGTCAAAGAATTTACTTGGAATAGAAGACATTTCCAACCAAGAGGGCAATTAATGTTTGAGGTAATATGATCTGACAGTGTTTGGCAGGGGATGAGGTTGTCACCTGATGTGTCAGTAAAATTAGGTCTAAATAGTTAAGAATTTGTAAATCAATAGCAGAAGCACCAACAATATCCTTTGTTAGTTTAATTTTTCTTAGTGCAAGTTTATTTTAAACTGACTTTTTAGTCACATGTGTTAATGGCAAGCACTTTTTATTTCAAACTTAAATGAATGAAATAAATTCAGTGGATTATTCTCTCAAGAGAACAAATAATTGATTTTACTTTTATTTGATACTCCAAGGTTTCATGCTGGTCTGTGTTCCTCATGGGTTCATGTCCTGGAAACTCTGAACTATATCATGCCCAGGAGCCAAGTTGATTTCTTGATTTATTTTTGTCCTGACTAGGTATGGATGGCATATATCTCAGCGGCTTGTTGTACAGATGTGGGATCTTTATCACATCATTGCTGACCATTGGAAAAGTCTCCATTCTCCCAAGATGATTCAACAGCTGTCTCTTCCAATGACCGATCTACAGCGAACTTGTTGTGATCAGACCTCCAGTGATCATGGGTATCAAGACCATCAAGGAAGGGCCCAGGTATTATTGTGAGAAGGATCCTTGTGTGAATGGAATGTTTATCCCAACATGGTGTAAAGGGGTGACTGGAAACACAACTAGCTCTGGCTGCTCTTCTCTCCTAGCTGGCTATCCAGGTTTGTAGTCTCTACTTACCATTTCATGTACAGTGACATTAGGTAGAGATATTGATTATAAAGGCATCTGATATGGATAACGACAACAATCATGAAAATATAAAAATTATAAAGTCATTGAAAAGAACAAACTTATTATCAGATTCAGGGTATGTTTTTAGATTAACACTTTATTGAAAAAAGAAAAATAAATGCAACTGAGAAATATGTTGCCATGCTTTCAAATCAATGGGTCTGATTTGAATTATTTTGTAATGCTTAAGCAAGACCCTCGCTACCAAGACAGCATGGACAAGTTTGCTTCATTATCAGCGGTTTTATTGTTCATCCTCTGCTCATTTACATCGAGCTGTAGCACCTTCCTTTGTGTTGAGTTTCAATTTCATGTGCTTCAGCATATTTGGCATCTTTCTGCCAATCAAAAGTAGGAACGGTTTGTATGCTTATGTCACAAAATTACACGTACAGGTAAAATACAAAAAAATCAACGTTAATTTTGAATGTTTCCGCCATGAATAAGCAGTTGCCATTTTTGATGGATGGGAGTTGGTTGGTCATCATAGAACAACTCCGGATATAAAGCACCCAGGGAGAGCAATCCTGGATCAAACAGCCCTTTACATTGCTTCATTAAGCCACATATAGTCAGTCATGTTTAACTCATAAATCACGCTGGAGTGAATAACTCTCCATACGCTGGTATCCTGTCAGTTTAACCAGTTGCTTACTCCAAGATAGAGAGGTTGTCACAGGAAACCGTTCTATCGGTCCGATACTAGGGGTCGCATTGGGTCCAATTTATGTAGACCTATTAGTGTCAGTGACATTAGAACATTACTGTTACTCTACTGAATCATAGGTGGCATAGTAATGATACGGTGACAGGCTAGATTTAGAGAAAGTCCTTGATTTCTACCTTGTAGTTGCTTTTCACATCTTGCTTATATCTCTCACACTTAGCTGGCAAAACAGTGACACAGATTAGGTGACCTCTTGCTTTGGGATTTCATTAGAAGTCAATTTGGAGGGAGATGTTGGTGGTGGTGGGGGGGGTAATTGGAGTAGTGACCTCAGATGGACGTTGATATTTTTGGAGATATTAAAATGATGCATAGTTTCTCATATCCCTATGGTTTCAGAATGAAGGATGAAAATGAAGATTACTGTTGAAAAAATGCCGAACCAAGTATTGGGTATTGAAACATGAACTTTCTATGCATTTCAAAAGCACATGAAACAATCTTATTTTTAAGAGAGAGATTTCTCAAAAAAGAAAAAAAGATGAAATAATTCTCAGGATGACCTGCACCCTCATACAAACTTACTATGTTTTTATAAAATTTCATTGGATGCCTTTTCACCTTTTCTTTACTTATTAGATACTTCATTCAGCAAGCTGATTGGTCAGATTCTAAGTCTCAATCTTCCTGTCATGGTTGCATGGATTGGTCCAAACCTTGATGGCTACGTCAGCGCTCGTTCCCAAGGAAACAAACCCACCCTCTTCTTCAGCTGGACTCCCAACACACTGACAGCATCTGGGCTCTTCCATCGCATCTCCTTCCCAGCATGTGTGGAGGGATCTAATTCAGAGACAAGTTACGGCTGTGATTTCCCACCGTACCCTGTCAGCAAAGTGTCATGGCTTCCACTATCCCAAAATGCACCTGATATCAGTATGATGATCACCGAGCTGAGCTTCAGTGATTTTGAGATGCTCATGATATTAGGGACATTCTATCGGAGTGACGGCAACATGGCCAACTACGCATGTGATTGGCTGAAAGCAAACAAAGTGGTTTGGAGTAACTGGGTTCCAGGTAATTTTCTTTTAATAGCTCCCCTAATTTGCATTCCTGTTTTATATTTTGCAGAGTTTTGTTTGACAAAGGCACTCACATGTAGTTATAAAACTTTAAAGGAACATTACAGAATTGGTTTTTGCTAACAAAACAGTTGCTGGCAGTGTAAGCACTTTATGTAATCCACCATATACATAAACTGACAAACCTGTAGAAGTTTGAGATCGATCGGCCATCTGGGTCACGAGAAAATAGTGAAAAACCGATTACACATTTGCATGAAATCATATAGATTCAACAAATAAATAAAACGCTCACTGAGCGATAAACTCCAATCGGAAATTTAGTTTATCAAATATGGCATTTCAGACAGAAATATTTCAAGGGATGTTTTCTACTATCATCATCATTAGACCAAGTAAGTTTTATGTAAATCTGTGATCAAAAGTATATTTTACAAGTTTTTTTCATACCAATTCTGTAATGTTCCTTTAAAGCAGCAGTGTGTAAAACTATCTAATTTAGTAGCACCAGTGTGTCAAACTAGTTCACTTTACACAGTTTGTAAACAGATATCCTGCTTCTTCATTGTACATCCCTTGCATTTTCTGTGGGCTTTATGCCCCTCTCTCTCTCCTTTATTGTTTTCCACTTAACAGCTTCTGTTTCACCAACATACCTGTTTGTGTGTTGTGTTGTGTTGTCATTTAGCCTTAGAGAAAGACTCTGCAAGGGTCGAAATGTCAGACCATTAACTATTTTTTGCATTTATACCATAGGCCCTTTTGGTTGGCAGTTTGCAAAAGCTACTAATTCTATTTTCTCAAGATATTTATAACATAACTAAAATATCCATGATGCTGTTCCAAAACATGCAGCTTTAATTAAGTTACAACCACTAATGAGTAACTGTCTGGCATACTCTTGCTATTTTGTTGTCACTTACCTTCAGTTAAACCACAAAGCCTGAGTAACAACACAGCAGCTTATGTGATTTCACTTTGAGTACATTTCTGACTAATGTTACAAACCCCAGAGTGAATTCGAATTTCATTTTTGTTTTCTAACCCAAAGCTTGTCATGAACCTCAAAGAGACCACGAGTCATAAAACCTCATTTGATTCCCCTGTGATGTCGTACCAAAAAAAGAATTGAACCAAGACACCAACTACAAGGACTTGATTTCAATTCCAGGCTTGAAACCTTTCAGTATTAACAAAAAAGGAATATAATTCTATATTGCAATCAATTTCCTTGTGTCGATTTTGTTGTGAGAAACTGTAAATCCTCTGCTGTCTAAAACACTCAGGAGATTAGTGTGCTGCATCCTCTAGATCAAGGGCAGGTCAGTGTAGACCAAAGATATATAGACTATGAATTGACTTACCAAGGAGGTTAACTCCAGAAGCATCATCATCATAACCCAAGTGATACCCAGATACACTCCCTAATTTTCAGGGTTTGTTTCAAATCAGACCTTACTCATTCTTACCTAACAGACAAGCTGAATCCTAAGAAGAAGATCTACCTTGGAGGTTTATTCCCTGATAACATTGCAGAATACAGTAGTATTGGGATCGGTGCTCAGCTGGCCATAGAGGCTGTCAACAAAGATGGGAGTATCTTAAGTTCTCATGAGATGGAGCTGATAGTGGATGGATCTGATGGTAGCGATGCAGTGGCGTCTTACTTGAGACTCCAGAGTGACAAAGCAAAACCAATCATTGGTAAGAAAGTTTAGATCAAATTCAAATGTGGATTGGGTTTTTTCAGTCCCTTCCTGATTGCGTGGGTTTTCCCTGGAATAATTCTCAGGGGTTTCCCTCCCACATCTAACACTGAAACTTCCTTCTTTGTCTTCTCCCAATGGGGTTCTTGGCTAGTATGTGATTAAGTTGCTTTTCTGAGAGTTCTTGGCTTCACAACCAGAATTAATAAATGAAAAGAAAAGAAAACTTTAAGATAGGGTCTTAGATTAGTAAGTACTCCAAAAAATTAATGACCATAAAAACTTACTGGGTGAGAAGCACTGCAGCTGTTGATAGTATAAACTATTTTGAGAACAAATTCGTTTCAAAGTGATTTGGTTAGGATAATTTTGCCACCCCAAAACATTTGAATCTGAGAAACAATTCATGCATGAATCGTTTTTTCAGATTTCTGAAGGTTGGTGTTTGCGAATGCTGCGGCCAGAGATGGGTTGGTACCCGCTGTCACCTCGCTAAACGTGGACGGATTCGACGTTCGTGTGAAAATACAGTGACATTTTTGGGCCGTTTTCTCAGCAAGTAGACACTGTATTTAGCTGAAACCTTTGATTTATCTTTCTTTATAGTTGGTGCCTATAAATCAGCGTTGCGATGACAAAAACTAATCTATGGCCCTACCTTTAATAGGACTGTGAGGTTTGCCAACTTTAGCTGTAATTGGTTTCCATGTGATGCGTAATTGATTTACTGACATAGTACAAAAACTGCATGTCTGCAATATATCCAGATAACAGGTGTGTTGGAAAGAATGCTGACATGTCAATTCAGATAATATGAACCGGAAAAGGAGTGTAGGTAAAACCTGCAGCGTGTCATGTTTCTTATTTATTACTTCTCTGTCTTATAAAATATTGTACTCCAGCATAAAATTGCATATGTCATTTCAGAATACACATGTACAAAGATTAACAAAGAGTCTCACTTCCTCTGAGACACTTTGTACTCAATGACCTTCAGGTCAACTAAAAATAATAAACTATTTTAATAGGGATTTCAAGTAATAAACCACAAGGGTAAAAAAGTTGCATCCCCTTAAAGGTGATCCCCTGGCTGATGCTTCCCAGGTTGTATCTTAAACTGGTGTGAAGGCAGTTAACGTTTGTACGGCTTCTGCATGACTGGCACCCCCGAACAAAGATTTGTCAAAATTGGTGGGCTGCAACATAAGGGCTAGATAGCTCAGTTGGTAGAGCGCCGGCACGTCAATCCGGAGGTTGCTGGTTCAAATCCCGCTCTAGTCAATTTTTCTTTGTTCAGCCCCAGATTAAAAGGATTCAACGTTTTATGTGATCAGTTGAAGCAGTAGCTTGGAACTAAAATCTGTCTGTCAATCATGCTAAACACATTCAATCTTTCCCACACCACTACCCTTTTATCTCTGTTTGTCCTCTCCAGTCATGTACGTCATTCTCATTGGTTTCTTAGATGCGTATCTACATATCTTATGTACGTCATCCTCTATTGGTTTCTTAGCTGCCTAATCTACATATCTCATGTCAGATTTCTTCTCATTGGAGACAGATGTAAGACTGTATTTCCCAATTGATTCACACACAGTACTTCTCCAGCTTGGCTCCATACTCTTCCTGTGTCTATCTCTACTCATTCTCATCAAAGTTACCATTATCCATTATTCAATTTATTATGGTTTCAAACACACACATTTTTTTACCTTGAGTTTTTTTTTAAAGTTCTGCTGGTTATTTTTAACTTCTGTGGAGAAAAATAGATACATAATCCCTGTGAGTTGTTTTGATAATACAGTTTATTGAAACAAGTAATAAACCAGACAAGTAATAAATTGACTGGGTAAATTTGTTGATTAATTTTGGGTTGAATAAAGCAAAATTGACTAGAGCGGGATTTGAACCTGCAACCTTCGGATTAACGTGCCTGCGCTCTATAAACTGAGCTATCAAGCCCTAACATTGAAACATTAAGTGGTCACTATTACATTTGTTGGGGTCAATTTATTTACTCATTTGCTTTATTCAGTTTATTTAATTTCTAGAAAATGAAACCCAATTGATTGCACAATTAAGAAGTACTTAGTCCTAACTGTTCAGGGATTGGTCTAAATAAGGTTTTGTGTCATGAATGTAAGGTACGCTCTGACAGTAACATGAGCTCTCCTGCTTCATGATTGGTCTAGAACAATTTCTTCATCATTAATGTGTATGTATGCACACTGTCAGCTCTGTGATGCTTTCACGATTCCTGATTGGTCTAATTGTTTTATCCCTTGAATATGCATGATATGCGAACTAAATTTCTAACTAATTATCTTTTCCTACAGGTGTGATTGGTCCAATGGCGTCAGATGACTGTAAGGTTGTTGGTTTAATTGCTGGCCTCTATAAGACTGTTATTATAAGCTACAGTGCAGATTCACCCATTCTATCCAATGATGTGCAGTTTCCATACTTTGCTCGTACAATACCAAGTGCAGATGAAGATGCGTAAGTAAAATAGTCACTTTTGCATCCGTAGGTTCAACATTGGACAAAATTGTAAAAATGTAAAAAAATAACAAGCTACATAAATGAAACGAACAAAACAATACCAAGAGGGAAACGACACAACACCACATCCTACCAGGATATTAAAACAAGTGAGAACATTCAACTTCAAGATGAAGTTATGTACAAAGTATGTAACCATTTTTTATAACTCTACCAATTCCTGATTGCATCTTAAGCTACGTCTTGTTGGAATTGAGGCTTTTGATATAGATAGATCTAGATTGCTGTTTCTAATCTAGCTTCAATTCAGTGTAGCACCTTCACACAAACATGGTGTGACCACCTTGGTCAGATTTCCTGAAATCTACGTCTTGTTGGAATTGAGGCTTTGGATATGGATAGGTCTAGATTGCTGTTTCTAATCTAGCTTCAATTCAGTCTAGCACCTTCACACAAACATGATGTGACCACCTTGGTCAGATTTCCTGAAATCACAATGACAGTGATAGTGATATTTGTCATTTTGTATAAAGGGACCAGACTATCTTACTTCCAGCCTCAGTTTGGTTTCATTGGTTTGAATGGAAGGAAAGCATCATGACCAAACCATGATACCATGGTGTACTGCTAGTAAAATCAAGATGTTCAATTCAGACAAGGAGTAATTTATTGTATTTTGATGCACGGCAGTCATAATTTACACTGGTAGCATTTGACTGGTTCCTTTGTACCACCAAGACTCTGGAATAGTTTCACATAGATATTAAGACATTATTGATCAACCGTGTAAACGAGTGAAACATCTTAATTGCACAACTCCTTGGGTAATGACTACTTGATGATTCAGGACATTGAGGTGATATGAATCTCTGAAGACTCATTTATCCTCTCCACCCCCTCTAGTGGATTAGATGAGCCCAGGGATTAAGATGCTGTTTCCTCCATGGCGAATCACATCCTATCTATAACCCCAGTGATTCATACTCTCTAGGGCTAAATTTAAACCAGTGTTATGACCGACAATGACCAGTCTGTTCAAACTTCAACACTTCTATCTTGGACTTCACTTCATATGGACATTTACAAGGAGACATCGAATAACTTGCTTCTGTACTTTGTAGAAAGAGGGTTGGGATTTTGTCTTTTTAATTAGTCTGAAATGTAACGATACAAACATTACTTTGAAGGTGTTTTAACATAACAGTTGGATAAAAAATGGTTTAGATTTTTTTTTCTGAAAATTGGCTGTGTAACTGGAAGAGCTAATGATAAGGTTGAATTCCTTTAGTTTAAACAATTTGAGACATATGTATCTCTTTATCATTGGCTGATAGTTTTGTCTGTGTCCGTATTTCCTTACACCCATAGCATGAAAGCCCACTTCATGTAGATAAATTTGTACTATAAACCTTCTTGCAAAAAGATTGTTAATGGCCTAACGATTTGACACTTAACTAGTTTATTGAAAAAATTGTACCTGCTGCCAAAATAGGGACACTCAAGCTTCATTGAATATCAGGCATCATAAAATCAAGTTTTTACTTCTTTTTGTTGTTGATTACAAATGTTTTGGAGTTTATAGTATCAACAGACTCATACATTTAATTCATTATAATGTAACTTGATTGTTTATCAATGGTGTGCTGATGTGATGGCCACAATTTATTATTTATCCATATTTATTCATTATTTATTTTAAATCTTTGGACAATGAACAGATTTTGACCAGGCGTAGTCCAAGGAAATACAAAAGTTTGTTTTAAATGTCATCAAAAAGTTGTCCTCCACGTCTTGATCGTGTTTTCTACATAGCAGCCTACAAAACTCTTGGAGAGTTTATTTATCTTGATGGTTAAAATTGACTGCCACAAGTTGGTGGCTTTATTAGAGAGGACAAGTAGCAAGACTTTAGTTTGATACTTACACTCCTCAAACATTACTTCTTGAAGATCATTCAGATGGACGTGATCATGATGATCACATCGTGATATGTTTGAGGGGTTAGTGAAGCTGTATTATAATCATGGTGCAGCACGCCTGTTTCATGACCTTGATCATGATGTCATAAGGGAATTCAAAGTGAATCATTAGCAAGCCTTCAAATCCGATGAGATGGGATGAGGTCAAAATTGTCATGAAATCATTTTCTCACAAGAAGGGTGTGATATTTGGCAGGTATAGGAATGAATCTTGGGGTAATCTGTCATTCTTGTAGAGTGAGTTGGCCAAAGCATAGAGTCTTCCTTCATCAGTTACAGGTTCAAGTAGACGAGGAGGCCTTAGTTTGATGTGTTCTCAACGACACATGGAGTGCATTAAGGTGCAGCCAAGGCAGCCTAGCTCGGCTAGGATGACTTCCCATTCTTGTAATGCCACAAATTAAGGAAAATACGAACTGTTCCTGCGCTATGAGAGGAGATACGCGTGACTCACTATGTCTCTAGCGACTAAACGATGGAGGGAGGGATCGAAAGTCGGCAATAGTGGACGTCAACATTTTGTCCCTTGCCTCAGTGCATATGTCAAACGTTATTGGAAGACAACATCGATAAAAAAATTGATCTATTGGACATCTACAGATGTCAAACATTACTGAAAGTTCCCTGGCAAAGTGATTCCCCTTTTTTATTAGACCTGAACGGATTAGTAATACGTCTTACTTTTTCTGACCACTTGAATATAGTTTTAAATGGTTTTAAAAAGGGGAAAATATACCATTGGAAATATTTTGCATTTTCATGCTGTTATATACTTTTTGTATTCAATTCTTTGCTTGAATTTGGCTCGTCGACGTCACAAATATCTGTGAACTAAATAAATATGGACATTTAGATGCTAGTTCATCATGAAAGTTTTATCATTTTTGTACACTATTACCGAAAATGTGATGTATCATTTCTATCTTGTAATTTTGTGTTCAACGAAGAAAAATTGACTAGAGCGGGACTTGAACCTGGTCAAGTCCCCGCTCTAGTCAATTTTATTTGTGTTCAATGCCCAAAAAGTATTAAAGATTAGAAGTCATTTCGATGGGGTTAATACTCAGCTCAGGTTCTTGATATTTAATGTTTTTGTTTTACAGTTATGCCTTGATAGAGTTCTTCAAGAACTATGATTGGAAGCGGTATGCAGCGTTATCGGACAGTACAATCTCTAGTCTTGAGGTGATCTCAGCTGTAGAAGATATTCTGGAGTCAAATGACATAACTCTTGTCTCATCTCAGAGTTTCACCACTCCACTCCCTCTAAACCCAGCTCTCTTCTTTGAAGACATTAAGAACCAGCGAGCTAGTATCATCATTGGAAAGTTTTCAGACGCAGCGGCACGAGTGCTGCTATGTGAAGCTTATAAACAGGTGAAGACCCCCCCTTCAAATTAGTAGTCATATCTCCTGTCTGCATAAACAGTAACACTCAGTGGTCAAGAAAGGAACCAGTCTATGTTTTGCTTCTCGTCTTGATTGGGCTCAATGATCTAAACAGGAGAGCAAAATGGCATGATAAGTCTTTGGCAGATACTTGAAATACTTCTATATGAAAAACTTGCGAGCATTTGCACTGTTCAACATGGGAAATGGAAGGCCTGATTGATGCAAAATCGGCAAACTTTCCTTCATAAATAAAAAGTTTATTTGACAAATATTGGATAAAAACAAAGACAGGATGTAAATGCCAAGTGTAAACAAGTCATTTTGAAAGTTTCATCCTAATTGAATAAAACGTTTTCAACTTCAGTCTATCAAGACAGAATACAGTTATCACAAATTACTTTGTTGTATTTAAATATTCAGGGTGTTACCGGCTACACAGGCTACCAGTGGTTCTTACCGACACATTACCCAGATGGTTGGTGGGATACCGACTACTACAACAGTGATCTGTATGAGTTACCCGAGTCGGTACCCTGTAGGACTCATGAGATGGCTCTAGCTGTAGCTGGGTATATGAGTCTATCAAGAATGAGCGTTGCTGAAGGTGGTGAGCGTGTGATTGGTGGACTCAGTGCAGCTCAATGGCATGAACGATATCAACATGAACTCAACCATCAGGTTGGTATTTTCAATTCAATTTATTTGATTTTTTTTATTTTCACAACTTCATAATGAACATTGATAGTAATGTTTTCAATGTTACCATAGGCAAAAAAAATGAAATTAGCTTTAAATGGTAACCAGCATTTGAAATATGAAATGTGCGATTCATTTTATTGAAGTTTGTTGACAGATTTCTGGGTGTGTTTTTTCTTTTTTTCTTTGGGAAACTATGTATTGCCATGCCAACAAGATCATTTTTTTAATGGTTATTTTTTAGGAAAAGGAGGCAACAGATTTTGCAGCTTATGCATATGATGCAGTCTGGACCTTTGCCTTAGCATATGAGAAACTCCTGCAGGAAAGCCCAGGTGCACTGACAATCTCAATGCAAAATCGTGAGATGAAGTAAGTAGACAGTAAGAAAAGCAATCAAGTAATGAGATATAAACTCACATCCCTTATTAAGGTGATCCCTCTGCTGCCGCTTCCCAGGTTGTATTGTAACTTGGGTGTGATCCCTGGATATACGGCAGTTACAGGTTGACAGGCTTCTGACTGGCACCCCAGGGAACAAAGATATTGACAAAATAGGTAGACCGCCAACATTAGGGCTAGATAGCTCAGTTGGTAGAGTGCCAGCACGTTAATCTGGAGGTCACAGGTTCAAATCTCGCTCTGTTGATTTTGCTTTGTTCAACCCAAAACTAAGTAAGAAAGTTATTAACAAAGTAATTGAAAAACTACAGCAAAATGTATTGACAAACAAAAGGAATTATACAGGAAAGTTTTTTTTTTTATTAATGAAGTATTTTGATAATAAAGTGTTATTCTCCAGTAGTTTATTTTTTCTAAGAAGTAACCCTAAACATTGATGTCTGACCAAAGCCTTGTACATTTTCTATTGTTACTGAGAAGGGTTTGGACAAATCAAAATGAGCTCTAATTTATAAAGGGACTTCTTGTCTTGTTTTTTCAAGAGAAAGTTTGTTTTTACTCTGTAAAGGTTTATCATGGAGAATTTGTCACAGACTCAGTTTCAAGGCATAACAGGGAAGGTGGCGTTTGATGGGACAAATCGTCGAGGACCTGTCCAGATCTTTCAGCATCTTCCGCTGGGTTCACAGGTTGTCATGGTGAGTACAAACCTTTTAAAGATCTTGAGTATGATGCATGTTTTGGACTACCTCCGGATCCTCTAATCGTGGATCATATTTGCTCTTTTAAAAACAACTCAGATCATCATAGCTCAGTTGTATTTTGTTTTACAATAATAGTGTGCTAATGATTTAAGCCGGTTAAATTTTGTACCTGTGTTATTTGTTTGAAGTGAAGGTGAAGTTTGCCTTCCACTGACCTGGGCCCAATTTCATAGAGCTGCTTAGCAGAAAATATTGCTTAACAATGGCCTACTTAGCAGAAATGAGCAGGATACAGTTACAAATTGTACATGTGATATGGTAGTTTTGCTGGTAACCTTATTCTGGTAAGCATAATTTTATTGTGCTTAGCTATTTTTGTGCTTAAGCAGCTCTATGAAATTGGGCCCAGATTCAAGGTCAAATCTTACAACTTAGAGAACACTTTGAGGTGGTTATATGACTCAAATGATACTCACAGGGGACCACTGAGTTTTGTTGTGTCATTTTGACTTCCTGAATAACAGGGTAGTACTAAAGGAACATATTTGGGGTCTGTAGATGTAGATCATTAGATACTGGGACAAAGGCCTATTGTCTAGTGATTGGGGAACTTAATCAACATTTGTGTTTCTTTCATTTGTAATTCAAACTTGATCTTTGTCTTCTAATTAATTTGCATAAATCATTGGGTTAATTCTGGCCCCATTGGACCATCTTGTTTTGATTCTTCTAAAAAAAAGTTGTAATACACTTGCAATTGTTATACTTTAAACAACCAATGTACTACCTACAAAAATCAATATACAAAAGCGATTCTATTTTTTAGTTTAGGAACAATTAAGAATTCCTATATTGTGTTTTGCTAACTAGCTATTACTTTAAGATTATGTGGTGGGCAGATAAGCATCTTTGGTAGTTTAGTCCTGTAACTAATTTTTGTTTGACAAAAAAATATGATTATACTTCGAAACAAAACCCTCTCGATCATCAATGATGTACATATCCTGAAGTTAAGTTCCATCAATCCAACATCAAAACAATCAAAGTCTTTAGCTACCACAAAATTAGATTAAGTTTTTAATTGGATAACAGTCAGAAATGACAGCGAGAACAAAAAGCGATTTGACTTTTGAAATGTTGTCCCCCTTGGTTTGGGAATTCCTTTTTTTTTTTTAACCCTTCAATCACTCCAACTGCTAGTCTGAGTCACTGACAAACCACAAGAGGCACGGTAGTGTAGACATAGTGTCTCCAGCCTTACTATCGTTGAGTGAACACCAACTTTTAGATTGACTTGAGTTTGTTTCATCTCAACCCGGCCGCCCCTACATTCATGGAAATCATTATTGCTGTAATAAGTTACTTGACAGAAACTGTCATGTGTTTTTTTGCCCCCCTTCCCCCCTGTGGAATACCTTGAAGATGTTTTGTAAGGAGGTGCGTCATGTATCGTGCAGGGATTATCATGGGTAAATGAGTGTGCTGTGATTGGCCATGTAAACGCTTTTCCTTTCTGTTGGTGATCTTGTGAAGTGCGTTGTTCCTCCAGATGAGTCTGTGTTGAAGAGATTAAAGCTGTTGTTCTTTTCCAATAGAAATTCAACATTGTTTAGAAATTATCTGAAGTCATTTTGGCAGCAGGATCTTCAATTTTTTTGAAGTGGTGAAACATCAGCTTATAGAACGAATAGTTGTTAATTTTGTGTTATATTCCAAATTTAATCTAAAAGAAAGTGTTGATATGTTTTGACTAATACCCTTCTTGATTTCCTCTAACCTCACTGTCACAATTATAAATAATCTCATTAAACAAAAAATCTGCAGCTCATTAACCAGGGTTATGCCTTTCACGTTGAACTTACTGCTAAACGAGTGATACATCACAGTTTAGCGGTAACTAAAGGCAGTGTCTCTCTGATCTGTGTTGATGAGACACATTGCCTAGGGGTGAATAAACTCAGTATGTAGGAAATCTACGATAAAAGCCGCCACATAAGTACCTGTAACAAGCGCAGACGTTGGTAGGGGAATTACAGCCAAGCGCCCGGTCAATGTCCCCCTCTTTCCAAAACACGATCCCTCAGGAGGGGGGCAAGAGAGTCAAAGACTCTGCCAGGATACTTCAAAAACCTCGATGATAGACACAATTTCTTGTGTTTGGGGGTCCGCTAATTGTTCCATCTAAACCTAAAGTGACATCCCAAGGAAATTGGATGATCCTTTATTGGCTGGAGTGTGTTCTTGCATCGTCGTCGTGGGAAAGAGGGGGTGAAAATGTAGGGCAGTGGAACGGAGGGTTTCGTACGTGACTAAATACCCAACGTGTGAGTAATTGTTGGTTGGGATTTTTAGTAAGTCCTATGAGTGAATTAGAGATGGAAGGGGGAGGTTGTGGTGACATTTCAAACCAGTACCTGTTTTATAATTTGTCAACTTGCACAAAGAGCTGTTCCTAGTAACAATTAATAACAGTACACAATTGTTTTTTTAAATATTTATTTCATCAAATTGTAACATTGACTGTCACAAATTAAAGAAAAAAATTGTATTATAATGAAAAACGAATCGAAACAACAAATAACTTGCATTTCCACAGAAGAAACTGTGGTGTCGTTATTTTTAGGATTTTTCATTGTTTTTTGCTATGTGCAGTTGGAAAGTTGAGTGTTCTCCAAAACTAAGAGCAACTATAAATATAAATATGAATAGTAAAACTGTTCTTTTCTTTCCTCTTTTCTTTTGTGGTTACAGTCGATTGCTCAATACGTTCCACATAGAATCAACACCAGTGTTTGGACAGGGACATTTGAAGTAAATGCAAGCGATATCGTCTGGTTGAATGATGGGAAAATACCCTATGATGGAACAATAAGTGAGTTCAGTATAAAGATGTTTAGGTCTGCTTAGAAGAGATTACAATAGAGAGACCTAAAAAAAAAAACATAGTCTGAAACTTATAAAGATAAAATGATAAAAAACAACCAGCCCTTACAGACAGTAAGTTAGTTAGTTACAAAAAGATAACACTTAATGTTATAGTTGCACAAACCCATCCCCCAAGGTGCTGCACTAATTCGAGATAAGGCGATAGGTTTTATTTCATATGGACCAGTTTTTAAGATTTTGCACAATATTATGTTTGCATTAATTATAACAATGGGAGACTTTTGAATGCTAGATGGCGGCAGACATACTACGTGAACTTCAATTGTTTATGTAAGTCTAAGCATGCGCAAATTGCAGAGAACAATAGATTTCCTTATCTGTTTTTTTTTTCCTTTGATTACCTTGTATTGTATTTTTTGTTCTTGTATTGTTGAGGTCGAATAAATAATAATAATAAAAATTTACCTAGTAAGTCTGCTGCCACCTAGCATCCCAAAGGTCCCTCATTGTATTTTACATTTTTCCTTGATGTATCTCAGCTGACAATGGTGGATGTGCCGTAGAGAGTTTCCGAGAGTTTCTCAATGTTGACTGTCAATCTGCGATGGCAATCCTGAATGCTTTTCTCATTATCGTTGTCTTCATCATCCTCATCATCTTTGTTGTCCTCGTCAAGAAAGCGTAAGTTTCTGAAACTCTGGATGAATTTTTATTATTTTGAGTGTCTGTTGGTTAGGGCTAGGGTTAAGGTTAAAGTTAGGATTAACGTTAAAGTTAGAGTTAAGGTTAAAGTTAGGGTTAGGGTTAGGGTTTTGATTATCTTGAGTGTCTTATAGAAAAACTTTTAATTAAAAGATACTGGATAGTTTGGAGACATAAGTGATAGTAATAATTGTTTCTCGTGGTAAATCAACTTTTTTTTCTCCTGTTACCACAGTTATGATCGGAAGATCAAGAAAGCTGAGGAGAGGGTAAAAGATCTTGGTATCATCGCTCTTGGACAGAGCACTCTTCTCTCTCTAGACAAGTGGGAGATACCTAGAAATAATGTCATCCTGAATCGTAAGCTGGGAGAGGGCGCTTTTGGGACTGTGTATGGTGGGGATGCATTGCTGACTGGTACCAAGTGGGTCGGAGTGGCAGTCAAGACACTTAAGGTGGAATCTACCATTGAGGAAAAGGTAGGTAAAGGTTTAAAGAAGCGGATGTAATATGTAATATTTAGTGTCACCCTCTTACACTAAAATGAGTACTGATTGGTTTAAATATTTAAGAAAAAGATTTTGAACTGTGTTTTCAACACTTGGGATAACTACTTTAGATTTTTTGTTTTTCACAATTTGAAAGTTACTGTCATTTTATGTTTACCTGCTGCAAACGTTTCGCAAACTTCTTCTGATTTCTTAGAAAAGAGAATTTATTTTTGGTATTTTAATTTCAATATCAATGATCAAGAAACCAAAGATAAGTGTGATTGTATATAAACATTTAGTATTAAATTGAAATTGACAGAATAGTAAGGTTTGTTTAAACCTTTATACATCTTATTAGGTATGCAGTGTGTGTACTTTAGACTAAAGAAATAATCCATTCCCCCCCCTCAATTTTCTCATGTTCATTTCTCATCACAGCTGGATTTCTTGAGTGAGGCCGAGATGATGAAACGATTTGACCACAAAAATATTGTGCAGTTGTTGGGTGTGTGCACTCGTAGAGAACCCATATACGCTATCATGGATTTTATGCTACATGGTAAGTTAAGTATGAGTCACCAAACTAGTGCTGAGAGACCAATTGTTAAGCTTCAATAAAATCAGAACTAGTATCAATGAAATCAGGATTGGTATCAATGAAATCAGAATTAGTATAAATGAAATCAGAATTAGTATAAATGAAATCAGAATTAGTATCAATGAAATCAGAAATAGTATTAATGAAATCAGAATTAGTATAAATGAAATCAGAATTAGTATCAATGAAATCAGAAATAGTATTAATGATATCAGAATTAATATCAATGAAATAAGAGTTAGTATCAACGAAATCTCACGCATTTAACCCCCCAACCTCAAGCATGGAAATGGTTATTTGCCTGGGTTAGAAGTTAAAGTGTGAACCAACCAAATTGTCCTGGCAATTTCCTCAGAAATCAGTCTAATGTGAAAGGGGCTATAGTCAAGTCTAGTCCTTTGTTTCGCAACTATGAACAGTAATATAAAGCTAACCTGAATAAGAATTCAAATGTTATGTCCCTTAAATAATTCAGGTACTTCGAACTCTTAAAACATTTGTTGGACACATAATTTAAGAAATATTCGGGGAGAGGGTGGTATGTTTGAAAACTACATATGATTGCAGATGAGCAAACTAGTCAAGTAGAGATATTCTGTATAAACTATTTTTATTTTACTGGCAAATAATTCAGTCTATCTTCGAAAAATATCACTGAGAATTGTTTCTTTTTGAAAACTATGTCTGCATCTATCAAATTGTACAAAGAATTCCTTTAAGTGACACTTAATTATTTAATTGATTTAAACAGGTGATTTAAAAACCTTCCTATTGGCTAGACGACATCTTGTAAACCAGAGTTTATCAAATGATTTGACTGTGTCTCCTGAACGACTCACCTCCATGGTTCTTGATGTTGCTACTGGATTGAGATACTTAGCTTCTCATAAATATGTGCATCGGTAAGTTGCTGATTTCTAGAATTATAGTTTGTTTTTTTATGTTATTTTTTTCAGGGGGGTTGGTCTCCTGGTTTGGGTTTTGTTTAAACCTTTAAAATCAAATGGTTAGTGTCTTAGCCAAACATGCTGTTATCAAGAGTTGATGAAGTTGGAGGCTGTGATCAATAAATAATGGAGTTGTCTTTATTGGTTTTTCTTTAAATCTCATTAGAGATGTTTCAATTTGCAGGTTTTTTATTAACTGTCCCAGCAGTTATTTATGGACATCATCAATGGTTCATTCTGAACCTTATTGTGTAAAGATGTTGTATACCAAATAAAGTTGGTACTATATGCCATTTTTAAACCAACTGCCATCATAAGTAAGTTTCATACTATGGTTTCATTCTTGCTATTTTGTTATATTATCTTTTGACAGGGATCTTGCATGTCGTAATTGCCTTGTGGACTGTTCTTACACTGTTAAGATTGCAGACTTTGGGATGACTAGAGCAACTTATGATTCTAACTATTACAGGCTCAGCAGGGAAGGTAAATATTGACAATAATTACAACAAAAACAACAACTAAAAACCACAACAGCTTTAACAGCAGCAGCAACAACAAACAGACATTAACAACAACAACAACAACAAGTACAACAATTTATGTGCAGTTTTATTCAGACAGGTTAGCCTTATCAGTATTACAACTGCTATCCCTAAGGGCCCTGTATACAAACAGTAAAAAATAGTCAAGTAGTGACAGACAGAGCAAATAAGAAAACCAATTCATCAAACAGAGAAAGTTGAATTTAAAACAATAAAAATGTTACCAGGTTAAAAGAGAAAAGTTTGAAATGTAAAACACATCTCCAAGTAGGGGTGTAGTAAAATAAACTAAATAAATAAAACTATACATGCGCAAAGGAATACTCCTTACCCACTTTAACTAAACCTAGAGACAACAGATCAAAAGAGTTTAGGAAGCTCAAAAAAGAAATTGCAAATTAAACAAAAGGCAACATTCTTTACAACGGTAAAAACAATGACAGAAACAGAAAGACAAAAACCCAACCTAAAGAAACCAAAGAAATTAAGATCTTTAAGCAAAATTAACAATAACAACAACAAAAACAGTGACAGCAATGGCAGCAAGCAAACATAATTCATAACAACAGCTGCAACACCACCAGCACAAACAATAACAAAAGAGTCTCTTTCTCATTTTTGATGAAGGTAAGATGCCAGTTCGTTGGATGGCCCCAGAGAGTGTCAATGAAGGAATCTTCACTACAAAGAGTGATATCTGGAGTCTTGGTATCATCATCTATGAGGTCGTGACCTTTGGTGGATTTCCTTATAAGGAGTTGAGCAATGCTGATGTATTGGAGTTTATCCGTAATAACAACGCTATGAGACCACCAGAAGACAGTAGCCCATCTCTGTAAGTTGCAAAGTTCTCCTCTTTCTTCAGCTAACCCTTCTCTTTCTTGTCTTACGTCTTCTCTCTGCTTAATCTAACTTTACTGTTTCTGTATTTCAGTTTTGGGTTTTTCATTTGTTCATATTTCAATTTGCTGTTGGTTTTTTAAAAATAAGTTTCAAATCAGGACTGATATAAGTCCCACACATTAACTCAGAGGTGTAGTTAACATCAATGTTGGAAATATTCATGTCATTCGTTCTCACCTAACTGCCAATACTTTGGAGTATATGTGTGGCGGGATTGCAAACTTATAGCCTTTTATAAAGTTGTTTCTGTACCTCGTTTTGTTTGTTGGTTTGTTGTTCAGTTTGTCTCAGTACCATTCATGTATAGTTCAAACATTAATCAGTGATTATGTTATCCTTCTGCAGTGCTGGTTTGATGCAGCGTTGTTGGTCTATTGAACCTGAAGAACGGCCTACAGCTTCAGATGTAGTTGAAATCCTGAGTGTTAATTTAGATCTCATTGAACCATCCATCAATGAACCTGTGATGAACATTCTAGAAGATGACTTAGCACATTCTCGGACTGGACCTAGAGGGAATAGAGCAGACAGCTTCCAAAGTGAGGATACCATCATGGATTTTGATTCACCAAACCTCTCAAGGACAGAACAGGTTGCGAGTCTTGGAAGGCGACTACGAGCATCATTTGTACGATCATTGTCATGGAACAGACGACGTTCACATACATTACATACAATTGAGATGTCTAATGCTGATAATAAACATAAACAAGACTCAGGGCTAGAGTCCTCAACCCAGGAACTTGTGCCATCAACATTCTCAGTGCTAACATGTACTACAAGGAGTTCCTTGATGTCTCTTAACCAATCTATGAGGACTAGCTTAAGAAGTACATCAGCCCCAAGAGATTCAAGCTTATCTAGTGGAGTAGACTTTAACATCACAGACAGTGTGTCAGTTGAAATGCCTATTGGCGGACAATTTGTACTGCGTCGGTCGGCTACTGATTCAGACATTATTGATCCAACAATAAACAACCATTCCAAGAGGGCTGCTGCAAGGCAGAATAAATATCAAGACTGGAACTTACAGCAAGGTACTGTTATTCAAATTGGAGATGAGTCTGTTCTGTTACCTTCCCAGCAGAAGTCTCGACAACCCAAAAGGTCAAGAAGTAGGTCATTAGGTAACATCCGATCACCACACACTTCCCCCAAAATACTGAACAAAAGATGTTTAAATTCAGAAGAAAGTAAGGCTTGATCTGTGGCTATCAAAAGGAAAATGTTCCTCAGGGATCAATACTTGTCCCTGAAATCTAAGTAATAAATGAATAAACAGGGTTCTTGAAGAGACATTCATGTTTTAAGAAAATAAAATGTGTGGTATTTGTACTTTATTTAGTACAAAGAGGCAAAACTTCTGGTCTTTTGGAGAGGAATAAATCTGAGAGAAATTTTTATAATCATATTTATAACAAAGAATAGAATCGTACGCATAGAATGTCTTCCATTGCAAATATTTTATCAATAGTATATCTTTAAAGTTCAGTGAAAATATAAATAAACATGAGTATTCTGTACAGATTTAGCTCAATTAAACTCTACCTGTAAATGTCTAATTAAAACTTCTTTTTAAAATATTTAATGTGCAAACTATTTTGCTATGTTGCATATTAATTGTATTAATAAACATTATAAAACATTTAATACTTTCCATCAAATAACTAAATGGTGCAAACTCTTTTTATGTATTTTATGATTTTAAATGAAATAAAATGAGTGCTTAGTTTAATTCTGTGAATTAAATAAGTTGAATTAATATGTCATGCCCCAGAAGTTGAGTAATTGTCCAAACTAAAGATTGGTCAGTCGTCAAGTTTACAGGTGTGACAAGTATACAGTATACCCACATTGGATATTAATTCTATTTATTTGAGATATTTTACACTGTTAGTTACCAATGTAAGGCCAAAGTGTAAAGTTTCAAATGCAGTAAAACTTTGGGTGGTGAGAAAAGATATTTAAAAATGCACATTTTTAAGCTGGAAGCTGATTTGTTATAAGCATTAGTATTACCTCTTAAAAAATAGCAACTTGTAGACAATCAGATTAGAATTGTCTTAATTTCTCTTTTAAGATGGAACCTTGCAAAATCTCCACATGTAGATACAAATTTGCCAACACTACTTATTTTCTAGGAACTTATGTGCAACTTGGCTGTTCAATGAATTAAAATTCTTATGTGAATTTTTTATCTCTAAACAAAGTTTTCAACTTAAATTATATTTATGTAAGCTTTGCTATAAAATCCAAAGCAAAATGTTTTAGAAGTAATCCTAGGATATGATAATTCAGACTTTTATCTGAACTCAGATCTTTTTTGTATCTCTGCCTGGTGAAAAACAATTGTTCTAACTTTCTCCCGATACAAAGAAATTATACTCCTTGATTTACTTATCTTGTTCTGAAGATACTGTGCACTAAAGCTCCTTGAAATTATAACTCAAGGGTTAATAAAAGGTTGAAATGCCATTGTGTCAACATATTTCCTAAGAGCTGGATCCAAGTTTCAGACTTGTTTGTCAGCATTGACTCTAACGCCTGAAATTCAACGGATCCTCAATTTGTTGTAAATGAAAGATTTACTAAACTATGCAATAAGTATAAACAGTTTTCCTGTAAAGTGTAATTAAAAGAGTTCCATAATTGAAAATATGTTTATTAATTCTGGAGAAGACAAAAAATTTATAATAAATTGATTGATGATGAGAAATGAATGTGTTGTTGGTTGATTTGTTGCTTGGGGAGGGGCTCATCAGTCCACCAGTGGGTCACTGTGTGCAAACAACTCGGTTATAGTTAGGGGTACCTACCATAAAAGAAGCAGGCAAAAAAGACAAGAATTTTGCCAAATTACATAAAAGGACAAAAATGATACAAAGTGTTTTGTCTATTGTCACTTTATCAATAAATAAAGTGGTTTGTTTGTTTTATTTAATAATAAATAAAAAAACTTACTGTGCACAAGAAAGGGAATACGGTCCACAGCGCGCGTAAGCTGTGGACTGCATCACTATACACTGTGCACAAAGCAATGGGCCAGGAATATGGCCATATCCCGGGTCCACGTCACCGCAAGGTAGCGTCTCCATCCTCATAGACTGTGCACAAGCAATGAGCACAGGAATATACCATATCCGGTCCACCACGGCCCCATTCACTGTGCACAAGCAATGGGCGCAGAATATGGCCAATCCCGGTCCACGTCACCGCAACGTAGCGGTCTACATCCTCATAGACTGTGCACAAACGATGGGCACAGAATATGACCATATCCCGGGTCCACCACGCCCTATAGCCTGTGCGCAAGCAATGGGTACAGGAATATGACCATATCCGGTCCACCACGCCCAAATCACTGTGCACAAGCAATGGGTACAGGAATATGGCCATATCCCGGATCCACGTCACCGTAACGTGGCGGTCTCCATCCCCATAGACTGTGCACAAGCAATGGGTATAGGAATATGGCCACATCGGAGGTTCAACCTGCTCCATATGCCATGCACAAACTGTTTTTGTTATTTAAATGAGTTTAAATGCCGCGTTGCATGGTGACGTCACACTAAAACTGGTTGTGCCGCTCATTTTAAAGACAAAATGGCTGTAGTCAACACGTCTCGGTGCCTTATTCTCCAAAAATTCATGTTTTTACTGAGTTCCAAGGACACAACTTCCACCAAAGTGTAATGGTGAGTTACTAAGTCGATTGTGATAATGATGATTTTGTTATAAAAGATTTCTGCTACGGTATTTTGTGAATACCCATAAACGAAAAACGATTGTGGCGATTCAGTCAGAGTCAGATAGTGACACTGACAAATATGACATGATTATTCCATTTGGAAGCTCGTGTTTTGGGATGTTTTTCTGTAGTTGTGGGTCATTATTTGTGTAATTTTATGAAGAATCTCCAAGCTGATACTGACACATTTCAAACATGTCGACAGCCTAGCCCCAGTGCCATTCCACTTCGTATCCTTGGCCGGCCCTGGGTAAAGCACCAATCACTGCCATTGCAAATGTCATGCCAATGCAATCCAATCTTTGTGACGTACGGCTTCGGTTTTCAGCTTCGTTCTTGTTCATGAATTTACCGATGGAATGCTACTGTACTTTTGTAGATCACTCTACTGCTGCAGTTAGTTGGGGAAAAAATCAAATGCTTTTTGAGAGTGAAATTTTTTTGCACATCTTTCAGTCTTTGAGAAGTCGAACAAACGTTTTCATAATTAGGTTCATAAAATTGCTTTTCAATTCAATTTTATTTTTATGTACTGGGATGAAGTACCAGCCCCAACATTTGGGTTCAATAACCATACTTTGTCAGGTTCCCTAAACAATTGTTAAAAAGGATGCGATCAACTGCTATGATTTAATTGGGACCAGACTGATTTACTCAGTGCACTGCACACAATCGAGTTCATGGCTGTTTTGTGAAATCATTTTAAATCTTCAACATTGTGTGTCCCCCCGTCCTCCATCCTTTGACGTTCATGTGTTTTGGTGTAAGAGTGTCACCCCAAAAAGAGTGGAACTGTCACCAAATCCCCACTCAACAATACACTCTGGCAAGAGAAAGAAATGGGCAGTCTCTTTCATTAATGCATATTGCTTAAAACCACAAGATATAGGCCTAAAGCATGTGTTGAGATTTTTCTTTTATTTATATTTTGTTTGCATTTAGGCTAGCTACAGACATGCCATTGTCAGATGAAGTCTATCTACCAAAGTAGATGTATGTTGTACATGCTGCCCAGCATCAAGATTCAAGGACGTATTCTCCATCAACAGGTAAAATGATGAACAACCATTATTATGAAAAATCAAATGCTTTTTGAGAGTGATTTTTTTTGCACATCTTTTAGTCTTTGAGAAGTCATACACACGTTTTCATAATTTATAGGTTCATAAAATTGCTTTTCAATTTCAATGTTATTTTTATGTACTGGGATTAAGTACCAGCCCCAACATTTGGGTTCAATAACCATACTTTGTCAGGTTCCCTAAACAATTGTTAAAAAGGATGCGATCAACTGCTATGATTTAATTGGGACCAGACTGATTTACTCAGTGCACTGCACACAATCAAGTTCATGGCTGTTTTGTGAAATCATTTGAAATCTTTAAATGCGACAGCGGGATCATGCATTGCATGATTGTTGCCGTGCTTGGCATGCTGGGTAGATCAATACGCAACAGCAGGAAATTTAGACCTCTTTGACCAATCCATATATGCCTCTACTTTGGGGAACAGTAATACTGTCACCAAATCCCCACTCAACAATACACTCTGGCAAGAGAAAGAAATGGGCCATCTCTTTCATTAATGCATATTGCTTAAAACCACAAGATATAAAGCATGTGTTGAGATTAACTGTGTGGCGCCCTCTTATCTCACAAATTTTAGCGTCCACACCCTTTCACAAAATTTGTCTTTTGTTTATATTTTGTTTGCATTTAGGCTAGCTACAGACATGCCATTGTCAGATGAAGTCTATCTACCAAAGTAGATGTATGATGCACATGCTGCCCAGCATCAAGATTCAAGGATGTATTCTCCATCAACAGGTAAAATGATGAACAACCATTATTATGAAATGCATCAAGAGATTTTGGACAATTTGATAATACTTTGCTTTAAGAAAACATTTTAAGAAGTTTGTACCAGACATGACACCATCTTAAATAATCTGCAGTAATAAGCGACTGTGCTGTGCATTGCAAAAAGTATAAACAAAAAAACAACATTTCTCCTACCGGCTGGGTGTGAAGATTATCATTTTTGGTTTTTGACTTTCCACCGATGTATAATAAGCACTGTCTACGCCAGGCTTTCCAAGTTCAGCTGGAAAGAATTCATCTGAGTTGCCTGAGTAGCAGGCTAATCACAAATTTATGTAAGGGTTAAACACAAACTGATGATGGTTAAAAGTACGACCAATAATTAAAACGAATTCGAAAAGGGTAATCTCAGACGACACTTGTGTTTCATGACTTGTTAATAATATCAAGCTAACTAAAGAATTATTGTTGTTTTTTGGTTGCATGATATAGTGAGGGTTGTCATCTCCAAAGAGATCTACTCGTCAACTACTGTTTGGGACCTGTAGTTGATAATCTTCCTAACAATGTACACTGAGTCTGGTAAATGAACTGCTCTCCTCTTTATAAAAGGTAAAGGAAACCCTGAACATTAAAACAGTTGTTAGTTAATACCATATCCAGCATATACTGTCCTTCTCAAAAGTTCTTATCAGTTATCACTTTCCCTTTGTAGTTCCACCTATTGGCAGTAGCAGCACCAAACTAAAAGAAACTGTTTTCAATTTTGGGGAAGGGACAAGTGAGGAAGAAATGGTAGGGGGAAATTGAAATTGAATCAAAAACATCAACGGAAGTCTTGAGAGTATTGTCTAGCAAAGGAACAAAATTACCCATCAAATGTCAAGGTCATAATGGCTAAAACAAAAGAAATTTTGTCTGAACAATACCTCAACTAGGACTTGTCATATCAACTTCAAACTTGGTTTGTGGATTGGTCCTGGATCCCTCAGAAGCCTATTGTTTTTAGACCCTCTAAGTTAAAATTAAGGTCATTATGGCTAAAACAAAAGAAATGTTGTCAGAGCGATAACTTAAGAAGGACTTTGCATATCAACTCCAAACTTGGTTTGTGGATTGGTCCTGGGATCCCTCAGAAGCCTATTGTTTTTGGACCCTCTAAGTTAAAAATTAAGGTCATTATGGCTAAAACAAAAGAAATGTTGTCAGAGCGATAACTCAAGAAGGACTTTGCATATCAACTCCAAACTTGGTTTGTGGATTGGTCCTGGGATCTCTCAGAAGCCTATTGTTTTTGGACCCTCTAAATTAAAAATTAAGGTCATTATGGCTAAAACAAAAGAAATGTTGTCAGAGCGATAACTCAAGAAGGACTTTGCATATCAACTCCAAACTTGGTTTGTGGATTGGTCCTGGGATCTCTCAGAAGCCTATTGTTTTTGGACCCTCTAAGTTAAAAATTAAGGTCATTATGGCTAAAACAAAAGAAATGTTGTCAGAGCGATAACTCAAGAAGGACTTTGCATATCAACTCCAAACTTTGGTTTGTGGATTGGTCCTGGGATCTCTCAGAAGCCTATTGTTTTTGACCCCCTCAGTTAAATATTAAGGTCATTATGGCTAAAACAAAAGAAATGTCCGAACAATAGCTCAAAAAGGACTTTGCATATCAACTCCAAACTTGGTTTGTGGATTGGTCTTGGGATCCCCCAGAAGCCTATTGTTTTTGGACCCCCTCAGTTAAATATTAAGGTCATTATGGCTAAAACAAAAGAAATGTTGTCCGAGCGATAACTCAAGAAGAACTTGGCATATCAACTCATACAGACGCTTCTTATTATTAGACCACCTAGGCCAAATGTCAAGAAACGGACTTGCGGGGCATTTGTGTTTAACAAAAACAACTTTTAGTGTTTTCTTTTGTATTGTGGGAGGGGGTATGTGGTGTGTGGGAAGTATGGAGTGCCTATTGGCAAACATTTTGAAAACCTTCAATATTGTCACTGTTACACTGATCGATCACATTGAACTTGATTTGAATCACTGAAACTTTACTAAAAAACACCAAAAAGACTGTTATTCCATTTTAATATGAAACAATTAAAACATTTGTTCATTTTGCTTTCACAGAGCTAGTAAAGCTAAAATGAGATCTACCAATCTACAAAGTGGTTGCTGTGCACCTTACGTCAACCTTCAAATGGTAAATGAAATAATGGTTGAAATTTGTTTGTCTTATAGATGTCTTTTAGATAGCCTTCCCTTCTATGTAAATCACTTTTAAATGTATATTTTAAAGACCATATAATCTTTTGTTAGTTTTAATGACAACCCTTTGCTGGTTTGATCAAAGTTTTGATCCCCTCAATTAATAATAATAAAAAAATTCTTTGAAAAGATGCTTCTCGTGCAATTCTGAAAAATCTTCATAAGTACCATCTTTAAAGTTGTGTTATAGAACTAATTTCTACACAAACCTCCACAGAGAATGATAACTGCTTTCAAATGTTTACATTTCATGGTTATACCACAACCATCTTTTAATATTTCCTTTGAATACTTGAAGAACTAAAATGACAAACATTTTAAAGGTCACATTCAAACTGAACCGTATTAAAATAAATATTTATTTGACTCAATGTACAATTTACTTCATTTGTTTGAATTTTAAGGTATGACATCTGTAAATGAAATTTACCTGTCACAAAAAGAAGATTCCTGAGACCTGCTCTTGCCTACCATCAGCCCAATTTCTACTCATCACAGTTAAGATATGTGAGGGTTACAACAGAGGTATGTAAATAACCTTGTGTTTTACACTAACATCAAAAAGTGGGCTGTTTTTGCAGCACTTTACAGACAGCACCCCTACACCACATACCACAACACTTTGGGGATGAATGCTGGCGCCAGCCTAACCCATAATGAGTGGTTTTTCCCTACAGATTGATTACAGATTTAAAAAATGAAAACATGTTTTTACTAACATACCCCTTATATAAATATTTAAACACATAAAACTCATCTCTTAAAATCATAGCCACCTATGATCAATTGTCAAAGGTTTGTTGAGACAGATATTTATGTTTTTAAAATAAAAGATTCTTCAACAACCAAGGATTTCACAGCCTGGTCAAGTTTTATTGATCCAACACTCTTTGCTATCAATAATGCTGTTTTTCACGTAGTTTTTTTTCAAGCTGAAAACCACTAGTATTTGTACAAAATAAAGCATTAACAGTAATTGTTCAACATTGTCTTCTTTCAAGTTGGCGTAGTACAAACCAAAAGTACTCCTTCTCAAGACTGCTATTGCCTCAAGTTAAACATAGAAATATAATGTTTTTGCACCATTGAAATGATATGCTTAAAGGCACTGGACACTATTGGTAATTACTCAAAATAATTGTTAGCATAAAAATTTACTTGGTAACGAGCAATGGAGAGCTGTTGATAGTATAAAACATTGTGAGAAACGGCTCCTTCTGAAGTAACGTAGTTTTTGAGAAAGAAGTAATTTCTCAGTAAAATATTGAATTGATTTGCATGAGGTCTCGAAATCAAGCATCTAAAAGCACACAACTTGTGTGACAAGGGCGTTTTTTCTTCCATTATTATGTCGCAACTTTGACGACCAATTGAGGTCAAATTTCCACAGGTTTATTATTTTGTGGCATATGTTGAGATACACCAAGTGAGAAGACTGGTCTTTGACAAAGGTGTCCAGTGTCTTTAAGGACCAGAGAGTTTGCTGAACTTCTCCCGTCTTTCTCAAATAAATACATCAATTTCAGTGAGGATATTACCATTGAGGCAAATCAAACTTGTTGCAAATTATTTCAGATGTATTTTTATCAAATTTTAATTTAAGAAAATTAAACATGTCAACATGGATGGCTCATAAGATTTCATTGACATAGCATTTGGTGCTCGATATGGGGCATGGTGGTTCCCCCTCCTCCTTATTGTGTCTTTATTGTGTGCTTGGAATCTGAGAAATCTTTAGAGGATTTTAGAGGGAGGGATTTTGTACAAGAGGAAAATATAGTGTATAGGAACATTGGGGATCCCCTTTGCCCTTATCAGGCATGGTATAGACTTAAGTCAACTTGATACCACCAGCGGAGGAACAGTTCATTTGAACTTTCCCTTTGACCTTTTTTTCATTCGCCCTAATGTCACCTTTATACATTTGTTTGTCTTTATTATTTCACAGCATGAGAAATCTTGATGTTCTACAAGCAAGTTTGCAGCAAACAACTTTCACTACAATCCGTGGAGGCTTCAGAGTTTGAGGAGAGCAATTCACAATTCACAACAGAGAAACTTGTTGACTTTATTTGTAAAATTGCTGGCACGTTAATAATTTATGTCAAGTACATCACCATACAGCTATTACATAACACATAAATATTCTTGTTTAAGTAATTGCGCCATTTGCAAGCAAGCACACACAGGGTTCCTAACTGTTAGGGTTAGGGTTACCCTAATCCCAACCCTAACCCCGACTGTTAACCCCAACTGTTAGGTTATGGTTAGATTTTTAGATTTCTCTTGAAAGTTAAGAATGTTTCCAACAATTTCTTTTTGATTGGAATCTAGTAAAAATACTCTCAAATTCTTCCTTTTGGGAAACTGTTGACCTTTTCATAGCTGTTTCACATGTATGGTAAATGCTAAGGCTTTGGCTAGATTGCGGGTGTCATTTTGAAACCAAAATCAAACCATGAATGTTCACATTAAATTTCATAAAGTCTCTGGTTGTGGATACTTGATATAACAACAAATTTACAGGTCGAGTTGACCGACTTTACTTTTCCTAAAAACAATAACTTATTTCCTTGAAAATATGTTTACAAAGCATACCTTTTTTTATTCAATTATGTTTGGATGACAGAATCATAGTCGCGATACAAAAAAAATGTTCCACAAAATGGAAATATTAAGCATAATATGCATACCATCTTTGACAAAACATTAAATCGTTATTTGGAGTTAACTTGAAAACATGCCCTATTAGTGATGTAGTTCCTATAGCTTTCAAGATAGACATTATGAAATAAGGACATTTTAAAAGATTCAAATTTGTCTCTTTTTAATTTGAATACAATAACAGTAAAATTATAGTTCTTATGCTGATAACGTTAAAAATGTATTGTTTATATTATAATACTTCTGATGAAATAAAATAATTCTATAAATGTAGCAAGAAATCTGTTTATTCCCTTACTTTGTGTTGTGGTAACAAGTATTAAGAAATACATAGAGATCTCATTTGTCCCGCTACCCCACACCAAAAGCCACGTGACGAAATCCATCTTTACGCAAATAAAATAGACTGGTCCCATTTGATGAACCAGTAAAAGCAGTCCAATAATAAAATAGTAGTCAGGGAACCCAACAAAAAAGGATGCAGTGAAACAGCTCTATATCATATCAATCCTTTTCCAGAAAAGTGCAGTAAATAGTCTTTTTATCTATTCTGCATAAAATGTAAATATGAAAAAACCATAACATTGATCCAAAAAGTACCAACTTATTCTAAACCACTAATTATACCTTTAACGCAAAATGTACCACACAACATAAACCCCTTCAAAATAATGGTCACCACTTCATTGTGAAATTTATTAAACCTAAAAAGTTCACTAACTTTAAGTTAAAAATGGAAAACTCCACAGCTGGTTAATATCATAATTAATACATGTATACCTTTAAATAAACTTTGCAAGACATTTAAATGTACTTGAATTCCTTAATACAATTTCAAATTTCCTGTAAATCAATCTCGTCCTACAGTACTTAAAAATCATTGACAGTATGTAGACCTGTTTCACTTATTTTGTTTTACTTCAGGGAAATCCCATGAACATAAACCCACAAAACAATACTTTTTTTCTACCCATTGTACATGTATTTCTTCAATACAGTTTTAAAATTTCCTTTTAAATTAATTCCCCCTACAGTGAAATCCCATGAGTCTTTATCACAGCAATTTTTTTATACCCAATACTTGTATTCCTTCAATAAATCCCATAACCATAAAACCCACAAACAAGACTTTTTTCTACCCATGTACTTGTATTTCTTCAATACAAATTACAAATTTCCCTTTAAATTAATTCCCCCCACAGTGAAATCCCATGAATCTTTACCACATAACAAACCTTTTTTTCTACCCATGTACATGTATTTCTTCAATACAGTTTTAAAATTTCCTTTTAAATTAATTCCACCCTACAGTGAAATCCCAACTGAAACTTTACCACATAACAAGCATATTTTTCTACTCAAATACTTTCCTTCAATAATTTTTTTTAAAACTCCATCATATCGATTCCACCATACAGTGAAATCCCATGATCCTATCCCCACATAAGAAATGTTTCTATCCAGCATCCACCCTCCAACCCAGTTTAAAAATTCCTTTTAAATTAATTCCACCCTACAGTGAAATCCCAAATAAAACTTTACCACATAACAAGCATTTTTTTTCTACTCAAATACTTGTATTCCTTCCACACAGCATCCACCCTCCAACCCAGGCCCAGTCCTATACCTATCCCGATCATTCCCATCTCCAGCTAGCCATTCCCCAACAGAAGTCTATCTCCCCTACCCTCAAGTCCAACCATCCTAGCCCAGCCCAACTGCTGACTGACTGCCCAGCAAGCTCCCTGGCCCCTCAGCACCCTCCCTGGCCTCTCAGCACTTAGAAATTTTACTCCCCAATCTCAGCTCCAAGGCCCTTGGTCAGCCCTCAGATCTGCCAAAAATCCAAGGGTATAGCCAGGGAAAATATTTTTCTCAAATTTTTCTAAGTCAGGCCATTCTAATATTCATCAGGTCAAAAACCGTTAAATTTTTAAGAAAGCTCAGTAGCAGAGCGGTAAGAGATAGAGGCTACAGAGCTAAAGGTACCAGGTTCAAGCCCTACCCATTTTTTCAAGAAATATAAAAAAACTCTTTTTTTACTGGTAAAAAAGGGCCCCACCAGGATTTGAACCGCCGAGCTCACAGCCCCAGAATTCTGGGAGCTGTGAGCTAGCCCACTGCGCCACGCTGCCACTTGAAAAAAATGCTCGGAACTAATATATAAACCTTAGGATGGATAGGTCAAAAAAAAAATGTAGAAAAAAAAGCACATTTTGACCTGTGACCTACGACCTATGAACTAATGTATAAACCTTATGATGGATAGGTCGTACAAAATTGTACCAAAAATGCACATTTTGACCTTTGACCTATGAACTAATATATAAACCTTAGGATGGATAGGTCCTACAAAATTGTACCAAAAATGCACATTTTGACCTTTGACCTATGAACTAATATATAAACCTTAGGATGGATAGGTCCTACAAAATTGTACCAAAAATGCACATTTTGACCTTTGACCTATGAACTAATATATAAACCTTAGGATGGATAGGTCAAACAAAAATTGTACCAAAAATGCACCCTTTGACCTATGACCTTTGCATGATCCAGAAGAGGAAAGGTAATGAAGACATTTCTGTTGATGCCTTAAGTTTACTTGTGGAACCAAAAACCCAATATTACATAAAAGGAACAAGTTTATATAACAAGTAAAAGAAAAGACAAATATGACAACAAACCGTACTAGTTAGTTTTTTAACATTAAAAGTTTCAAATTAAATAAAAAATACTGAAATTAGGTATTGACCCTTTATTTTAAGCATTAAGCAAAAGTAAGATGCGTGTCGTCTCAAAATGCGCATATAAAACTGTTAGTTGCGACAATATTCCCTGTAAAATGGGCTCAAATAATTGAATTCTCTTATCCAAAGGAAGGGATAATATCAGCCCCTTGATCTAACCTCAGCAGGGTTTGAAACTACTAAATTTCAATTTGTAAAATGAGAACCCTTGTAGACTACACAGTGCTTGCAATACTAGTGCTTTCTATCAACTATTATACTTCAATATTCATAGCAAGTTTCCATTTGTCCCAGCTAGTGGGTGCTACCGCTATCTAGCCACCCCTCACTTTAGTCATCTTTGATAAAATTACACTCTGACACACGCATCTTAAAGTAAATTAAAAGTTAAAGGCAGTGGATACTTTTGGTAATTACTCAAGAAAAACATTACCATAAAAACTTACTTGGTATTAAGGAGCAGCTGAGAGCTGCTGATAGTATAAAACATTGTGAGAAACGACTCCTTCTAAAGTAATGTAGTTTTTGAGAAACAGGTAATTTCTCACTAAAATATTTGAATCTGAGAAAGGCTTCAGGCATGAAGCCTATCTCAGGCATTTGAAAGCACACAATTATAATTATGAAACAAGGGTGTTTTTTCTCCCATTATTTTTACAGGTTTGTTATTTTATGCATACATGGTTGTGCGGATACACCAAGTGGTAATATTAGTCTTTGACAATTACCAAAAGTTTATTCTGCCTTTAAGTAATATTTCTTACAACTTATAAAGTGATTTTATAATATCAAAGTCTACTTGAGCCATATTTAATGTGGGATCATAAATTGTTCCCTGCTAGAGGGCGCTAGCACTATCTAGCTGCCCCTCATTTTAGTCATTCTTGATAAAATTACAAACAACTTAAATTAATAAAAAATTAAGTAATATTTCTTATTTCAGATAAAGTGGTTTTTAGAATGCAGGAACATTCTGAACTTTGAACACACTGATTAATTTAATTTAATTGCAACTGAGATACTTATTTCTTTATTTTTCTTATCACAGTTCCGGTAATAATAATAATAATAATAATAATAATAATAATAATAATAATAATTTATTCTTGCTATAGCGTTTTACATAAAATCTCAAAACTCTGTACAGGAAATATACAGTAAACCATAAGTCAGTAATCAAATAGTTAAATAAGTATGTACCATAGAGTAAAAGCACACAATGAGACTAAAAGACCCACAATCACAAAAACCATTGCATAAACACTGTAAAGGTATAAAGACAACAGTTTAAAAACCAAAATTTTTAAAATGATACATTTCTAAAGCGAGGCTGCTTTTTCGCACGGCTTAATAGATGCGTCAATCACATAAACTGCAAATTAATATTCAATCTCTGCAGCGCCGGATTACAAAAAAACTAAACACAATTTTTTATTTCATCGACGTCACTTAAGATTTTTAAAATGACCTTATAAGTCATAGCCCGTAGTTTTCCTTTCCAGTTTCATCGATTCTTCAATTTCTTATCGCATGACTTTTTAAATATAATTAAATGTGGTGCATACATTGAAAACTGCTCTGATAAAAAGACAGCTTCAAATTCTTGTTACTGATGCACATAATGTAGATAATATTGTGGTTATTGTCAAATTACAATTTATGACTAAACATTATATTGTAAGGTTGTTTGCATTGATGTAAGTATGTGTAATACTAATAAATAGTATTTAATAATTTTAAACAAATTACAGAAGGTATTAATTTTTTAGTTGTTAGTGGTGTAATTAATTAATTTTTAATCATACTTGTTTTCTGCTATCTACAAATTATTTTAATTCTTTTTAATTTAATGGTTAATATACAGATTATATTAAACGGTTAATTTGTTTACATTTATTTTCACTAAGACAGTTCTTGACTGAAAATGCGTATTGTAATAATTGCATTGATATAAGTAGGCCTATATGGAGAAACAAAATAAGACACAATCCAGCGCTTTTTCATGGGTCTTGTGGACGAACAATAACGTTCTCTTTCTATACGAAACAAAAACTATGATATTGGTCTCAATATCTTCAACACGTCAAATTCTTGTTAGTTAGTGGTGTACAAAATAATATATCATTAATAGGCCTACTGTACGGTTAATTTCCAAGATTTATTTTTGGAAAGACAGTTTATTGTAATAATTGCTTTGATATATTAGTATATTATTTATTTTTATTTGCAATACTCCTCAAGCTGTAAGTCATTCATACAATAGATATATAATAACAATAATAACAAATTAGCTTGTTAAAGAGTGTTTACAGAATATATATGAACTGTTGAGAGTTATTTGTTTCACTGAGAAGTTAGAAAGTAATTCATTGGTAGTAGTTTCATTAGTTTTATTTATCACAATTAACAAACAAAAAAGAAAATCTACATGTCTAGGCCTAAGTACATGTAGGTTTTACTTATATACTACAGCTACAATTAAGAGGATGTGAGTCACTGATTATAAAGTCAATATAAAGTAATTGTATCTATTAATGTAATTGTTGTTTAGGTTGTTTATTTGTGATTGTTTTAATAATGTTAGCAATCATAATGTTAAAATAGTGTTAATCTACATAGGCCTGCTTATGTAAGAGGGCTTCATCCCCCCACTATCTACATTAGTGATGTCCAAATAATTATAAACATTTACTATTAATCTGCCATCTTTTACTGTCATTATTTGTAATAGGCCCTAAAGCAGACCCCATTCCCCAACTTTTATTTTGTTGTCTTAATTGTTACCCATAGAGGTGATGTCACTGGATGAACATAATGTAAATAGAAAAACTATATCTATTTTTACTAAAGAAAATCTTAAAAACTTATTGTATCTTACATGTTAATTGAACTTTGGGTGGCAGCCTATAGTTTACCATTGTTATTTCTAGCATCAATATCTTTAAAGTTAGTTCTTAAAAACGCATTTTCCATTGTTGTTAGTATTGTTGTTAATTTCCAACATTTAACTTCTTTTCACAGATAGTTCATGGCTGAAACATTTCAATGTAGTATCATTAATGTAAGTAGGCCTATGTGTATTAGTAACAACAAATAATTTATAATTGTTATACATTTAATGATTTATATAAATTTATTCGCTTATTAATAATTTCTTGTGTGATCAAACAACTCTGTAATCTTTTGGTTACAGGAAAATTTACTTTTTCCCCCTCTGTCTAGCAGTCTCCATAATCATTGTATATTTTCTGTGGTTACTTTTTATATTTTATATATAACTTGAACTTTTGTTTTAATGTTATATGTATAAGAGTGTTTACAGAATATATATGAACTGTTGAGAGTTTTTTGTTTCACTGAGAAGTTAGAAAGTAATTCATTGGTAGTAGTTTCATTAGTTTTATTTATCACATTTAACAAACAAGAGTAAATCTACATGTCTATGTACATGTAGTTCTATCTTATTCTTTACAGCTACGAGGATGAGAGTCACTGTTTATTAAAGTTTCATATATGTAAATGTTTTTATTAATGTAGATGTTTAGTTTGATTAATGCTAGTAATCATAATTGTTTGATAAGTGTTAATCTACATAGGCCTGCTTATGTTAGAGGGCTTCACACCCCCCCCCCCCCCACTATCCACATTAGTGATGTAACATGTCCAAATAGTTATAAACAACATTAAATAATAGTTAGAGATTTTTTTACTGTCATTAATTATTTGTAATAAATATTTGGCAGCCTTCATAGATCCTCAAGCAGACCCAAACTTGTATTTCTTTGTCCCACTTGTTACCCCTAAAGGTGAAGTCATTGGATGAACATAATGTAAATAGAAAAACTAAATCTATTTTTTTACGAAAATTTTAAAAACTTATTGTATCTTACATGTAAATTGAACTTTAGGCCTATAGTTTATCATTGTTATTTCTAGCATCAATATCTTTAAAGTTAGTTCTTAAAAACTCATTTTCCATTGTTGTTAGTATTGTAAAATGCATAGTTATTCAAATTTGAATTAAAGAATTCTTAGAGATAGATTAATGTTGATTTAATTAATATAAAATCAATTTATCAATAGTTAACAGTGTCATAATTTTCACTTAACTAAAGTCCTTCAACGATAGAGTTTGTTAAAGGTTAAAAACTTAATATAAACAAATATAGAAATTGTTTAAGATTTAGCATTTACGTATTTTGGGGACTCATCTTATTTTTTTAATCATTGCAAGATCTGTTCTGTTTAATGCATTTAAATAAAATTCATGAATTTTGATTTGAAGCCTAATTTAATGACGGAATTTTTAAATTTAAATTATAATGAAATACTATTTTTAAAAAGGTGCATGTAGGCCTAAACTACTATTTTGTTGCTTAATTGTGACACAAAATTATTTAAAGGATATAATTATCTGTAATAGATGAAGGTGTGCAGGATTTATTTTTATAGCAAGTGATTGATGCTATGGAAATATTTTTACATTTTAATAATTAATTTTCAATTTATAAATTTAAACTTATTTTCCAATTAAATGTGGCCTTTTGTTTGTAGTCTTTTTAATGAAGTATTTTAAGCTATTTCTTTCCAACTTTGCACATTTTTTGTTCCGGTAAAATCATTTTCCCCCGCCCCCCCCCCCACCCTGAGTCTAGCTTTCTCCATAATAACATTTTGAACTGGCTCAGAATCTTTTTCTCATATAATCATATTAGGTTCTGTATTCTCATACTCTTTTTACATACTTGTTATATTTCATAATGTCAATTTTTCTGTGAACTATGGAGGAATAAAATAATAACAAGAACGCATTCCAGCGCATTTTCAAGGGTCTTGTGGAAAAACATTAATGTCCTCTATTTATACCTGACAAAAATGCTCAAATCTCAACGCGCAATGACTTTATTTCCGCCCGACTCACACTCCAACCCATCGGCAGCAGCCTCGTTTACATACTTCACAAAATTGCATTTTTTTACAGAATTAAAAACAATCTTATACTTGATTGGGGGCCAAAACTAGCACATGAAAGTTATTGATTATGTCACTGATAAAGTAATCACAAATAGTAATGCGGTATATTTAGTTCTTGATTAGTGTTGCTTAGGAATATGAAGTGATTGATCAACAATCATCTCGAATGGACTCATAATCTTATAATTATAACTAATAAATACTTTATAAGTACACCATTGCAAGCATTTTAAGTAATTCAGTTCTTAATTTTTCCAATATCATCCTGGTAAGGTTAGTCTAAAGCAGGGCCACCACGTGCAGGTCCCAGGATACCAGCCCCACGCGCTTTACTGAATCAGACAGGGCCCTCGTACTATTTAAATGAGCGTCCGGTCCACGCACCCTTATGCAGGGCCCGCCCCCTCTTCCTACTAACGCGGTCCCTAGCCCCACGGCCTAGACTAGGAACTACTTCTGTTGGTCAACCATTTGTGATAACACCAGAACATCCCCGACGGCCGAGGATGCTGATGCACCTTTAAGATCAACCACCAGCTATTACCCTGGCCAGAAGTGAAACCCCACACGCCTCGCCGTGTGTCCAAGTCCCATTTTCGCAATTAAGTTTGGAATTTCCCGCGATTTACCACCATTAGATTCCAAACTGTTCGATCTCCGCACTACCAATCGAATCCCCGCACCACCAATCGAATCCCCGCACCACCAATCGAATCCCCGCACCACCAATCGAATCTCCGCACCACCAATCGAATCTCCGCACCACCAATCGAATCTCCGCCCCACCAATCGAATCTCCACACTACCAAGGCTCTAAGATCTCCAAGTTCATAACTCAAAAAACGCATATGTGCTTGCTTGCAATGGTGTACTTATTTACAAGACAGTAACTGCATAGTGCTGCGAAAACAGCCCACTATACGACGATAATAGAAAACATCAAAACATCAAACAACACATCTACAATATCTTACAGTTAAATACAACAGATGGCTTGGTTGTTCATTCACGATTGCTAGATGAACAGCCGAGATGTCTTGTTGATACTGATGTTTACATACGCGTTGCTCTCCTTTACCCTGTAGCCTTCAAGATGTCAGTAGAGTAGTTCCCTTTGCACTTGATTTCAGGGAACTAAAAGCTTCATCTCTGGCATCTGAAAGGTAAAGTTCACAGATAAATTTATTTCTAAAAGCAAACATTTACAATTATCAACAATGCAGTCTTCTCAAAATGGACTCATTACCTTATTATTAAAATAACAAATAGTTTGTAAGTACACCATTGCAAGCATTTAAATTTATTTAGTTTACCATCACAAACATTAATGCAGAACATGTAGGACCCACATGCCAAGTGCAAGTGTCCAGGTCCCTTTCATTATTCAGAATTTTCTGTGCTTACCACCATAGATTCTGAATTGATGTCCCACACCAATCAAATCTCTGAAACTACGCACCACAAATCGAATCTCTGTCCCACCAATCGAATCTCCGCACCACCAATCGAATCTCCGCACCACCAATCGAATCTCTGCACCACCAATCGAATCTCCGCACCACCAATCGAATCTCCGCACCACCAATCGAATCTCCGCACCACCAATCGAATCTCCGCACCACCAATCGAATCTCCGCACCACCAATCGAATCTCCGCACCACCAATCGAATCTCCGCACCACCAATCGAATCTCCGCACCACCAATCGAATCTCCGCAACACCAATCGAATCTCTGCACCACCAATGGAATCTCCGTCCCACCAATCGAATCTCCGCACCACCAATCGAATCTCCGCACCACCAATCGAATCTCTGCACCACCAATCGAATCTCCATCCCACCAATGGAATCTCTGCACCACCAATCGAATCTCCGCAACACCAATCGAATCTCTGCACCACCAATCGAATCTCCGTCCCACCAATCGAATCTCCGCTCCACAAATCGAATCTCCGCACCACCAATCGAATCTCCGCAACACCAATCGAATCTCCATCCCACCAATCGAATCTCCGCACCACTAATGGAATCTCGCACCACCAATCGAATCTCCGTCCCACCACTGGAATCTCCGCACCACCAACCGTTTTTCCGCACCACCAATCGAATCTCCGTCCCACCACTGGAATCTCCGCTCCACAAATCGAATCTCCGCACCACCAATCGAATCTCCGCACCACCAATCGAATCTCCGTCCCACCAATCGAATCTCCGCTCCACAAATCGAATCTCCGCAACACCAATCGAATCTCTGCACCACCAATGGAATCTCCGTCCCACCAATCGAATCTCCGGCCGCACCACCAATCGAATCTCCGCTCCACAAATCGAATCTCCGCACCACCAATCGAATCTCCGCAACACCAATCGAATCTCCGCACCACCAATCGAATCTCCGCACCACCAATCGAATCTCCATCCCACCAATCGAATCTCCGCACCACTAATGGAATCTCGCACCACCAATCGAATCTCCGTCCCACCACTGGAATCTCCGCACCACCAACCGTTTTTCCGCACCACCAATCGAATCTCCGTCCCACCACTGGAATCTCCGCTCCACAAATCGAATCTCCGCACCACCAATCGAATCTCCGTCCCACCACTGGAATCTCCGCACCACCAACCGTTTTTCCGCACCACCAATCGAATCTCCGCACCACCAATCGAATCTCCGCACCACCAATCGAATCTCCGCACCACCAATCGAATCTCCGCACCACCAATCGAATCTCCGCACCACCAATCGAATCTCCGCACCACCAATCGAATCTCCGCATCACCAATCGAATCTCCGTCCCACCAATCGAATCTCCGCACCACCAATCGAATCTCCGTCCCACCAATCGAATCTCCGTCCCACCAATCGAATCTCGGCACCACAAATGGAATCTCGCACCACCAATCGAATCTCCGTCCCACCACTGGAATCTCTGCTCCACAAATCGAATCTACGCACCACCAATCGAATCTCCGCACTATCAAGGCTTTAAGATCTCTATTTTCATAGTTAATAAATGCATATATGCTTGCTTGCAATGGTGTACTTTTTACAAGATGCTTACTGTTTTGTAAGCAAAAACAGCCCACTTTACGACGGTTACAGAAAACATCAAACAACACATCTATAATATCTTACAGTTGATCACAACAGATGGCTTGGTTGTTCATTCATGATTGCTAGATGAACAGCTGAGATGTCTTGATGATACTGATGTTTACATATGCGTTGCTTTCCTTTAAACCCTGTAGCCTTTAAGATGTCAGTAGAGATGATTCCTTCTGCACTTGATTTCAGGGAACTATTAGCTTCATCTCTGGCATCTGAAGTGTAAGATATACAGATAAGAAATTAAATACAAGCCAACAATTGCAATGTGCATAATCCCAGTTTTTTTGTTTATACAGTCATCATTGTTTTCTACTTGAGTTCCAACATTTTCTTTCTTATGAGTTATTGTTTTGAAGATACTAAATTTTCCTCTTTCTAATATCTTTAGGTATATGGGGGAAATATTCAGAGCATTAATGATTTCTCCCAACTGGAAAAGGGAGCCGGACTAGTCCCCTTGATTGTAATTAGTACATCACTGGGGTGTCGGGGGCATATCCCACGATCCAACTGAAACCCCTGGTGGTCCCATGGACTGATGAATGTCCGAGGGTAGGCGTGACAGAAGAACTTGTAGAAACAGTGGAAGATGGCATGTCCACAGCAAACTCATTGTCAGGTAACTTTTCTGTATCACAAAACTCATTGGTGATGAGTATAGATATTGCATCCTAGACCTCAGCTGACAAAAGGTCAGCAGAGAAAAGAGATAAGTCACAACGGCTTCTGTACATTTTGCAACCAGAAATGCCACAGTGGCTGTCAGTTCTTTATAAGCCCTGTACGAGTAGCTCTGTGAACCCGTCCGGTAATCGCTGCCGATCGCCAGACTGGTCAACAGAGGAGGGGGGGGGGCGAGAAACTGGTAACTGCCCAAAGAGGATACACTAGAACCATGCCTTTTAAGGGAGCCAGTAAGTTCTCTTTCTCCACCAGAGACAGCCTGGCTGGAAGGTGGCCTGGCTCATTCCTTGATTCTGATAGTGACACATTATTTTGAGGACGGAGACTGCTAAGTTATGTTTGCCTTATAGATCAGTCAGCAGCAGTAGGTTTTCCAGAGGAAAAGGACAGTGAAAGTGCCCTCAGAATAGACCTGAAAAACTGCAGTACCCCCATTTGATGAGGAAAAAATGGACTCAGTCACACTGCTAGTCTGACTGCAACACAAACAAAATGCAGAACTTGCAAAATTTAGAAACATTTCAGAACATCACCCATAGTTAAAAGTATAGTTTCATGGTATTCACCTTTCCCTGGAGATAGCAGCTCCTTCTATAGGCTGGTCTTGGACATGTACATGTTGACTGGTAGATGTCTTTGGGGATGCTACTCTGACTGCAACACAAATACATTGCAAGACTTGCGACATTGAGAAATATTGAAGAATATTACCAATTATCAAAACCGTTAGGTACATTTTTTTATACTTTCCGTACAAAAAAAAGAAAACCAACATTATAAGCAGAAAAAACTGTTTTGAGGAACTCATGTTTTTCAGGGTTATTTTGATTGTTGCAGCAAAAAATAGCAACTGTGATTTTGTAAGATGTAAATGCCTGTGAGAGCTCTATTGAGGATTGGTGCTGGAATGAATTTTATCATCAGTAAGCTCTCCTTCAGAATGAAACATAAAACAGTGAACCCAGCATTTATCTTCTGAAATGATTGCCAAAAACATACAAATATCTTTGTGAATGAATTGTAATTCTACAAGAAAATTACTGATACTATTGTCTGTTTAAGCATGAGCAAAAACATACATTCTGCACAATTATAACAGAGCTTCATTTGGGACCAGGGGTTAATTTGAGAAGCATATTGTTTTTAGAATTCACCTTTTACTGGAGAGTGCAGCTCCTTCTATAGGCTGGTCTTGGACATCTACTTGTTGACGGGTAGATGTCTTTGGGGATCCTAAGCCTGACTGCAACACAAACAAAATGCACAACTTGTGACAATCAGAAACTGTTAGAAAATTTACCTGTCATTTTAAACAGTTCAAATAACTTGCTTTCATGTAGTTGCGTTTGTAATACTTTCATTAAAAATAAGTGCAGAAAACCAACATTATAAGCAGCAAAAAACTGTTTGGAGGAACTCATGTTTTTTAGCGATATTTGATTGCTGCAGCAAAAATCAGCAACTGTGATTTTGTGAGACACAAATGCCTGTGAGAGTTCTATTGAGGATTGGTGCCGGTATGAATTTTATCATCAGTGAGCTCTGTATGTATGAAAATTATCTAGCAAGTGAAAGAGCAAAGTTTAATTTACCAAAGGCCAAGAATCTGGATTGATATTTGTGTTTAACATGAAGTATCTCAAGAGACTTTACTCAAATGCATATGAGTTTTATTGAAAAGAAAAACCTGAAAATGGTTGCTAAACAACATAAAAAGATTGATCTGAATTTCTGTTTTAAGAGTTACAACATGCATTGATCTTAATGATCACAGAGCCCCATTTGGGACCAGCAGTAACTTTTAAAAGTACATTTTCATGGTATTTACCTTTCACTGGAGAGTGCAGCTCCCTCTATAGGCTGGTCTTGGACGTCTCCTTCTTGACGGGTAGATGTCTTTGGAGATCATCAGCCTGACTGCAACACAACCACATTGCACAAATTGCAACAATTAGAAATATTCAAGAACATTACCAATCATTATAACAGTTGGGTTGAGATAACTTGTGTTAACCTTCAGATTTAGTTTTATACTTTAAATACAAAAGGAAGAAAACCAACATTGTAAGCAGCAAAAAACTGTTTGGAGGAACTTATGCATTCCAGGACTATTTTGATTGTTGCAATCAAAATAAGAATTGGTGATTTTAGGGGATGTCAAATGCATGTGATAGTTCTCTTGAGGATTGGTGCCGGTATGAATTTTATCATCAGTGAGCTCTGTATGTATGAAATTTATCTAGCAAGTGGAAGAGCAAAGTTTAATTTACCAAAGGCCAAGAATATGGATTGATATTTGTGTTTAACATGAAGCATCTCAAGAGACTTTACTCAAATGCATATGAGTTTTATTGAAAAGAAAAACCTGAAAATGGTTGCTAAACAACAACAAAAAAGACTGATCTGAATTTCTGTTTTAAGAGTAACAACATGCATTAATCACAATGATCACAAAGCCCCATTTGGGACCAGAAGTAACTTTTAAAAGTATATTTTCATGGTACTCACCTTTCACAGGAGAGTGCAGCTCCTTCTATAGGCTGGTCTTGGACGTCTCCTTCTTGACGGGTAGATGTACACCCATTTCCGCAACCTGCTAGGCAGCACACCAGATGTTGAGTATTCGGATGAGGAGATTCCCGATATCTTTCCAGATCTTGACATCGATGATGGTCCATTCTCGGCTACAGAATACACCAGAGTCAAGGCTTCCCTCAAACAAGGCAAGGCAGCAGGGCAGGACGACATTCCACCAGAGGTACTCAAGAACTGTGACCTTGACGCCATGGTGCTGGAGATGTGTAACACGGCCCTAATGGAGAACCAGAAGCCGGCACAGTGGTCGCTCAACAAGATCATAAAGGTACCTAGGCCGATAACCTCTCATCCCCTGACAACTACAGAGGCATCAGTCTTTCATGCATCATTGCAAAGATGTACAACCGTCTAATCCTTAATCGCATCAGTGGCGTCATCGATCCACTGCTCAGAATAACAAAATGGCTTCCGTCAAACGCACAACCACTGCACAAATCCTAGCTCTGAGACGCATTATCGAGGAAGTGAAATTAAACAACGGACCAGCAGTATTCACATTTATCGATTTTAAGAATGCATTTGATTCCATACATCGGGGCAAAATGATAAGAATCTTAAAGGGCTACAGAGTTCCTCCCATGTTACTCCGTGCCATAGAGTCAATGTACTCCAACACACATTCAAGGTGGTTACTCCGGATGGTGAGACTGACTGGTTTGACATCACAACAGGAGTGCTACAAGGCGACACTCTGGCACCCTTCCTGTTTATCATCGTTCTCGACTATGTCCTTGGCAGAGCCATCAGTGGGAGAGAGTCCGAGCTCGATCAAACTTCACTATAAAATACTCGATGAGAATCAAGAATGCAAAGAAAAAACTGAGTATACTCCACTTACAACATGCCCGAACACACTCCATTGAAGACGCTGGAGGGTAGAGAACTGAATGAAGTCCCTGACTTTAAGTACCTTGGCGCATGGATCAACTCTAGCGACCAGGACATCAAGGTCAGGAAAAAAAGGCATGGAGGGCACTGTCTGACATGAAGAAAGTGTGGAGCTCCACCATTAGCCGCAACACAAAGATCTTTCTTCTTGGCAACCATCGAGTCAGTGCTTCTGTATGGATGCGAAACATAGACTCCTACAATGGAGAAGTCGTTCAATGGATGCTACACACGCATGCTCTGAGTGGCGCTCAATGTATCCTGGGAGGACCACGTAACCAATGAGGACCTACATGTTTATGGCAGCCTCCCTAGGGTCGGAGACAAAATCGCATGTAGTTAGCAGGCCATTGTCACAGGCACCCGGAGTTGGAGGCACACAAAGTCATTCTCTGAAAACCAACTCACGGACACAGGAGACGTGGAAGATCAAAAACGTTTTACACGGGGGTGCTGCAAAAGGACACCGGTGTTGAATCAACAGACGAACTGGCCACCCTCATGCAAGACCGAATTACTTGGAAAAGCCATACTCAAGCCCGCCTGTGGGCGACCGAGCGAGTGAGTGAGTGAGTGGTAGATGTCTTTGGGGATCCTAAGCCTGACTGCAACATAACCACAATGCACAAATTGCAACAATTAGAAACATTCAAGAACATTGCCAATCATTATAACAGTTGGGTTGAGATAACTTGCGTTTACCTTCAGATTTAGTTTTAAACTTTACATACAAAAAGAAAGAAAACCAACATTGTAAGCAGCAAAAAAATGTTTGGAGGAACTCATACATTCCAGGACTACTTTGATTGTTGCAATCAAAATAAGAATTGGTGATTTTGGGGATTGTCAAATGCCTGTGATAGTTCTCTTGAGGATTGGTGCTGGTATGAACATTATCATCAGTGAGCTCTCTATCTCAGAATGAAACCCACAACCTTGAAGCCAGCCTTTTACTTCTAAAATGGTTGCCAAACAACATACAAATGTCATTGTGAATGCATTGTAAGGCTACAATTGTTACAGAGCTTTATTTGGGACCAGGGGTTAAGTACAATGTTTAAGAATTCACCTTTTATTTGAAAGTGCAGCGCCTTTTTCATAGCCTGGTCTTGGACATCTACTTGTTGAGGGGTAGATGTCTTTGGAGATCCTAAGCTTGACTGCAACAAAACCAAAAGGCACAACTTGTGACAATCAGAATCAATTAGGAAATTTACCCATCATTTCAACTGTTCAAATAACTTGCTTTCATGTAGTTGCTTTTGTAATACTTGCATTAAAAATAAGTGCAAAAAACCAACATTATAAGCAGCAAAAAACTGTTTGGAGGAACTCATGTGTTTAAGGGTTATTTTGAGTAAGAATTGGTGAATTTGGGGGATGTCAAATGCCTGTGATAGTTCTCTTGAGGATTGGTGCTGGTATGAACTTTATCATCAGTGAGCTCTCTCTCAGATCGAAACTCACAACCTTGAACCCAGCCTTTTACTTCTGAAATGATTGCCAAACAACATACAAATGTCATTGTGAATGAATTGTAATTCTACAAGAAAATGACTTGTAGTATAGTCTGTTTTAGCAAAAGCAAAAACAGACATTCTGCACAATTATTTCAGAGCTTCAGTTGGGACCAGGAGTAAATATTAAAAGGTTATTGTTTGAGAATTCACCTTTAAGTGGAGACTGCAGCGCCTTTTTCATAGCCTGGTCTTTGACGTCTACTTGTTGATGGGTAGTTGTCTTTGGAGGCCCAAGCCTGACTGCAACACTAACAAAATTTACAATTTGTGACGATTAGAAACATCTCAGAACATTACCCATCATTTGTAGTTGCGTTTGTAATACTTTCATTAAAAATAAGTGCAGCAAGCCAAGATTGAAAGCAGCAAAAAAACTGTTTGAAGGAAGTCATTTATTTGAGGACTATTTTGATTGCCAAGTCAAAATAAGCAACTGTGTTTTGTTGGATGTCAAATTGCTGTTATGAATTTTATCATCAGTGAGCTCTCTCTGTCAGGTGAAACTTATCTAGCAAATGGCATGCCAACTATTACAGAACTTCATTTTGGACCAGGGGTAAATATTGAAAGTATTGTTTTTGAGAGTTCACCTTTTACTGGAGAGTGCAGCTCTTTTATAACAGGCTGGTCTTTTACATTTACTTGTTGACGGGTAGATGTCTTTGGAGATGGTCAGCTTGACTGCAACACAAGCAAAATGCACAATTTATCAACAAGCTATCAACATTTGGATACATCAGGCCCTTGCACAAATTGTGTTTCCATTGACTTGCCTCCAGTCAGAAGTGTATTTAAAAAGCCTACAAAAATTGTTGACAAAACTGAGTGAGTTTTAAAAATACTTTATTGAGAATTTCACTTAAAAGATTCCTTTAGAATTTGCATTAGCCTTTTGAATGGCTATCTAGAGAAGCAAGTTTGACTAGCCCACACCGGGCTAGTGACTAAACTGAGCCCAGTGGGTGGGATGTGTTTCTCCAGTGTGGCTGGTCATGTCTCTTTATCTACAGTTACTTCTCAAGACCTAAGAGGGTTGAAGTTCTTGTTACCATTAGCTACAGGTTAGCAAATGTTGTTACTTTTAACTCACCATGATCATATCTCATTGCACTATTCAATTGGCTAAGACATCTAGACTAGAGGGCTCTTGACCGGGATTATCCCTGTCAGCTGGAACTTGAAAATGAACCTTGTAAAGGGCATCCTTAAAGCAGCTTCCCGTGAGAAAAAGCAAGATCTAAAAACACCCGTTGAGTATTGATGCTATAGGAGAATAGAGCACTAATCCCATTATTTCACTCTGTGATTTTATTCAGGAGATTGTCTTACCTGTGAGGACTGTGTTTATCCAAAATATGTCTCAGCAACACAAAACATTCAATTGGAAGGCTGGTATCCTGAATGTCTGGACTCCACAATGAAGTCAAGATCCCTGTCCATTGCCCCTGGTGACCATTTCCATCCTAGTAGAAGAACATTACAACTGTGATGGTTTATCTATTGCCAAAACAATAGGCTACAGATGACAGCCTGCAAAATATCTAACAGAAAAACATCTTTTAAAAATGATTACTGATAATTATACATCAGTTTTTAACCTTTTCATGCTTGGTACACACAAACATGGGACTGCTGGTCTGGTGGTAAACAGCCTAAATCCTCCCAAATCAACCAATGAGTTTATGCAAGCTTACTATGCTGCCTCAATCCAACTACAAAGAAACTGTCTGGTGTTAGTCTGACTGTTCAATTACATGAAACAAATAAAGAGAGAAAAACAACAACAATGTTTCAACAACAAAAAATATGGCATTGTTTGCTTTCAATACAATCGATCAGTCTGACAAAAACACATTAACAGGCCTACAATTTTTTTAAATTTTACACTGGAAAAATTAATGAGGTCGTGGCTGGGGGAGGTCCTCCATCGACACATCTTATTCTCTCCCTCCAGTCGGATTGGTCCTTCATGCAGGAGTGCAGGTCTTCAGTCATGGGGACTCCTAGTGTCTCTCTTCAGGTCAATGTAGGACGACCTCCTCTTGCCTCTGGAGGCTTTTCCTTGGGTTGGTTCCCACAAGATGACTGAGAAGGCTGCCAGTTCAGGATGCCATAAACAGTGCACTGCAAGTCTCATCAACCGATCATGACTCTCATCTGATCCTTTTGGTAGATCCCCATAGAGGTAGATGTTCCTCACATTGAAGACCATTTTCAGCATACGGGTGTACGTCCCATTCAAGGTCTTCTCCCACTGGGTAGAGAGCGTTGAAGTTTTGGTACCGTACAGTAAGGTCGACTCAAATTATTGACACAGAATAAAATCAGAATCAAAACAGTAAACTTACTGGGGTCAGTCACTTTAGGACAAATTTATTTCCTTACTCTGACAAGACAACCATAAGTTGTTCAAAACACACCAGTGTGTTGTAGTACAAATAATTGTTCACATTTTTCTCAAAGCGGCGAATCAATATTTTTTAGATTTTGAGATTTTTACAGATTTGTTACCGTATGAGGGTCTAAATTCATCTGTATATGTTTGCATTCCCAATTTTGTCTCTTTGGTAGCAACAATGGGAGGTTGTGCTTACATACCAAGTACCATGCAGCCACATTAATTTCACACCCCCCCCCCAACCAAAAAAGAGAAGCAAAACAGAAAAAGGACAATTACATCTAGATTGATTGATTTAGGGGCTTTACTTTCTACCCATGGTGTGTTATTTTGAAGTGTTGACTAATATGATACAACATATGCTTGAGAAAAATTAGTTTGGTTCATGGAGTGCAGCCCAATCAGCTGCTGAGAACTATTGTCTACATGCTACCCGATGTGAATTGTACATGAAATTTACTGGACAGCCAAATACACAGCCTCAAAAGAGAGCTATATTTGAGCCAAATTGCAAGGTAGAGATTGCGTCTACAAACATGAAAAACTCATTCACGTTTCTTCACTTTAGCGTCCAAGGGTTGAGATGTAATAGAACTTTAAACATCTTTACTGTGTTTATTATACATCTGGAATCTTTTTGCAAATTTGTAAAGTTTTCTAACTGACTAACGTACTAGGTCAAAGTGCAATCATCAGCCGCTCCCACGGCCTGATGTAATTCATGAAATTTTTTTACACAGCGCCACCAGTGGTCAATAAGCGGGAAGTTCTTGGAAATCGTGGAAATTTTGTGAAGTACAACACATTTTTTATTTCCATAAAGTTAATCATTCCTAACTTCCAATACTAGTTTTTTTCTGTTGAATTTAGTTTGAAGATACATTATGAAGAAGGCAAAATGTTTCTTGCTGCTTAAAATACATCGTTCATGTTGCTCTTTAAGGTAAGAAAGTTGTGATTGAAAACATTTTCAACTTGAAACTTTATTTACTCAAAATCCACACTTTTCTTAGTTGTCAATATGAGAAAAATGTGACAAATTTGATCCAAAGTAAATACCTAATACAGTTTTGGCAGACCAACATACAAAGAAAAAATGTACTTCCTTACAACGCATACAAATAATTAATTTTTCAAATCTGATGTAGGTGCAAATAAATACTGGAAGCTCAACAACAAAACACTGTTTGACAAAATGTGGTGTTTATTTGCCTGCAAGACCAACATTCACAGCTGGACAAAACACACAACAAAACACTGACACATAATACAAAAAATTCACTCACTGGGGTTGTTTTTCGGGCCAGATTTATTTCCTTAACCATTACCTTTTTTATAATTAATTTTTTATAACTATTTATTTATTTGTTTAATTTGAGATGGGTAAGTTTAATTATTTGCCTGTGGGGGGATATTTTGCGTTTTAACTAATTCTGCATTATTACTTTTTAGCATCTTTCTATTGTTGTCTAATGTGTTTAATGTATTTATAGACTTATTGTAAATTATTATAGATTTTTAATATATGGCCAGGGATATTGGAATTGAAGGCCTTCAGGCTACAGTTTTTTGGTAAACTTTTTTTAATTCCAGGCATATGTCCCTGGCTTTTGTTTTGTTTATGCTTGTATTTTGTATGTGTTTTTATGCCGAATAAATAATAATAATAATAATAATAATATAACCCCTAGTGTCTTTGGCTAGAGATCCCCCCCCTCCCCATTATCCAAAATACTCTACTTCATGCCCAACACTGGAACGTTTAGAAACATTTAAAAACTGTACATGTATGCCTATTCCAATGACAAGCAATTCTTCGTCTTCTTCTGGGCTAAAATCCTAAATCTGAGTCTGACTTGAATGAGGTTTTGGAGAATTTGGGACTAAAAAAACTCACATGGTTGGGGTTATAGTTTGTTTGTTTACTTCTTTCTTAACCTGCAAACGGATTGTACATCAATCCAAGTCTTGTAGAATCAAATAAACAATTCTAGAAATTAAACAAGACACTTTCTGACAAACTTACTGGGGTTAAAGTAGGGGAAATTTACTTCATTACTCCATGCAAGAAGTAGTCATAGACCATTAGTGTGCAATAAACATAACAATGGGAAGTGGAAACTCAACAGGAAATAACTTGTTTTACACTTAAAGGCCCTGTACACTATTGGTAAGATCAAAAAACACAAATGTTCACAGATTCACACATAACTTACATGTTTTAAAGTAAGTAATAGTAGAAAGGGTTCCTTAAAATATTTCTGCCTAAAATGCCATCGTTTCTGAGAAATGAGTAAAACAAAAGTTTTTATCACACGTTATAAAAACTCAATGTTTGAAAAAACAGAAAACACATAAGGTCTCTTTTCACTATTTTCTCATGACCTTGATGACCAATTGAGCTCAAATTTTCACAGGTTTGTTTGTTCATGCATATGTTGAATCACACAAAATGTGGACACTTATTTTGAGCCGTTACCAAAAGTGTACAATAGCTTTAAGGAGTTCATTTCCCTTAAAAACAAACATTCACAGTTGGACAACACTTACATCACAAAAAAGTATTCCACACAAAATAAAATGAATACCTGTTTCGGGGGGAATATATCTAGGACCAATTTATTTATTTTAAATCTTTGGACAATAAAAACATCTTGACCAGAGTCATCCAAGGAAAAACATGAGCTTAACAAACTATCATCAAAAGAATGCGCCTTTCACTTGAGAACTCTTCCAAATTTGACAACTCTGCACAAAAAAGAAATCAGTCTTCATGGGCTTTTACAAATAAATGAAAAATCAAAACTCAACAAGAAAACACTTGCAGGAATAAACTTGGATGAATAGGAAAATTCCTGAAAAATGGCTTGTTGGTCTGGGTCCCACTTTTTCTAGACCTGGAATCTTTCAGATGTTACAATTCAGGAGGTTTAAAGACTCTTTGCATTCATCAGAAATACAATTCTACATGTTTGGACACAATGTAGACAATTTCGTTCTCACTTTGGTGATTGCTTTACTCTTTCAAGAAAAATTGAAGGCTCAAGGAGGTCTTGAGAAGATAACATGCCTTTACTTGTTTGACCAGTACACCTAGTTTGAGTTGTTACTTTGGCCTCATGACAACCATACACTACTGAAAAAACCACACATTTCTACAAAAACACATAATAAAACCAGTTGACTTGTTAAGATAATAGTTTTCAACGGTGAAATGTATACCCTAAACCTGCAAAATAATTTAACATTAAAATGTTTTGAGGTCATGACTTTTGGGAGTATTTATCTAAACACTTCATTCAAGGATCATTCAGTGTCCAAATTCAGGTTCGCATGTTTGAGAGTTACCTGAATAAAATCTTAATTTATTATGCACCTTGGTTACCTCCAAGTTGCCTGTAAAAATGCACTGGGAAGGAAAAAACGTTCTGCCTGGGCCTATATAAGCATTAACTGACAGGTAACTGAAGAACGTTCTGAAGAATATTGTATACAATCAGGTATGCTGACTCACCTGAGCAACTTGAGGTTGTAGCTGTGACATGTTGTTCCTTGTCTGTGCTTGCATGCTTCATCACACTCTTCTGCAGGGAGGGACACACATAGTACAATGTCAATAAAACTGTCACTGGATTTAAACTGTACAGACATAAGTAGTCTGTTATTGTTTGAAGAAGGTGCAATAATGTGTTGTGTTTCTGCAATCCAAATTTCACTGTTAAAGCTTTTGGGGCAAATTAACATAGTTTGTTTTAACATCAATCAAATAGTAATCACACAAGCACAGGGCAACTAAGGGGCACTAGGAATCAAGTGAGCACACCAATAAGGAACCAGGGCACTAAGCACACCAAGGCACTAGAGGCACACAAGGCATAAGGACAGGGGCACTAGAGCACAAAGGCACTAGTCAACTAAGGGGCTACCCCGGCTAGAGGCACACCCAAGGGGCACTAGAGGCACACCCAAGGGGCACTAGAGGCACACCCAAGGGGCAACACAAAGAGGCACACCCAAGGGGGCACTAGAGGCACACCCAAGGGGGCACTAGAGGCACACCCAAGGGCACTAGAGGCACACCCAAGGGACACTAGAGGCACACCCAAGGGGGCACTAGAGGCACACCCAAGGGGGCACTAGAGGCACACCCAAGGGGCACTAGAGGCACACCCAAGGGGCACTAGAGGCACACCCAAGGGGGCACTAGAGGCACACCCAAGGGGGCACTAGAGGCACACCCAAGGGCACTAGGGCACACCCAAGGGGGCACTAGAGGCACACCCAAGGGGCACTAGAGGCACACCCAAGGGGGCACTAGAGGCACACCAGGGGGCACTAGAGGCACCCAAGGGCGGCAACTAAGAGGCACACCCAAGGGGGCACGAGAGGCAGACTCAAAGGGGGCACTAGAGGCAGATGTAAAAGGAGTCTCTCGAGGGGCTTGTGCTCTTCACAGATGACATGACATTTTATATTGTTTTTTGTTTTTTAAATTTTTATACTGAGGCAGATCAAAAGGAAGGAAAAAGTTGTCCCAAGAGAGGGGGGAAGAAAGGGGGAGGGGAGAGAGGAAGAATTGTCACTTTAAAATCCTGCTATTCTGTAATCCAATTTTGTGTTTGGCATTTTTGTAATTAAGTTGGCACTGGCAATCCTCTCAGCTCCCCACATACACACACACACCGACAATTATTTTCATCCTAATCAGGCCCCTCCAAGTAAAATGTTGTAGGTGCTCCACTGGAGGGAGAGATGATGAGAGCCTGGCTTATAGCTTATGTGCAAATGTATGTAGTGCTAGAACCAACCTCCCACCTCACTTTAGTTTGTGCCATGGATGGTCTACCAATCTGGCCTGGCACATTGTATTGAACAGAGGTAGCCTATTTATAAAAAGGAGATTACGTGCAAGAAATACTAGACGCTATTTTAATACATTAAAATGGAATGAAAGCCTGTTTGCTTGGGCACCAAGTTATGTGCATGTGAACATTGGGGAAAAATTGGGGTCCGGTAATTTATTTTTCTGTAGTGTTGTCTATTAACATTGTGGAATAAAGTATGCAACATGTATGAAACTGGAATTTTTCTGGATCAGATAATTATGCGATTAGCATTAGCATGATGTTGTCTCAGAACTAGCCCCATATAAATAGTGCCAATACGTTGGACTCTCAGAACTAAAGAAGTAGGCCTATTGTTCCACAAAATTTATGGCCCTGATATAGCTGAGCATTAATTTTTACTGGCAAATACCAAATTTTACATTTTTTTAAAAAAAAAATGTTGGTTCCAAAATGTTGACGGAAATAGGCAGGCAAGTTTAATTCAAAAAGTTGGAAAATGTGTGCAGTCCAAAAATAAGAGAAAGTTGGGATGGGTTTTCCAGCAGAGTAACTGTGGAAAGAGCCCCGCAGACTAACAGACTAAGAAGGGTGCAATAATAATGAAAGATGTTTAACAGTAATGAGTAATGCATAATGAATTATTAAATGATTAACTTTCCTTCCCATCATCCCATGGCTGGCCTAATGAGTCCCGCCCAGCGCCATTTTCGAATTTTTTTTGCCGCAGACTCAAGACGATTAAACTCACAAATTGTCGGTACTCTGAGAAGCTATGCATTGCAAAATTATCCATTTTTACAAAAATAAACACCTAAAGATGCGTTATAACAAATACAATGAAGGAACAAAATGTGGTAAATGAAGAAAAATTGAAATTTACCTTACCTATGCTCGCGAGCACGTTGTTGAAAAATCCAATGTGCGTGCGCAGAATTTAAAGGGACAGGCCTGCGGCTGGGCCCGAATTGGCGGCTACGGCTACGGCTACGGCTGGTTCTCCGCGTCATTATGCATTAAAGTACATGTATAAGGCGATAGATACCCTTAGCAACAATTGTAGCCGTAGCCACCAATTCGGACGTGCTAGTCCTGATTTGTCGCCCTCTTGTGATAAATATAAAACATGAATAACTCATACAAGACTTTCAAAAGCTTTAAACACAGACCTAATTTCAATTAATCAGAATTGTATTACTAGGGTCTTGTAAGTTTGGTTCATCTCTGAAAAAAGTACATTGAGGCACTTATTGTTCCACGACCCATGAGGGTTTTTTCTCTCCTTTTTTTAAAGTAAAGTTTTAAACCAGAGACACTGAATATTAAACAAACTTACATCATCGTCCCCCCCCCAATTATCATCATCATCACAGTTCAACAAAAATACAACACACACATAAAAAGACGATTGACTTTTCACGAATAATTGCAAATGGTTGTTTATTCAGTATTCATGATTCAACATCTGGCTTGTTTACATTTACTATAACTTGTTAAACAATTTAATGTATGCATTTTTCACCAAAACATGATATTACATACCAGTAATCAATAATGCAAAATACGGTTAATGTTTTGACATTCTTGCACGATTCCAAAATGCAAAATCAATCTTAATATGATAAGAAAGTAAGAAATGAATCAGAGTTAAATAAGAGTAAAGTTTTTCAAATAAGCAAAACAAATTGATGATTAAATGTTTGTAAGTTAAATTATACAGAAAGAAAAATTAACAATTTTTTGATACTTAATAGCAATTACCAAATCATATATATTTAATTGTAGGGGCAAGCATGTCTCATAAATTATACTGTATAAAGGAACATTACAGAATTGGTAAGAAAAAAACTTGTAAAATATACTTTTTGATCACAGATTTACATAAAACTTACACGATCTAATGATGATGACAGTAGAAAACATCCCTTGAAATATTTCTGTCTGAAATGCCATATTTGATGAGAAATGAATAAACTAATTTTCCGATTGGAGTTGTATCGCTCAGTGTGCGTTTTACTCATTTTGTTGAATCTATATGATTTCATGCAAATGTGTAATCGGTTTTTCACTATTTTCTTGTGACCCAGATGGCAATCGTCTCTAAACTTCTACAGGTTTGTCAGTTTATGTTATGGTGGTTTACATAAAGTGCTTACACTGCCAGCAATTTTTTGTTAGCAAAAAACAATTCTGTAATGTTCCTTTAAATTCAAGTGTGAAATTTAAAGGAAAACATTTCACCTTTTTATTCCAACTCTTACAAAATCCTCCAATCTTGTCATACATAAATAAAATAAACCATAACTTCTAGTACGCCTGGCCCCATAGTCAAGCATGGTTGGTTCAGTGGTGCGTTGAATCATACTCAAACCAAGCAAATGGTATGAATTTTGTTAGAATTGAGTTGTGGCTATATACATGCACAATTACACCTCTAGGGAAAACCTTTGATTGAAGCTCGCTTTATACTTCACATGAAAGGGAATGCGAAGCGAATTTTAAAATGACAAAAACAGTATGCCCTGTTTCCATGTTATGGCGCAATTAATTTCAGTTGCAATTTGCGTGATGGATAAAGCAGGCTTCAGATCTAAGAACCAAAAATTACGGAAAGAAAGTAAAACACTACTAAAAATAAGAAGGAGTGCCGTACTATTGACACTGCATGGTTTGTGTGCTCACACTACACTAAATTAAAAATGCAATAAATATATGTAGAAGACAAGGCACTGATTTTGATACAACACACACCTTGGTTTTCAAGTAGCCTCGTCCATAATCAAAACCTTAGTCTTGTTAGTAAGTTCTGAATAAAATAATCCAAACAATAACGACACCAATGATGTCAACTTTTACAGGAACAAAGGGAACATTAGAGGGTATTCTTGAATCTTCAATGCTGATTTAGATTTCCTGATTAAACTTAAACAAGTGCATACGGAAACATTCTAACCAAAGGAATGTTTCTTAATCTATTTTTACATACATGAAGCCTGACCGTTCATTACAATACTCTTTTTTTCTTCAAAATATCTTTTGAAAATGTTTAATTATATACAACTATTATAATTATAAATAAAGTGACAGGATGTACAAAGAATGTTTACTTTGGATTTATAGACTGGCCCCTTTAATATGATTAAGAATCATAGATTTGAATTTTGTTGAGCAATTAGGGAGCTGGACCACGATGGCCACCATGCAATATTTAGGGTTGCTTACTATGGGCCTTTTAGAAGACGAAAGCTTGGCTAAGGCCGTAGGACTTTCAGTTGATTGCAGTAGACTTAACAAAATGGCAGATGGACTCCAAGCCAGAGTTAATGCCAAACAACTAAAGCCAATACTTTGAAAAGACTTGTTTGCATTATTTATTTATTTTCAACCTCATTTGTCCACCAAATGAGATTTTAAAAAACGCACTAAATGAATGGTTTGATACATAATAGCTCCCACTTGCCCCACCAAATGATAATGTCTGGTGTTGCTTGTATGCAGAAGGACAGGTTAGCTTGGGGGCACTGAAGTAGATTATAAGGTAATATAAACACTAAAATACACTGAATACCAGCTGCAGCAGCTAGTGACTGTTTTACTTGCTTTAAATCATTTAGATTTTTACTTGGATTGTAACAACTTCACCTTAGCATTTACTCTTTAAACCATAAATTTTACTTGGATCGTAGCTAGGTGCAAACTTTTCCTGTTGTCTTAAACATATAACTACTTGCTTGCAGGGTCTTAAGGAAATAAGATATTCACCCAACATTATTAGGCCGGTTATTTACCCCTTGCATCGATGTGACGCAAACTAATGTCCGACAAGCTTGCCATTTTGGGAGTCAATGGTAGGCGTGTCAAAGCCACATCATCTAAAAATGCACACCACACTGTATACCACACAGGATATCAACTCCCAAAATGGCACAACTTAAGATTATTGTGTTATGATGGCGTCAGGTGAATGGGGGTCAATAGACTATTTCAGGAACTCAGGTTGCGAATTTGACCCACTATAGCTTTGGCAGAGTTTTTCAAGTTCAGACTACTACACTTGTTTACACAGTTTATCTAGTTTCACCAGAAAAACTTGGGTAACTACATGACACCTATTATCGGTTAGAGGATAACCCAGTCAATAGTATCCGGACACCTTGGGGTTATAATAAACCCAGTTTAGCTTTCAACTAGGTAACAGTTTATCTAGTTTCACCAGAAAAACTTGGATAACTACATTACACCTATTTTTGGTTACAGGATAACCCAGTCAATAGTATCCGGACACGTTGGGGGTAATAATAAACCCAGTTTAGCTTTCAACTAGGTTACAGTTTACTCGGTTCAGACACTTGGTAATTCAGTCAAGCCTGCCACATTCAGTAACCAGCTAATCCAGTTTAGCCTTAGCTTGAGCTAGCCTTGGTTGATTGACAAACTCCATCCCATAGACGTACATGAGTGCGAGACATACTGCTGTAGCAGCCATCCAGAAAAAGACGTAGGCTACTTGAAGGTAAAAGTCAGCTGTAGAGGACAGTAGAGACAATAAAATGACAATCTTTAAAGGCATCCAAGAAAGAATTCAGTCTACACCATACAACGGTGTTAGAGTAAAACCAAAATAGTGTTAAGCTGTGTTTTGGTATTGCAGTGGGGGTGCATAAGAGAGCCATCATGACAGCGCCCTCTATAGACCCTTATCAAGGTCAGTCGTCTTGTTTTGCTTACATTTAATTCAATGTAAACCAAAACGAGGCAGGAATAAAAAAAAAAGTCTGCCTCCTTTCTTGTATAATGAGAATTCGTATTAATTACTGTTAGTGCACAAAGGGGAGGGGAACATGACAAATACGGTGGCAGAAGGGCGGTATTATCAAGTATACCCAGCCTCTAGGTTTCCTTTAATGAGATTTTCAAGGTATGCTTAGGTTCCTAGGGTTGTAACTACATCTTCATTTTAGTAATTTCTTGATGTCCCATGGTGTCACTGGGAAGGTATATTTTTTTTAATGGTGGCTACAAGATTAACAAGAATCCTCTTACCTGCTGGGATGAGAATGCTGATGATCATCATTGAGAAAGCAATGATACAAATCACTGGAAGCTGAAAAAGGTAAGATGGGAGACAATTCAATCAATCATTTCAATTAGCTTGTGTTTTGTTCATTTTCTTCTGAAGGAGAAAACTCCATGCAGAAATCTCTACTTTGAAGAAGAAGCTGCTCTGAAATGAACCATTGATTATATTTGCTCCAAGTTATTCTAAAAATTATCAGACAAGCCTTGAAGCCGTTTCTGTTTACAACCACAGCATGAAATGCATACATGGTCATTAATACTGGTTCACTCTTCCCTTTAGATAACCCCACCATTCTAACACTGCTTGTATATATTTGTGCAACATAAACCAACAAAAATGAAAGCTCTGTATTTTTCCCTAAATTTGTTTAAAGGATTCACAAAGTAGATGATGTATTTGTGAATGATAATAACCAGCTGAGAGACGAAGGGTGAAGCAGTACATGGGAAGAGTACCCTTTATGTAGTAATTGCTTGAGGGTCAATTACTGTGAGGTCAGAAAGTAAAGTCTGTTCTTACCAGAATAAATTTGGTGTCATGTTTTGGTCTGAGTGGAGATGGTGAGGAGATGCCTTCATTTTCCTCCACGATGTAGTTGCCAAGAAACAGGTCAATTGAGTCCTGGAAAATAAATTATTCAGTTGATCAAATTAAATGACTATCTAGAAAGCACTCGATAGAGAGCCTATCTCATCAGTAAGAGACGGAAATCAAGAACTTGACTTGTGCCAAATGGCAGGAATGCTCCACAAGGTGGCGCTCTCTAAGTGGTTGTGTCCTTCGTCTCTCAAAGAAACCTAACTCACAATTTTGCCACAAAAAGATCCAGATGTTCACAAAATCTGAAAAATCCATGGCTGTTAATTATTTCCACAAAAGAAATCCATCATTAACTGTTTTAGACATTCTGCTTACAAACACACAGACAAACACACAAGGGCAACAACATAAACTCCTTGGCAGAGGTAACATTTTTCTGAAACAATCTTCTTTTTTTTTAGGGTGATCTCAGTTTGACCCCAATGATGACTTGCCCAATTGCTATGTGACAGTTGGTGGTGTCAGTATTGACCATGGCAGGTCTGTCTACTTGAGGACAGAGTCTCCTTAGTTTGGGTTTTACCAGGAAATCCATTAACAAACATTTCATAATTCTCGGACATCATCTTTTCCTTTAAAGTTGCCTGCCATAGCAAAATGATTTAGCGCACCAGACTCAAGTTCTGGTGAGTTATTTGTAAGTTGGTTCAAATCCCAGTCAGGACACTTAATGTGAATGATAATTAGCTTGTGTTTATTTGGCTGCTGATGCTGCTGCATACTCCTAAGGAGTTGAGAATGTTTCAAGAATGCCAAAGGCCTGACAAACAGGGGGTTAACATAGTGTAAGGCACTCTGATACCAAAATATTTAATGGCCTGATTTTTTTACCCTAGCAGAATCTTTCTCAAAGGTTAAAAAGTCAGGCCATTAACTATTTATTGCATTTATACCACAGGTCCTTCTGGTTGGGAAGCAGTTTCCAATAACTAATTCTATTTTTCGCACATTGATACAACTTTTAAAAGCAACTAATAAATGTCTATCAAAGTGTTGATAGACGATAACCCAAATTTGTCCATAGTGAATTGATTTTCTTTACCTGTCTGAAGCCATCCACAAAGTTATTTTTGTAGTAGCGTAGTGCTGAGTTGTAAAGATCCTTCACCATTCCAAAGTGTGTCCGCTTCCCAGTCCTGTTGAAAAAATACCATCAACTGACAAGTATTAAGAATGATCAATTCTACAAAGGATTTGTTTATCATTGTGAAGAAACAGACATGCAATCCAACTGAAGGGGTAGAACCTTTTTTTCCCAGGCATTCTGGTAACTCATATTCCAACATATAGACTCTGATAACACTAGAATGCCAATCCAGTTTTTCTGTGTGATTTCTGCCTCTCTCTCCTCTCTTCATTTCTTTCCACTTGAATGCTTCTTTCACACCAGTATACCTGTGTATGTGTGTTGTGTTGTCATTTAGCATTCCAGAAAGACTCTGCTAGGGTTGAAACATCAGACCATTATCTATTGTTTTGCATTTAAACCATTGTTGGCTGGTAAGCAGTTTGCAACAGCTAATTCTATTTTCTCATTTATTATTATTATTACTCAAATTGTTTAAGACTAGATAAGAATGGACATTAAAGCACCAAACTCCTGTAACTCAGGCAGGATTTGAAGGGGATAGATTAAGGAGTATTAGAGATGTCTGATATTTCCCTAGCTCCATTATTTATAGTTCATACCTAGTGAAGTCTGTCTTCAGTGCACCTGTACCCGCATACTGCTTAGAACAAAAGTCTGCATTATCCGCCCATGCTGAAATAAATAAAGACAATCATGTCAAAATAAATGCAAGGATCTTGGATGGTTCATTGGGTCTTATGCTATGGTACTAGACACCATCATGGTTTACACTAAAGGGATATTCTGAAACATTGTCAGCCCTAAACCTAAACCTAACAATATTCTTTGTCAAACTTTATATTACTCCCACTTTTAGCTTCTTTCATCTGCTGGGGCTCTTAGTTGCTTCTCAAGTCTGTATCTCAAATTCTAAGAGACAAGAGTCTCACCACTGAATACAATGTGATCAATTATGATCACAGATCAAGTAGACGATTAGTAATTAATGACAACAAATATTATTAATTTCAATCTGAAAGCTCAATGATTATCGAGTTAATACCAGTACCAACCTCCAGGGTAATACTGTCAATGATGAAAAAAAGCATTTGAAGACCCCACACATCACCGTTGCTTATTCTTATTGCCAGAATCAAAACAACCCTACATTAAAATGAAGCCAAAGTATGCAGAGATCTTGCCATTCATGATGATGATATGATTGTATCGGCTAAATTTTTAACAAAAAAGAGTATACCCGTCTAAAATCTGCGTTGCTTTTAAGAAGACTGCACAAAAATGTATTACCATTTTCAACGCTCGGCATATAGTGGTTAAATCAAGGGTCAACATTGTCCCTGATTCCATTTGAGTTGGTCATGATACGGCTTGTCTAGCATGAAATTCCTCAGAAAACATCAGGTGTTTTTTTTTCTTTTTCTCTCAAGCTTGACCATAGGAATTGATGAATTTTTACAAAGGTTGGTTGTTTGGTTTGTTCATTGAAAACCAGAAGCTGGGATTTAATTCCCTTGTCCAAAAAATATGATTTCTTTAAATGAGTTATGATAAAGAGATTTGTAAGTAAGTTTTGAAGTGATGCATGGATTGTGAAGTATAGAAAAGACAAAGAAGACAAAGAAGAAGACAATGAAGAAGACAATGAAGAAGACAAGAAGACAATGAAGAAGACAAGACCAGACAAAGAAGAGACAAAGAAGTAGACAAAGAAGAAGTACAAAGAAGAAGGCCCAACATTTCTTCCCAGAAGAGATTCAAATGACATTGTTGAATAACCTCTAGATCAACTCACTGTTTTTGAAGGTGCTTTCAAATGCAGTCGCTAGGTGTTCATCAATACTCTCCCCTGGTCTCAGAATGTTAAATCTCTGCAATCAAACAATGATTCATCATTCACAAGTGAAAACTTTATTCCTACAACTTCAACCATTCACCTGAAAGCAAAGGTGAAAATGTTTCACTTGCAGTGTTCTCCATTCACTTATAACCAAAATTAATAACATGCCTGCTTCTCAAACACTGTGTAGCCGCGTCCTTTGCAATTCAGCTTCTCAGCTGCTTGTAAGGATGATCAGCCTCCCAAATTATTATAGTACAAAAATTATTATTATAAAAGCAAAACTCTCTTTTTGGAGTAACATTAATAAAGTATGAGCTTGGATTCACTCAGGTAAAAGTTTGATCATCTACCAGTCTAACACTAGAGTATTACTAGTGTCTGTTTATCATACATTATAGAATATTACACACAATGCTTGGTAAACATTGAACACCAAACTGATCAACCGCCCGTGTTACACACTGATGGCAAAAATGGCATCGCAAACTTTGTAATTTTTCAAACCTTTGAAGCCCACAATGATGCAAAAATTCTGTGTTTACGCGAGATTCATTTGACGGGTTGAATTGGTAACCATGCAGTTCTTGATAATTGCATAGCCTCATACAATTATTGACTTTAATGCCTGTTACATATTGCATTAAAGTTTTGGTAAATTCGTAGAAACAAGATTGATCATTTAAAATGCTTATAAATTAATCACCAAGGCATAATCTATGTATGGGGTGTTATAATAATTGATAATGACTTGGGTGAACAAAGAAAAATTCACTTGAGCGGGACATGAACCTGGCACTCTACAAACTGAGCTTTCTAGCCCCAATGTTGGCAGTCTCCCCATTATGTCAATTTGTTTGCTTTTTATGTATTTATTACACATCCAACAACGGCACAATTAGTGCCAATAACAAGTTGAATAGGAAACAAGAAGAAATGTTCAGTTTCAGATGTGGGAGGAAAATCCCAAATGGGGAAAAACCCACCTAAGGTAGGGACTGAAAACCCAATCCACATGCAAGGCTCCAGTCTGAGGTGGGATTCCAACTAGGGTCCACAGAGGTAAAAGGTAGGGACAGAAAGCACTGAGTTATCCTGATCCCCAATTGCTCTGGTGTGCCAGTCTACTACAAAGATTTTCTCTGCGCAATGATTGTACTATTGAAAGTTTTAGTAGTTGATGGATGGATTTCTATTCCTTACCTGTAATTGTTCTTGTAGCATCCTCCTAGCCAGTAGACTCTGTACAACATTAGTCCGATCCAAACAATCCATACAGTTGGTTCGAAATACTCCCGTCTGATGCTTCAACAATTGATTCTCAGGGGTGATCATGAAATACCTGTAGGGCATTGAGTGTTTGGGATAGAGGTTGATAGGTTTTAGAGAGAAAACAAAATGCTGTCTTAGCTCAAATACTTCAACAATCATGATTGTATTGATGTCACAAGGTTTTATGTGTACATCAAGCAGGGTTTCACCCTTAATGTACATTGTACATTAGCATGACCTACATTGTCTGGCAATCTACCAGTTATTAAACCTTTTATTTGTCATTTTGAGTGTTTGATTGTAGCTTTGTTTCATCAACGAACCCAGTAGTGATCACTGTCATTGATAGTAAAATAAACATCATGACAATTATGTGTTTATAATATGCCAACTAAAACTTCCTGTGGGCAACCAAACTGCAGAGTTTACTAGCCCAGTGGGGAAGGTTGGCAAGGAATATTGCCAAGGAATATCTAAGAAAATATACAACCTCATTGAAGCTACTAAATGACATGAAGGTAAGAGTTTCTAAACAACAAAGTGTTTTTATAAATCACAAGGTTTTTATGAACTAATTTTCTGGGGAAGGTTGGCAAGGAATATTGCCAAGGAATATCTAAGAAAATATACAACCTCATTGAAGCTACTAAATGACATGAAGGTAAGAGTTTCTAAACAACAAAGTGTTTTTATAAATCACAAGGTTTTTATGAACTAATTTTCTGTTTTAAATCTCTGCTCAAACAAGAAAAAAGAAAACAAATACAGAAAAGACGTTTGAAAAAGTCACTACTCACCCATATTTTTCTTGGTCGGCTGCAAGTCTATCCAAGAGGATTGAGAGACGATCCCATCTCATCCGACGACACTCATGATGAAAATCAAATGACTCATACCTTCAAGATTCAAACATCATTTGAGATTATAAGCTTCGTTCACTTTGTCTCATTTTCCAAGGCAAAATTTCCAAGTGGTCTAGGGCACCAGACTTAAACTCTGGTGTTGTCCGAGTGTGGCTTCGGGTCCTGGTAGTGCTACTTTTGACCTTGAGCAAAACCCTTACCCACAATTGCTCTGTCTTTCCACTGAGGCGTAAAGCCGTAGGTCTTGTTGTGTAATGCATGCAAAAGAAAACCAGCAATTGTGTCCCTTTCAAGGTACTATACTTCCTAGTTATGTTTTTTGAGGAGAAGAAACCAAGTAACCAAGTACCAAGATACAAATTAATACCCTCAAGGGGTTAGGGTCAATGAACAGATGAGTGTAATATCATCTAGCACACCATTTATTCCTAATAAATTAATGCCCAATATCTCACTCAGGGATAGTGAAGACAATTTTTGAATAGTCCCCATTATCAACTCAGTGAAAGTAGAACCACCCCTACGGTTCCTCTACTTTTTGGCACTAGATAAATGGCACTAGACAAATGCAGGACAACTTTATATCAGAACTTCATTCTATTCAGCAAAAGTAGAGAAAACAAATGGTCTTATTGCAAACTGAAACTATATTGATTGTCCACCATGCAATGCCTCAAATTACAAACATCATAAACTGGTGATGCAGAAGTTGTTCATTTATTTAGAAAGTGATAATTACTTGATATTCTTGTTTCCAGAATCCATAACAGCTTTGGCAAATGTCTTCTCCAACCTGTCTTCAACTCCCTTGTGATCAATCTGCACAAAAAATAAATCACAATTTTGTTTAACTCTCAGTTTTAGTCAACGGGAAAACCCCCAACTAACCCTTCAAGTGCCGCCATTGTTCTGAAACGTCAAACTGAGTATCCATCCACAGGCCGCCAACGTTCCCTTACGTTCTACTACTCGACCAAAAAAAGATATATAATTGCCCTCTGGATAAAGAAATGTCAAAACACGACCGGCACGGAACCCTTCAAGCACCACCAACGTTCTGAAACATCATACTGAATCTCCATCCATAGGCCGCCAACGTTCTACGTTCTACTACTCGACATACAAATTTATTTATTTATTTTTTTTTAAATGGCCAGCCTGTGGATACAGAATTACTCAAACGAGGCTGGCACTGTAAGGGTTAATATCATCATGGGATGTTGAGAATGACACAGCAGTAAAGGAAATACCAGAAAATGATGTGAATTAACAAGGCCTTTTCACCAAGATGCAGTTTGGCTCTAGCACTAGTTATGTCAGCCATTCATCAAACAATAAAACCCAATGTACGCAGCTACAAGTCCCATGCGCCTAAAACCATGATCAAAACTTAACTCTCAATACTCTTGGTGACATTTCCCATTGAGTTGACCAACCCTTTTAAACCATTCGGCTGCATGGGTTGTTTATGGTGGCACAGCTGTGCACAGAACTGTCTATACGTGTGTACTATGTAGATGCATTCATCACATTAGGGTTAACACCAAACTCACAACCAAGATGGAGAAGGTGTATAATGCCTGCATTGTCAATACTCTTCTCTCTGGAAGTGAGACTGTACAACAAACTGCCAAACACAATGTCGGTCCTTTCCCATGCTGACCTCCCAACCATGTATACACCGCTTTGACAACACAAGCAGGCTGGCATAGTTTATCTACCATTCAAAACCACAGTGTGATGATACTGAATGGTCCAACAGTTGGAGAGTAAAAGAGAAGAACTGTCATTCCAACAACAACTCTCCCTTAAGGTTGTCCCCTTTGATTTCAATTTTCATAATTCATTGATGAATATTCATGAACTCATTCAAGCATTAAGTAAAAGAAGCAAACCTACCAGATTGACCAGTACTTGTTCTCCATAGTTGACCACTTGACTGTCCAGATGTCTCATAAATCCATCCAACTGATCAAAACAAACCAAAATACAAATGATTATTCATATCATTGAAGCAACAAACAACCGTGACCAAAAAGCTTTGTACTTTTTAAACCTTGTAAGTAAAATTAATTGTAAGTCCGATTTATTATTTCAAAAATCATATAACTCTTTATCCTTCTGATATCTTGCAACTACACATTTATTATATTCTCAAAGCAAATTGATTGACTGGAAATAGACCGTGCAAGTCTGGTGCGTATCCGAATAGTTTTGGAACCAATGAGCTACATACATTGCTTTAACGCATGAAGGCAACAAACTCGTGCAATTTAACAGGTCTCAATGTTTGAATACGTGCGAGACTTGCAAAGTCTGCAAATAGAACTAAACTGAAAAGATAGTGCTGTTTTGAACCAGTGACAAGCAATGATTAGTTTGTAGACCTTCAGCTGGAAACTCGTTCAAGCTAAGCAAGAGTTTATATTTCACTTTCCATTTTCAGAAAAGTATGCCCTGTATTTAGTCAAACTTAAGATGAGTATGAAATTAAAGACACATGAATACTCACATGGTTTTGTGCTTGACTTATTAGAATCTTTGGTTTGTATTTGATGTTTGGTCGTTGAGACCAGTACAGCGGTATTGACCCCCTAGTCTGTTAAAATAAACAAACAAAACAAACAAACATTTTATTGATACATAAGAACCGACACTAAAGAATACACAATAACAGTGTTCTGTAAGACCGCGTTCCCACTGGATCCACAATTACAAGATCCTGACCCCGCAAAAGGATTAGTCGCAGAAGTGAATCGCGGTTGCGTTCCCACTTGAGTATGATCGCGCATTGATCCACCTTTTGTAAACGGAAGTAGATCAAAAGTTCACCAACGCAGGTCACTTTCGCCCATCTTCCTCACAATTACCTGAAATACGGTGCTATTTCTCACGGTGCCGCCCAGTTTGTTTTGAATTTCTTGACTGGCCCAGATGTCTAAAAAGTTCCCAGCTCCTCGTCCGACCATAGCTTGCCACGCTTCTCATCTTTTTGGGGGTTTTTTTGACGAATTTATGGGACGTTTATTGCTGGGCGCTGCCATCTTTAAAGAACGTACAATGCATCCAAAAAAATTGCGTGGGTTTGGGTTTAGTGTGGATGCGTTGTACAGAACATGTAGTTGGTATCGTCACGTGACGTCAATACTGCTTTATGCTTTACTTGCAATTCTTTTACGTCACCAAATGCGTGGTGCGTGCTGGGAATAGAAGAAAAAAGAACACCGTTTTCGCGCCATTCGGGCCTACCGGACCGGATGTTCGCCCTCAAATTGCGGGGTCTGATCGCCCTTTGCGTTCCCACTAGACTTTTGATCGCCCATTAATCCAAAAGGGCGATCAGATCCCGCTTTAATCCTACTCCCGAGGTGGATCAAATTGCGGGGTCTGATCCTGATCGCCCTCGCGTTCCCACTTACGCTTGATCGCCCTTTTCGAGAAATTGCGGGGTCTGATCGCCCTTTTCTCGAATTGCGCGATCAATGCGGGGTCCAGTGGGAACGGGGTCTAACCCTCGTTGTTGTGATTGTAGCAAAGACAAACCAAAATAGATTAAAGGGTTTACAAAATCAGAGCAGACCTGGAATTTCATCTTTGAGAAGACGAGGCCATTTTCATTTTGCAAAGGACACTTCCATTGGAAAATCTTAAGAAAACTTTTGAAGGGGTACCAAGACCAAAATCAGGGACAACAGAGGCCATGGCCTCCCTGATGTCCCTGTAATTGCAGGCCTGTCAGAGATAGCAATTCTGTTGGCAAGTCATTACATAACATGTGTGCTTATCTGTTGTACATGCAAGGTTTAGGTTACTTCGACTCCAAAGCTGGCATATTTTTGTGTGTAATGTTACAAACAAATCACGCATTTCATCGTTCAGAGGTATTTCTTATGACAGAAACTGATAAATCTGAGAATACCTCTTGACTTTGCGCGAAACGTACGTGAAAAGGCAAGTTCAAAAAGTGTTTTGTTCATTCATAAATTATCAAAGATTGGTTATAGATTAATGCTTTTCTTATGGGCTTCTGACAATCATTGGGTAGTTTGTCTGAAGTGAGCATGGCACTTAGGAACAGGTGTGAGGCAGGTAAGGTTTACATGCAACTAATTCTCAACTTTGATGAAAGAGGAATTCCTTGGGAATAAAGAATAATTCATGTTTTTTTTACTCTTCATTTCTGCTTCTGCATTCTGGTAACATTTCCAGAAACTAATAGCATTATCTTGTTTTGATTACAGACAAACTCGTCCATGATTTTATGGCGTGTTGTGGCCGAGTGGTTAGAACATGTGACTCAAGTTCCAGTGGCTGAGTCATGACACTTGTGTCCTTAAGCAAGACACTTTACTATAACTGCTTCTCATCACCCAGGGGTAATTGGATACCTGTGAGGGCAGAGATGGTTCTTGTGGTTGATTTAGCTTAGTGTGCTATGGCAGCACAGGCTGTATACTCCCCAGGGAGCTGAGATGGTTTAAGGAAAGAAATTAATGGCCCAGTGACCAGGGGTAATAATGTGTGTATAGCGCATTGAGAGTTCTCCCAGAACTGAAATGCACTCTATAAGAACATCATATTGTTATAATTATTTCGATTGCCTCTTCTCTAACCACTCCAAAACAAAACACATAAATAACAAACTTGTGTAACTTAACAGTGTTACAAAGAGTTAAGACTGAAAACAATTTGGAGAAGTTAAGCCCTACCTGTACAAATGAACCCCTCCATCCGTTACATTGCACAATCTGTTCTGTCTCTACGTAGTTAGCTACATGTCCCTGGCTGTCTAGACCTCTCATGTAATACCTGGTACCAGCTCGGAAACAACTCCTTCTTGAGATGACGATGTAATCAAAACGCTTCCCATGTAAGATCCCTATTCTTATTGCTACAACTGGTCAACAATTATTAAGGAATAACGGAACAACAGTTTGTCACTCTTATCTTCCACCACATAATCTACCAGTTATTGAAGAGAAAAATTGCTTTCGAAAACGGGATCTGTAAAATATTTTGTTTTCTTGAAATATCAAATTTTCAAATCCAAAGCAGCTCAATGAGATGGTACATAGTTGGGATTTAAAAAAGAAATACATTCCAAACTTGCGGTTTTAAAAAACCACGTCATAATAGTACAATGATTTTTTTGAAAGAACAGATTTATACAAAATCTAGTTTTCAAGAAACATTTCATAGAACATATGAGCAATTAGTGGTTTTTTTAGTGCTTAGATTAGTTGCAATGTTATTAGACGTTTTCTTTCCCAAGAAATAAACATTTGCAAGGATTTACTCTGACAAGTTTTCATGAATATCATCTTGAACAAGGATACAGCCACACATTACTGGCAAAATGAAACGGCTCAGCTGAAAGTAAATAAACAAAGTAAAGATAAAATGAATGAAAACTGCAATGTTCAAACTAAAGCAGCTTTGATGAAACAAATTATGAAAGGCCCTAAAGTGCAAAATTAGGTTGTGATCAAACAAAATATATCTATTTAATATGACTGTCCTCCTAAATCATCCAAGAAAATATTTAGATCATTTCTAAAATGTTTGGTTTTCAAATTAAGTTTTAAAACAACGTTCAGGTATGTGAGGGGGACAGGGGAAAAATAAAAAGCAAAAAGCATCGAGCGCAACGCCCTTACAGCTTGGGATATTGGCTGGGCCACATTTTTTCACCAATATATTTTTCCTATTTGCATACTTTAATATTTTGTGGTCTTTTCTTGAGCTCAAACCCAATCCCCAAAATTGCAATGGCTGGTTGCCATATTCTATCATGAGGTACTTCAGTGTCACTATTATTCAATAGCCCCCTTGCATACAATATCAACTGAAACAGCGCCCTCATTGAGCTCAAAGAAAAACCAATCATTTGCTGAGAGTTGTGCATGAGGCATACATACATATGCATTTCCATTGGTTGACCACAACAATGGAAACGTAGTCAGCAACGATAAAGCTGTGAAGAACATATTAACTTTGCAAGGCAAATATTTTTTTGCAGAATTTTCAGAGTCATAAACAAGTTTCTGTGACCTGTTAAGCCACAACCCCCAACAAAAATAAATAAATACAAACCAAATAATCAAAACTGTTGGTTATAACAAACTCATTCTAAATAAAATCGTTTTAGTCTTACCTCAGGTTGAGAGGCAAGCTCCCGTAATAAATTACAGTTCCAGACAAAGCGCTGATCAGCCTACAGAATACACAATGAAAAACAATATAGAGAGATTAAATCATAGCATGATCAACGTATCCACACCTCAACTGAATTATTGACAAACATAGAAATATAGCTTTGTGGATTCAACATCCCCATCAAGCATGCACTGAAACTAGTTGATAAATGAGTTACCCCAGAGCTATGTTGCGTGTCGTGGCCGAGCAGTGTAGTGAATCAGACTCAAGTTCTGGTGACCAAGTCATTAGGGTGTGGGTTCGAATCCCGGTCATGACACTTGTGTTATTGAGCAAGATACTCAACTAAAATTGCTTCTCTTTACGAAGGGGTAAATGGGTACTTGTGAGGGCAGAGATGGTTCTTGTGATTGATTTAGCTTGGTGCACTACGGCAGCGCAGGCTGTATACTCCCCAGGGAGCTGAGATGGTTTAAGGAATGAAATAATTGGCCCAGTGACCAGAGATAATAATATTGGAGTGCTCTGAGCGTCACTGAGTGACGGATTTGAGCACTCTATAAGAAGCCATTATTATCATCATTATTGTTATTTTTAATACCAGCATTGGATCAACTGTTGTTTGACAATGATCAGACTGGTGTTGTAAGTCACTCCCTACCTTTCAGTTCTACCGAGCCTGGATTCAAGTTCCCACTGAATCAGAGGATAGGGTTTTTAGTTTTTAGTTTCTATCCAACTGCAGAGGGCGGTTCCCTGTCTGGCTAATGAGTCAGGAACAATTGAGGATTCCTTGGTTTCATATCCAATTTAAATAATACAAGTTCAAGGGACATTGTTGTTTTTCTTTTGTTCAATTACAATCATGGATGAAACTTGTTGGAATGCATAATCCTTCTCACACTCCCAAGCTATTGAGTGTCTCATTGTGTACGCATTATTACTTGGTCAAACATCTTCTTGCAGTGACCATGCAACCATTTCATTTCATAGCCAAGATTCTCCAGATACAAGTCTTATTCAATTGAATACTCACTCTTTCAAATAATGGCATCTGCAGGAACTCAGGGCTGGTGTTGAACAGCCTCTGCAGGGAATGTGTAAGGTCATAGGTCGTTGAAAAGTAACAGTCGTTTGATTCCAAGACGTAGTTCACCATTGACTCATAGGTGCGGTTATCCTGTTTCTGCAAGAAATGCACATAAACAAGAGTTCAAAATAATAGCACACAAGAAAAATGATCAATAGAGGTACTAGACATTATCTTAGGACCAAATATAAGTAACAAAACTGGCACTTGATACAAGAATTAAATACAAGTGGTAAGTAGAAGTACTAAACATAAAGCTGTTTAAAGGCAGGATATACTTTCGGTAATAGTCAAAGACTAGTACCCTCACTTGGTGTATCCTAACATATTTTGGCTCAGATGGTCATCGGAGAAAAAAGTTGTACAAAAATAGTGAAAGAAAAAAACACCCTTGTTGCATAGAATTGTGTGCATTCAAATGCCTGAAACCTTTCTCACATTCAAATATTTTAGCGAGAAATTACCTCTTTCTCAAAAACTACACTACTTCAGAGGGAGTCAGTTCTCACGATGTTTTATACTATCAGCAGCTCTCAGGTGCTCCTTACCGAGTAAGTTTTGATGGTAATGTATTTCTTGAGTAATTACAAAAGTATCCACTGCCTTTAACCCTCCTACTGTCAGTGACTCTTGGCAACATTTTCCAGTGAGTTGACCAACCATTTGAAACCATTCGACTGCCAAGGTTGTGTACGGTGGAACAACTGTGCACAGAACTAACTGTGTACTGTGTACATGCATTCCCTCATGGTATCATATTGCAGGCTGGCATAGTTTATCTATCATTCAAAACCACAGTGAATGGTATTGAATGGTCAGACAGCAAGAGGGTTAAGCCAAGGAAATAAAAGCAGTTCAAAGACAATTCAGTTTGTAAACAAAATTTTTACGAAATAAAGTTGCTTTTGATGTGAAAAATCTGACACCTTTGCTACACTGTTCAGTCTTTCAATGAGCGCATTTTGTAGATAATGTTTTACAGTAAATGTCGTCATGTTGTTAAATTAAACAACGATGTGAAGTAATACTGGCGGGTGACAGACAGACAAACAGTCCGACAAACAAACAGACCTGTTGCTCATTCAGATGCAGGAATGTCCTCTTGTAGGGTATAATCTCATGACCAGTAATCTTCCAGATGGTCTGCCCGTTGATTTCTCCAACCTTTGACTTCTTGGTGATCACCACCAAATATGGACCTGCACGATTATATAAATATTACCCCAATAAAATAAAATATCAAAAACTTTTATTTTTCAATTTTTTGACTAAATACTTGTAAATATTTTAGGATAAAGAAATTATGTCAGCCGGTTTTGTAAGGTGACGATATCAATCAAATTACACAGCTAATCGTCAAATTTAACAAATTGTCTGTTGAAGGTAATAAATATAATGCAGAATACACAATGATATCATGCTGTGAATGAATCTAAATGCTACACGTAGAATTTGAAACTTAGCATGGTGGGAGTACAGTCAAGTGAGGTTTGTGGTGGCACCATGTGTATAGATCTCTTTAGAGTAGTGGTGGCGGTTCTGAGAAGAACTGCTGGCCGTAAACGATACACAGTTGTCTTTCAGACAGAATTCCTTCTCTGGATGACAGGTTCTAGTATCATTTTCCAACTAACAATTTCCAATGATCCAATTTGTGTCCACTTCATTTAAGACTAATAAACCAAGTATATTGATGACTGATATCATCGCTTTAGTTTTGTTTTTCTGGCAGTGACCAATAACAGTCTGTGTCTTGGCAGTTTTGCTTACCTGCCAGCAATCGTATGGTACCCATCAGTCCACATATTGGCTTGCTGGTTGCAAAGGGAGGGATCTGACCAACAGAATCTGTAAGGAAAATACAAATAAATTAAATCAGTTTTCTCAGAAAATCAGTATCTTCAAAATTTGACAGTGTTTTGGCCTGATTTTGATTCATTTGGTACTGCATGGTCAAATTCATTTGGCAAGTTTCTCTCTTGTCTGGTCATTGAAGTGCACCACAACATTTCTTTTACATGTTAAGTAAGGTATGTGGGAAACCAAGGTTCCAAAAAAGGTTGAATTTAGATGAAACTTGCACCAGGCCTGGAATTTCATCTTTAAAGGGGCAAGGTCATTTTCATGTTGCTAAGGGCACTTCCACTGGAAAATCTTAAAGTCTATGGGAAAATTTTGAAGGGGCACCAAGGCCAAGACCAGGGCAACGAAGGCCACGGCCTTTGTGTAACTCCAGGCCTGTTGCACAACTAATGTCAACCGGGTATGGTGCCTGGTATAAAAAGTTTCAGTGTTGCTATGGTGAACAGCAAAATTTGTGCAATTGTTGTTTTATAAATTTGGACATACTTGTACATGTTTTAAAGATGAAAACTTTAAACTTTCATTCAGTACAATTATTATGACTATTTAAGATTCAAACTGGTCTCTCATCACCCGCCACATTCAGTGGTCTAGCTGTGAAGATATGTGCTCTAGAATGTGGGGGTCATGGATTCCAATCCCATCCAAGTATCCGAGTGGTTTTCTTTCAAACAGGACTTGGAAAGGACTGAGGATACAGCGCTCAACACACATAAAATTTAGAGGTAAAACAAGAAATAATATTCTTCATCCCGCTGCAATTATGACATCCATCCATAGTAGGGGTGTCTGGGTGTCTTTTGGACACCCAGTTTTAAATTTGGACACCCGTTTTATCTGTCATTTACATGTAAATGATTTGTAAGTGAGCAATTTAGACACCCAGTTTTTAAATTTCCAGCAAATTTGGACACCCATTTACCAAATCCTGGCTAGAACCTTGCAACCATCAAACCTTGATGACGACTTAATAGATAAACCTTACCACTGAGTGTAATTTCTTGACTGAGTCTGTCAATAATGAGCACCTCTTTACTCCCAGGATCACAAGCTTCAACATAAAATTTATCATCAGTTGTGTACCTGCACAAAGAAGAAATCTTACAGTTATTATTTTTCATAACAACTTCAAAGACAAACACAAACAAAGAGTCACAGATGCAGTGACTTATTTTCCCTACCATGCTCCATCCGATTTAAGTCTTATGGAACAGCTCCTAGTTAAATGTCTTTGGAGTTAAGGATTAATTATAACGTCCGTCTTGCAACGTTGCATAATGATGGAAATAGTGTATATTTTTCTGATGCCGGCTTTTTTAGTAAACGGTACCATGCTCCATCCGATTTAAAGCATGAGAGGTGACTGTTTTGGGGACTAACAAATGTTAGTCTGGTTCTATACCAACATTGTTGTTGTGACAAGATGGGAATCAGACCATTTATATTTTCAGACTTTATTTCCCTTTGAAAAAATCCTTGAGAGCCACAAATCAGAAACAGAAAAGGTACTAATCCATTTAAATGGTTGATTAAACTATTAGGCCTAATAAAAAAAGAAGAAAATAATCCTTATTATTATGGGGGATGACAAATATAAATAAATAAATAAATACTGGTGGCTGGGGGGCTTTACCTGTGGAGCGAAACTGTTGATAAGCGAGAGGCATTCAACTGAGACGTTACACAATGTCTGCTACTTAAACTGAAAACATGTCAAAGAGGACGCTACAGTACAAGATTTGCAGACAATGACATACATTCATTGATGTAAATAGCCTGTTAGCCGAACGCTGGCAATATATCCACTTGACCACTACCTCTACTGGAAAAAAAGCCAGCAGGCTACCACTAGGCACTACCAGCAACATATAATACACAACATAACAGTAGGTCATGTTGATTTTATGTCATAAAATCAACATCATCAATGATTTTATTTTTCTTGTATTTTCATTTTTAAACAGCTTCATCTGACAACAGAACAGATTTATAGTAACAAAGCAAGATATATTGTGTCTAATTTGAAGACCTGTATGAACCTGATGAAGTTTATATTGAAAACAAATACGAAGTAAAACTACCACCAGCAATCCAGCAGCAAAACCGAAAAACTGTGATCTGAGTGTCATCAGTCGGTGCAGTAAACTAAACGTCATCGCGAAATGACGTTTTTTTTTATTAACGAGTGTCATTTGTAAAAAGAAACTGCTGAAATTGTTCCAAATTTAGACAGAGTCTTCTCTGAAGAGATGGGGAAAATATACAATACTCTTACAAATATGATTTAAGACATGAAGGTAAGCTTATGAAAAATCACGGAGTTACTTACAACACCAAACTCTCGTGTACCGCCATGTTGAACCGGTGACTTCAAGGTCAAAGGTTATTGGCGCGACACTCCTACTTGTGTTGTAATAATGGGAGGGAGATTCAAAGTTCTAAACTGAACAAATTCTGCAAAATTATAAAGAATATCACACATTCAGCTATCGAAACAGCACCAAACCCGTATATTTATTGAAACAACTTTGATTTTCTTTTTTTCAAAAACGACACATAATGTTTTTGTATATATCATATGTCTATTTTTAAAAGATAATCCCTGTTGAATAATGTATAAACCCAAAATGGAAAATCTTGAAGACGTCTGCAGTGAGGATAGGATAGACTTGGCTCAAGTCGGGTCCCGGTGCTCATTCTGTTCTGGGAGGAACGATCTGAGTGAAAACATCCGACCTAGCTCAATTAGGATGAATTGTTTATTGGTGATGATCATTGGGGTCTGTTTTTCATCGTCAACATAGTTTTTATTTACAGTTCATTTTATTCTCTTGTAGGCCTAGTTGTTATATTTTATCTACGGGCCACGGGCCACAGTAATTACTTGGCTCTTGTTTCTTCAAGCCCATCGGAAGTATTTTTGAATTGTCTTGTATCGTTGTGTTGGCTGAATAAATAATAATAACATTAATCATCTCAGTAAAAAGACAAAGAAATGTGGGCAAAATCAAGAGAACATTTTGAGCTTTAAAAACTGGACGGTCGCCGCGGTGCAGCGCCCTCTGTCATGTCTATGACGTGATTATGACGTCGACATTTTATCAATTTATAATAATAAATATTAACAATAATAATTAATATTTATCTAGCGCCAAAATCCACCGAAAAAAGACGCTCAATGCGCTTTAGTTAAAGATGCAAACATGAAGCCAAACACTAACAAATTAGCAAGTGTGATCAAAAAATTCTAGAGCAAAAACAAATAAAACGGACAAAGCCTAACAAGATACAAAAACTTCCCGATCCCCTTTAAATACACAACACTACTAACTACTGAAAGAAGTCATACAAGGAAGAATATATAAAAAAAATTATATAAAAATTAATTTATACAGTGAAAAACTTTCCTTCATATTGCCAATTGCCATCAAGTCAACTGAATTCCAATCAATTCAATACTTTTATTTCCATTCAATCAATCGATCGATTAAACCCGAGGTAGTTCTACCTACATACACAGGGATAATTTAACAACAAAGGGTGAGTTTCCCCAAAGCAGGGTTTGTCAGGAGAGGACCCCCATGACGTGTGTAGCTTCAGGTATAAACATATTGCAATTTATCTTTTTATGGGAAGAGATTCATGAATCATAAATTAGTTCTGAATTGATGGGTATATCAAATTATTCATCGCAACAGAGTAAGGAAAACAACAGATCCCAAGATGAAGTCATGCAGCAGGAAACAGTCTTCATCTGATCAATCAGGCCCTCTAGAAAATCATTATATCTACCTGTCATTTTCATCTTAATTATACTGCAGTGCATGGCATTATTTCAATCACCATACTTCCTTATAATGTCAGCTTGCTTCCTTCTCCATCTTAATTGCTCCTCTTTTTCAGCATCTTTTCTCATAGGAAATGGCCATGTATACAGAAAGCTACTTGGGCCTAGAGGGTTGTCCATGTTTTCAGTCACATTTTTAATTACATAAACACACAATTCAATACAGAAGTTGAAATTGGTGACGGTCTGTTTCGGGCGTGTCGGACGCAATTAATACACTTTTGCTTTGCTGAGATGTACAAAGAGCAATTTCAACAGCTTTATTCCACATACTGTTTATATACTGACATCTCTTTGGAACTTCTTGCTTGGTGCACGTTTCCCTCTTCCTACAATCTAGACTGTTTTTGAGAGGAATATCAGTTCATACCTTCAGTTCCCTTGAGTTATTTTCATCTTGCTTTTTAGCTTTGTTTCGGGCGAACTTGCATTTAAAAAAAAAAATCAATGCAGCCTTTAGATACAAACAAAATAAACGTAAAACAAACGCCATTTGAAAGTTTATTTATGAGTGATATCAACGATGCACCCAAGAAATATTCTGTTTTTGGTGGCTCTTAAACTGTATACCCCCAAACTGGTACCGCCCGTTACTAAAATCATCTCGAGTTTTCTGTGCAGAATATTTCATAACCTTAATATGGATTATTATGAACGCTGTCTGATGACAAAACCATTCCGTATAGAGAACACACACTGGTTTAAGCTGCAATTACCATATCAGGGTCGCTATGGTGACAGACTTTCAGCTGAACTATAAACTCTTGATGTCATTTAATTTTTACACAGAAATCTTTGTTAGCATCAATGAAATCGCTCTTTGGATAATGCAAGGCCTTCATAACCAAACGGTAAGGTATAAGCTAATTTCACATTGAAATAAAGCAGGAGTCCAGTCACGGTAATGTTCATGATTGTGGTTGGATTTTCTTGTTGACGAATAAGACAACAAACCTCACTTAGGTCTAAGACTTTATTTATCTTAAGCACACATTGCTCTATGCATGTGGCGATTGCTCTTTAAGCACTGTTGTATGAACCCCATGATATAAACCCACTCAAAGCCATAAGCAAAGTCTACTGATTGTATGTCACACCATTCATTGTAATCAAGGATGAGGCAGCAACAGATGTACCAATGACCTAAGTCCAAAAAACAATTTGAATAGAATAACTGCACATCCTCTGCCTGCCCATCAGTTTTATCACTTCGGTAAGTAAATAAAGGTTCGGATCACTTCATCCAGTGGAACATTAATTCTGTTTTATGTTGAAATAGTGGGAGTGTTCACCGACCCTATCCCTAGCCCTGAGTTTAAGTTTGAGTATCCTGTTCAGTGGAATCATCATCCACTGCAGGTTTCCTGAGGTATCCACTGATAGTTCCTGTGCAACAGACCGGCGAGTCTGAATATTGAATTATGATGATGCATCTATTCTTTCTACGTGTACATGCCGTGATAAAGCTAGCAATAGCTGAGGTGACCTTGCATTGAAATCTCCTCCAACATAACTAACTCTGTGTGGTGTTTCTGGAGTAAGCCTACACTGTAAGTTGTCGTCATGTGATGATGCCGGTGTTGTGGGGGGAGGATACCCCGGGCAGTTGCGCATGCGTTTCACGGCTGTTTCCGCCTTGATGCGTTGGCAGGCAGTTCTGCACTGCTAAAAGGGAGCTCGCTGCTATCTGGCCGGGGGAGCACTACCGAGCTCACTGTCTGCAAAGCTGATCCGGGATCTGGACTAGACTGAGATGTACCCCATAAAAAGAAATGCATTATTCATGAGGTTGCACATTAGAGCGTGACAAGGTACACTAGACTACCGCCGGGCCGCATCCCATCTCTTCTGTGGACGACAGGGACTGCATCATGTCTCGCCGAAAGCAAGCTGTTCCTGCGAGGAGAACAGGTAAGGAATTCTCAGTGATATTTAACTAATCATCCGATCAACTCATGTATACAGAGCATTGCTCCTATGTGAAAACAGAAGACAGTTACTAGTTACTGGCTGATCGATTTGAACATGGCTGACATCCTGTTGAAAGTTTGGAGAGTTCCTCTCTCTGGGGCCAGTGCATTCTTTCTCATGTTTTAGAGTAGGCTTATGTGTGGGAGTGACGGATAGGGCAATATGTGATCCAACCACGGCCTCCAACCCCGCTGCGTGTTGCACGCAGCACGATCTACCCTTTGTTAAGGATGCAGCTAATAATGTCTGTAATTATTTGGGATCGTAGTTTTAATTTCTTCTGACACTAAATTCCATCTTCCATCTTGTTGGTGATTGGGTCTGAATCATTGGTAGGAATACATGAGTGTGTTTGGTGTGAAGTTTTAAGGAGAATTTTTTCTGGTGTGAGTGTGTCGAAAAAAGTGAAGTGAAAACTTTTGGGTATCTCATCTTGGCAGATCGTAATAAAAGTTGAGACGGTTCGATCGTGTGTGTGTAGTTTATGCAGTGGATCGTTGCCACGCGGCAGTCATTTTGTCTTTTCTGAACTTCCTACATGATGTGTGTGTGGTGTGTGATGGACTTGCATGCATGTTGAGCTACATGTATACTGTCTGCGTTCTCTACACGGCACATCCGCCCGGTCGGTCGCGGTACATCTGACCTCTTAAGTTGCTGGCTGTGCTCTGCTCAACAAGTTGTCGCCAGCAGCCATGATGCAACAAACCGCACCCGTAACTGCTGTTACCAATGGCTCCGTGAAAGGGTCGCGCTTGCATTTCAACCAGGTGTTCTTACGGGGTGTTTAAAGAGGCAGCTTTTTTTATATATATTAATAATCAAGGACTGCCGTAGTGTGGCACAGTGCTTTGGGACAATACCACCGCGGCCATGGAGACACAGGGGCCGCGGTCAAAAAAAACCCTGTCTAGCCATCGCAGACAGTGAGAAATAGTGATGGTGAAAAGGCTCCTGCGTGACACGGCCGAGCGATCGAAGAGGATGCCCGGTAAATGAGTTAGACATCTTTTATTTGTGGAGTGTTTTTACTTCAAATGTTGTGTTTTTGTTTAAGGGGGAGGGGGGTGAGTGAATAATGATGAATTGATAATAATGGTGATGATAATGATGATGATGATCGTATCATGTACATGTGGTGTTCTGATGAACACACTATCTGTTTTTAGAGTTAGCCTAGTTTCAAGGAGTGTTTATGCCTTGTCATCAACTGGCCTGACCTGATGGTGCATCTAGGGGTATTTTGCTGGTCACTTGGGAAACATTCAAATTACTTTTGCTGATGTGGATAGATGGTGTAATATTGACTAGGATAGCTCTTCATAGCTTTTTGTTAAGGATGCAATAACTTGAAATCTGACCTGAAATTTGTTGTGTCATCTTTTCTTGTAATTTTCAATATAATTTTTTTTCCGAGTGTGTATCATTGAGGGAACTGAGAAAATGGTAAACTCTTTAAGTCCTTAATATGGTAGATGTTGTTATCGATTGGTTTATTGATTTATTGATTTCATTTACACATCAAATGTCAAACAACAACAATGATGTTTTCTACAATAAGAAAAACAGAAGATGATGTTTATCTGATACATTTTTAACCCAAAATATGTTTCTTTCCCCCTTATACTTTTTTTAGAGGGATGGGGGAAGTCTTGGGAAGTCTTTACTTATTCCTGAATTTAAAAACTAGTAAAGTTTAAGAAACTCTTTTATAAGGTTCACCCAGTTATAAATAAACTAGTTTATCCATAGATGATACATTTCAAAAGGAGCACATAGATTGTACATTTAGTTTAGTTGTTTGAAAATTCTTGCAGTTGTTAAATTAGTTTTAAATTAAGCACAGTTTATGACAGAAAAAAACATGCATAGCTTTGATGGAAATTTAAACATTCTTCTAGATGTCACAATTCTTCCAGACAATTAAGATGGATGTCATAGGGCATCACCCTTAAGTTTTCCAAGTCAAATTAAAATGATCAAAGCGAGCCTGTAATGGAAAGTAATCTGGTCCCTTTTAGTTGAATAAAAACAGTTACCATGATTGGTATTGCAAACAGGGCACATGACCAAGATGGTGGCAACAATATAAATTACTATAACAAAAATATATATATATATTTTTTTACATCTATTAAACACTAGTTTCGAAATGAAGATTTTAAGCAGTAATAGTTCTCAGAGTGATGGATAATTTTTTAACTTTCTAATTAAAATAAGAATGGTTATGTTTTCTTTAGATGTTCATCTTTCAGGTATGTAGCTGGATTATATTCCCAGCGTCCTGTTCACTCTCAGTTTCCTGCTCAGGATTATTTTTTGGTGCTTTCATGATGCAGTTTTCTTTCTCATCAAACCATTGTTGTCACCTCACATAGAACTAACCTACCACTTCAGTGCCATCGAAACTCTAGGTCACCAAGTATGATGTTTACTGAGCAAAGGAAAATAAGTTTGATGTGCTTTGTCACTCAGTGAAGCGTAGTTCTCAGGCTTGAAAACAATAATAGATTTTAGATTACCCTATCGTTAGCCAGAGTGAGTGAGTGAGGCGGAGGGAAAATGGGAGAACAAGCGAGCAAAGAGAGGCATACACCTTGACCCATTCCCATTGTTATCACACCATCAGAGCATGCAAATACGACTACAGCTCAGGCTATGTAGAGTACACACACTAGATGGGGATATACTTTGCTCCGTCCCTAACCTTTGGGATTGTGTATTGATTCAGACTGTTGTCATCATCAGTGTTGTTTGCCTCTCTGTTGCATCAATGGCTCCCAGAAAAAAAATGTGAACCAGAACATGGCTGGCTGAGCAGCGTGGTTGCTGGTAGCTAAAAGGCTTGTTTGCTCTTTGGTGTTAAGGAGGAGACTGGGTATTATGAAGACAGTTCTAACTGTACAGTAGATGCTCTTTCATTACAATGTCTTCCAAATGTAGTTTAAAGGAATGGCACACTGTCAAGTGTTGAATAAGTGTTAGTATATTCCAACCCTGTGGTTATAATGAGACACTTCGTGAATCAACCTGTGAACATTATAAGAATAAACTAGTAAGTTTCTGAGAATACACCAACTGGTGTTTTTTTCTGCTCATGTTATTATTGATGGATATTTATGTGGCATTTGAAGGCCACTTGTGTTCCAACAAATCTTCTACAAGATGACAGCATTTAAGATTTATTTGTAAGGATGGTTGGAACCAGTATGAACTTAAAACAAAGTCAGCTTGATGTTAAATAAATACATTGTTCCTCTACTATGTCTTCAGCACATACAAAGGACATAATAGTTTGAATAATTTCCAGAATTAAATTAACAACCGACAAGTGTACTGATCAAATTTACATATTGGACGAACATTTGAGGAAAGTGAATCTAAATAAGAAAGAAGTTTAGAGAAAAGTACATTGTTAAGGAAGATGTGAAATGACACAAACCACTAGCCCCAGGCATCTTGTTTCCCTTTAGTCACTTCTCTTTAGCCTGATGTTGAAGATCAGGTATGAGAAACTTCAGTCCTTGTCCCTTTTTGTGTTTATAATCTTCAATCAAGTCAATGTGTTTTATTATGAGTAATATTTTACAGGAAATGCAGGTCCTGTGGAAGAGCCTTTTATTTCCATCACAGGCAACCATTAAATGTTCATTTGGGTCTAACTAGAAGTTCATGAATGTTTCATTCGAATGGATGTTCTAAAAGATGGTTCAGAATTTCTTGCTGTAATTGGAGTCAAAAATTCACAAATTGTTTTGAGCTCTGGTAAGAAAGAGGTTTGGTACACTAAGGAGGCAACTTTGAAACTTGCAGCCGTGTAAGTTGTCCTCCTTCACTGGGCTCAGCATGACCCTTTCATGATTCAATCGTGATTCATTCCAGTATGGTGATTGTCTGATTGTAAGTTTCTAACCTGGTAGACTCTATGTGCCACTGCTAGATAAGCCAACCCCCCCCTACAACCACCAAAAGAGGAGTTGTCACCATGAGCCATGCAACAAACACATCTAAAGTTCAGCGTTTAGTGAAGTTTGGTACATGTCGGCCGAGTATTGTGCAAACAAGATACCTTTGTGTGATACATCTACGCTTCACTTGGCCCTGAATGCTCGGTGTCTAGTCTAGGAAGCTAGAAAGAAGAGTTATATTCACTGATTTAAATATAAATGTAGAAATGGAATTATTGTCTGGCCTTGAAGGATATGATAGAGTATAAAGACATTTGCTATCTTGTGATGTGAATGGGACAAACTAATACAACGCTGTTTGTGAACAGTTGTACTATGAGAACCATTGGTCATTCTAAGGATTTTTTGGTAATTCTTGAGGATTGAGATTATAGCTGTGTCTTGTTATCTACTGCTTACCAAAGGAGTTGAGAATACTCTCATTAGTGGGGCAGTGAGTTGGGATAGCCTAAATGTAATGCGTGATGGAATAGTTGACTGGGTTTTATATGATGATGCCATGTATTATATAAACGTGAATATTTCCTTCTCCAATTATCAGAGCTTTCAGCCATTCTTTATCTTGAGATGCTGTGTACACACAAGGGGGGAGTGCCAACGTCCTGGCCTATTTCTTTAGTTAATGATTTATGAAGATTAACCTTTTTGATAAGAGAAATTTGCAATTGAAAATTGATGAGGCTGAATGTGTTGATATGAGTATGGATTCTAAGATAAAGTACACTACAGCAGAATGACCTTTTAAAAGTCTTCTACCCCAAAATCTGAGCATAAAACAGCATTATTTACAAGACTTAGTTCTGATGAATATTGCTCTCTAAAAGGCCACGCCTCTCAGACCAAAATGAAGAAAGACAATTGATATGCTGACATTTCACTTCAAAACTTCCTGAATTGCAAAACTAAATTTCTATCAAGTCAATAAGTATCAGATGCTCTGTCAATTTACCATCAATGATACTTTTCTGTGGCATAACAAATATGAAACCATTATCCTCCAAAATTGTCCGTTTGCCCAAACCATGCCTCCATGCCCAATAAACCCACTCCAAATTCTCCAACATCTCATGATTTTGTTTGGTTTATTTTTTTGGTATTGTGCTCCCAAACCACTGCAGTTTTGTCAGTGTGTTGAGTTACAATCAACTGGAACATTTTGGTGAAGTTGTGAGTGGTTCCTGATCAGGATCTCACAGGGAGTAAGGCAAGAGTTCAAGAAAGTTATAATTTCAACAATGTTTTGTTGAAGGTAATACGGAAACCCACAACTCATACTCGGTTACAACCAAACGGGATATGATCTCTGCTGCAGTCCTAGTGAGACTCTAACAACATAACATTATCCATGGACAAATTATCTCTATGTTGCAGATCAGGTTACTAGATTCAGAAAGGGAGTCAGGATGTGAGGCTTCCCATGTGGAGTGCTCTCAAAAGGCTGTCACTTCCTTGATTCCCTCCATCCCTTGCCCTGGCTACCCCTTCAAATACTCCATGGTCTCTTCCCTTCTTGTCCCACGACTTCTCATTGCAGCAGTTCGGGGACATTGTTGCCTCAAATCCACTTGTGAATATGCTCTCCGTTACCCCCCCCCCCCCCCATCATAAAAATAAAAAGGTACCGATCTCAACAAATAAAGCACCAAATGAATAAATCAATTATCCAATTAATAACAATATACCCTGAACAGCCTCCAATACCAACACACCCTGGACAACCTTATTTGTGATTTTTTATAAGAAATGGAAGACAAATCGTTGCTCCTCTTGGTTAAGAAAGGATGAGGCTAACCAGTTGAAATAAATCAAGAAGTTTGAATAATTAAACGAGTACCTAAAAGCTGTCTAGGAGAGACATGGACATCCTTTATGATTGATGATTTACATAGCTTGGTAACGAGCAGAACAGTTTTCCTCTTTAGTCAACCCATCGATCAGAATGACTGTCTGAAGATAAAGTCATCACTCATTATGCATAATTTGAAGATAGATACTGGTAGGATCATATTCAGCTCGTACAGTGTTTGACTTGCATCCATTGTAGATATCTCCCTCCAATGTGCACCAGTTAACTTCTTATGCACATTGCTGGTTGGAGGTTTTAAGCACGCAGTAGACTGATCATTAGAACAGCAGTAGGAATATGAATTAAGATATACATGTAAATGGTTTACAGAGTTGCCATATGGATGGTTTTTATCACAAATATTTATCTTTAAGGGGAGGATGCATTATTGATGACACTCTTACAACAAATATGAAATCACTATTACAGCTAAAAAGAAAACTTACATGTACCGAATAGTACCCTGGGGAAGGTTGAAATACTCCTTATCTTGTAGGAATGAGGAGCAGTGACAAATTATTCAAAGTTGTCAAGAGCAGTTTTTATGATCCATAAAACCAGTTCAGACAAGTAATAACTTATGCTGTTAACTGCAACACAGTCACCGACTTTAGTGACCTTTGATTGATTGTTGAAATATAGAAGATGGAAACGAATAAACTCTTCTGTCAAATTAGTAATGCTTTAAAAATGAAAGTATTTTTATTGACGTCTACATGGCCATTTTAGTATGTATTTTTTTATCAATGTTTATACTGCAACTTGTTGATATCTTTATCAGATTCAACTTCGAAGCAGAGATGCTAGTGTCAAGAGGTCGCTGTAGCAGACATATATTCTAAAGACCCATGAAAGAAAAACATTTGGGAAATGGATACCCGATGTTATTGATTCATGACATCTTCCTCAAGTTCCTGATTCAAGAAGTTTCATCCAATGTGTTGATGGTTGATGGTTGGTGATAGGCTCATAGGCCCCAATCACTCAAGTGCAGTCTTCATTACTGTGTTACTTCAATTAATATGTGTTTGTTTAATGGATGAGGTTGGGTTAATCATTCTTATCATCAATTTATAATCTTAACAAGTTCAACACTACATCAAAAAAGTCAAGATGAACAAGATTTTAAGGCAGTTAAGTTTGTAACAATTAGTATTTTTCACAGTTGTTTGCAGTAAATTTGATGTGTTTTGATACTATTTTTTTCTGTACATGTTTACATGTACAAAGTCTGATTTCTAAAGATACTTCTTCCATTTATTTTTACTTTAAATACTTCAATTATGTATAATTGTTACAAGGATTGGAAGAAAAAAAATAACCGGGATACGATTGACTTCATCTGTTTTGCTCCATGCTCCCTTTTTTTATAGTCTCCTCCAAATGCTGTGTGAAAAAGTCAAGGCCAGGTCATTCCGTTACCCGGGTGGTTGTCGGTGCAGGCTGATTCCCTCCTAACTAAATTGTTTGCACCGATTATGACGACAGGGACCGCCAATGGATGGTCATCCTAGTGTGTGATTCATCAGCAGCCTTGTGATGCTAATGTGTTGTGAATGGTGATAGTTGACATGTAGTTAGTAGCTCAGTGTTTAATACATCCCAGGCTGTATGCTTATCCCAAGCTTTTTCATTGTAGTAATTGTTTTTTGGCTTTACATGTTTTTTTTGATGGTCAGTAGTTTGCCTTTTGTTGTGATGGATTTATTATTTTATTCTGTTGGTTTTGTACGTTGTAAGTAGAGCATAAATGGTCTGGAGCAAAGAAAGTTCAATTGGCGAACAATGTATTTCTTTTCTGGAGGCTAATCCAAACTTTGTGGACTTGGGCATTATACAAAAAAAAAAATCACAGACTAGAATATACAAATAAAGTAGTTGTATTTAACTCGATGAAACACTACGTTACAGTTTTCAGATCCATGGGCTCAAAAGAAAACTACCTTTTTAATACAAACATGAGAAGAGGGATGTGGATCCAGACTCCCAAATAATTGACTGAGCATGTCTGTTCATATTGAATGACTTTTAAGTTCATGGGTTTTCTTTTTTGATCTTTTCTCATGACGTAGATTGTTGTTTCTTCCAACCTCTTAATCTCCTCTCATGGTCCAACACTATATTCCTTCTGAATACATAGCCCACTTTAGATCAGGACATGGTAACTTAATCCCAAACACATCTCAATGTCAGCATGTCTGAAGGTCTCCTGCTTTTATGTAGTCTCAACACATAGCAACATCATACAGGTGATTATAAGCGAACAAAGAATCTCGGGGGCCCATCAGGGTCATCCTCTCCCCCGCTGCACTCCGCTCGCTCTGATGAGGTTTCCACTAAGAGGTCACCCAGCCATTCAATTCTATACACTTCATGGTACTTGGATGTTGCCAACACCCCTACAGCTCAGAAAGTGGTATCTTCCAACAACAAAGTTTGGCCTCAATGATTCATTTCATTTTTTTCCCATACCGAGTTCATCTCTGTGTGTGCTGCTGGTGCTGCTGATACTGTTAGCTATCATTCACTCATAGTCAGATGGGAAAAACCACAGACTCTGCACTTTGTGAGTTAAGCTGGTTTTCAGTGTACGATTTCCAATTCTTGTATTACTTTGTGAGAACAAAATAAGTGATATTTGTTTTCTTTTTGATCGATTTACATTGGTTTTGGGGTGTGTTTTTTTTTTTGGAAGAGTCCATCTTGGGGGTGATGAAGGGGTGATGAAGAGTGTTTATCATTAGAAGACAAAAAAGACCTTGTGGCTGTTAACAGGATGATTACTTTAGTATGGTACACTTCCTGTGCTTGGTTTCATGAGTGTAGATGCAAGAATGAAAGAGTGAGTTGAGTCCGCCACTGTAGTTTTGTATTGATGCTTTGGATGCTATGATGCTTAACTTCCTGGAGAGGCCAAACCAGAGAACTAACAACTTCCTTGTTTTTGTCCAAGAATTATCAAAAGGTAACCTTTTTTTTGGCTGGTGCAGTTTCAACATGGTGAAATGTGATATGAGAAGATGTGATTAACTGATGGTGCCATGAATAAAATGATATCACTAAGGTTTTGGGTAATGAAATTTGTTGCAGAATATTCCATTTGTTAGTTACTTAGGGGATGAAATAGTATTTTTGAATCATTTACAGATGATGGTTATTTACAGAGAAGGGACAACAGTATCAGATGGATGTTTTTCAGATGTTCAAAGTTTTTAGACTGTGTTTTCTAATAATGTTTCTTTATGAACTACATGTACAACTTGAAGTTTTACATTTTGTCCTGCTTTGGTGAGGTTGTTTTACTTATTTTATTTATTACTCAAACTTTTCTAGAAATATTTTATGTAAGTTTAACATGAACTAAATTTTCTTCAGGTATTTTCATTTCTCTTTTGGTGTATTTTCTGTGCAGCCATGCTAGGATTATTTCTGCAGGTAGTATCTGTATATTTTGATGTGATTTACTTTCATTTCTTGTATCGGTGTGTATGTGAACATTGTGGTACTGTAAATTCTTCCTTTGGTCAAACATCAGAGCAGCATAGCTGACTTGCCTAGTTCCTAGCCTCGTTGCCTCTTCATAATGTTCTGTTAGGTGTTCTGATTTTCTCCTGGAGTTGCCCTTTAAGAACAAAACAGCATACCCTTACCTTTTACAATCAATGGTTTTACCATTTCTAAACTTGTTGAGCATCCTTGACTTTAAGCATTATCTTTCACATCTTGTAAGCCAGTGATACACAACTTCCCTTTTTCAGCGATTTATTCTTTGCAATAAAAAAAAGCAATTTGACACGTCAGCACGATAGTTGATAATGAGAAAGAATTGAAACTTTAGTTTTTCTAGTTTAACAGTTTTCAGTCAAAGTGCATTTTTTAAGTGAAATTTCTTTTTTTTTAATTGACGGTGTGAGCTGAGAATTTTGTTTGAAATGAATCTAAAAAATACTTAGATTTAAAGAGATATTTATGGTTCCCTTTATTATGATTGCAGTTCATCTGATAAACAAGGGAAAAAGGGAAGTTACAGAAATCTATTAATAACTGAATATTCACTGAAAGTGCTTGTGAAAAAGTAGATTTCTGTTCGTTGTTTTCATTTGTAAATGTACTTTATAATTTACATGTATGGTGTAGCGTGACATTCTTGATTTATACAATGGTCTTGTAAGTACTGTGTAAATACAAGCACTTTCATTTTCAAAAAGCTCTGTGTGGAAACTCCCTTGTGGAAATTTATGAAAATAGATGTGGCAGTTAGTGGAAAAAGAAAGGAAAACTCAAATTTATTATTCACATTTTCATCAGAAACATATATGCACATTATTTATGCAGATGACTTTATTTATTGATCTGTTTCAGTCAGTAAACGGTTTTTCTTTTTGCATCTCATTATCTATGCAGATTTTTCTGGAGACGAAGAGGAAAGGGAAGTTCCATCCTCCACTGATGGACAAATTGCTGATATCCAGGAAGTGGACATGGACCTTAAGGACAGACAAAGCAGTATGAGAGAAACTAGGGGCAGCCAATCAGGTGTTAAGAAGGATCAAAAGATCAAGAAGACCAACCAGCGTGTCGCTCAAGTCAGATCAGAGAGGCCGGGACTCAGACGGACCCAGCGCAAAAACGCCGCTCAGCGATATAAACTGGGAAAGATCGCTGCGGCTGAAGAAAACAGAATGATTGGTGCTGAGTTGAGAAGTGAAAGACGGCGCTCGACTGAAGGAGTAGCAAAGGTGAAAGCACCCAGTGTTAAGAAGAGCAAGGGGGTGTCTAAGAGTTTAAATAATTCTCCTGTGAATGGATTGACAGATGATGTTAGTTATAATGAAACTGATGTGGACAAGGATGAATTGAATAGTCAACAGGTGGATGACCTGAGGGATGTAAGCACCTTGCAGGCTTTAGACAAACCTGACCTGCCTTCCAGTAATCATCAAGTACCTGCTGATAGCCCTGGGTTCTCTGAACACAAGAGACTGCCGCCGATGTCATCGTTGCGGCTGAGTCAGATGTACAGCCCTTGAATCTGGCTGCCAGCATTGATTGCCGAGATCAACTTGAGACAGGTGATACAGCACTGCCGCCACCGCCGTTGGAGGAGGATGACAGTGACTTGAGCAATGACCAAGCAGCATCGTTCAGCAATTCGGCACATCATGATGCTGGCCTGGATCAACATGGAGGGGAGGTGAGTGGCGACTGGGGATGTACCCCTGCCACATCAGAGGAAGTCAAGACTGAGTCAGTGCAGAGTGACAGCCCAAGTGGGGAGAGGAGGGAGACTGCGACTGGCACCAAAGGAGGGACAGAATCCAGCAAGAGGCCGGTCGGATCAACCTCTGACACATCCGCACTGGCAGATCCAAATTGGGTAAAGGTGAGGGATGATGATAGTCTGTCTGTAGATGTGTATCTGCCTGAGGATCCAGTGAGGATATGAGGCATTATTCAGTTACAAATTGTCTGGTGCATAATCAGGGAGATTGGGGGAAAAAGGAGAGAGGGAATTAAATAGGAGTTTACCAAAACAAAATTACATTGCAGAAAAAAATGGCTTGCAATGTCATTAACCATCCTCCTCACCTCTTCTCGTAATAATTTGACTTGCATCAGTGCAACATTTCATGCCTTCAAATATTCTGAAATGGCTACACAGCTGTTTTGTACACAGGTATCAGCTGTGCATTTCGCAGACACACAATCTGGTCTCCAAGTTCAAAGTGATACATATATATGAGATGATTCAGACTCGGACTCAAATAGTGATTATGTGCGATGACACAAACTTGTTAAAACAAATTAAGTTATCGAGAGGCACATTTTCTCTCTCAATTATAAATAATGTTTGTATGAATAAAATAATAAGTTTGTAGTTAAATCAACAATTTTTAAGAGCGCTTTTTGCAAAGTGCTCAACAGAAAAGGTAGAGAGCGAAAAAGAGGCAAAGAAGATACACAAGTAAGCAAGTAAAATGAACATCTTAATTGTGGTTTAAGTATTGATTAAACCGTAGAGCAAGGACTAAACAGATGAGTTTTGAGATTAGCTTTGAAGAAATGTATTGGGACCTTTGACTCAGAGTCTCAATCAGATACCGAACCAGTGGAAGTTATTGACTTTGTAAACGAAAATATAAAAGCGGAGTTAAGTTTAAACAAATCTCAAGAGCATCCATCTGAAGTGGTATGGAAATGGCTGAATGGAAAGTCGTCAATTTATATTTGTTATTTTGTACAAACTATGGAAGTGTTATCTACATTGCAATTGATGCAATCATACTGAACATTGAAGAAACATTTTTAACTTCAACTTCATTTTTGAATTGTAAGAATTTAAATCCACAACATTTCCTAAATTTATACTAAATAACTTGTCAGTAGTATACAATTATCACAAATTTTAAGGACCTTTTGAAAATTCATATAACTATTAATTCATAAAAAAGGTAATTTGTTTACAAACTAATAAAATGATGGGCAGGACATTTGTTTTTGGAAATTTGAGACTGAGAAAGTGTACTCAATTGTTCTTGTAAAGAAAAGTGTTACTAAGCAATGTTAACACAAGAGCACAGTATTTATTTGCTTTGTGGGCCTCGTATAATCAGGGGAATGTCGTTTCTGCAAAAAAAACCAGTCTTAGATAAAACTGGGGTCAATTTCACAAAGCACTAAGATTCATCTTAAGATGAGTTTTTAGTATTACCATAGTGATTTGTATTGTGACATCACACTTTACTTAGAAATTAAGATTGGTTTGCACTTAAGTCAATCTTATCTATGTGAATCGAGCCCTGGAGAGGGTTTTATAATGTTGACATTTTTATTTATATGATCTATGTTTATTTATTTATTTTCTGCAGGGTATTTACAAACGTCGACGGCCGATGGAAGAGGGCAACACCTGCCTCACCTGCCCAGTTTGCTCCGAAGAATTTCAGGAGAAACATCACTTGACTTTACACTTTAGAGAACACAACACCTCAACGATGGATGGCATGATGCATTCCTGTAAGCTGTGCGGTAAGAAACTCAGCTCAACTAGCTCTCTGGATCGTCACATGCTGATCCATTCCGGGGAGAGACCTCACAGGTGCCCTATCTGCCCCATGGCATTTACAACTAACGGGAATATGAGGCGTCACGTCAGAACCCATGAGAAGGGAGCTGCTGCATCCACTGAAGGAGAGTATGTCACAGAGACGGCCTACAGTAAGCCACGTAAACGAATCCCATCCAAACGTCTCCTCGACTCGGATGAACTGGACAAAGAGTCGTCTTCTCCACATAAACGGGTCGCCCTTGAGGATGGAGAAAGTCCTCTCAAATCCAGAGTCAAGGATGAAGAGTTGACTTGCCCAATCTGCAGTAAAGCGTTCTTGTGTCACTACGGGCTACAAACCCACATGGAGCTTCACCCTAATGTCATCATCAAGTGTGATCTGTGTGAGGCCACATTCAAGAACCACCGTGGCCTACGTATGCACACCCTTATGTCTCACAAGAAACCCAGCCCTAGCAAGGCCTCTCCTGCATCCGATGTACCTCTAGGCTTCCAAGATCTTCGGTAGTGTTGCTGACATCTCATGTGACAAGTTCCCTCTGATAGCTCAAGTGTGGTGCGAGCGAAATATACGCCGTTGTAACAGCATCGCACACCAGTTCATATGTCAGGTGTGCACTAAGGCTTTCCCATGCTCTAGCGCCCTCGACCTTCATAAGAAGAAGAATCATGCCACTAAGAGTATGACTGTAATGAGCCAAGTGGAAGATGTCAGCCTTAAGAATGGTAAAGAAAACCTCCTGATTCAAAATGCCAAGCCCGCTGCTGATAAGGTGAACACTTTTCACAATAAACTTCCATATACATTCCCATCTCAGGAACAGTTCTTGGCCACACTTAACCTCAAACCCAACCCATCTCCCATTGCGACAAATGCATCAACAAAAAGTGGCATCGGTGCAGCAAACAACCCCATCAAAAGCAACGTTCTTTTCTCTCATCAAGGACCAGCCTCTGATGATGAAGTCCAAGCTGATAGGGATTTTGCTGATGTAGGAAAGATTTTGACGTTGACAACATCGGCATCCAGTAATCCCCTCTTGATGTTGAAGCATCTAAGCCGAGGTGTGAAGCAATCTCCAGTGAAAGCATCCGCTCTATCATCTACCTCGACCTCCTTGGCATCAAAGCCTAAACAGAAGGTCACCTTTGCAAGTAAACCCCCACCAGCTCATTCTCATTTGCCAGACCAATACAAAACCCAAATCAGACAAGCTGATCATGAACCCCGCTCAGGAGATCCTGCGACAGAGATGCACTTTCCCATGGAGGTTGCCAGGGATGAGACCAAGGTGGAGCAGGCAGCGACAAGTACCCAGGAGAAAACATCTGAAGATGCTGGAATAGAATCTGAGCCAAATGAGGTGGAGAAAACCGACGAGGCAGGAGCGGAGTCCAAGAGTGAGAAGAAGACCAGTAAATATGTCTGCAAACACTGTCAGGAAAACTTCCCCCAGTATAGCGCTCTGAAGATTCATCTTCGCAGCCACTTGGGACTGACACCATTCAAGTGTCTACTGTGTGACTACTCCAGTGCTGATAAGAGTACCTTAGTAAGGCATATGAGAACCCATAGTGGAGAGCGCCCTTACTCTTGCAAGATGTGTGATTTTCCCTTTACAACGAAGGCTAACTGTGAGCGACACATCAAGAAGCGACACGGAAAGGAGTCGAAGTTAGACATCGAGTTAATGATTACTCACAACACATCAGGTGGACCCCCGGGGGAGTCATCCCCTAATAAGTTCCGGGCACCAGACACACTCTGCAAGCTCTGCAACCGGGAGTTCAGGTTCTTCAGAGATTTACAAAATCATTTGAAGGTTCATCAAAGAACACCAAGTAAGTTCTTTTGCCTCAAATGCCAGACAGGCTTAAGTTCCAAGAACAACTGTGCCCGCCACATCACCAAATGCCACCCTGAGATTGAGAAGGATGATCTTGATAACTTCATGATGGTAAAGCAGGTAGAGACCAAGGACATCTCTCAAACCATGGCCAACTCATTTGCCAGTAACGGAGAACAATTATCACCAATTGACTTCAGCAAGAAATCTCCTCTGCAGCATCTGATAGTGACTTGAGTGACCAATCATGGCTGAGTGCCTACACCTTGCCCAACATGACTGATCTGGATGCACCCATTGACCTAAGTCTACCCAAAGAGAAAAACTCCTCCTTTCTTCCACCAGTTGACAGCAGTCTTGGTCGATTACGATTTAAGAGGGTGTATCACAAGTTCTACAGCAAGGTAATTGATGCCTTAGTATGTCCTCACTGCAGTCGATCATTCAAGCGTGGTTCTGTATTTAAAGAACACATCAGATCCCACATCACAGAGCGTCCACACCGCTGCTACTACTGTAAAGCTGCATTCACCATGAAGGATAGCCTTGATAAGCATATCGAACGCAGACACAGTGATGAGTCTCAAAGTGAGTCACCTGCTCAATCCTTCATCCCCAAAGTAGCCACCCCAATGCAATTTAAGCTTATGTCTCGCTCGAGTCAAGGGCTAAGAGTCCGGATCACCCAAGAATCAGATGAGGCCACTGATATGTCTGTAGAGCATGTTTCTGAGAACCAAACTTTAACTCTCCAGTCCCCAGGTAGTAGCTTCGGTTCAGACGCCAGTGGGGAGCTGGCGAGCGTCTCCAAAATTCTAGCAGCAAGCAGCAACAATTTCCAAGTCTGTTTCCCACCGACAGGGGCCCAGGTAAAGCCAGAAGGAGAAAAACGTGGTGTTAAAGAAAGTGGAGACAATCAACATCTAGACAAAGATGGCAATGAGTTTGCAGTTCCAGAAAATCCCACCGATAATGCTGACGATCAGACAGAGTGGAACACACCAGTACAATCAGATATTGAGTTATCTGAGGAGTATGATTTAGTCATTGATGAATCCATCGCTACTTCATCAGAATCTACAAGTGGGCTTGAGACACAAAAACCCAAAGAGCGGGTTACTGAACGAGACAGATCAAACCTACCCACAAAGGAGATGTGTCCCTACTGCAACCGCAAGTTTCCCTGGATTAGTTCACTGCGCCGTCACATCCTGACGCACACCGGCCTCAAACCGTTCCAGTGCCCTCAGTGTAACAGTAGTTTCTCAACTAAGTCTAATTGTGAACGGCACATTGTACGTAGACACTGTCTCAATGTCAGCCCTGGCTCTAAAGCTCCAGAACTCCCATTCACTTGCCTAGAGGGATGCTCTGACTGTGCTTACTCCACAAAACTAAAGCTCATCAAACACTACGAGGTCCAGCATGTTGGAGTGCCCTTTCCGGAGTGCTACAAGAATGAAGTAAAGAAACTACCGGCTTCTGTCATCAGAAATGCACTGGCGAGACGAGCCTCTAAGCTTGGAGCATCTCGTCCCTTTGGAAGCTCAGAATTCCGCAGCAGAGTGGGTATGTCAGGTGTGACTCTGAAGCTGACTAGACACAAGCCTCTATTAAAGAGGAGACATTCATCCCATGATGAGAAACCCCTTTCTCTGGTCAAGAAGACGATGACTTCATCTGGTGAAGAGGGGAAATCCCTTGATGTCTTTTCCAAAAGGAAACATCTATTTTCTCACAGGGGTAAACCTTTCCCAATTGTTTTCAAAAAGAAGAAGAGGAAGTCTCTGCCAACAATGGTAAATATGAGCAGACTTAATACATCCAGATTAGACGGTCCAGTTAGCAGCCAACCAGTCATGGATCTCTCAGTGAGCAGTGAAGACATTAATCTCATCACAGAAAGTCTGGGATACGTCACTGGGGAGGGGAGTTCGCAACCGTCACGCAGCAAGGGCAAATCCAAGCGTAAGAATGCTCGTCACTCCTGTAGCCATTGTTGCAAGCGATTCAAGAGTGCTACCACGCTGAAACGACATTACCGTGTCCATACTCTGGAGCACCCATTCCGCTGTACAGAGTGCTCTGCTAGCTTCACCACAAAGTTCAACTGTCAGCGTCACATGCTGAAACTTCATGGCAAGAGTAAAGAGGAAACTCTAAGACTCATAGCAAAACAGAAGTCGGCGATTGCCTCTCAGAATGACGGTGACCAGAATCAAACCACTCAAGAACTTGCTCAGTCTGGTGTCGAACAAAATGGTTTCATCTTAGATCCAGAGGTCCCAGGGGGAAGTGTCGGTGTAACAGATGGAGGAGGAAGCTCTATGGGTGATGATAACCAAGAAACAGATGAAGATGATAATGAAGACAATAAGGAGGATGGGGAGGATGTAGATGAGGAGGAGGAGCAGGAAGATGAAGGTGACTCGGAAACTGATGACTTTGGTGAAGATCAAGGGATGGAGGTCGGTGAAACGGCCTCAGACCTTGAGGAAGCCAACATGGAAGAGAATAATTTTGATACAAAGTGGGATGTGGATTCCAATGCGGGACAGTCCAGCAATCGTTTCATTTCTAATGAAAATGGGGACACCTCTATTAAGATGCCTAGAGGCCGTGGCAGAGATGTCTTTGTATCAGGAACATCAGACGATTCAGATATCATTCAGAATCTTCTTGGTATACAGGATTCCTCAGTTATTGATCAAATGTTGGATTCTGCAGATTCGGCTGCAAAGCTACTCGGTGTTGAATGAAGTTTCATTAATATCTCAAAACATTCAAAGTCTATGTTTGATTCAAAATTCTCAAATTATTCAGAAAGCTTTTAACTGAACAAACATAATAAAATCTGAACAAACCCCATCAGGCATCAGAAGAAAAAAAAAATGTTTTGGAAAACCAAACGTTAATCCAAATTTGACAGCATTTAAAAACATGTGGACTGAGATGTCAAAGAACGCTATGCAGAGATTCTAATTAATCAGAGACGGGCGCCAAGGTTTGCTCCTTGCCAACTTCCCTAACACTTCAAGGACAAACTGTTACAGCCAATTAAAAAATAATGACATATAGTGTGAAGATATGCTTTTATATTTTGTTATTTGTAACAGGTGCTAAAAAGCAACAACCATAATAAGTTGATCATATTTTTTTTAACTATCTCACCATTCCAAGTTTTCCATATTCAAATTTATGTTTAAACTAATCTGCAAAATTGAAGAAAAAAAGAGAGATATGAAATCATAGATATTTTGAAAAAGCTGCATAAAGGCTGTCCTTTTAACAGCCAGCATATTTTATAATTTTATGTTCAATTGTTAAAGACTTCTTGCATATGTCACAAAAGCCTGAACAGAAACCTCACAAAGATTAATAGCAGGCACATCATTGACTGAAAGTTGAATTCTGTGCATATGCTACTTTGTTCTGTTTGACCTTAACACAACCAAAGACTTTATCAATTCAAAGTCTTCCTTAAAGTTTGAAGTAACAATCATTCTTGCAAATGTTTACAATTTTAAAATCTCTTATTTTTTGCGAAACTATGGGTGAATTATGTCAAATTGCAAAAGTTTCCTGCTTGTTGCAACATTTGTAAGAATGCAACATTTGTAAGAATGCAACATGTATAAAAGTAAACTGTAAAACAGTAAAAATTAATATTTATCTGTCATTATAGGCCTGGAATTTCATCTTTGAGAAGGCAAGGCCATTTTCATTTTGCAAAGGGCACTTCCATTGGAAAATCTTAAAGTCTATGGGAAACTTTTAAAGGGGCACCAAGGCCAAGACCAGGGGCAACAGAGGCCATTGCCTCCCTGGCCTCCGTGTAATTCCAGGCCTGTTATATGATAGATTCATGAAGTATGAAATTACCTTTATGATGCTAAAATGTACACAGCTTACTTTTGAGTTTCTTGAGACGATGGGAACATCATCTTCCAAGAGCCTTGGGGCAGTAATAGAGATAGAAAGTATACATCAATTTATGGATGTCATTAGTGCATCTTCCTTAAAATGCAAACGAAAAAAAGAAAAGCAACATAACTGTACTACATATTTAGTTATAATAATTGCCACAGTAGTTTTTTATATAAACAAGAAGCAAGAAGTCGATGTAGTATTCTTAGTTTTCTTAGCTATTTTGGGGGTGTAAATTCTGATACAAATACCTGTAACTGAATGTAATTAAATACTATGTTACTTCTTCACTACTCTTCCAATGTAAATATAAATGGTCAGAAAGTGGACCAAATTTTTTATTTGAAGATGTGTTTTAAACATCATTCTTAAGTTGATTTAAATACTTTGCACATTTTTCATGGCATTTTGACTTTCACATAAAAACTTAAAGAGATTATTCAAAAGTAACTCTTCTTTTTGAAATTATTTTCTTATTGGAAATGTAAATTGAAGTTCCATGATTAGACCTGCAAGGGGCATAATTACAAAGTGAACTGGAGGTGGGATTTAATTGTGAGGTGGGGGGGGGGGGGGTGATGGGGACTGTAGAGTTATTGAATGGAGGAAAGTCTGTATTTATCGAAAGGGAGATTATTTTTGTGGTTGAAATGCATCTATTGACACTTTGCACCATCGTCATATGCTGCTACTCTAGTCATGCTTGCCACTGTGGGAGTCAACTTGTAAACTTGTAAACGCTGCGTTGCCTAAAATGTGCACTACACTGCTTAACACATGGGGACATTGACTCCCGAAATGACGCAACCAAGATTATTGTGATGAAGACGTTAGGTGAATCGGGTCAATAAGTGATGGAGATGATAAAGCAATGTAATGGTTAAATCACTAACGTTATCTTTGGTGGATCTTAGCAAGGGGAATGGGTCACCTGACCAGATCTATTTTTTCATAGGACTAAAACTCACAAAAACATCAGTGAGTGAGTCCATCTGTTTTGTGCCCACCCCTCAGATCGTCACCTGGCTCTTTGTTAAGTATTCCAGGTATTGATTTGCATGCATTGCTATTTTTTGTAAGATTAAAGTAAAGACAATTATAAAGTGCATCTTACACATTCCCAACAATTTCCACAATGACTTCAATTAAAGAGAATACTTTTCTAAAACTCTATTTTTTTGTATTTTTTTATATAAAACTTCAGGTGCCAATGATATACGTTTAACAAAAAATTGTTTTGGTTTTATGTTGTGGGTCTCTTTGGTTGGATTTTTGTGTGTGAACACATTGTCATTTCAATTAATAGTTAAAGTGCATATGATTTTGTTCTAAGTTTATATTCAAAGGTATATATCTAAATGTGGAGAGTTGCACATGTGTGTTGATTTTAGAGACAGTTAAAACTCAAACAGTGCCCCCCAACCATACCCTACCTAACATGACCAATATGTGTAGGTTTAGTAATAGAATACTGTAGTACATGTTTTATGCTGCATTCATATTCAACATTTGTTTAAGTTTTAGCATTTATTTGGGTTAATTTCTGATGTTAATATTTACCTGGTGAGGCTTCTGAAGGGGAGGTTTTCATGCTGCTAGAATCTTCTTTGTCCATAATGGACAAGTCCATCAGGCAGGTTTACACCATGCCTTGTTGAAAATAGTCTGCTCAATGGTTTGATACAAAATGAAGTAACATGGTAATCTTTAAGTGAAGTTCAGGAGCCTGACCAAGATTGCAGCACCCTTGCTGATGTCAGTATAACAATTGAAATACATGTATAGAAACAAAAAGAAATGACAGTTGTGACATTGCTAATAGAACATTGGGGGTTCAGATATTGGATATTGTCAAGTAAGTTCTTGTCTCTAAATGAGCTGATAAGATTGAACCAGTTTTACCTGCTGTTTGTTTTAAGAAAATGAATGCAGTCTTCAAAGTTCTAGTTTGGACTGTGGCTCCTTCAGCCACTTCAAGCAAGTACATGAATCAACCATCTTACAAAATGGCTGATATAATCAAAGCCATCGCCAAGTGTTGTCACAGATTGTGGAATTGAGAATCATTAATCGATGTAACTTCCACTACAAATTATAATTGTAGACTTCACACTCCATAAAAAAAGTGTTTAACTGTCTTCCAAGATAAGTAAGATTTTATATGCATTGTCTTGTCCACATAAATCTTCCAGGTAAAAAGTGGAGATTATGGATGACTGTATGCACCATTGTTGCCTTAATTATTATACTTCCATTATAAAATTTATATTTCTATAATTAATTTTGGGGAAACTATGCAGTTGTTTCAAATTTTGTGTACATTACATGATTGACTAATAATAAAATACATACTGTAAGAAAAGTCAAATCTCTGTACAAGATTACATCTGTACTTGTGTTTGGTTTTTAGTTTGAACACCTTCAATGGTTTCATCAATTTTTTTTAATGAATTAACGTTAACTCTTTTAAAGGAACATTACAGAATTGGTAAGAAAAAAACTTGTAAAATTTTTGATCACAGATTTACATAAAACTTACACGGTCTAATGATGATGATAGGAGAAAACATCCCTTGAAATATTTCTGTCTGAAATGCAATATTTGATGAGAAATGAATAAACTAATTTTCCGATTGGAGTTTATCGCTCAGTGAGCGTTTTATTCACTTGTTGAATCTATATGATTTCATGCAAATGTGTAATCGGTTTTTCACTATTTTCTCGTAACCCAGATGGCCGATCGATCTCAAACTTCTACAGGTTTGTCAGTTTATGTATATGGTGGATTACTCGAAGTGTTTACACTGCCAGCAAGTGTTTTGTTCGCAAAAACCAATTCTGTAATGTTCCTTTAATGGACTTCAACAATTTTTAAAGAAATACAGTGAAAACCATGTCAAGTATTACTGTGTATCAAAGATGTTGCTTAGAGTCCCTAAATGAATTTACAACTTACTACAACTACGACACAAGGAAATAATCATACTGCATCCAGGAATATCTGCTTCATCGATAACTTTATTACCATGAATTAAAATAATTCATTGACCACACAATTTGAATCTTTCAACTATCAACACAACTCGTTATCTAAAATGGTGTTATAACAATGTACTTCAATTTGCTCCAGAAATAGCTTCAATAAACTGCCTGGGTATGTGCATCCCAAGCTTTTGGCTGTAATGTTTTATGAGCCAAAGTGGGATACATGTACTTGAGGCACCATATTCTTCAGAGAAGGAAAAACCTGATAGCAGGGAAAAAATCTTAGCTTTCAGGCATGGGCCCAATTTCATAAAGCCTGTAAGGAAAAAACTTGCTAAGCACAGAAAGATCTTGCTTAGCAGAAACAGGATACCAGCTAAAATTTCATACAGTTTACATTATTGCAACTGTTGCCCTGCATATTATTTGCTTGGCAAAGATGCTTTGTGCCAAGTAGTATTTTCTGTTTAACAGCTTTATAAAGCCAGTAAGCAGACAGAGCGGTCATTAGCAGAGTTTCTATTTCATAAACACTGCTAACTGCTAACTGTAAGCGAATTCCCTAGCACGCTTAACTTGCCCACGGTTCTTCTATTAAGCATATGAGTGATGCAACAATGCAAATCCATTGTGAACGTGTACACCCACTGTCAAATCTTCTCGATCGTTTATGAATTACACTTTTCCCTATGCATGTTTTTCTGTTATAGTAAGCACAAAAATTTGCTTACCAGTAAACAGCTCTAGAAATTGGACCCACTGTTGCATTGTTCTTGTCAGGGCAAGACAATAATCCTTAGTGAAGGACACTTCTAATAAATACAAATTTCTACTGGGACATTTCAAATGGCATCAAGGCTATGCCTAGTTTAAAAAAAATGAGATGCGACAAAGTACATGTATCCCTATTAGTATTAGGAGAGCTATTCTTCCATAGTTATTGATAAGGAACTGAACTTGATCCATGTTGGGAAGCAACCGTTTAAATATTTAAATTGTCAGTATTCTGAATTTCAGTGAATAACTTGCTCTTAATGAATAAATTGCTTTTCTTTTTCAACACATAAGTGACACAGCACTGACTTTCTGCCAAATCATAAAACCTAAAACATTTCACATTGTCTGTGCAATAACACACAAGTACTCTTAACAAAAAGTGAACGTTTAAAAACACTCTTCAAAAATGCAGTAACTTTCCAAAATTATAGCTTAGAACACAGAACATCTCAAAGAATAACTCTTTATTCCTTGAGATGCCTTTGCCATTCTGAGAGTATTGTCATTGTCTCCAAAAAGACGAAGTTATCTCTCTATGTTGGTTTCACTACGACCAAACAACTTTATTAGATACGTGTCATGTGTGCTGAAAAAAAGATCAACATTCTCACAAATTGGTAATGGCAGATGTTTGGAACATTACTGTCAAATTGCAATACTGATTCTATTAATGCAGCCACGCAAATATCTTAAACATTTCAGCTTAATATCCCTACCCAAACATTAACAAACATTGCTTTGGTATACAGATTATAGAAAACATCCCATTAATTTGTTGTAATGGATCATGCTTATGTCACAGTGACTGCATTCTCTGTTGAAGATATGACTTCCATCTGTATAAGACTGAGATTGCCTCAAAATATACAATAAGCATCTTCAAGTAAATGAAGGGTTGAGATAGAATGGTTTCTCACAATTATATACAACTCTTGGAACCATTAAAAAGCATTCATAAGGGGGGAAGGTGAATTCTAAACTTGAAGTATTTATTGAGCCATATTCATTCTTTCCTGGTTCTGACTCTGCTCCACCATCTGCCCAATGTCCAGTAGAGCAATGGCCGTAGCATTAGCGGTTGCTATCTGTTCACTGGTCACCTCACTATTGGATATGGGTACAGCCACCTGAACAATGGAATGTGTCTGCTGGCTCTCTAACTGCGACGTTATTGCTTGTAGATCTCTCTCAATGTCTGCCGTTGAACGGTTTCCAATCTTCTTTATGTGGCTCTGCTCACTACTGTTCTGCTGCTCAAGTGTATCTGATTTGTCTTCAGAATCAATCTCTTGAGAATCGTCTATCACTGCTATTTTGTTAGCGCTTACGGCTTCCTGGCACTGGGCCCACATTGGACATTGGTGGAATTTCAGATAACGGGCATAGGCAAAGCCCTTATTGCACCTGCTGCAGCGAATTGGATAATCATTGGAATGTGTTAGCATGTGTTCATTAAGATTAGGCCGTCTAGTGAAAGCCTTGGAACACTGGGGGCATTTGAAGGGCTTAACACCACTATGGGACACCATGTGGATACGTAGAGATGCAAAGTTCTTGAACTCTTTCTTGCAGTCAGAGACATTGCGGAAGGGGCACTTGAGCTTTCTCTTTGGACCATGGATTTGCCTCTTGTGCTTTGCAAGCTTATCTGGATTCTTGAATGCCTTGTCGCACTGATCACATTTATGAGGTCGACTGGCAGCGGCGTGGCTAGCCATGTGTACCTTGAAGATGGCTGCAGTACTGAAGATTTTGTGGCAGCGACGACACTCAAAAGTGTTTCCCCGGCGTGTCTTCTTGGTGGAGAGGTTACGTCTAAGAAAGTGCTGGCACGGGAAGGCATTCTTGCAGAATGGACAGCTGTGATGATGCCTAGTGCTGGTAAGATGCTGACCTAGCTCCTCCAGGCTGGTGAATTCTGTCTTGCACTTCTGGCAAATAAACTCCCTGTGAAGCAACAAAGTCAGGATATTCAAACAATGAGTTAAAGTTCATTATAAATACCTGATATCATGAAATGCCACAATGATCTACAGACAAAAGATTGTTTTCATATCACATTTAACTTGTCATTCCTCAACAGAACAATCAATCTTTCTGAAAAACTTTGTAATAGATCTTTATCTTTCTGCATCACGTGTCTGCATCAAGTGCAACAATAATGAATGCCGAGTAACAATTTTCATCATACCAAACAAATCCTTGAAAATCATTTCTAATTATTTTGCATACATGTTTTGTTTATTGCAAAAGCTTTGAAAATCTTTGTTAAGTAATATTATTACAGTCAAATGCAACCCATACTCTGTTATCATTTATTTTAGTTTCTCAGTCACATATTACCCTGCTGCCTGTAAAACCTTTGGCTTTTAAATAACAAATCAACATAGCTTGCAATTCAGATACATGGTGGGTAAGATGTGTGTTTCTGTGCAACTCCGAGGATTATCATAAATGAATAAATCATGTTACCGGTACTACATTAGTCTGATCTTTCCTTGCAAACAAAACATTGAATAGTTTAACAGGATCACTTTTGCTCTTCCCTTCTGCGTAGTTTGATCGGTGACTTTTCTGTATCTTGATTTCCATCTGCTGAAAAAAAAAAAATATGTATAATATATATATTATATATATATAAAATAAAAGATTTTAAGAGAAATAACAACTAGTGTAATAAGAAGCATTACTTCCTACAGCACTTCCAAATGTCAAATAGTCTGAACGATTGATTACCTTCTTCTTCTCCATCACCATCCTTTGCAGCCTCCTCTTGCGCTTGCTGCAGAGAAAGCAACAAATAAGACAAGTATTACAAACCAAACAACTTATAGACGTTACTCGCTTCACCAGCCTAGAGCTAGAGCCCTATAGATACCACCTCATGCATGGTTGCTCTGCAGCATTCCCTTCTCATAACAGCCTTTCTTTACACCCCCTCTCTTATTGTTGAGTGGAGACAAATCATTAACTTGACCTCTCCCCACTCCATCCCCTACTCCCATCTTGTTTTAGGGCCTACCTACATGTACCCCCTCTGGGTAATCCCTCTACTTTTTATTTTCACTTGCTGGCGAATTAGTAAACCAGATTTTTAAGAAGTTTGCAACTTAGTTTTTTACAAAGTCTGCATTTATTGCAACAAAAATTCAATAAATCTCTCCATCCATCCCCTACACCCGTCCAGCTTAAAGGAACATTACAGAATTGGTAAGAAAAAATATACTTTGATCACAGATTTACACAAAACTTACACAGTCTAATGATGATGAAAGAAGTAGAAAACATCCTTGAAATATTTCTGTCTGAAATGTCGATTTGATGAGAAATGAATAAACTAATTTCCGTTTGGAGTTTATCGCTCAGTGAGCGTTTATTCATTTGTTGAATCTATATGATTTTATGCAAATGTGTAATCGGTTTTTCACTATTTTCTGGTGACCCAGATGACCGATCGATCTCAAACTTCTACAGGTTTGTCAGTTTATGTGTATGGTGGATTACATAAAGTGCTTACACTGCCAGCAACTGTTTTGTGAGCAAAACCAATTCTGTAATGTTCCTTTAGAGTGGACCTACTTCTTCCTTCATGCAGCTCTGATAGTCGAGCAGAGAAAGGGCACTAACCTTACCCCTCTCCCTGATCCATCACCTACCCCAACCAACTTAAGAGTCAACCTACCTCTTCCTCCATGGCAGCTCTGATAGTAAGAAGAGAAAGGGCACTAACCTACCCCTCTCCTGATCTATCCCCTACCCCAACCAACTTAAGAGTCAACGTATTTCTTCCCGTGGCAGCTCTGAGGGTAGAGCAGAGAAAGGGCACTAACCTACCTTCTCCCTGATCCATCCCCTACCCCAACCAACTTAAGAGTCAACCTACCTCTTCCTGCATGGCAGCTCTGATGGTAGAGCAGAGAAAGGGCACTAACCTACCCCTCTCCCTGATCCATCCCTACCCCAACCAACTTAAGAGTCAACCTACCTCTTCCTGCATGGCAGCTCTGATGGTAGAACAGAGAAAGGGCACTAACCTACCCCTCTCCCTGATCCATCCCCTACCCCAACCAACTTAAGAGTCAACCTACCTCTTCCTGCATGGCAGCTCTGATGGTAGAACATCTCTTATTCCTCATCATATGAGTTTTCATATTGGACTTCTGAGAGAAGGATTTATTGCAGATCTCACACTTGAAAGGTTTCTCTCCTGTGTGGCTCCTCATGTGTTGCTGAAGATCAAAGGACCCAACAAACATCTTGTTGCAGTGCGGACATTGCTATCAAGGTGGACAAAGGAGGAAAGAAACAACACTTTGTGAATTAACAAGTCATTTATCTTAGCAGGCAATATGTGTTAAGTACTGGTTTTTTTTCCTGGTCCAAAATTGTTACTTATAACCAATTGTGACATATTATCATTCCTTCAGTGCAACAAAGCCATATCTCTTGCTCCTCATTTTGGCTTTTGTGCAAACATCCCCAATGTTCATAAATAAAGAGATGATTTTGTTGTAGTTACAAAAGAGGCATGAAACAAGGCCACATCTTGTTGTGTGACCTTGTTACATTACTTTATTAATACAATTATGAAACAAACAAAAATCACAAAGGAGGGATTAAGAAATGTCTTACATGGTGTTTGGGTAGATTTTCATTCAGTTTTTTGGACAGATCCTTGTGAGTCATCAAGTGCTTCCTGACAGTGCATCTCTCAGCAAATTGCCTTTTGCAGAGCGGACACTCAAACGGCTTCTCTCTTGTGTGGTATCTCAGATGTCTCTGAAGCTCATGGTTCCAGGGAAATGTCTTGTCACAGTATTGACACTTGTGAACCTTCTTAGAGGGAGCTCTTGATATCTTTCCCCCATTTGGTGAGAGGTGAACCTGCCGCTTACGCCGAGGCTTTGGAGAATCTGGAGATTGTTTTGGCTTTCTAGGCTGTCGTGGCTTCTTGGGTTTGGGGGATTGCTTTGGAGGGATGGCAACAACTTCTTTAGGTTGATCTAGAGGGTTGGGCATGATGGTGAAAGTAGCTGGGAGAGTTTCATTGGACGTTTGCAGGACAACTGCATGCTGTACTTGCTGCTGTTGTTGATGGTGTTGTTGCTGTTGTTGTTGTTGATGTTGTTGTTGGTGTTGCTGTTGGTGTTGCTGTTGCTGCTGCTGCTGTTGCTGTTGTTGTTGTTGTTGCTGTTGCTGCTGATGTTGTTGTTGCTGCAAGTTGATAGTACTGGATCCCATGTGGGTGCTACTATTGGCATGGGTATAGGTCTGGTGGTTGGTAGTGGCTGCAAAAGAAATGTGAACAACAAATTATTTAATCACTGCATGATAAATCATTTGAGCATCCCAGACAACTATGACAGGCCTGATACTTCACAGAGGCAAAGGAGGCTTGGCCCCTGGTCATTGCCTTGGTGCCCCTCAAAACATTCCAGAACAAATTTATAATTTCCTGATAGAGATGCCCTTTACCAAGAAAGAAAACACCTTGTTGCCCTTCCCTTTTCAAAAACAAAGCACCAGGCCTGCCATGATAACGCAATTCATCCCATAGATTGTAAAACAAAAACAGGACCTAATGACAAAACAAAAACACTTAACAATGTTAAGAGTTTTCCTTACCTATACCCATCTGAGAATGTGGAGCAAGGAAGGGTCCTGCAGGCATGGACATAGCTGGTCTCTGCAACACGGTGTTCTGATACTGGTCCATATTGGTGTAGTTGGATATCGGGACCCCTTGATCTCCAAGCACCACCTCTGACGACACCTGCATATGTGGAGAATGACCCAAGTTGCCGTAGGAATGACCTCTGTTGTGCTGTTGCATCATGGGATGGCCATGAGGTACATGGACATTGGTCGGCAGGACACATTGTGATTGTTTATGAGTCATAAACTGGTTGATGGTGACGAAGCGACGTTTGCATTTACCACAAAGGAACACATCATCCTCTCCACATACTATTTGACAAAAAAATAAACGGTTTAACCTTTAATTAACTTTTGTTTGTAATTTGTTTTTCAGCAATGGATAAATTGACTTCATCGATAATGGATTATTTTGGATTGTAAATTGTAGCTATTTCGAAGTTCTTGTTTAGTGACCATGTTTATAGGTAAAATAAATCTTTCAAAGTTTTTCCTCTTTCTGAAATTGAAAACAAAATATTTCAATCAAAATAATGTTGTGTACTGATTTTAAATAAATGCCTTTTCAAGAATTGGATTAAAAAATTGATCAAGTAAACCAACTGACTAAGACACCAACTCGGAAAATCACTATACTCTTCCCTGATTCTTAATGTGGTTACACACCCTTGTTCCGACACTCCTATGTTCCAACACTCCTATGTTCTGACACCCCTAATGTATTTTACTAAATCTAACCCTATAACCCAGCCCAGATCACAAGGGGTTGTCGGAACATAAGATTGTCCAAACATAGAGCAGTCAACTTTAATGTTGCCTGATATTTCTCACCTGTGACCGTTGTCTGCACAACGTGTTGTGGCTGTCCCTCCATCAGACAGGTTGCCTGCTGGTTGGTGTCCATTACTGCATGGGATATATAAAGGTCAAAGGTTAAGCTTTCTGAATCCATCAAATATTATTAATGACTCCAAATAGTCTCTGCTGTCTCCTGGATGATTTCTTCCCTCTTTAGAAATTTCTTCAAACTAATTTATAATTGTGAATATTTATAATATCTGAGCGAGTACTTCAAGCGATGGATACTTGAAAAAACATTTTTAAAAGTACGAGGCCTGCACTACATCTTATTTATTACGAATAACTTTGAAGGGACTATCTTGTTAAACCATGGAGGTACTCAACATCCAGTCTCAACATCCAGTATTGACTTTTAATCTATGACCTGTAACTGTGACCTTTAGCTATATAAACAATAAACCTTCCTAGTCGCCGAAACATGACCCTGATGGGCTCAATTTCACAATGAGCAAAGATTGATCTAAACTGCAAACCAATCTTAAATTGCGAAGCAAAGTGTGACGACACAATAAAAATCACTATGGTAACACCATAGAGCTATATATATTGACTAGAGCGCTAACACCCCGTTATACACGCTCTAAGGTTTTGAAGCCGTGTGGGCGCATCCATGTTTATGTACAAACCAATACAAAAGCTTGAAATTTTGTACGGCAATTGTACGGCTATTTGCATGATAGTGCGTTTGTTCTTTTCTATGCGTCATCGAACCAAATATGCAGCAAATGTGAACGCACAATCTGCTAATGAGCGTACAAACTGCGAGCGTAACTAAAATTAAAATACGATGTATGGAAAGACAAAATGATGATGGTACCATCAAGTCGAACTTACGGTTTTCGTTTTCAATTTAATTAGCCTGTGTGTAATGATTACCTAAATTAATCTGGGCCCAATTTCATAAAGCTGTCTACTGGTAACCAAGTTGTTGTACTTATAGAAAAGAATATGCGTATGAATTTACGTATTTGATTATTATTTTTTTGGCGAGCTCACCGAAATTGTATTAGCACAAACATGGCAGTGCTAGCGAAGTGGCGCGTCCATAACGCAGACGTACGCGATGGGCAGTCGCGTAGCCGTACGTAAGCGCGCACGGCGAATGCAAAATTTTCGCGGCCGTGTGTGTTCTCTTACAATTAAAATCGTTCCGTAGTCATGCAACACATCAAACATGTCTGCGCCCAGGGTGGCTTCTAAACGCAGAGCAAGTTAGCGCTCTAGTCAATATATATAGCTCTATGGGTAACACCTACTACACATCTTAAGATGAATCTTAGCGCTTTGTGAAATCAAGCCCTGAGAAAAATCAATCTGTTCTTTAAGGGAATTACTGTCATTGTGATCACAGCCAGTCTATGGCCAGACATTAAATTCTGAGCTCTCACCCAGTTACTGCACACACGCGTGCGAGATAATGACGGCGCCCCTTTTGTTTTTGATGTGACGATCATCGCGCGTTCTGCGTGTAGTAACTGGGTGAGAGTTTATATTTCCATGTCCAGCCACAAGCAGACTACGATCACGATGACAGTGCAGTGGCCTTATGGTCTCTTTAATGCAACAAACACCTTTTTCCTTCAATACTTTTTTAGTTTTCTCTCCCAGGAGTTTCCAGAAAGTTATAAAACAAAAGATCTTTTTACACTAAATGGTTTATCTTTTTAAGATTTAAAAACAACCATCAAACATTTATGAATTTCCATAATTAAGAAAACTAATTTCCCCTCAAAGTGATGTTTTCATATGATTTGCCTTAATTTCTTATTTTATAAACAGCCTTAAATATAAAAACTAACTTATTATACTCACTGTACAGTTTGCATCTCCCTGTTTCCTAGATATTCTACTGTTTACTATATTTTTGAAGATTTTCTGGTTTTGAAAGCAATTAACATTGAATGAACTTTGAAGGTTGAAATTTCAAGCAGACCATCAAAACAAAAATGGTCAAAGTGAGAGCTTTCACTTTCAGATTTGTCTGTACTTTAACCAATAATCTATCTTAAACTTCTTCTTTAAAATGTATTTATTCTTTATTGTTTGTTATTCATTTTGTGTTTATTTCAAATTGCCCCCAACGTCCCAAACCTAATCGATTGGTTGATGGTTGAATCGAACAGCCGTTAACTTTACATTACTTCACAACTACAACATTCCGTTACAAACTCAACGACCCGTGCAAAACAATACTGCATGCAGTACACGTTGGTAGCATTTGCCATAGGTTACAACACACATTCACGGCTGTTTATTTTCCCTATCTCAACACGCATTTCTACAGTGTGTGCAAGGCGACTGTTTTAGGAATTCAAGACTGTTGACCCTTGAGTTGCAACAAAAAACACTTATTTAAGGTCATGATCAATTTACCAATTCATGAATTTACCATTAAAGAGATCCCTGATGTTTTAGATAACTGACCAATGTTTTTATTTGTCATTTTGTGCTATGTAAAGAGTGAAATACTACGGTTTTATATCTTACCCGACAAACTGTTGAAAATGGCCTCCGCCATTTTTGCACCGTACGACGCCATTTGATAAAAATTGTAACACTACGCAAAAATCGGGCAGAATTTGAACCCCAAATTGACGTGGAAATCATACATTTTTAATGTAAAAATACAAACAATTCAAAGTCTCCTCTTAATAGGTAAATTCTGATCAAATATTATTCAAAACCAAAGCTTGAAATTCCCAATACAGGATTTTTGGCCCGGATGATATGTGGGAAAACAAATAAATGATGTCCCTAAACTAATAAGCATAAAATAGCTACGATACGAACGACCGAGCATTTCGCTGGCACTAGACGACTGTTGCTGTAATGATATTCGCGTACACGGGGACCAGCACTCGACGAGAGAGCGCGGAGGGATAAGAATCAATTATTGTCACTGTTGAGTGCATCACCTATGCAGTAACCATCCGCAGTCTAGCAAGAAAGGAAATAGGTCACAATTGATTTTTAAATAAAATCAACCAAATTGGCTCAAAATCGTGTCCACTTACGTAATAGATGATTTAAAACAGAAACAAGCCAATTCAAGTTTTTGAATAAATCCAATTCAAAAATTAAGTTATTAAATTTAAAATTTGTGAGGGTTTATTTTTATAAATGAGGATTTTCAAAGTGAAACACTGTCAATTGAATTTTTCAATTTATGACATGAAAAGTTGACATCTTGGAAAAAATGAGAGGCAATATATGGATTTATTCCATAGTTTCCTACTTCCAATCTTAAACAAGAAAGGGATGGCCATGTTATAGTTATTGCTAAATAAAGCTCTCAGTGATGTTGCAAGACCAAATCAGTCACACAATTTCAATCTTAAATGGCAAGGCCGTTTTCTTAGAGAACTTTTTAAAGAAAATTGCAAACACTTCAAAAATACAAATTTGATTTACCAAAGGTATAGTATGTTTATTTTGCCACAGTAATTAAACATTACAAAGTAATATTTGAAATTTGTTCAAAAGTAATTTTTAACTAATGTCTTAATTATTGTATTCTGAATTATGCATTTTGAAAATCTGGGTCTAATTTCATGGGGATGATCTAGAAGCATGTTTGATTTGTAGTAAAGAAAACTGCTTAACTTCTAAAAAAGCAAACATTAACAGAAAACAATTGAAATTGAGTCTTCCACATCAGCCCCCAAGGTTCCCTATATGCCAGTAGGATTATAGCACTTTTAAACCGAGCTACATAAATAGAATCCAACTTTCCCTGCAAGATATTAACAATACTTTCAAGGACTTGCAATGAGTACATCTACAGACTGTCCTTCTTTTGGCTTATACTAATAAGAGATCTGCAAGGTCTTTTGTGAAATAAAAACCTTTTTATTATGGTACATCTATCAATTCTCTTTAACCCTCTGAAAGAAACTGAATTCAAAACAAATGAGGCTGGAAGGTATGATAGTCTGACCCCTTCTTGTTACGATGAAAGTCTGTATTTATTATTGTCGTACATGGGATCGTGACAAAGAAAAAGACAGCTTGATGTCATAGTTGAGCCGTCTAGTGCACCCAACTTAAGTACTGGTTGTAAAATTATCAATGTGGAGTCCCGGTCATTTCACTTGTGTCCTTGAGCAAGACATTCAACTTATAATTGATTCTCTTCATCCAGGGGTAAATGTCTTGTGAAAAAGAGTAGACACGGTTCTTGAAGCTAATTTAGTTTGGCTGCACACGTGGCAACACAGCCTGCAACCTCCTTCAGGAGCTGATATAGTTTAAGGAATTAAACGAGTAGCCCAGTGACCGATGTTCATGCACAACGAGTGTCAAAAATGGTGCATAATGGTGCCACATAAACGTCCAGTGTTATTACTTGCTATGGTCAGCTTTCCCAATTCCCAATTAACTTTGTTGGTAAAGAGATCAAGAGGTAAAACAGTGGTCTAAGGTTCAACATCAACCTAAGATGACTTGTTATTCAATTGGTATTCATTTCAATAAGGCTCAAAGGAAAACAGTAAAATGAAAAACCAACGAAAAACAAAAGAATGGTTCAAGACAACTGTTTAAAAATACATGAAGGAACTCGTTTCATTTTCTTCTCTTGTTGAATTTATTCTTCGGCTTATTTTGTTTTCCACTTTTAGATGACATCTTCTGGGCTTGTTGCTGCTCTTTCCTTGCTTCATGAGTTCTATAAACAACGAAGAAACATAAACAAAATGAATATCATTCAAAGGAACATGGCAACACAGGTGTTAAAATCTACAGTCTAGTCAGGTTGGTTTTTACTACTCACTTGCTGCGGAACTGTTTGACGGATCTTTTATTTGTGCTTGTCAACTCTCTCTCAAATGATGACTTCTGACGTCCATTCTGCTTCTTCCCTTGTTTACTGAAAGCTTTTGTGTCTCCTGAAAAGTGATCAAGTTCACAAGACAGTTAAGTGTAAATTACTACATTCAAATTTTGACAAGTACAACATGCAGATTGATCATTATCACTATGCTTCCCTACAGCAATTACTTTTTCAAAAATAGATCCAACAAATAATGCTGAACAACAAGAGGGAAAAGGAAGCAACAGCATCAGACCTAAACAAAAATGCATGTTTGGCATAATTCAATTGACCCCAAAATGCGACCAAACCTATATTCTACAATCAATTTTACAAGCAAAGGAAAATGGAAATAAACTGAAAAAGGGTTTAGAATCTATTCCTGACCTTAACCTTTGAATAGACATATCACAAATGTATAATCATAATGGCTACAAAACATGTTTTCTTTTAAAATTTATTTAGAAAACGTTTTTAACCCACTGTTTCAGAGCAGGTGTCCGATACGAAAAAAGCGTTTAAAATCATGTTAAACAAATCTGAACCACCTGCCTTAATTTGTTGTTGACCTGTTACGCAAAATATACTGTTGTTTAGACCTAAGAAAGGTTTCAATCTAAATACATGTTTCTACCTGGAAGGTAGTGGTAGCACTTAAAGACTAACTAGTTACATAAAAACTGCATGAGCTTTTGTAGCAATAACTACTTCATTTACTTGCATCTGATGAAGTAGTTGTTCCTCTGAAAGCTCATGCAGTTTTTTATGTAATTAGTTAGTCTTTAAGTGCTACCACTACCTTCCTTGTTTTATCTATCAGACTAACACAGCAAATTTTTAGTATTTTATAGTATGTTTCTACCTGTGACTTTCTCTCGTGTGTAGATCCCTTTCATCATGTCAGTTTTCCTGGACCTCTTGGCTTCCCTCGCTGCAAACAACTGAGATTTCTCAACCTCACGCTGCATACGACGATTATTCTGTGTGAGACAAGAAATAGTCATCAAAGCAAATTGGTTATGAAAATGTTATCATAGTTATCTAGTCAATTTAGAACACAATGATGAGATTTGTAACCTTGTTGTCTTGAAACTGAAATGTTTACTTACTGGATCTTCAACTTCCTCCTGTTTCTTTGACTTTTTCCTGGATTTCTTAATACTCTCTGGATTTAGTGTCAAGTTCTCTGAAAAGATAACATCCATAAGATAACCTCTTTAAAAGTGAGCTTCAACCACTTGGCACTTATCGGTGGGTATAATTGTTTTTCTGTAGTTAGGTATATAATAAGGACTGATATACAAGGATATGTTTGGATAGTGGCTATGAATGAGCACTACGGATATCATTAGAGCATTTTTTCTCTGTTTGGAAGCTGTCAACGTATTTAGGAATAAAGTCTTGACACCCAATGACACTTGTGCCCTTGAGCAAGGCACATAACAATAATTACTTCGTAAAAAGTTGGGAAGGTTGAATGCATTCTGCTCTACCAGCCAGACTCCTAGTAAATGATACCCATGCCTACATCCTTACGAACTGTTTGAGCCCAGTTTCATCCCAAGGAGTAGTTGGCAACATGCCCCTCGTGAGAGTTGACTTGGGCCGACAGCCCAAATCAGTTAAGAGTAGCCCTCACCTTGAAGTGGCCATCCGGCCTTAAGATGTTAGGTATTATCTCATTAAAAAAATTAATTAATTTCTTTTAAAACACCCATCCATCCCTTTCCAACTATATGTTTACTTTTAAATTCAATCCAATGAAATCAAATCGAGGCTGAATGGGGAGATAGACTGGCCCCTTTTCTTTAAAATTCTTCTCTGCATTCATAACTGCTATTGCATACAGGGGATGAGACAAACATGGTGGCAGTTAGATAAAGGCACACTGCAGGGTTCCTCATTACTATGATTTACCTCGTTCAATGTTGCGTTCCTTGTGCGTCTGGAACCATGTTCGTTTTGGTCGACTAAAGATCTCCCTCTGATGCTCTAGCATTGCGTTTGCTTTGTGCATCTGAAGCTCAGTTATTCGCATCTCCTTCTCCTCCTCCTCAAGACGCATCACTTCCTCGATGTCTTCCTCCATGCTGATAATCTTGTCTCGATACTTTTGTATCACATCTTTAAAGATAAAACACAGTCAAAGTGAAGATTGTTAAAACTAACTAACAATAGTATTATCCCCCAACAAGATATGGTTTGGGTAAGTTTTGCAAAACTGTAGTTACTGGCAGGTGCTTCCTTCAAGCCTTGACAATAAATGCTGTACCACATCTTGATTCAAAGATACTAAACCTTTGAGCCAGGAAGAGGTACAGTATTTGTAAGTCTGCTTCTGTTGCATTTACTCTCTTTGAATCAAGAAAAATACAGAGTTGGTATGATAGCAAATATTAGTCTTTGAATAAAAATGAGATACAGAGTTATAAACGATGTCAAAACAATTTTGCTTCTGACATTCTTCATCTCTTTTGAGAAGGTCTATTTAACCTAAATGAGTATGGTTACAACAAACATCTTACCCTGGGGAACTATACGACTTTTAACAGGGTTATTAGCTTTCTTCACAATGTCCTTCAGTAGTTTTCTCTCACGTTCTCCAACAAGACTCACAGCTCTGTAGAATAAGGTGTAAACAATGGAATAAATAGAAAAAATGAAAACTCATAAATCAGTCCAATAAACTTTCCATTAAAAATAAAATTAGGTAGGTTTCCATCTCTTTGTAAAATAAAATCAAGAGCAGATGAAAATAAATAAGCACACACTTTGTCAAACTTGTAGGACAGGTAATTGTGTAAACGATGTAAAGTCTTGATGGATTGAATTTGCACCCATTTCTTTCACTGCTAAACTTGGCAACCAGGGAGTTTTCTCTATTCTTTTTCAGTTATTGCGTATGTGAGCATGTCTACCTATTAAACTGAGGACAAAAAGGGATCTGGGTGTTGTGACCGAGCAAGGCCCTCCTCACTTTGATTTTGTTTACAAAACCATTGGGACGTTGCTAAAAAAAGGTCAAAATAGTGAAAGAACAACAAGAAGTTCTTGATTTAACAGGTGGATAAACACGTGTGTGCTTGTGGATTAGTTGATGATCTCAGACTTACCGCCCACTTTTGCCTGCTCTAGCAGTTCTTCCCACTCTGTGTACGTAGTGTTTTAGAGTATTAGGCAGAGTGAAGTTGATAATCTACAGGACACAAAACAAAACCAACAGAAAAATGATTCATTCCATCAAGTTCCCAATGTCAAACAGAATGTATGTAGGAAAAATATATTAAAAGATGCCATTTTAATTACCCCTCTAAAATGAAATTCAGTACCAACTACATTTACTAGACGTACAGTGTTTGTAAACAACAAACACACAGGTGTTCGTGAGTGATGTCAGATTGTGTTTGAATGAAATGGGGACACATTTAACATAGCAATTAAATGTCAGGCAACAAGCGTCTTGACATAAGGCTAGCTTCCACTCCGTTGCACTGGAATCAGTCGCGAGTAGTATGCCACATGCCATGTAAGGTATTGGATCGAGATTTTGATATTTTAATGGCCAATTTCACTTAGAAATATATCTCAGGTCGTATGGGGGTCACCCTTTGAATGTGATTTGTACAATTCGGCCGGAGCTTTTTTATGGTGCAAGTACCTTACATGTAGCATTTATGGTTCTCCGATTATGATTGTTTTTAATATTAAACGTTGATTAATTGTTATGACGTCATCGATGACGTCATCGCACCAAAACAATTTGGGTGTCATATACATACTACAATCTATATACATAGTAAGTTTCAAGACAATACCCTTCTTGGTTTATGAGAAATGAACGTTTGAAATCTGAATTTTGAACTTCCGGTTTCAACCGGAAGCAAAGGTCATATGGTGTCACATTGTGTATGTGATTTGCATAATCTGGCAAGAGATTTTTTATTGTGCAAGTATCTTACATGTAGCATTTGTGATTCTCCAATTATGATTTTTCTAAATATTAAACAGTGATTTATTGTTATGAGTCATCGATGACATCATCAAACCGAATTTCACACATATATATTTAAACACAAAGGTCTAAGTATTTGTGAAGTTTTAAGTCTAAAACGTTTATGGTTCATGAGATATGACGAGTTTTCTTTATGTAGCAAAATTCAACTTCCGGTTTTGAGCGGAAGTAAAGGTCACATGGGGTCGTACCTAATGAAAGATTTGTAGAACTGTTCAAGGGCCTTCAGATGATACAATGATTAAAGGTGTACCATATTTGGTTCATAGGATACAACGTTTCCGCCAAAAAAACCTTAAACGTCCGTTTTCGACGGAAGTAAAGGTCACATGGGGTCACATTCTGTGTAAGAGTTGTAAACAAAATGTTGAACTTTCATATGAAGCAAAGATCTTGTATTTATCATTTATGGTTCTCTAGGTATGACGATTTACAGTTTTTCTCATTATTTTTTATTTTGGATGTTATGACGTGTCGATGACGTCATCGCCCCGAAAAAGTTGCGGTTTTGTCTATACACTAAGGTCTAAGTGCAATAAGTTTCAAGTCTCTAGGAGTTATACTTTTTGCGAAAATTGCGAGAGAAGGATCTCAGATAAAGTGGAAAAAAAAAACACAGAACAGTAACAATAGGTTTTCGGGCGGAATGCCGAACACCTAAAAAGACACAACATATTAATCCTAACTGATCTTACCGTTTTAACTCCTTCAATATCAAGACCTCTGGCAGCAAGATCTGTAGCCACCAGAACATCAACGTTCTCTTCCTTGAATCGTCGAAGAGCTTCCAAACGCTAAAAGAGAATAATAGCATTGGTCAGAATCAGATACACTGCAGAACAAATAATACTCTGGTGTATGACACCAAACATAGGTGAAGTAGGTTCAAGTACAAAAAACATTAATATACAGTTCTATTTGGAGTCCTCTGTTTCCTTTATTTTGTATAAATTTATTTTGACCATCAGTTGCTTCCTTTATTTGTTTCATTTCTGTTTGAAATAAAAATTTCATAGCTCAATTTTTATTGATATCTTTATTCCAAGACCAATGTTGTAGATGAAAGTGAAGAGAAATGTTCTTTACCTGGGCCTGAGAGAGATTGCCATGAAGTTCCCCTACATTGAGTCCAAACAGACCCAGGATGATATGAAGACGATGGGCTTGAATCTTGGTCTGTACAAACATGATGCAGTGATCATGGAATGTCCTGCAACACAATGCTGCAAAGAAAAATAAAACTATAAAAAATCTCTCCAATAGCAAGCATCATTGACTTTCTCTTTTGTTTTTGTCATTGTGTGGTAGTCATCAAGTAAAATGGTTTAAACTAATACTCAGTGTTTTCTGAAAAGGGAACCATTTTTAAGTAAGATTTAAAACTTTGCATGGAGATAGAATCTAGGGTTAACGTTAACAAACAAAGCAGAATTATTTTATTTTTCATTATATCACTTCTTCAAAAACGACTAAAATAAATGCACAATTCGATAAATGACAATGTGCTTGCACCGGCTTTACAAGGTTAGGCCAAATCCGAGTATCCGAGTTGGCGACTATGGCTACAGCTACGGCTGTTGCTAAGGAAGTCCGCATGATAACGCAGGACCTAGCTGTAGCCGTAGCCGCCAGTTCAGTCACAGCCGTATATGAAACAGGTTTGATTTAGTTTGACTCTTCAGCTGCCTGGTCTTACCAGCAGCAATAGCTTCTCTATCGCTATCTCTGTTTGGTCTGATTCGGATGAACTCTTGGCGGAGGTTGTAGGCTACGTCGGTATTCTCGTTAACAAAGAGCTTCACTGGGTTATCAAGGGATACAGCTGCAAGATCTTTAACCTTAAAGGATGAATAAACAAGTTTCAAATGATTAGAATATATATTTATGACATAAGCCAAATTGACATAGCAATACATCAAGTCAACATTTAGTGTTCTAGAAAACTCTTAACACACAGAAGGGATTCTTTCTTGCTGGAATAAGATGTCATTTCAAATGAGCTGCAACAGACGTATCACAGAACTAGCCAGAGAAAAATTAGTAAAACTCATGCTTTTATTATTAAGAAAACCCAATATTGTTTCACAATACTGGTTTCCAAAAATTTGGTCGACAGTTGATGAAGGACACATAGAGAACAAGAGGAGCAGTTCAGATAGCAACAGAAGGATGAGTGTCACTTTTATGCATTATTCAGCCGTTATGTTCATAACAGAACAAATGACTACTTATACTTATAAACACAAAAGGTGCCACATTGGTTAATTTACAGCAAAAAAGAAGAGGATGGTTGAACCTTGACAATGGCTTTATTGTCACAATGAATGAATTACCTCATCTGTCATGGTAGCTGAGAATAACATAGTCTGGCGGCTGCGGGAACATAACCTGATAATCTCCTTCATCTGCTCAGCAAAATACTCATCCAACATCCTGAACAAAAAATCACATTCATAATTATTATCAAACAGAACCTCTTTTCTTGAACAGGTTTGTTGTGCTTAATTTTAAACCAATAAATTGCTAAGAGGCTGTTCAGGCTGTCCATAGACAAGCGTCAACATTTCACGGTCATACAAAAAGTTTGACGGAGGAGGGAGTAAAAGACTATGTACATCTGTAAAATTTGTTGATATATCCAAGGACCCCAATGGAAATAAGTCTAAGTTATTGGCTTTTGGGGCTATCCTTGGATAATTTTGTGCAGTATTTCTTTCTTGTGTTCGTTTTTTGATTAATCCTTTTTCATTGCTTTTTACTCAATCGATTCAATCAATCAATCTACAGTAAAATCAACAGACAAAACACATTAATTGGGGAAAAATTACTGAACAATCTAGCTGGCACTCGAGTCGATTAGAGAGACTGTGAACATTATTTGAATGCACATTGATAGTGACACATTAAGTACTACTTTGGGGAAGGGAGGGCACTACTTTCTATCCCACCTTAACAATGTTGAATAGATTCCTAAGCACATTTTTTCACCGAGCAATTTATAATACCTGTCAGCTTCATCAAGGATGAGGATCTCTACATCCTTCAAGTCAAAGGTTGGAGCATTATGTAAATGATCAATCAGACGACCTGGTGTTGCTATGACGATATCCGGGCCTTTCCTCAGTGCAGATTCCTGGAGTTTGACATCCAAACCACCTATGTAGACGACACAAAGGGCAAAATTGTTTAACAATGTTGATATCTGTAAAGTAACTTCCAACTACACAGATTTAAATTTTACAAAAAAAATAAAAGGCTTTGAACACATTTTAAGGAGTTACACGATAAAGAGCCAACAAATTTGCTGACAATTTCAACAAGCCCATCTCTTGAAGAACAAGGATGCTTCACCAAAGTTTAATATTTCATTTCTTTGGGGGCAAATTTACTTTATCGAAAATGTTTGACAGAATTAAGATTTGAACTTACCGACAGCGAGACAGCAATCTACATTGCTAAACTGTGCCAATTCTCTTGTAACAGTATGTACTTGTACACCAAGCTCCCTAGTTGGCACCAGAACCAGAACACGTGTAACTGTTAACTGTTTGGGTTTGTACAGCAGGCGTTCCAGAACAGGTAGCATAAAGGCTGCCGTTTTACCTGTTTTGGGTTAGAGAAACAAACAAAATGCACCTTATTGTTTAGTGAAAGAAGTCTGGAAACACCACATTCTGATTCATTTTAGATATCTTTCAGTGTTTCTTGTTTCACGCATTGGCAAATTGACTTACCAGTTCCAGTAGCAGAGCAAGCACATATGTCTTTTCCAAGTAAAGCCATGGGGATAGTTTTGCCTTGGATAGGAGTCGGCATCACAAAGTTCATTGCACTAATTGCCTGTAAAGTGAAAGTGAGTACAAAGCATTATCATTTAAGTTGGAATGGTATGTCTGATAATGGTGATAGCATCTGAACTTTATGCTGCAACTCGGCCATTCAAAATGGGGCAACTTGATGAGGGTCCACTTGTTAACAACCATCTACAAAATGTACTTCGAAACATCAGAGTTATTGGGTCAGAGTTACATCAAATTATTAGCCTCTGATCTAACAAATGATGCACTGCATACCTTGAGTAGTGGCCTGGACAGGTTCATCTCTTGGAAACTGCTGTAGCCAGTGAGCTCAGGGACATCAGCGAAGAACTTGGCCTTCTGCGTCTCAGAATCATCAGAATCAGAATCATCCCCCGCTGAAATTAAAAAGTCTCCGACAATTTATAAAAAAGTTGTTGTTCCTTTTTAAAGATTCCAAAAAGTAATTTGTGCATCATGCAGCTTCTGGTAACAAACGAAAACATTAATTTTTGCAAAGTCTTTAATACAGGAAGATATTGTATCAGTTAAAACTTGTAGAATATTGGACTGCACATGTTTGGTAATTCAGAATTATGTCATCTTTATATCAGTACCAACCTGCTTATAGCATGGATGGGGAAGGAATGAGCAAATGTGATAACATTAGAGTGGACAATCAACCATTACGTTACTGACTGAATGACTTCTTACCTTGTTTCTGTTTTCTTTTCAGTCTTTTTTCGCTGGTTGCTTTGACTTTGATCTGATCCCATTGCAATTCCTCCAACTCATTCTCATCATCAACATCACCAACATCACCAACATCAACACCACCAGCGATGTCATGGTTATCTTCTTTCTGCACTGTGTTGTCTGCTCCTTCCTTCTCATCTGTTACCTCCAACAGTTTCTCAGATTCTTTTTCCTTTTAGATGAATTGTCAAGAGTTTGAGTCAGTGATGAAGTGAAATAAAGTTTAAATTCTTTATTATCTACTGATTTTGATATAAGAAATAAAACTTTTCTTATACTCATATGATCAGGGTGCATTCAACATTTGACCAAGTAAGTAATTGCTTCATGTTCATGAAGTATTAAGTTACTGAATACCGTATAAGTCATGTTGAAATTCATTTATATTTTCTTACGAGTACAACACTACTGAATACTGTATAAGTCATGTTGAGATTCATTTATATTTTCTTTTGTACGAGTACAACACTACTAATTGATTACATGTAAACAAATAAGAGAAACAATCATCAAGTTAACGTTAATCAAGTTCACGTCTCACTTTTCTTCGGTCATTTCTGATCTTGGCAATCTTTTGCTCCAGTGACGTAGTAGTGCCAATCAAGGTGTGGCCTCGTGGCTTCAACGTCTTCATAATGTTGGGACTCCATATACTTTCTTCATTTAATGCTCGCTCTGAGAAGAAGAAATCCTGTGAAAAATCCTCTTGGCCCTTCCTCCGCCGCTTCACTTTAGATAACTTCTTGGGTTTAATGGCCTGTTGTTTTGATTTAAAATTAATAAAGGTTCAAAATTACATTCTCTATCCAGTAATCAATGAGTTTTAAAACAGATTCTAACCAAAACCAAAAGGGAGCGATCAGACTCAGAGTCAGAGTAATCAAGTTTATAATCTATGTTTACAAATTATTTTTTATTATAATATCATCTGTAAAGTTGTCAAAGTGTACCTTAGGCATACTGCGTCTGTCATGACTGTAGTGGAGCAATATCATTTTTATTACTTAACGAATAACGTTAGTTGTAGAAAAAAATACATCATATTTATAATTTTTAAATTCTTTTTTATACAAAAATCTATAATTGAAAAGTGAAACATTTTAAAATATTTATTAACAAGTAAGTTTTATTAATTTGTATTGTAATAATTAAAAGTTCAAGTTACATCTGATATATCGATTTGATTCCTCATGATCATATGTGTCGGAAATAGAACACTTTCCATCTCTGATGTGCACGTAGCCAAGCCACGTGATAAACTTTACACCACTCTTCAAGTGTTAAAAAATAAGTGTTTTCTTCTTCCAAAATAAACTATTACGAACTGGGAAAACAATACAATCACTTTATTTTAATATCATTGACATTACCTCCTCATCGCTACTTGAATCTTCTGAGGCAACGGATATTTCGTCTTCATCTCCGATCGTCCCGATGAAGTCACTGGGCAGCGCCATCTTTAAAATGATTCACTCAAAAAGTAACTATTGCGCATGTGCGCAGAGCTTAGTTTGGTATCCCTTTTATTGCATAGTTGTACACATGATTTCAAGTAATTGGTTACAGTCTAAATTTTATTATTACACTTTTCTTATGATGATGACATGACGGCTGTGTGAAAAATGTCTCAACCAAGTTCTATTTTTATTTTATCGCTTTTTGCGATTGTCTTTTGTGACGACCCTTTTTCTGTTAATACGGCTGAATTTACTGATACAACAAATGAAGTATTTACAGACGGTGTCCCGGCAGACGGGATTATTGCGGCGTACGGAGATATAGATTCCAATAAACTGACGGATGTTTTCGTTCTTCGAGAAGATGGTAAGCCACGCCCCTCCCCCTAAACTTTAGAGATAAACAAATCAGAATTTACTCAGATTAACAAAATCTTTAAGGAGAAATTGAAGGGCTTCATGATTATCACAACTAATTCGGGGTAAATCAGTACTGTACTGTGGATGTAACGTCTTTTCAACTTGGGGCAGATTTTTGTATTTAATCGAAACACTTGCCACTTGGGCCTTGGCATGCTTGGGGTCGGAGTTGTTGCTGTCTGGGCTGGGGACTTGGAAGTCCCTCGGCATTACATCCAGACTTATGAATCCTACCGAGTATTCAAATAGAAGTAGTAGAAGATTAGAAGTTTGAGGGTCCAAGTGATGGCAATTCCAGTTATCAGTATTTAACGTTAGCTATTTTATCGAGTTATCAAAAGCAATGCACTATAAATATAATCTTTAATTAAATTTTGCTGTATTTTAGTAACTGTCCTGAAGAAAATGGAAATATATAGTATCATACATTATTTGCAATATCATTCAGACATTGTTAATAAACATTCAAGCTCTTTCCAATTGTAATTCAATCAACACCCAGTTGAGTCAGTGCAAGTGCTAGTTCATTGTGATTGCGATGATTGTAATTGTATCACTGATTCAAAGAGATTTCTTCATGCAAGTGGATGTAGTGAATTGAAGGGAAAAAATATATAAGACCACAACAATTATATACATTTACGACAACTTTGTTTTGACAACATAATAAAATTAACAGTACCTATTCCAAGCAATCTTGAGAGGTTTAATTTTCAGAACTTTTTCACAGACATTTGTTTAATTGTTGACAACAAAACTTTATAACACGATATCAATTGACATTTCTTCCATTATTTTGGTATCTGACAGGTCATATTATGGATGTGTATTACCAGCAGACAGATGGCACTGATACAACTTTATCAAAGTCCATCCACAACTTGTCAATCAGAAGGTGAAATTGCTCATTCATATTAAGCCTAAATATTGATAGATTTTTTCAGCTGCAGGATCTCGACTTACTCAACATTTCTAACCAGGGTCCACTTTCATATTTTCCCGCTTAGCGCAGAATTATGTGCATATGACGCCCTGTAAAGCCAATAATTACATGAGCCGTAACTGCAGAATGTTGCTGCTAAGAAGAGCCTAATATATTGGGCCCTGCAGAGCTCGTGTTTTGAAGTTTTGATTTTGGATTATGTTATTTGAATCCCATTCTACAGACAATATACTGGACACTCGTATCCTTGGCCCTAATGCGTGTTTACCAAAACCACATTGTTGTCGAAGAGTAAAATCTACCCACTTTTAACAGGTCATAAAACTTGCTGATGGAGTGATACCATACATGTTGATACACGCCACTAAGTTGTTTCAAAAATCACCAACTTTGTGGAAAATATCAAATTATTCTAGAGAATGTTTTTGTTATTTGATGCCCTTGATTGTGGATTAACCGCCCACTAGAGTTTGTTTGAAAAGATCATTGTTTTATACGATAACCAAAATCCTCAGATCCCATACTGATCACATCAAAAACTAGCCGCTCTTTTGATGACAATTCCCTATCTGTTGCAAGGCTATTCCCACACAATTGGGGAAGCACCATTTCTCATCATCTTCAAGAAATAGCTATAAACTCATCTTTTTGCACAACCGAATGTTTTGTTTTGTTCTGTTCACATGTTGCCTTTGTACTTTATATTTGTTTTGTTAAAGCGCATAGATTTGTGAATAACACTTTATACACATATTATTTATGTACTTATTAATGTAAGGTCACCAACTTTGTGGAAAGTATTGAATTATTCTTGAGAATATCTTTGTTATTTGATGCCTTGACAGTTTTTATAAAACACTCTCCATACTCATTTTGTTTTCAGGATGAATGACACCATAACTAGTGTCGTTCCTGGTGATTTTGATGGCGATTCACAGATGGATGTTTTGCTTACGACGAAACCAAATGGGAAAGTATTTGATACAGATGCTCTTACATCAATATTTATTTACTGGGGACAGACCAGAAAACTACAAACTAGGTAAGAATGTGTCAAATTTTTTCAATACTAGCATTTTCTTTTTAAATGCAGAAATTTTGTTTGTAACTGTTGATTTTTTTCCAAGTAAGAGCTTTCTTGTCTCATGTGTGCTTTTCTTCATAGACCTGAAATTTGAAATTTGTTTTTGAGCAAAGCTACTTCCATTATAACAAATCGTGCTCAATAAAGCATCATAATTCCATTAAATGTATATAAACTACATTGAGCTGTGTTTTCCTCCAGGCATGCACAGTTTTCTTTTTAGATGGTCATTTGCCAAACATCATGGTTTTTAAAATGGTTTGATGGCATTGGGCATGAGAAGTAAACGTTTAAAGTATATTCTAAAGAGGTGTTGTGGAGAGTCTGGAACACAAAGCTGAGGAAAGATTCCCTGGACCCAATTTGATAAAAAACAGGAAAGTTATCAAATGATTATCAAAATCATCTTATGAGTTGTTAAAACACAGTTTTTAAAATATTTGTTGTGTACAAATTTTCGGCTTTTCTTTCAACAGATCCAGTTACAACAGTATCCACAAACTTCAAGGATCAACCATTGATGATGGAGTGAGTCTTTTTGTTGTTTTTGTGATCATTATTAATATTATGACAACAACATTTGAATGAGTAAACAATAGTTTACAACATGTTTTACATCTTTGAACATTTATTTTGTTTACCAAATCTAGAGATCATTTTGAGATATGGAATTCCAACTGGTCTTAGAAACTTCTGTGTGCATTTGTTATCAACCATTATGGATAACAGCTTTTTCCTGTTATAAACAACATCCATATTGCATTTAAATATGAAGCATTAAAAGCATCAACTTTCTCTAACCATCATTTTGTTTTCCTCTATTTCTAGTTTTAATGCTGATATGATTCCTGATTTGTTTGGTGTTGATGTGAATGGAACGAGACAGTTTTGGCAATGCAAGTAAGTTGCTGTTAAACCATTGGTCATTTGGGTCTCAAAGCGCTCAGTATTTTTCCTGCAAGGTATAATGTGGAGCTACGTTTTGAAGTATTAGACCTGTTCCTTTACATAGCACCAAGTAATGGTTTACAAGGTGCTGTGGCGCAATATGCTGCCAATCAAACCATGAACACCGGGGCGAACCCCCTCTCTTAGCGATAAGTGTAACTGGGTTCTTTTACGTGCATTACACAACACACGGGACCTACGGCTGTACGTCCCATCCGAAGGACGAAGCAATAATGGTTAAGTGTCTTGCTTAAGGACACAAGTGTCACGACCGGGACTCGAACCCACACTCTGCCGATCAAAAACATCAGAGCTTGAGTCCGGTGTTCTTATCCGCTCGGCCACGACACGCCACGGCTAGAGTCCCGTAGTTTTTGCACCTGGCAAGTAACCTCACAACCAAACAAGTCTCGTACATTTCTTTGTATCTATTCAGTCTTAAAGGTAGGATTATTGTTTGTTTTTGTCAATGTGATGCTTATTTATAGACAAAATTATAAAAACAAGGTACACAAAAATCACCTGTGAAAGTTTCTGCTGAATACACTGTCTACTTGCAAAGAAAACAGCAAAAAACTGTCATTACATTTTCACACAAATGCCATCCATGTTTGGGTACCAATCGCATCTCTGGCTGCAGCATGTGCTAACGGACACCAACCCTCAGAAATCTGAGAAACTATTCAAGCATGAATCGTTTCTCAGATTCATATGTTTTTTTTAAATTCTAATCAACCGGGGCATTTCAGACAAAATAATTTCCCAGGATGCTTACTACCATTTCCATCTTTATAACAAGTAAGCTTTCAGATAGAAAATAAATATCTTTTCAGGGTCATTACCAAGAGATGACCCTACCTTTAAAGGAACATTACAGAATTGGTAATTGTAAAATATACTTTTGATCACAGATTTACATAAAACTTACACGGTCTAATGATGATGATAGTAGAAAACATCCCTTGAAATATTTCTGTCTGAAATGCCATATTTGATGAGAAATGAATAAACTAATTTTCCGATTGGAGTTTATCGCTCAGTGAGCATTTTATTCATTTGTTGAACCTATATGATTTCATGCAAATGTGTAATCGGTTTTTCACTATTTTCTCGTGATCCAGATGGCCGATCAATCTCAAATTTCTACAGGTTTGTCAGTTTATGTATATGGTGGATTACATAAAGTGCTTACACTGCCAGCAACTGTTTTGTTAGCAAAAACCAATTCTGTAATGTTCCTTTAAGTAAAGTTCATACAAAACAATGAACTTGAAACTTGGTGAATTCACGGCATACATATACCCTGGCAATCACACCACGGATACAATAGTCTTTTGAAGATCAAAATGGTAGAAATAAGACCCAACAACAAACCTCAACATTTTCTTGCAACTCGGACAATTCAATAAATCTACATAAACCCAAGTAGTAATATAAGTTAGTATAATTTATATCCTTTGGAACTCTAACAATTTGTTTGCAGGAAAGATGTTACCTTCACAGCATTTTTATTTCAAATTTTGCAGTGACACCAAGAAACGCACTTTTGAAAGCACAGAGATCAAGGGAGAGCACTACCCACTACGTATTCCCAACTCCAATTCTTTTCTGGATCTGACAGACAACTATGCACCTGACCTCCTTGTGACCTCCGTGTCAAACGGCAAAGAACAATTTGAACAATGGGAGCTGTCTGAACAGAGGCATTCATGGAAACTAACTGACAAGTATCCCATACCATCAGGCAACTTCAAGCATATTGGACAATCAGCATTTGCTGACATGAGTAAGTTTGATTTTAATCGACAATAATAAGTCATGATTTTACAAAGTGGATAAGAAGTTCATATGAATCATTAGAGGCAGGATATACTTTTGGTAATTGTCAAAGACCAGTATCCTCACCTGGTGTACCCCAACATATGCATAAAATAACAAACCTGTGACAATTTAGGCTCAATTGGTCATCAAAGTTGCAAGAAAATAATCACAGAAAAACACCCTTGTTGCAAAGAGTTGTGTGCTTTCAAATGCCTAAAAAGCTTCATGCCTGAAGCCTTTCTCAGATTTTAGATATTTTAGTGAGAAATTACCTCTTTCTCAAAAACCACACTACTCCAAAGGGAGTCGTTTCTCACAATGTTTTATACTATCAGCAGCTCTCATGTGTTCCTTACCAAGTAAGTTTTTATTGTAAGTGTGTTTCTTGAGTAATCACCAAAAGTATCCACTGCCCCTTTAAAGTCATGTGTGACTGTATATCAACTAAACAGTGCCAGGCGTATTCAAACTTCAGGGAGCCATTGTAAAATATAAATTTGGGTCCCAATTTGCAAAATGTGTAAAGTCTGTAATGAGTACATACCTCACAGTTAACTACAGTATGGCAATAAGAATTGTCATATAACTTGTCAGGAACCTTATCGGTGTTAAAACTCCCTGACACTCTCAAAAATCTTTTAAATTTTCTAAGTATAAGGACAAATGACAATAACAAAAACTGGACAATAATGACAAGAACATTCCACAAATACCATAACCAAGAATGACATAAAGCTAAACAAATGAGACTTTAAGAATAGAGAACCCCAGGCTAAACAACTGTTGAATGTGCAATATTTATTTAGAAACTCTTATTTACATCTTAGGTTCTAAGGGTAGACTGGACCATCTGCTTCCAGTTTGCGAAGATGCAGAGTGTACAAGTAGCTCCATCTACATCAGAAGAGGCGGAGAAACAACTGTATGTATACATCCATATTCGTCTGGTTACCTGTGACACACAATCTCTAATCCAATGTAACAAATTAAATCTTTATGTGAGGGGCCTTTCTATTTTGACACCTGTGTCATTGTAATTCCAATTGAGAAAACCAGGATGGTGATAGAGAAAGCCCTCTGTGGTCCATAATATGTACACCATCCAGGCATGATGCTTCGTTCTTGAAAGGGAGCACCAAGGCGTTTTCTCCTTTTTAAAGGGCACCTTTATGAGGAAATATTAAAATTATATTGGAACATTTCAAGGGGCACCAAGGCAATGACCAGGGCAGGGGCATGGAGGCAGTTGTTTCTGTTGCCTCCGTGAAACATCAGGCCTACCATTAATCCATTTAATAAGTGGGTCACTCACCACATTTTATGAAGTGATTATTTTTGTTAAACTCTTATCCATAAATGTTGTGTTTTTATTTCAGTGGACCATGTTTTTTAATCTGAAAGAGCAGCTTCTGAACTGGGGATTTGTGCCACCACAGGTTCATATTGCCCAGTGGGCTAATGTACCCATTACTATCAGGATAGGAGACACTAATATGGACAGCTACCCAGACATCATGTGTGTCTTGCGTTCTGGGACTAACAGGTAGTTATGATTATCAGAGTGGAAAGAGGAGCTTTGCTTGTCATTTTCCCTAATCATTGGACATTCCTTAACTTTTCCAACTTCTTCTGGAGTATAGAACCTGAACAGGCTACACTTCATACTCAATGGTGAATCATATACTGTGGCTTCTTGGCCATACCAGTCCCAATTTCTACTCCATGACTCAAATACATGTACACACTGGACCACTGGCCCGAGTCCAGTAATTTTAGTACTGGGCCAGTAACTCCCCAAACTAAAAAAGTTGTGCAGTGTCGTATTTAACCAAGCAAATACCTTAAAGGTTGTTTAGTATGTAATTCAGTTTTTCGTTTCCAAATATCTTCCTTAAAGTAAAACAAATACAAACAACATTATGTTTTAGGTATTTTAAAACATTTGTGGTTCAGTGGAAGTTAATTATAATCATAATCATCAGGCATTTGTAGAGCGCCATCATTCTAGTTGCCTAGGTGCTTAGCAAAGTGAAGTATTTTCCTGCAAGGTAATATGGAGCTATGTTTTTGAAGTATGAGACCTATTCCTTTACATAGCACCATGTAATGGTTTACAAGGTGCTGTGGCGCAATATGCAGCCAATCAAACCAGGAACACCGGGGCGAACCCCTTCTCTTTTCGATAAGTGCGCTAGGTTCTTTTACGTGCATTACACAACACACGGGGCCTATGACTTTACATCCCATCGGAAGGATGCAGCAATATTGGTTAAGTGTCTTGCTTAAGGACATAAGTGTCACGACCGGGCTCGAACCCACACTCTGCTGAACAGAAACACCAGAGCTTGAGTTCGGTGCTCTTATCCGCTCGGCCACGACATGCCATCAGTTACAAGACCTAGCAGAACTTTTCTTAGAATTTTAGCCTTTTACTCCTAGGTGAAGAGAAGCAAATTGATCCATGATACAAAAATCAAAGTTGTCACAACTTTCTGCACTCAAGCCAACTACACTAGACTTTACCGAAATACTGAATTACCTAAGACTTGTGAGCAGAAAACCAAGAAAAATCACTTAACACCAGATCTTCCCGCATTCCTGTTTCCTTCCAAAGTACTGCTGTGCGTCATGTGCTTTTGCTGGAGAGTAAAGAAGGAAAGACACTGTCACCAGTGTGGGATAGCCCTGCACTCAATGCCATTACGACACCTGTTCTTGCAACCTTCATGGACTTAACACGATCGGTAAGGGCAGGTGTTTCTTTTCTTTTTCTGAATGAGAACTTACATCGTTGATGATGTTAGAAGATTGATGTTCTGGAAAAGTATGTTCTTTAACATCCTGTAGTTTTCAGTGCATGCACAAAGTATAGACCCCCTTGCAAAACGCGCATGGCTGCTGGTACGCTGAGCTGAGGTCACTTGAGCTATCGTCCAAGGAGCTGCCTCATTGAGGGCACTGTTTGAGAGTGTGATGTTATAAGGGGTCTATTGTTTTAAACTTGTATTGGTTAACTGCAGGAGACAGTAAGTTTCTCTGCATAATTTATTTTTGTATGTGAAATAGTTAATGTTTATCATAACAAGTTTTGATTTAAAAACAAATATTTGATTTAGTCTGCCTTAAATGAATAAATCAAGGTTGTGAGAGTTGTCACATTCGACTCAATTAAAACCAAGTTACTACATAGACGTAAACCAGTCCTTTCTTGTCTTTGTAGGGAGTGTTGGACATTTTGGTAGTGAACCAGACTAAACCAGACCAACAGCCTCAGATACGTGTTATTAAGAATAACTTTGTCGTTGACGCTTACTCCGTCAAAGCTCATGGTAAGTTGTTATGTATATATCTAGTCATCTTGTTGGGTAAAATAGGAGAGTAAATGTTAATCAAACCAAGGCTTCTGTGTGTTGTATAATACACGTAAAATAACCCAGTACACTTATTGTTAAGAGAAGAGATTTGCCTGGATGTTTCTGGCTAATTGGCTGTAGATTGTACCGCATCACTTTGTAAACCCTAATAAGGTGCTACATAAACGGACTTGATAATTCAAGCGTCTAGATCTTCCTACCTGTCTTAAAAATTATAAGCACTTTGATGAGACGCCAACTAGGTGTGATACAGCATGTTAGTTGTAAAATAACTTCTCCATGATCTTTGATTTCTTTCAGTTTTGAGTGGTATCTGTTTCAATGATTGTAAAGAACTAGAGACAAAGGTAAGCACCAAAGATAGCGACTGAAAAATCAATGTACAATAGATAGGTTATGTCTGATCTGAGATTTCATTAGAACTAAGGGGCCACAGATCTGAGGTTGAGTTTAGTACTGGGGTCTACAGATCTTAGATGTGATTAGAACTGGGGTCCCAAGATCTTAGATGTGATGAAAACTGGGTTCCACAGATATGTAATGGGATTAGAACTGGGTTCCACAGATCAGTGATGGGATGAGATATGGGGTCCACAGATCTTTGATGGGATTAGAACTGGGTTAATCCCATCTGTTAGAACTGGGTTCCACAGAACTAAGGTGGGATTAAAACTGGGGTCCACAGATCTTTAATGAGATTAGAACTGGCTTAATCCCATCTGTGATGAGATTAGAACTGGATTCCACAGATCTAAGTGGGATTAAAACTGGGATTATTAAACTGGGGGCCATTATGTAAGGTGGACATGACCTGAGTTACATAAGGTGAACAAAAACTACATTCATCTTTTAACTTTGCAAAAAATTGTCATAAAATTTACTGTGGAAAGTTTTGTCAACCTGGTCACATTTTTATAAGTCCAAATATGGAGTATATTTGAGAGATGAAGAAAGCTTCCAGATATTTTGTCATCATGTTCCACACTGTACACAAAATGACTAACATGTTTCTTTTTCAATTTTCTTATCAGCCATTTGGTGTTAATCAACCAGGTCCATTCATTTACTATCAAACAACCAGCTCTACTGGTATGCAGCAATGTGGTGCTTGTAAGTATCATGCAATGCATTGTACAAACACAATTAATAACACTGAATAAAGCACAATATTTAAGGACTTTACCACAAAGATTCCTTTTGTTTTAGCCAGCAATATGTGAAAAGAGTTCACATGTGTGTCACCATGTTGCTCAAAACATTTTTAATGTCACCAATATTAGTCTAACAACTCTGAAAACAATTTCTTGTAATAATGATTAACATGAACAATATTCTTTTTAATTGATATATAATTTTTCCCCTGCTATCAGCTGCACAGCTATCCCAGTCGGCATATTTCTCTCTGCAACTTCCTTACATCATCTTGGGTCTCGGACCAAATCCAAACTACGTTGACTCTTTAACAGTGAGCATTCCAGGAGCGACAAAGAGCAACGCAGTGGTGAGCTTTAGAGTAATTCACAAGTTGAAGTTTTACTGAATTGGTAAAAATGTTTAGTAAACATATATACGGTTTGTTTTATACATGCATGCCTGCCATAACAAAACTCAAATAACTAAGAAAGTAACTCAAGTTTCAAATCCTACTTAAAACTCAAATAAGAAATGATTGCACTTGTTTTAAAAAGCCACCGAGAAAGACTCAGCTAGGGTCGAAACGTCAGGCTATTTTTTGCATTTATACCGTAGGTCCTTTTGGTTGGTAAGCAGTTTGCAACAGGTAATTCTGTTCTCTGTTTTTAAAAAGGACAGCTCAATCAAGAAATATTGATCAAAAAAAATTTGATCTAGTTAGCAGGTCGTTTTTGTAAATTTTAATAATCTCTTTCGTTGATGGTGACCCTGTAATTGATTGGAAGGTTTGCAAAGTAATTGATTGGAAGGTTTGCAACAATGAGATTCAGGTTTTGCAGAGACACCATTTGTATATTCTCTTATGTTAGTATGTTTGGTTCTGAGGAGAACCGTATATTTAAACAGTATGACTGTTCTTCAATGAGCTGAGCATACTTTTAGAACCAGTCTAAGAACCACACATACTCACAAATATAGCCTGCCCGATATGGGGCAGAGGGTCCCCGCCCAATGTTCCCATACTATAACACACTTTTTTCCTCTTGTATAGAACTCCCCCCCCCCCAAAAAAAAAATCCTCAAAAGAATTCCTGAGATTTCAAGCACACAATGAAGACACAATAGGGGTGGGGGTACCCTCTGCCCCATATCGAGCACCAATTGCTCACAAAAGAGATTAAGTACATGGTGTTCCCAGAAACCTGCATCTCAAATTTGCTCTTTTGTGATCCTCATTTGGAGTCTGAAGATCTTTAGGAATGATGAATGCAGCCATGATAAATCCTGATAATCTTATGACAAATATTTGCAGTGCTATTTCTTTTGTGATTTACAATAAGCAATTTTTAACCACATATTGAATTTTCTTTGTATTTCTTATTAGAACACAAGAAAGCACACGTGGATGTCAATCATCCCAAACTCTGAGCTGATAGCAATTCCTTTTCCCTTAGATGAACCTGGGGAGTAAGTACACTTAGAGATTTCAAAAATTATATATCTGCTCATATTGAGTCTCCACTTGAAGGTGAAACTATTATTTTTGAGTTTCAAATTTGTTTAGGTGGATGAAATGTTGGTTCGTTTTGACAGAGATACAGAATAAAGTGAGCCATGTTGCCAATCCACAGCTAACCAGTAAAATCATTGGAAGCCACACCCTAATGAAATTCATTTGTTATAAGTGTTGTGATTGTCAAATTTTAATGAACATTTTGATTATTTTTCAAAGTAATACATTACTTATTTTCCCACTGATCATTTTGAGGAACTAATCGAAACTCCTTGAAAAAAAAGTTATACAAAATTACATCCAATCATTTTGATGTAGAAATTAAAGTAGAAAGTTATAAATTTTCTTTGATGCAATATCAATGGCTCTATACTATTTCCCCCTCCAGGTCAAGTTACATTTGAACAGAGAAAAAATACATGGTTTCACCATAATATTAAACCAGACGACAAGGGTAAAGGAATCACCTATTGACTGATGTCACTTTTATTTTATAAGGGAATTGGAACCTTTCAGGCACTAGGCGGCAGCAGACATATCGGCTGAATTTCCATTGTTTACATAATTCTTGGTATGCACACATTTTCAATAATATACTTTATTTGGCAAGTTTGCTGCCACCCTAGCTTCTAAAGTCTTAAATTTTTGTGAAAAACACCAAGTTTGTTGGATTCCACCAACTTTTCTGGACAGTTGTGTTCTATGACTTCTAGTAATTGAGGGACACTTTTTTGTTCACATTCAAATCGACCTTCAAATTCAATAAGCTAATTAGTGTCTTATATTTTTAAGACCTAATTGGCTTTACTTAAAAAATAAAAATATAAATAGCAAATTCAAATAATACACAGTGCAAGGTTTTTGTAATGACAAAGTTTGTTTTATTTTGTACACCAAAACTTTAACGAGAGATTTATTTACAAATTACGAGATATAAAACAAGATTACTGGATGGTTCCACGAATCCGTTGATGAAGTATATGCCCAATTATCATATGCATTTTTTGTTTTAAGTAATCAATAGTATCACAGGACTCAATTACAGGGATCAGGAATCAAAGCCACCTTCTTCACTATCAAGACAAAATATTAGTTGCCCAGTAAACTGGGACCCATGGACCCATTTTAATAAGTATTTGTTTTAAATTTTAAATTTGCACTAAACGATGGCCCTGTAATATCGAATGTCAACTTTGGTTTGTTTTAGAACTTAGTCTGAAATTTTTTCCATCCACTTCACAGCTAGGCATTGCAATTTTAAAGACAATTTAATATATTTAAGAAACACTTTAACAAAAAATTAAATCAAAACTGGAAGTTAATTTACAAGTCCATTGTGCCAAGCTAGTCAATTAATTCTTTAGGCCCGCTCTCCACGGATACGTCTTGCAAGTTGAATATCTTTTGGCATAATTGTGACTCTCTTTGCGTGGATAGCACACAGGTTGGTATCTTCAAACAGCCCAACGAGGTACGCCTCAGCGGCCTCCTGGAGGGCAAGCACCGCCGAGCTTTGGAAGCGAAGCTCCGTCTTAAAGTCCTGTGCAATCTCGCGGATCAAACGCTGAAACGGCAGCTTGCGGATCAGGAGCTCGGTGCTCTTCTGGTAACGACGGATTTCACGTAGGGCGACGGTACCTAGACATGAAGTGGGGGAAATCGGGAAACTTTTAGAAAACAATTTATGATAACTTCACCAAACTTTCAATCTGTTATGAAAACGGTGTCTCGATTTGAAGCAATTGTGACTGTGTAGTAACTTTAAAAGACAGTTACCGACGCATTTGATGCTTGATATGATTTCATTTTTTTGCAGCATTTAAACAAAGATGTGGGCCTACGGTAGAAATGTGGCAAAGTGTAGTTCCTTGGATTTTCCTGTGAACAATCTTTCTTTGAAAACTAAACCGAATTTGTAATGGCTTGATCATGGAGGTAGAATTCTACCACCATGGTTTGATCAACCATATAGCGCTATGGATCAACCTACCTGGTCTGTAGCGATGGGGTTTCTTGACACCTCCAGTCGCCGGGGCACTCTTCCTTGCTGCCTTGGTGGCCAGTTGCTTTCGAGGTGCCTTTCCCCCGGTAGACTTACGGGCTGTCTGCTTAGTGCGAGCCATCGTTTTTTTTTTAGAGAATAACTCTCCAAAGATAGATCAAGCCGAATTTTGCGACTTGCTTGGCACAGTTTAACGGTCGTTCAGCCAGCAGAGGTGTGTTGTTAGGTATGACCTCGCGTGTGGGATACGGCGGGAATTTCAACTTAATTTATATGCATGCTGATTTTCTTGGTTGGCTGCGTTCATTGGTTGTTTTGTACACGTAACGTTAACGGTGGACATTCTAAAGTCAGAATGCCATGCTTTAGAAACTCACATTCAAAGGTGCAGACAACAATAGCACCTGTTTCGGGCAATTACTTTAAAATCCTGGCTTCTTTTAACCGTAGCTGCGAATGTAATTCAGATTCAGGCTGATTGTGAATCTCAGCGTTTTGAATATACATGGACGTATTATTGTTTGCGTTTTTCCTTTCTTGTGAAACAAGAAAGTATTTTCATAGACATTGAATCAGAATCTACAATACAGTTTTGTTTAAATTAAAGCTTAGAAAGTGTTCATTAAAAATTAGAAATCTATTCACGTGCTTTGGTTATAGCCCGGCAGCGATTGAAGTTTTCCCCCAAACAGGTTTGCGCTTGATGAATAGCAATTGGCAGTCCTGTGAATAACGGTTAAAATCCTCATTATATAATACTTTTGTCGCTGCCCACCAACTGCTATTCATCAAACGCAAACCTGTTTGGGGTAAAAAATTGCGGGCCGGCAGTGACTGAGTTGTCATCACCACAAGCTGTATTTACAAAAGACACGTGCAAATCTTTGAATTTTGATTTTTTTAGTGCTAAACCAACTTATTTAAAATTCGCTGGACGTCGGCATTTACGAAAGACAAAATGTGAAATCTACTACTTAGAATAATATTTTTCATTTGATGTGATTTCCAGGTGGAAGAGTGTATTGTTAATTACCCCTGGTAGATCCGTTCTATTGACTGGTGGAGTTCTCATAGGAACCTGTGTATTTATGGCTATCATAGTCGGTGTACTCCAACTTCTAGAAAAGGTAGGACAATGAGAGCAATTAAGAATCATGTTTAAGTAAAATATGTTGAGTAGTTTGGCAATGGAGTACATGTCATGAAGTATGTGTTTACTAAAATTGATTTATTTTGTTTCTTTTCCAGAGGGAAGATGATCGGGAGAAGAGACAGGAATCTCATCGATTTCATTTTGACGCGATGTAAAACCCAGTCCTAAATCACCATTACGTATAAAAGAATCATAACCATTCCCTTAGATGTTGATTCGTTTTGACAATGAGTGACGTATAAAAGCTCATTGAGATGATAAACTGTTGTTAACGTGCTTCAAGGAAAACTACCAAAGCATGAGAACTTCTCAATCTTATGAGAGCATTTCACTTTATTTTCTATAAAACAAGGAGGGTAGTGGTAGCACTTAAAGACTAACTAATTACATTTAAAAAAAGCGCATGAGCTTTTGTAGCTACAAATACTTAATCAGATGCAATGAAGGGATAAGCTAAGTATATGTATGGTAGAGCGCCGGTACGTTATCCTGGAGGTCGTTGGTTCAAATCCCGCTCTGGTCAATTTTTCTTTGTTCAACCCCAAACTATTTGAAATTTACTCAGTCAGTTTCCCTTGTGGTTCATTACTTGACATTTAAAATTAAAAAAGTCGCATCCCCTCAAGGTGATCCCTCGGCTGCCGCTTCCCAGGTTGTATCGAAAACTTAGGTGTGATCCCTGGCTACACGGCAGTTAAAGGTTACATGGCTTTTGACTGGCACCCCGAACAAAGATATTGACAAAATAGGGAGACCGCCAATATAGGGCTAGATAGCTCAGTTGGTAGAGCGTCGGTCGTTAATCCGGGGTCGTTGGTTCAAATCCCGCTCTAGTCAAGTTTTGTTCTTCTTTTTCTTTGTTCAACCCCAAACTATATACAAGAAAGTAACGGGTGAATGAATCCAATAACAAAAGGTGGAGTCAGTGGCTAGAGTCTAGAGAGCATCTACTCCTGGTAGTGCGATAGGAAACCACGGTCCCTAAGTCCTTGATCAATACAGTTCAGCAGCTTCCCTTTCAAATCTGTCCCTGAATGCTCTCTGCTGAACAATTGCCACCTTGAGGCGATGCAGGGAATGGCCAGGCAAATTGAAGTGCTCATCTACTGGTTTCTGTATGTCATTGTTTCTGATGTCAAACTTGTGGTTATTCATTCGTTGTCGTTGGCGACTGTCCAGTTTGTCCAATGTAATACTGCTGAAGGACAATGCTGACAGGAGATGGCATATATTAGATGGTCGAGTTACAACTGAATGGGCCTTTGATTTTCTGAAATTCTCCCTTCAGTCAGTATTTCCAAATTCATACCATCTTCTTTCTTCCCACCCAGCGCCATTGGAACTCTGTTTTTCCCTCCGTGTGTCCGTCTGTAGCATTGTTACGTGTTGTCTTAGTCCGTTCGTTTGTCTGTCTGCCCTTACCAGACAGACATTATGTGGTGATTTTTATAGGAACTGTACTTGTTTTTTTTTGTTTGTTTACCCCACAATGTTCTAACAAGAAAAATAAAGCAAAGTGACAATACAAAACACATTGGGAAAGTCAACAATGTCACTCTACTGAAGATGTCTGGCTTGTTTTGTACTGGTAGTTTTTTTTATACTGTTATATTTAAATTATTTTATGTTCAAGGCTCTCCCTTCATAAGCTTCGGCTTCTTGTATATAGCCTCAAGTTGTGAATGTTATGTTATTTGTATTATTTTGTGCTTTTGAAATATGGAAGTGAATGCTTCAAAAATGAAATGGACAATCTGCGTATGCCACTCTTTCGGCCATTTTGTTTAGTTCCAAAAGCACAAACTGAGAAGTGATCACTGTGTGTTTTAACAAAGATTAGACCAGACTATTATCCCGTCACATTAGTTTCCACTATCATAAAAACTTTGACTTGTAATTGTCTAAACTGTAAAAGTTCGAAGTTCATTGCTTATGTAATTTGAATACTTGTACATCATTTGTCCATCGCCTTTTTGAATAATTATCACTTGATAATGCAATTGGTAGTTAATAAACCTTTAACATGTTAGGCTTAATAAAGAATGTAACGGTATTCTTTCTTAGAACCTTTTCACTTTCCTAAATATTATAAGAGCTGTATGATATTCTTACTACTGTTGTTATTTATCATACCTTAATTTCATTGGTATTTTTTTGCAAGTTTCCTGTAAGGATGTGTGGATTTCTAACGAACACATGTTTTATGTTCCAAGAAGATTCAGTTAAAAGCTAGCTCCTCATGAGCACAGATAAATTATTAACTTGTTTGTTAAAGGGTTCGACCCAATATTAACTGAAAGTATATTTATTGAACAGTTCCGAGTAGGCCTAGTTTAAACTGTAACATGTAAGGCTAAATTGAAGTTATTTATTTATGTGTCTCACTGTTTGTGAAGACACGCCCCTGGTTCATCACCTTTAAAGTTCCATTTTGAAAACTCTCTTGTGGAAATCTTGGAACATTGTAAAGTGAATTTAAGAAAACACATGATTAAACTTAGACTGAAAACATATTTCAGTGTTTTAATGGATTATCAGTAATGTGTTTACATGTGCATGACTTCATTTTAAGTGAATGAATTGAGATTGATGATTTTGCGTAAATAGTTTTGGATATAACGGACAACTTTGCCAATTCTAGGATAATTGATAATAAACATCGTTAACTGCTGGTAGTAAACATCGCTTACTGCTTATTGTAAACATCGCTTACTGCTTACTGTAAACACCGCTTACTTTTGTCAACAGTTTGCATTATGCCCCTTCACTGTGCCGTATTTTTACGAGTGAGGGCAGGAAACAAACACCCCCATTTATCTAATGGAATGTATCCATTATTTTCGATACGGACGGTAGGACTGATGAAATGTTCAAAGGGCGCCCACACCCGATAACATCTGGACGCCATTTTTGCTGTTTCTGTGCAGAATTAGAACGACTTATGTGGAGGTAAAACTTAATTCAAATACCAATTTTCACCCATTTTCTAAGGTATGAATTATAAAAGATTTTCCCCACTACTCATAGACTATGTTGCGTAGATTTATTGAGCTGAAATTAGTAAACAAACTTGAATATTTTGAGAGTGTGAATGAAATGGTTAGCCCGTTTTGTTTTGGTAACGGTTTCCCCCTGGCGTATGTGAATGACGGGCTAGCAGGGGTGCCTGGCCCGTGTTGAGACGACTCGCTTGATACAGGTTTGCCAATCACTTCCCCGGCGTTTCTCATCCAAATTGCAGTGCAAAGGAAACTTGCGTCTTACCGGGCTATCTCTCCATATGTTGGCCATGTTCTCTCAAAAAGTGAAAATGCACCTCCTGCTCTTGTTTAGTTGTTTTAATAATAACAAGTAAAAACAACAACAATATCATATTTGTCCCCTTTTCATCCCTAAGTTAAATGTCATGATTACATTTTTTTTTTTACAATACTTGAAGTAATATCATGTTTTTAATTCATTCAAATGTTTTACGAATGTGCCTAAAAAGTATAACAAAAAACAAGAGAAACAAATATTTGTTTTGAACATAAAATAAATAAACACAAATTTTAAAAATATTAAGGAGCATAACTCTGCATGTATGCTCTCCATAGATATGATACGGAGGGAGGGTGTGTGCAGTAACTGGGTGAGAGTTTATAATTCCATGTACAGCCACAGGCCTGCTTTGATCATGAGAACACAGCCCCTATAATGCAAGATGAAAACAATGTTTTTTTGCCACAACATTGTGTAAAAATGTAATGAGTGGTTGTGATATTATAAATTATTTGATATTCTTTATAGATATTACTGCTATCAAGATACACCAAACTGACAGAAGAGTTGTCACCATGGAGCATCATTCTTCAGGTAAATTTAATTCAAGATCAAAAACAATTTTTTCAGAAAGGCCCCCACCTTGTAATGCTCTTCCTTCATTAGCTTTTAAAATCATATCAGGTATTTTTTTGAAAATCTTGGACTACAAAATGAAACTTACTTAATTGACATTCTAAACTCAATAGTGTTTTAGGTTTGTTTGTTTCTTTACTTCTCTTTTCAAGTTTATGTGGAACAATAAACAACAGAAATGTTTGTTGATTCGATGATATATGGTTTTTGAGGCATTGCATGGTGAGGTTTTAATATATATTCGGTTTGCGGTAACACCATGTGTATAAATATCTACTTTGCTGTATAGATTTTGTTCTTTAGAGAACTTGTCTTGCTTTTTATTCTACTACCGCGGAGTAGATTTTCGGAATTCGGGAGACTTCTCAGTTCTGAAAAGAACTCTCCTGCTTATTAACTACTACCTGGGTGGGAGGTAGGAAATCGGCCTGGACTACTACTTTAGCTTTGTAGAACGGGGGAACTTCTCGTAATTAATCGCACTGCCGCGGAGTGAGTTCTTTTTGGTCTCAACGTTTCGACTAGCTTGCTCTAGTCATCATCAGGAGACTGATTTGATGATACTTTGTTAAAGCGATAAAAACATAAAGTACTTCAAACAGAAATAGAATTGATAACAAATGACTACTTCTTGTACCAACAATTAATGAGAGTCTTTAAATTCAATACTTATTTGGAATAAGTTTCCAATTGATGAATGGCATCAATTTTTATGTCACCAGATGACGAAGAGGATGTATTTTCCTGTGGTCGCTGCAAGCTGCACTTTTCCAGCATGGATAATTTCATGGCACATAAGGCAAGCAGAGTTTGCCATAGGATCAAGCAGGGACATAAAAACCAGTTAACTCCTGAAATCACTGGAGATTTACCAGGTAAGGTAGATGTTTATTGCAAGTTGGCGCAGTATATTTAGTTCAATCTGCTGGTTGTGATGTCTTTTATGGTTTGAAAGAAATGAACTTCTTACAAACCAATCAAGAGCATTGGCTTAACCAGTGGGGTGCTGGGGGGGGGGGTTTGAGTCACCCTTCATAGAACCTTTGCCTCCCCTCCAGTCCCCCCTCCCACTCAAAATGAGATGGAAGAAATGTTTACCAGGCTATGAATATTTATTTGTACTGTAAAAGATCCTATGGCTAATTATAATAATGTTATTCAAGTGATTCTCTAACTGTATAAATCCGAATGCTGTGGTTCGGCAGTGCATGCTCACAAAAGTATTCTAATTTAGACCATCAGCTCTGTAGTGCATATATGTATAGTTCAGTATGTTTTTTGTATAGAATCAAATTATTGGTATACCACTTTTAATTATTTTTCATATTTTCTCGTAAACAGCCTTGGATCACATACCAGAAAGCATTCAGGGAACTTTTCAGAAAGTGCCATCATTAAGTGCCTCACCAGCCAGCCTCCAGATCTCATCTGCCACATCTGATTTCAATCTTCAGTCTTCCGTCAACAGAATTCAACATGATTTTGAAGTGTTCCAAGAAGGGCAACAGGTAGATTTCTCCTCAAGCCAGTCTCAGGGCGGCATAGCAATGATACCACTTACCTCAGATGTCTTTGAAGAACTTCTGGGTTCTCCAGGTGAGGAGCTACCCACCACATCTGTAGGTAAAACACCGCCAAGTCATGGTAGCTATATAGAAAAACTTGCTGATCATGAGATACAAAGTGCTTATTCGGACTGTTTGGTGACATCCAAGGCACCTCAGATTGATGAGGTGGTGAGTGGAGCAACATTTGAGCAAGTGGGATCAAAAGCTGAAAGCCTGGCTTGTGATGAACTCACTCAAAGACAAATGATGAAACAAAAACCTGAGACCATTGTTTTAAGTAGTGAGAATTGCTTTAGACAAGAGAATCAAAATCAAGCTGCAAAGGCAAATGTGGGGCCAGGTTCATCACAACCTCAGAAAGTATCAACAGTCTCAAGGAGAAAGACTAATGAAGCTCAAAACGAAACAACATCTAAAACCATTCAACTCAAAATTCCAGAAGCGTGCAGAAGCACCAAGCCAGTGGTTTGTAAATTTTGCTCTGAGACCTTAAAGAATGCAGACACTCTCTTCCGTCACTACATAGATACCCACAAGATGAAAAACAGTGCTGCCCTAGAGTTTCTTCGACAAGTTGCTTTCAAGAGAGGCAGAGGACGACCACCAAAAGGACTGACTTTGAGAACGCCTAAAAATGTAGCATGTCCTCACTGCAGTGAAGCATTCAATAATAAAAATCTCTGTGCTGCTCATATTAAAAAGCATCACCCAAAGCGTCAGACTTCGGAGTCAGTATCTCCATCTTCACCATCACAGAGTCTTCCATCTGGCAGACTGAGAAAATGCTCCCGTTGCAGCTTCCAAACAACTACAGCCAAAGATTTTACTGCTCATATACACAGTTGTCAATGCAATGAAAGAGGCGATGAGGCAGTTGGTGACAAATCTGAGGAGAACACCGATTCTTCAAGTGTACAACTCAAAGACAAACCCAAATCCCAAAGAAGAAGAAAGAGCAGTAGAAGCGTTCAAAAGGATGCAATGAGTATAGCACCAGATACTGAAGTTGAGATTGATGATGAAGAGGAGCAAGAGAAAGATGAGTTGGAAGAAGGAGATGAAGAGAATAGCTCAACATCAAAAGGGCTTGTAAAGTGTCCAGAATGCAATAAAAAGATGAGTTCTCGTGGGCTTAAACGCCACCAAATACGCTGCACAAATAAAAACCGATTTGTATGCCCACTTTGTCAGCATAAATCTCGGGAGTCCTATGATCATACGGTTCATGTGGATAACCACAGGACATGGGTGAGGGCTCAGCCAAACTGGCTGAATGGATCTGATTTGAAGCAGTTACAACCAGGAACTGCCTCAGTAACACCTGTCTCATCCACTCTGACCTCTTCTAATGGTACACCACCTTTAATTTCCATTGACTCAAACCAAGTGACAGTTGACATAGACAAAGAGTTTGCTTCCACTGTGGATCTTGAGGAACTGGCACTTATAACACAAATCCAAGGTGAGGGTGATCTCCTTAGGCCTCATAACCTTCTTGGGGATGGAGATGCAGAGCAAGATTTGCAAGCATCACTCATTGTTGATGCCTCGTTGCTTCCCAAGGGTTCTCATGATGAAAGCAGAGAAGATGACACCCCACTCTTGACACAGGAAGAGCAAAAAGCAATTGATGGAGGGGATAAGAAGACAAATCCACGTGATCTGAAATGCAAGATCTGTTACACATGGTTTGGGCGCACAAGTCTCCCTAAACACATGCTGCAGGCCCACAATAGGGTGAAGCGGTTCCAGTGTCGTGACCTTACCTGTCAGAACATTTTTGGCAAATTGGAGGAATTCAAAGTCCATATTGCAAGCCATGACAAGCAGGACATGTTCCATTGCGGCTGTCGCAGCTGCATGAATCGTCGCTTGATCAATACCGAAACTATTGACAACATGAGAAAGGAAAAGATGAGAGAATACTACAAGCACATGAGCCACAAGTGCAGCAAGTGCTGGGTCAAATTTCCAAGCATGGGAAGCCTGGACAGGCACATGAAGACTGAAAGCCACAATCATCCTTGCAGCAAATGTGGAAAAATCCAAGTCAGTAAAAGGCAGCTCCGCATGCACATGGTCACCCATCAAAACGAGCGCTGCTTTCTATGTGAGGTCTGTGGACGAAACTTTAAAACAAAACGAGACCTCAACAAGCATACTTATTCCCATAATAATGTCCGTCCCTTCCAGTGCCCAGAGTGCATAAAGTGCTTCAGTTTCAAGAATAAAATGACCAGACACATGGTAACTGTTCATTCTGCCAAGAAGCCTTTTGTCTGTGAATGGCCAGGATGTGAAAGAGGTTTTTCTCGTAAAGATAAGCTCCGTGATCATGCCAAGACCCATCTAGTCTCACAACAGCTCAAGTGCCAGCACTGTGGGAAAGGCTTCTGCCGTAAGGACAATCTCAAAGATCATGAAATACTTCACACTCGTGAATATCGTTTCCGTTGTGAAATCTGCAACCGGGGATTCATGCGACCCAAAATCCTGGAGCGACACTGTATGACAGAACATCCTTCACTGACCCCCCAAGTTACCCTCCAAGCCACCATATCCCAGGATGGGCCGACGGAAACTCCAAGCCAACACATCAGTTATGTTCTCTGTGAGCCTAATTACGTTTACGCCAATATTGAACAGCTGACGTCGTTTCATGATAATGTCCAAGATGCTGATGTCCACTTGATGCAGGGTCAACCAGCTACCATTGAGGCATTTCAGCATAATCCAGCTGCCGTTATTGGAAATGCATCTAACCAATTTCAAATGGATGGGACAGATGGATTTCCAGTGAACATTACACTGGGTACATAGCACCAGTCATTTCTTCACAATCACTTTCAAAGATTAATATAAATGATGTTTTTATCAGCATTCTTTGTCAAAGAATTTATATTATAAGCACAAGTGGAATACGGAAAAATGTAACGCTTAGAACTGCGTCCCAATGAGGTCAAAGGCCGATGCAGACGCGTTACATTTTTCCATGCATGTGATATTGAATTTGTCTTCAAGCAAACTTGATGTGGAGTTAGAACAGGGTTTGACATGGGCGGTGCAATGTAGGTTTATATCACACTCTTGTTGCTATGGATTGACCAATCAGAATCAAGGATTAGTTTGTTTGAAGATAGTCATTGCTCACAATGAAGACAAATTTTTGGTCTGTGGTATTGAAAAAGGAACCAATTAATCAGTTCCTGTTCTAGTTTTAAAAGAGTTTCAGTTAAAGGTAAACATGGCTCACAATACATTTTTCTTGATTTGTTTGAACACAATTCAAAAAGCTTAAGTGTTTTCTGCAGGTTTTATTTAAGCGATAAGCATACTGTTGAAAACCACTGCAAAATATATGCATACATTTTAATAGTGTCTTAAAAAAACCTAGACAGATATGGCCCTGGAATGTCGCAAGACATTTCTTGAGAGACTTAAATTCTAAAAAAATTATTTTTCAGGGAAATATGAATGGCAATAAAATGTCAACAACTACCAGTTAAAAATGAACAAGGAACTCATCTTTGTTTCATACTCCACTTTTGTGGTCAAATTTTATTTGACTTATTCATGAAGATTAACAAAATAGTATCATTATTTTTTGTACAAATGTACAGTTTATTTGCATAATAGTAAAGTAAATCTTATTTGCCAAAGTTGTACTTAACATAAGTGTCTGATGACAAGAAAGTAACTAAAATGTTAACACAACATTTATACTTAGTTACTAGTTGTATGCATTTTGAACTACAAATGTAATCCTGAACAAGAAAAAGAAACCTAACAAATTAAACACAAACAGCCATAAAAGCAGCAATATTTATACACTTTATGGAAGTTTGTTTGTTATAATAAATAGAGAAAATAAGGAATGCAATAATATCATTGGACATGCAAGGCTGGTTGTATTACTTTCTAACCAGGCTGACATCTGGCCCAGAAAAAGTGAAGGCTTTGATATAATTTTTAGGCTAATGAATAAAAATTTCACAAACTTTTTTGAGAGGAAAAAAAGAAGATGGAAAAAATAAAAATAACGTTTTGCCTGTCTAAAGGTAAAAAGAAAATAAAACATTTATCTATATGTGTTTCTACTTAGTCTTGCTCAACAGCAGTGTTTATAAAAGCCAACAGCCAATACTCAACTCAATGGTCGATCCATGCCCCCCCCCAAAAAAAAGACAATTAAATAAATACAAACAGATAAATAAATGTTAATAATAAGAAGAAGAAAGCAATTAACAAACAAACAAATACAAATTGAAAATTTCTTTCGTTAGACTATTAATTTCTTTGCAGCTTAAGTATGAAGGTAACAATAAAATCACAGCTTAAAAGCACAAAAAAGGGAAAAATTAAGATGTTAAAGTTGTTGATAAGGCCACAATATTTTTCTCACCAGCAAGTGACACTGCATAGATCTCTTTATGGAATGCCATCGTCTATCAAACCAAATGGATTAGACAGATTGTTGTTATTATTTTTTTAATGTTTATTGACTGTTGTTAATCATCTTCTTCTTATTATTATTTATTATGATTATTACTGTTTTTTGTGGAGGTATGCTGGGAAGTACTGTGTTTCAAAATGTGTCCATTCCTCTCTGTTTCCCAACCACCTTGGCACTGCCTTTTACATCATCTGATGACAAGCAAATCCTTCTTCAAACATCATCAGCCACTACTGAAGGTCCAAAAATAGACTGCCACTACCTGAGGTTTAAATCACTACTTCTATCCGTCCTAATGACATGTGCATTGATTCTCTATGAGTCCCCTGTCTGCTGCTGTAGGACTAAGGTTGTAGCTCCTTCCAATTCATCCATGACTGCTATTTGAATTTCTCCTGATTGGGTGATGTTGATCTGGCCCTCATGGAGTGGTACACCATCCTGTTCAATCCTCACCTAGGTACATTTAAGTAGACAACAATCAGTATACCATAATCCTATTTAATTTAAGACAATTTATCATTCTCCGTAGAGGTGATAAAGAGATAGATTTATATAACGGTACTATTTACACATCATTTATGTGCTGTCTTCTAAAATAGTTACGTTGTTTTATTGCTTTTGAAAACTTTGGAGTAAATTTGTTTAGTGACCTATCATATCACAAATATTTTTGGGTTTTACTCGTATAACAGTACTCCAGAGTCCTGTGAAAAAAAACCCACACAGGCATATTACTCGAGTGGGGTTCAAACCCATGACCTTTGCCATTCTAGAGCAGATGTCTTACCACTAGACCACCAAGATTGCCTGGTAGCTAGAGGCAGTTTGAATCCTATACTGAACCAAGAATTTAAGAGATGTTTATCCCTGATGCAAATTTAAACATCTATTAAATATATCTTATCACAGTTAAAGATTTCTTTACTTTTTAAAACATATTTCTCATACTGTAAAACCTGGTTCATACTTCCAGCGATTGCAAATGTGAAGCGACTTTAATGTCAACAATTCGCAAGAACAATCTGCAAGAGTTGAGCTGTTGCGCAACATTCGTAGCAAAAACAGAGTTGTGACGTCAATTCGCTTCACAATGGCAGGAAGTATGAACTGGGCTTAATTGTTGTTATGTTCCAAGCTATTCATCACCAAGTAAGAGCATTTACCCCAATGTATAAGATGTTGGAAGGGCGAGAATAGCTTTTAGTATAACCTCACCTTCTTGATGACAGTGTTGCTTTCTTGCTGATGATGCTGCTCAACCTCATGAGCTATATCAGATATGTTAGAATCGACAGGTAGTTGAATGTGAACTCCTTGAGTATGACTTCCGTCTTCTGAGCTGTGAGAATCAGTTGTATGGTCGTCTTGTTCTCCAAACTGTTTCAAGAAATAAAGACCTCTTAAAATTCGATACTCAAGAAACTCAGATTTGCAGTGATGCCATGTAAAGATCTCACTGATTAGCTGTTATGGTCTGGAAAGAAATTGTGGTGTAATGACTTGATGTTTCGATCAGTATACTCTGATCGTCTTCAGAAATAAAGCTGATAAATTTGATACTCTTAGTTCTTGCTTTTGCAACTCAAAAAATGCAATTAAAAGAAGATTAACATCTCCTTGACCAACTCACCCTTTCATTTAGAATTTGATCGGCATCACTGTTGCCTGTCTTATACCCAAATGCTTTGACGGTCATCGGAAGGCCACGCTGCTTACGGCGAAATGCTGTGCGACACTTTGAATCAATGTTCATTCTGATGCGATGCCATTCACCGTCGCAGATCCCAAAATGCTTGATAAGGTGACCTTTTGATGAACAAAATATAACACATCATATCATCTCCATTCTTGGAACATTACTTTTAAATTCTCTTACATCTTCTGAAGAAAATACAAATTTTGAAGAACAATCAATGCTGGATTTTTCCCACAATTGTAGATTTTTCTGGATTACTTACATCTAAGTCCATAGATCATTAGTGGGTTTAACTGTTTCTTGCCATGCTTTCCAGTGCCAGACAGGTTTGAAGAAGCTTGTGTCTCTCTATCAAAAAGGTAGTCTAATAACTTGAGGGCACATTTCTCTGGTGTTTTGGATGTTTGCATGACATGCAACATATCACTGTGTGAAAAATAATGATAAAAAGGACCAATATTATAGAGTGCCAACTGCATTTAGAGATATTTTTGGGATGAGAGTTTAGTGTGATCAGCAGGTAGAGCACATTGTGTATCACATAGTTTGTGCAAATCCATCAACAGCATTAAAACAATTGGACACTTACGACTGTGAGATTCCACATCGCACTCTGCATTCCATGTTTGTTTCATCTCCAAGCCAACAACCATTTGGAAAGTCATCTGAGTGAAAGAAAATAACTCGTGAGATTTTATATTTATTCAAATCCTGTAGTTTTCAAGAAGCATACCTAATGTTTTGATTGATTTTACCTTCTGTGTTTAGAGTTATTAGTGTGACATTCCGACTGATGCTCTGTGAAATTGGTGACTGTGGGGTGGTCGGAACCTGGTTGTGGTCTCCTATGGATGTAAACAATCAGAAAATACTTCAACAAAAATCAATCAATTTAAATAAAATTTTAATATATTGCTTCTGTGGAAATCGCTTCTTTACATAAATGTCATAAATTATTTGGGATTATTACCTTCTGAAGGAAAACCAATGACGACTGTATTACCAGGTGAAGCAGAACCATTTTCACTGAAAGATAAATAAATGGACTCCTTATAATTCCTTTAATAGACCACTTTGCTGATGACGTCACAGTTTGTTTACCGCTTTGCTTATGGGCTGTAACTGGGAACTGTTGAGCAGAGACACAATGGTTTCCCATTCTTCTGCAAAGTGGTAAACAAACTATGATGTCATCAGTACCAAGGTCTATTATTATTACTACTTATAATACTTAAATATACCAGTCTCCCCTACAAATTGTCTCTATCTGGCCACTGATCAATGGCTTGATTTAAGTTCAAGGACAATAAAGGACAGCTGCATTGAAGCTGCCTTTGATTTATCTTTTGATTGTTAAACTAAAACAGAGCACGCACTGCTTCAGAAGCAAAAGAGGCAAAAGTACTGTGCAAAGTTAGTCATTGTTTTCTCTAGAAGGGATACAATGATTAATTTTGACCTAAATGCCGTCAATGTGAAGGTGAATTCTCATTTTGTCCCAAATCTTTGAAAACACTTACGCAGATTTCTCCAGTTCTTTGATTCTTGATAGAGCTCTTATGACAGATAGGTTAAGGTTGTCCATCTTGCGCCCCATCTTATAGCAGGTGTTGTGTAGATTAGTTAACTTACGCTCCATGCTGTCCAGCCGAAAAGATATGGCTTTGTTTATGTTGAAAAGAATTGTCTAAATATAAGAATTGGAAAAAACGAGCAAAGATAAATTATAGACAACAATTATAAGAAAAATAAACTCTCTTTTTTTGGGGGGGGGGGGCTGGAACAAGAGAGAAGCAAAGTTTGTGCAAAGTTTAAATCACTTAATTAACTAAATACCTCACCAAACTGATAAGAATAAGTTTGCTAGGTGTGTTACTATAGTGACCAACCTTAACACTGTCATCCATTGTTATTGTTTCAGCATCATCTGTTCTCTGTCTTTTTGCCATTGGTTCTTCATCTTCAAAATGTGCTACTTCAATAAATAATATACCAAACAAAATGTAAGAAAAAACAATACTTAAATTGATGCTTTTTTAAGTCAATACTCACTTTGTGACATAACGAACATCAAATGTAGTTGGGCAATATTTGTCATAGTACTTGTGACTTTCAATCATTTCAATCATGGTAGTTTTTTCTTTAACAATAATTTTTTTTCAGAGCCAAAGTTGTCAAAGGAGTAGACTTTCACAGGGCCCAGCATTCAGACTGAAATACTAGACAGTGAAAATGTATTGGAAAATTGGCGTCTGCTTGAATAAGAACGAGATTTGCACGGTCAATTAGACCGATTGAGCCATACAATACTTTACCTTCTGTAAGGATAGTTGGTACAACAGGTAACTGTTCTACGTCCATTTGTAACATTGCTTCATCACTTGTCTCCTCATCACTCTTCAGTTTCATTGTTGTCATCCTTGAGGTACCAGATCCTTCAACACTTTATCACTGGAAAAAAAACAAATAATCAAGAAGTATACAAACATAGACAAAAACAGTAATTAAAGATCATTGTTTGTGTATGGCCATCTCAGGCAATTTGTTTAGTCCCCCATATTCCCGCCTACGCCTTATACTAGTAGTTACCCTAATTGCTCATCTTGAGAATCGTATAACTCCCTCCGTCCTCGCACTAGTCTGGGACCATCCTCCCACCGGTGTGCAACCGTCCCGTCGGGAGGATGGAGGGTTATGCTTATGGCGACTATCAATCATCATACATAGTCAAACCACCCCTGTGTCGTGAGTGTGACCAATCAATACACTCACTCAGTCATTGAAATGATTGAGTGAAACAAACCGTTCGAGGACCCTAGGGGGGGGGGGCAGTAAAGATAAAGAAAAATGGTCATCATCACTAGCTCCTACATCCTACTTTCTTATACCATGGAGGAAGGAAATTCATGGTAGTTTTGAAATGTTTTGAAAAATGCTGCTTTTGAATTAAATAGGGGCCTCAATAAAACTAAAAACTTTTAAAAAACTAAAATAAAAGAGGGGAAAGTATGGATGGGCAATTTTAGTTTGGTTAACATGGTTAAGAAAGTAGTGACTAGTGTGATGTCAACAAACATTGTACAAAAAATTAAAAATCCAACTCCAACGATCTAACAATCGTGAGCAGAGCTAGAGAGTGAGTTTAAAATTAAATCGTCAATAAATGATATTAAAGAAATCATAGAAAAGGAATTCAAATTCAATCATCAAAGTTTGCAATCACGGCCAATAATTCCCCACCCAACCCCCGTGGGTTAAGCGCAAAAAGGGTAGAATATAACTTGAACTGAAAGTATTGCCAAAAACGTGATGGTTCCATCATTCCATTTGGTTTATGTTCAAACCCAAAGCAGACTGTCAAGGTTATCAATATAGCATCGTTTTCTGGATACTTACGCTCAATTGCGAGACACGATGTCACGATAGTTCACTCCGATCGTATGTAAATAAAAGTTTCAAAAGTTTTGCCCAAGTTTTCACAAAACTTCCCGTAATTTCTCGACGAAATCCCGTTTCAAGACGAAACCCCGGAAAACACGATAGACGGCGATAATGGCGTTCCTTCTCGCGAGAAATAAGACGGTTTAACATACAGCGCATGAGCAGTACATTTTGAAATGTGCAGTTATATATCCAGTGGGTAATTGACAAACTTCTGTTTTAACTTGGGGGGGGGGGGTTATTTCACTAATTCAAGTCCATGGGCGGTTTACCGAAGTATTTATCATTATTTCACCGTATTTGTTTTGAGCAACTTTTGCTCTACGAACCATAGTATGATCCATGGAGGTAGCTCTACCTCAACATTATGATCTAAAAGCAAATACATTTTTGCAAAGCAAGTTGGTTTATGACGTTTGTTGTCTTATGTTTTGTTATGATAAATACTTTTGTGAAAAAAAAAATCATTTTCCATTACTGTACATCATCATGTACAGTATGCGCCTTTTCTTCTTATTTTATTGTTTATTTCTAGGTTTTAGTTTGTGTAGTTAAGTCCGAGTACCAATCTGGAACAGTGTAACTGGAACAGCACTGGAACTGTAACAGCAACATGTGTTGTATGACAGATGTGTGGATGGACTGTGTGGATGACCGCGTCCCCTCTGCGTGTGTGCTGTTTCTGCTCTGCGGTTGTTTTATGCGATCGGGGTTTTTACGTGCAGTTTGCAATACAGACAAAATGGCGCAAGCACTTTTCGACGCGTTGACTGGTAAGTTTGATTTTGAAACTCTCATTATTCGAGCATTTGTTGTATCTTAAGATTGAAATAGTAAAAGAATCCACATGGATCTATAAATTAAGAAATTTTAGGACAAGTGTGTAGGTTTTGTAATTTAGTACATGAAGTTAGCACCAAATTTGTCCAGAGTTTTGACAACGAGCAAATTGCAAATCACGAACGACAGTGTTAAAAAAGCCTCCTCACATAAAATACAAGCGATGAATTTGTGTTTCAGAAAGACATTTCAAGCGAAGTGTACTCCAATAATTTAGTTTGGGTAAATTGAGGGGTTTAATGCAAACAAATTGAAAGAAAGGACGAAAACTAAAGTTACTTTTTGAGGGTGAAAAAATGTGTGATTTATTGTTGGAAGAGCGGGCATTCCTGATCTAGCGGGTGTGGAGCCATTCTTGGAAAAGCGATAACATTTAGGGAATAGCCAACCGGTTCACTGGCTGTTCCATCAAAACGCACTGTAGGCATATATCCATCATCAGCATTGAATTCCATTGATGTGTTTAGTAAAACAAATTCAGAGGGGGGTGTGGGAAGGTTATCAATATTCATCAAATTTTAATGGCGGTAAACTTAAAGGAATTGACTGATATTGAGGTTTTTTTCATCCAGCTCATATCAGCACTTGTTATTTTGACAGTAAACACATTCCAAAACTTGTGTGGGTTAAGTTTAAATTTTAATTAAAATACCCCCCCCCAAAAAAAAAAACCCACCCAAAAACACAACAACAAATAAACAAACAAACAAAACAAACAAACAAACAAAAAGCACAGGCCATAGGATAGTATAATAACATAAATATATTTATTATGCACCTTTCAAGAAAGATAGGCTTCTCTAAAAAAAGTGCCTTACATACTCATTGGCACAAGCATTCCTGAAAGCAGCTCAACTCCTTAGGAGTATGCAGCACCGGGAGCCAAGTGAATGTACAGATTGCTAATCAATCACATGAAGAACCTCTTCCCCCACAAAGACACAGGTGCACATTGGGTACTCCTGGGTGATATGATAACTGCAATTAAGTGCAATTGTGAAAGTTATAACTATTTATTGTTTTATTTGCTCACAACTATAGTTACAAGTACCGTGGCTGGGAGTCACACCCCGTGATTCGGCCACCTGAACTTGGGATGGATGTGCTAGATTAGGACACACTTGTTATCAATTTCACTGGCTGAACAAACATTGACCTTTTCAAAAGCAGACCAATAAAAAGAAAATTTATGTTTTAAATATCAAAAATACTGAAATATTTTAATAAACAAGCTTTCAAATTAATTTTCCTGTGATATTAATATCGTTTTTCTCCCTTTGAAATAAATGCTCACGAAATTGAGGCTGGAAGGGAATGGATATGGCCTCTCTTTTATTATCAGAAAAAGTGTTCATAATTGGTTGTTTTCTTTTATTTGTAGGTATGGACAACCAGACAGCCGTTCTGGCTGTTCAGTCTCTCGGCTTGCTGGAGGGACAGACTGGTACCATGCAAGACCCAAATCCAACAGGTATAATATCAATCAGGGAATAGGTATCTCTTCCTAAATCCTTTTAATTTTTCGGGCTTGATGAATTAATCGAAGCACAGGAATAGGAAATGTGTGAGATGTCTGATTCTGTTGTTGAATGATAAGTGACAAAGAAAATTTAAGATAGCAAAAGAAGAAAGTGCATTGGAATGTAAAACAACTTTGTTAAAGGAACATTACAGAATTGGTTTTTGCTAACAAAATAGTTGCTGGCAGTGTAAGCACTTTATGTAATCCACCATATACTGTACATAAACTGACAAACCTGTAGAAGTTTGAGATCGATCAGCCATCTGGGTCATGAGAAAATAGTGAAAAACCGATTACACATTTGCATGAATTCATATAGATTCAAAAAATGAATGAAACGCTCACTGAGCGATAAACTCCAATCGGAAAATTAGTTTATTCATTTGATCATTTCTCATCAAATATGGCATTTCAGACAGAAATATTACAAGGGATGTTTTTTACTATCTTCATCATTAGACCGTGTTAGTTTTATGTAAATCTGTGATCAAAAAGTATATTTTACAAGTTTTTTTCTTACCAATTCTGTAATGTTCCTTTAAATTTGTGAATTGTTGATTATATATATTTTAATTCTTTCCTTTTTTTTCTTATACCAGGATAGAAGAGGATGAATTCAAGTGTGGAAGATGCAAGAAGAACTTCTCCTCTTTGACTAACTTTATGAATCACAAACGAGAGCAGTGCATGCCTCCAAATCTCACCATCAACATCGCTCGCTCCCAGCCCAGCAACAGTGCCTTCACAGCGACCTTACAGCCCAACCGTGGCTTGACATTTGGTAACATGTCCTCCTCCTCCCTATCGCAAGTCTCGCCGGGTGTAGTCCTGAATGAGGAGGTCCTGATTTCCTCTTTCCACAATGTAGACCAGTTCTCTAATTCCATGCTGCAGACCACTCCGATCCAGTCTCTGACAGGATCCTACATGTCGCCTCAATCACAGATTCTCTCCACAAACTCCAACACTCAGCAGACCTACAGCCTGGCAAATTCAACTGTTCACAATAACAATCTGGCAGGCATCACTCTGCAATCCCATAATCAGGTAGGCAATAATATGATGCGATCTGGTCTGACCACTCAGTCTACTATATCCCTCTCGGATGCCGGACTAACTCAAGATTTGCTGACTAGCAGTGCAACATCCAATCTACAAGCACAGACCCAGCCACAGACTATCAGCATCATATCACCCCCATCTATCATATCACCTCAACCACAGCAGGGAACTCGTCGTCGCAGATCCACTGCTTCAGGAGGTGAACCAGTCAAGAAAGAACAGCAACGTAAGAAGTGCAGCTACTGTGACAAATCATTCACCAAGAACTTTGACCTACAGCAGCACATCAGAAGTCACACTGGGGAGAAACCCTTCCAGTGTATAGTTTGTGGTAGAGCTTTCGCCCAGAAGTCTAACGTTAAGAAGCACATGCAGACCCACAAAGTGTGGCCTGGAGGTAGAGGTGCAACTCTTCCCAAGCAGGTAGGAAGGGACTTGTTGCAAAATGCTTACATTAGTTTTTCCTAGGAGTGTTTGCACAACTTGCCTTGGCCCATGGTAGGTATTACTTTCTAAATGCATTGGGTCAATCACTACTTGTGCATAAGCTCAAAGCAGTATAGCGAGTCTGCTTATTAGTACTCAATCTGCTCACTACTGTTTACTTTGAATCTTTATGCACAAGTAAGGATCGACCCAATGCGTTTAGAAAGTAACATCTGCCTTGGCGTATTGCCTATAGGCGAACATTTGTCAAGACAGTTTGTTGTACCTAGTCTAGTGAAATCAATATTTACAAAAGAGAAATTCTTTATAATGCAGTCCCACTTTTTTAACTTGCAGCCAATTACAAAACTTCAAGGACGACAGGATGAAGATGGAGATCAAAGCAAGGAGCAAGAACCCACATCAAATGATGACGGTATGTGAACACTCTATTGAAAGAATGTAGATAACAATGGAAGAATTGTAATAATTGGGAAATGAAATAACCAGTGATCATAACCAGTAAGTCATTGTATTGTATGACGCAGGAACGATTTACTTGGAGGAAGATTGTGGTCCCCTTCTCTCCAGCTAAACTTTGATTGATTGATTGGTTGGTTGATTGATTGGTTGGTCCGTTGATTGAGTGTAATAATAGATATGTTTACTTGTTTGCTTTACACAGATGTATTATTATACACAAATACTTTTTAATCTAAAGTATAATTATTGACTTTTCTCACATCCAGAGGGAGGAAATACTCGCATTGCGACCACAGAAGATGGGCAAGAATTATTGATTGATAGCTCCTATGTGTGCCAATACTGTGGGAAGAAATTGAAGACATATTACCAACTCAAGACACACATGACCATCCATAAGAATGAGCAGGTAAGAAAAAGGATTGAAGAGAGAGGGTTGGAGGAGTGTCAGCATTTTCCTGATCGAAAGAGCTTTCAAATTTGAAACTTCAGAAAATTATAATTGGCTATTATGAATGCAAATTTAAGGGGTCTGATGCAGAGACAGGCTTTTTTAATCACATTCTACCCTAGACTTGTGAAAAAGTCTTTAAATGTTTGACGCGGTGCATGCTCTCATGCAATTATACTGCTCTCACGATACTACTGCCCCATTTAGCAGTAGGTGAGAGGATAGTTACGAGAGAGCCGTTAACACTATCATCGTGACAATCATTTAATGACTTGTCCACAAGACTAATTCTACCCTAATGCCATTAAGTGTTATTATATTTGTGACAGGTGTACAAGTGTGTTCTGAAATCCTGCAATACAACCTATAAGGATCTGGATTCTTTCTTGGAGCATACTAAAGCTCATGAGAGTGAGATGTCATACAGATGTCATCTATGCAGTAAGCACTTCCCATCTCTGTATGAGCTTGGTGTTCATCAGTACTCACACAGTCTATATCCCAACCAAGGACCCAGGCAACATCAGAAGTAAGGATACTGCTCTTTTTTTTTAAATGTCTGGAATGATCTAAGAATCTAGATAGAAACCTCTTGCTCTGATTTCACACATGGCTACTGTCTGCTGTCAATACAGGCTCAATTTTATTCACACAGAAGAAGATGCAAGATGGAGTTCAGTTGAAACTTTCAGGTTTTTTTTCTTTGCACTGTTTCCAAGAAAGCAACTAATCTGTTCTAGCCAGTCCAGTCGATGAAATGTCACCATTTTAAAAACTTTATAACATAATTATATCGGTTGGAAAAGTTCAAGAGATATTTTACAGGCTTTGGTTCTGAATATTCTTTAATTGTTTTCTTCCGAGTAGATATTCAAATTGAGTGTTACATTTTGTTCTGCAGGGAGTATCGCTGCAATAAATGCATGAACCGTTATTCAACCCCAGAGGCCTTAGAGCACCACCTGGCCACAACCACCCACCACTACGGCTGCCCACACTGTAAGAAGGTGTTCCCATGTGAACGCTATCTCCGTCGCCATCTCCCAACCCACAGTGCTCATGGGCAGTTCACATGCCATGTCTGTCAGAAATCCTTCAAGACTGATCACTATCTTAAGTCTCATTTGCTCATACACAGCGGGGATAAACCTTACAAGTGTGATGCTTGTGAGAAGACTTCAACCGCCCGGATAAACTAAAGAGACATCAACTCACTCACGATCCTGTCAAGAAACTCAAATGCCCTTCCGCTCCTTGACTGGGTGCGAGAAGATGTTCAACCGGCCTGATAAACTCAAAGCACATATCATATCACATAGCGGTATCAAGCCCTTTAAGTGTCCTCAGTGTTTCAAGTGTTTCAGCCGTCGCCCCAATTTGGCAGAGCATATGCGAATTCATACCGATGACTATACCATTCGCTGTAAAGTATGTAATAAAGGATTCGCCCGTGAGAAATATAAGAATGCGCATAATTGTCCTAGATGGGCACAAACAAGGGAAGCACTCAAATCTAATATTGAAGGTGACATGAATGAGTCTGTCCTTGGTGATTTGTCAAATGAAACTTTGAAACAAAACGCTGAATCCAGTTCAGGTGGCGATACCAATACTACATCCCACAATGTCTCCAAAGACAAAGCTGAAGAGCAACTGCATCCAGTTCTCTTAACCAAAACAAGGCAAGTCAGACTCAGGCACTCTGGTTTCTCTAAGAAGGTTCATATGCTTGATGACACCGTCACAAAGGAGGCGCCAAGGAGTAGAAGAGGGCGTGGTGGAACCAGAGGCAGGCCAAGACGTATCACTCAAAAGAGGAAAATCCCAAATCGCTCTACAGAGGATATTGAGAGAGACTTAGAGGCTATCAGGAGTGGTTTGGAGGAGCAGCAACGACAGGAGATGGAGAGACAGAAAGCCAGCCAGGAGTCGTCAGTGCATCAGCAAGAGCAAGATGATGACTCACTGATGTCTGGAAGCCAACGAATGATCACAATCATGGTGACCCCTGACCAGGAGGTAGTTAGTGTCACATCGGGGGAGGCTGTCACTTTGAAACAGCAACAGCAGCCAACTATTAACTCAACTGCCATTGCACTTCTTAATATGGGGCAGATGTCAGCTTAAGTTTCTTGATGTTTTAAAACCCTCAATTAACAATTTGGTCCCACTTAACGAGGCGCTTGAGAGCTTGCTCAGCAATAGCATTGTGTCTTTTTTTGTAAAGGGACAACTTTTGATTTTGAAAGTGATCATCTGTTTTTGTTTGAGCAGTATCAAAAAGTTAATCTCTAAAAGAAATCTCTGGCCACAGTAAAAAACAAAAACATTTTAGTTAAAAGTGAAACATTAGAATAGATGTCTTGGTAATTTCTTGGCTTAGTTATTGCCCCATTTCCTAATTGGAAAGTATCTTGCCCGTTGTGTGTAATATTGACCTGTGCTCATTTTGTTCACTCAATGCATTACTTTTGTTCAGGAACAGGATTCCTTTTTCTAAAATGAAATATCAAAATAATTAACGCACTCAATATTTCCATGAATTCCGGTCAGACAGTTTCATAAGTCAGCCATTATATTCTATCATGGGTTCCCTCAAAAAATGTAATGCAGTAATATATCTTTTAGGCAAACCTTTGTATTTATATAATTCCTGATCCATAATTGGCAGCTGTAACAGACCATGAATCGAGTAATTTCAAAAATTAACCAGCAAGGTTTTAATATCTTTATTACTCAAGTTTTGATGGTGTTTCAGATGGAAATATTTCTCTGGAGGATTTAATCATTTTCCCCCTGAAAACTTTGTCTTCTAAAAAGTTTGTTATAATTTTTTGAATAATGTATACAGGTATATATGCCCATTGATGTGTTTGAAATTATTAAATCAAAATTAAAAGTTCAGAATATTGTACTCAATTAAGCAAACTGCCGTGTTGTTTTATTTGGTGTGTAAGACTGAGGCAAGAAAAGATTACTGTAGCAACAACATTTTTATGAAGTGATCTTTGAAACTTTAATGTTTGGTATTGTTCTATTATTTCTTAACATTAAACTGGCTTATTAGATTTTAAAAGATTTTTTTTCCCCATAAATACGCCGGAAAAAGTTTTGGGTAATTAGATCCTAGAGGCATTATCTGACAAATCAAATGCAGAAAGTTACTTAAGGGATTTTTGACAAGCGCCCTCTATGTTTCATTAACGCAATGTTATCAATTTCCAAGATGGCTGCGCCCATGGACTTTCTTGTAGCGATCCAAGTTTTGGTTTCGCCACCTTCAAAACCTCCGGGTATGTGAATAAAACCATAACAGATGCTGAATTATTGTTCTGCAGTACTTTTACTGTGGAGAGATACCAGTTCGTTTGAATAATTTTAAGCCAATTCCTCACTTTAAATTCATGAAGGTTGGCTCAGCTCAGTGATTCAGTTCAGTCACTGCACACTTTGTACACCGGCATGACACTACTCACTCAGCATGCTCAGTAGACCCTCAGTCACTGACATTTATGTGATGAGATCTCGTCAGTCAGTCAGACTCAGACAGTGGTTTTCTTCCTAATCCTAGCTAAGTTACTCCATCCCCCTGGGGCTGACAATTTTGTCACAAATCACTTATTTTTGTTATTTAGTAAATTTTAATACCTAATAGACAAGTGACACTGACTTAGTGGTCCTTGCTCTATGGTGTCAATCACTGAACCTCATTTCTTGTTCCTTAGTTATAAATAAGGATTGCTAGGGCCATGATTGTGTGTCAGATAATCTGCAGGGTTACAGTTGAAAATATGACAATATCTGACACTCTTTATAAAAACATTTTTTCAGGCAATACTGATCTAATTTGTTTTACAATCTCTTTATTTGCTCAGTTGCTTTCTGTTTTTCAAAATCTGTGGGACGTTTTTGTTGAAATCCATACTGCTTGACATAGTAGTACTCATACAGCTCCAGTTCTTTCTCCTGACACATTTAGCGTAGGGCAGCAGAAAAATCTCATGACGCTCTTGCAGTTTATAGTTTGTCTTGGACTGGTACCAAACCTTCAGTAGGGCATCGGAATTCCAATGGAGAAGAGGTCAGGGTTTGGGCAAATATTAGTTGGCAGGGATTTTGTATAGGCTGTAGTATTACAATTTTTGTTTACATCTTATGAAAATGAAAAACCTTTTCAATTCTACTACAGATTGTACAACTGAAAGCACGGAAACCCCCTGTGATGATGCAGCAAGGTTTGACCTTTCACTCAGGTCAACTCTTGACAAATTACACCAAGTGCTTGCGAGTGATAAGAGATGTTGTAACCTCTTCATTGCCCTTGAGTCAGTCATCACAGAATGGAGGGGAAGACTAGCAGGTTGCAAAGACATACGCTGGTTGTATACAGAGCACTGTATGGCACTGTTACATGGCCTTAAAGATTCTGTTGCCATTCAGATGGTGGAGTTTAATAAGGAACAGGGAAAGAAGAAACTTGACAAGCCGGGTCCTCATACAGCTCCAGTTCTTTCTCCTGACACATTCAGCGTAGGGCAGCAGAAACAGCTCATGACGCTCTTGCAGTTTATAGTTTGTCTTGGACTGGTACCAAACCTTCAGCAGGGCATCGGAATTCCAATGGAGAAGAGGTCAGGGTTTGGGCAAATATTGAATGGCAGGGAGTCTGTGTCAAATCCCAAGAGACTGAAACAGGTAGTGAAGATTCTCTTAGAATGCGTTGAGCAGCCTTCTATTGGAGGTTTGATACTAACAAGACATTTAGGAGATCTCCTGGCGTCTCTACTTCAGATATCTCATTCTGAAAAACTGTCTCAAAAGAAAGATAACAATGCAATTGACCAGGCTGTTGCTTCTGTATCACTTAACAAAGATTCAGCAGAACCTACTCAAAGAAGGGAAAACAAAGATTCAGTTGTTCTTTCTGAAAACTCAAAGGATATTGAGTTCTTTCAAACTCAGTTGAAGCGACTTCTGCAGAGAGCCTACCAACCTCTAGTTATCAGGGAGCTTCTGTTCTTACAAGGAGGTCCAGGAGGTGAGAGAACAGGAATGGCAAAGACAAACCCAAAGAGTGCTTCTCAAAGAAGCCAGAACCCACTCCCACGGGCACCGCAGTGGTGAAGAAGGAGTGTGGAAGGCTTTTGACTGAACGCCTGGTGAAGCCCAAAGGAATACAATGGGTGCTACGAGGACTCCTTGATGTTGGAGGTAGGTTGAAATGTAGAATGCTGCTGTGAACTAAATTTGTAGCTTTTATATTGGTAAGGACATCATCTGCTTCCCATATAATGAATAGATACATAACTTGTTGGTAATGGCCTTTTTGAAACAAGAGCTTCTGCTTCTCTACCATTGTCACCAGAATGAGTACCGATTTTCTTGACAGTCACAGAAAAAAACAGACTACCTCCTACCCCTGAAAGAGCTCAAAACCCCAAACTGAAGAAAAACAAACAAACAAACACGACAGCAAATAGAACAAAAACAAACCCCAAATAACACTTTATATCAACTAGACATACCCAGTCAGTAACTCCATGTACTGATACACCTATTAGATGTTTTAATGGTATTTCCCTGGGTTGATTTCTGATTTTTCTGTTCTTGACCTTCATTTGTTTGTTTTTTTGTTAGGAGGAAGGGCAGATGCATCATCTTCTGCAGATGATTGGAGGAAATGTGATGCAGTATCTCATCTCATAACCAACTGTCCTCTTCAAGACATTACAATGGATAAATACTACAAGCTTGTCTGTCCACAGGTAAGATTTCAAAGTTCTCCATTCACCAGTACAACTTATTTGAGTCTTGATGTTTTAGATTTGCTTTAAAATTCCAGATAAATTGAATTTTTACTATCACATTTCCTGAAGGTGAAGAAAAGTGTTGATTTGATAAGTGATTGTTTTTCATGTTTTTGTTTACTAGCTGTGATTGTACATGTAAGGATTATGAAGGTATTACATTACCTAGAAGTGTAGTTGTTGTAGGTACTGTGAATTTAAATAAATTAAAGATTTTATATAAGTCAACAATATACCAAAACTTTGAACAGATAAGATATTTAAACTTTAAATTTGATTGATAAATTTTGAATCTTTATAAACAAAATATAATTTATTATGATTAGATTTTGGAGCTACTTCACTTCAAAGATCAGATCCTTCTGAAACAGGTTCTCCGTGTTGCCAGGAGCTGCATCGTTACCATGACAACTAGGCATCCTCAGCTTGCAAACACTTACCTGATTGGTCCCTTGCTGGAGCCCCTGCTCGCCACACTGCATGAAAGAGGTTGGTTTTGGAAAATGGATAAGCGCTGTATATTCAGTGCTTTCTGGAGTACTTCAGGACAGCACTGAGTATACAGTGCTAATATCACACATCAGTGTATGGTTAAACCAAAAAAAGTATTCTTTATCCACAATGCAAATTATGACATCTGTTAAAATCTTTGCAGGATTCAAACTGGCCCCTCGTCACCAGGCATGCTTGGTGGTCTAGTGGTTAAGATATCTGCACTAGTATGGGGGAGGGGGTCATCGGTACGAATCCCACCCGAGTAGTATTCTTGTGGATTTTTTTGTATGCAGAACTTGGAAAAGCACCCAGTATATAGTGCTTATCACACATCCGTGCATGGTTTAGAAAAAGTTGTTTTACTAAAAGATAAAACAAAATATAAGAAATTGGCCATCACATTTACAATTTGTATTTAAAGAAATTTCAACCACCAGTTTGACTTTAAACCAAATCCGACTTTTGTCATGGATTGGATCGGTGGTTAGAAACAGTCCTGTCGTAATCTTATCAAGTATTGATTTTATTTAAGCAGATTATAATGCATTAAGCAAAATGTATAAACTTATATCTGCATTTTGATTATTGCCAATGAAATCCTGTGTTTATTTCAGCACCAGCATCAAAAGAAGAGGGTAGCCCTTTTGTTCTTGTGGATGAATCTACCCTGACTCAATGCATTGAAGACGTTTATCATGTCTTCATTGGATTACCAGATCCAAGCCCCTGTCTCCTTAAGATGTTGCAACCGGTCATTCACCCCATGTTCAAGCTTCTCTGCTTTGCAAAGCAAGGAGTCTGTAATCTCAGGTACGTTGATGCAAGAAGTCTCTTAAGATGGGCTTGAGAACATTGTCTTTTCCTGCCCTGGATTTGATAACAATCATTGTGTTAATCAATTAAAGGTAGGGTCATAGATTGGTAAATACTCCAAAAAGTTAATGATCATAAAAACTTACTTGGTGAGAAGCACTGCAGCTGTCGATAGTGTAAACTGTTTTGAGAAAGGATTCCCTTTGAAGTAAGGGTAATTTTTCACCCCAAAACATTTGAATCTGAGAAACAATTCATGCATGAATTGCTTCTCGGGTTTTCTGAGGATTAGTGTCCGTTCATGAATGCTGCAACCAGAGATGCAGTTGGTACCTGTTTTCTCCTTTCTAAATGTGGATGGATTCGACGTTCAGGTTAAAATACCCTGACATTTTTTGCTGTTTTCTCAGCAAGTGGACATTGCTTCAGCTGAAACTTTCACATGTGACTTTCATTTTATTTTCTTTTTAATAAAAGTATTGGGGTAACAAAAACAAATCTATGACCTCACTATGACCCTACCTAAGTGTATAACTCCTTTATCGTTCCCTTGTACCAATGTCACACATGACAACTGTCTGACGCTCGCCATTTTAGGAGTCAAATTGCTCATATAAATTATGATAAGCACGTAAATGCCGCATCGCCTAAAATGCGCACTACACTGTATAACACATGGGGACATTGATTGATTGCAAAATGGCACAACCAAGATTATTGTAATGATGACATCAGGTAAATTGGGTCAATAGGTAAACAACTCTGCTATTAAGAAATCTAAAACTCACTGGATTGGCAATTAATTAACACCAGAGGGCCCGCGTTACAAAAGCTCATACATTACTGACTTGATTAGCACGAGACCCAAGTTGAACCAAGTCTAGGACTCCCTCAGTGATCCCGGAGCATTCTAGTTTGCCTTAACTTCACCTCAGGAGGATCAAGCAGTCAATATGTGTATACTGCATTTTCATGGTCCAGTTTGTGAGCTGCTACATGTGTATTTATTTTATCTTTGTCTAGGTCCAAGATTGAAGAAATTCTCCTCTATTTTTTGAGCAACTCTGACCATCTCACCACTCTGGAGTATCTAAGACACATATCCTTCCTACAGCATGAGACCATGACTGAGAGTATGCATCAGGGCATTGCATTCACACCCGGTTCTGGCGGTGGGGCTGTTGTCATGTTCAGGCAAAATATCAGGTTTGTCATTATCTACTTTCGATTTCACAAAGACAATCGACCCCTTGCATTGGCCGCCATCGCTGAGGTCAAACAATGGAAACATGCACAACTCTCAGCCAATAATACATCTTCACTGACTCTTCTCTGACCTCAGTGAGGGGGCTGTTTTAGGCTTTTAGTGTCAAATGCAAGGGGTGTATTTAGAACTTTGTGCCATGATAATTCCTATATACAGTGTGGTACACAATGTTTTATCTGATACAATTCAAGTTTTTGTTCTTGCAAAATGCTAGATTTCGGTATTTTCACTCACACAAATATATACTCAATATTTTTGATGGCCATCTGCAGGAAGTGCAATCGCGGAAATTCAATTATATTCCTGTCACTTTTACATCTATTGGTTTGTATTGTAATGTTTTGGGGGTTTATTAACAACTTTAGAGCTGAAGAACAGTTTGCAGACATTCTGATGTCCCAGGAACTTACTGCAGCGACTGTCTTTGATGTACTCCAGAAACTGAAGATTAAGGGACTTGCTGGAGATTTCTTCATCCTAGTCTTGAAAGTAAGTAATCCACTTAAAACAAATCCACTTAAGCAAATAATCCTTGTAGACCATATTTTACTGTCCACCTCTCCCCCCAGATCAATAATCTGTTAACTATTTTTCATTGTCCTCCAAATGTTTGTGCTAGTAAATAGACTGTGCAAGTCTCGCCCTTATTCAAACATTGGGACCCGTTAAAGTGCATGGGGTTTTTGTTCCCTTTATGCGTTAAAGCAATGTACAGGGGACCACTTTGGTCCCCCCAAAAGTTTGGATACGCACAAGACTTCGCGGTCTACACTCTAGTGTAAGTGGCCAAGCTCTACTACCCTTGGATGAAATGTTAACAATTAATTAATTTATGTATTTATTTTATTTTGTTTTGTTATTCAGGAGTTGACTTCGATCACTTCAAACCCATCAGCCAAAGATCGCCAAGATCCAAGCCCAGATCCATCTCGCATCCTCCTCAACATAGAGGAGAATCAAGACAATCAAGTCACCCATATACAGCACTCCCTACAAGTCCTTGCCATCTTGTCTAAGCTGTGTGAGGATCTTGGGCCTGCTGTCTTGGAGAATACTTCACAGATGTTGAGTTTGCTCGTGCAACGTTGGATCGTGCCGCATCGTCGTTGGATTCCCAGGGGGAAACATGTGATGTGTTTGAAACTGAGACGCTGACACTTGCCCTTGGATTAGTATCGGCAATACTTCGTGGAGATTTAGAGGTACTTAACATTTGAATAATAGTTTCTCACTGAGTTTTTGTTCCCTGTTTCAGTGCCAAGTATGTAAGCCAAAAATTGTGTGCTGGTTATATTTTTGAGTTTGAGAACAATTGCAAGAACAACATTATGGTGGTTAAGAAATCAGAGTAAAATGGTACTTTAAAGTTGTCAACTTTTTTGTGAACAGAAAAAGGTTACTTCAGAAAATCGTGAATCCCTAATGAACCTTCTGCCATCACTGGAGAAAATATCCCATGAGCACCCAGTGGAGCCTCTTCAGAGAACGGCAACTGACCTCCGCATTGCCATAGCAACCCATGGAGCTGTCTGGTCGGAATCTATGAAGGAAGCTACAGAGGATTTGAAATCAAAGCTAACAATGGATCGAGAAAAACTCCCTAAAATGGAAGTCCAGACTAAGAAAAGTGCTGGAGACAATTTGCTAAGCAAGGAAAGCCCGCATTTCTCCGGAGAAGAAAGAATATCCCAATGGATGGAAATCTTATTCGTGAGGATGGTGTTTTATATCCTGGGAATCAATCCAATACAGTGTCTTCCAGAGCAGCAAAGAGTGAACAGAGACCAAACCCATCGATTGCACAACACAGCGATGACGAGCCAGCTGTCAGTAAGGACTTTGATGAGGCTTTTCAAGAACTCTTTGATCCACTTTTGCCAACGAGGGGCCATGCCCTGAGGGTCCTTGGTAAACTCCTGCTGGCCAGAGATCCCAAGGCTATGCAGAAGAAAGATATGCTGGTTGGAATATTTCTGGAGAATCTTAGTCATGAAGATTCTTATATTTATCTCTCTGCCATTCAGGTAAATAATTATTTACTGTGGTTATTTAAAGTGGTTAATAGGCAATTACAATTAAATGCAGTGGATACTTTGGTGCACAGCCACAATCATGGGTACACTTTTTGATACAAAGACACCAAATGAACAACACATAAATATTGAGTAACTCTTTGCAGATCTTGTATTCGACAAACTCAAGTAATTTCTAGTCTTCATTCACACAGCGCTGTTTAATTAATTTACATGAACACGAAAAAAACATGTACCCATGAGTGTGGCTGTGCACTTTGGTAATTACTCAAGAAATGCATTACCATAAAACTTACTTGGCAAGGAGCACCTGAGAGCTAGAACGTAAAGAATAGTTGGAATGGCCTTTAACATGCAACATACCAATGATGTACTTTGAAGGGAAGGTCATGAAGAGCCTTGAATGTCAATAAAATAATTTTTAATTTAATACGATAACAAATAGGCAGCCAATGTAACTGATGGAGTAAGGGAGAGAAATCCCAAACTTGATGACAAATCAGAAGGGTTATTATCTGTAATGTATTCCCTTTATTGTTTACAGGCGCTGTCATGTGTAGCAGATGTATGCCCAGAGAGAGTCATTCCACAACTTAGTCAGGAGTTTGTAGGCGGCAAGAAGAGAATAAAAAGAGCCGTAGAGACAAGAGTCAAACTTGGAGAAGCTCTGGTCAGAGCCACAAGATCTCTTGGTTAGTCTTCGAATATTGAATCTTCAAATATAAAGTCTTTTTCCCAAAGTTCTTGGAATTTGTTTAATGTTGCTTTCTATTGCTTTGATATTATCTTAAATTGCCGTTGTGTCAAGTGTCACACTGGTATCATAAAAATTTGAGTGACATTCTGTTGGCAAATCTAGTCTAATATCACTCTCTGCTACTCTCAATTCTACAAAAGTAATTTTATGTAAAAATTAGTTCATTTAAAAATTCTTCTAGATTTACAAGAAGGTGTAACTCGTCCCCTCAGGTAGTGCAACTCGTATGGTTTTCATAAAATTCATTTTGCATACTTTGGACCTCTTGGTAAATGGAGTTTGTTGATCAAGAGTGGTCTCCAAAGTAATTGTTTGGCTAAAAGAAACAACCATATTCTAAGTAAAACAATTGTTTGCGGATTTTGATTTTATTTTGTTTTCAAATTTATACGCATTTTTTTCATTTAACAACCTTTTGATCATTACGGAAATGAAAATGCATTTAACCTTATAGCACTGAGCCGATGAATTTTAGATATTGTCCTGCTTTTAAAAACACTATTGTTATTATATAATTATAGGTGAGCTGGTACCCCGCTATTCAAACATGTTACTGGGTACATTTTTACAAGGAGCGCAGGACACCGATGCTGTAATCAGGGCGAGCAGTTTGTCCAACATGGCTGATGTCTGTAAGCTGTTGCGATTCTCACTTGGTCCAAATCTTCATGAGGTATGAAAAAGTAGCATTGAAATTGAACAAAACCTGAACAACTTTCCAAGAGAATAGTTATTGTAGAAATGACCTTTGTTTTTTGTTTTTTATACATTTGCAAATCATGAGAATTAAACTTGTTAAAAATGTAATAATTTGCTATGGATAGAAGTTGTGGTTCTAAGATGAACCAAAGGTACCTGAGATAAGTATTGAAGTTTTGAACAGTGTTGGCTTTAACGCCATGCAAGGCTTCAAATCTAACTTTGCAAATCATGATTTTTTTTTAACTCAAGGTATTGGATAGCTTAGACGTTAATCAAAATATTTTTGCTTTTATTCGTTTGTCAAAATCAATAAAACAAATGCTTGAGATTGATACGGAAAAATGAAGGCCAACTATGATTTGTAAGTTTGAATTGTTCTGCTTATTGTTTTAAATGAACAGGTTCTAAACTGCCTGATGGCCATCCTAAAGAGTGATCCACAGATTGAGGTCAGAAGGTCATGTGTTCTTGTACTCACCCTGCTTCTCAGGGGGCTCGGGAAGGATGCACTGAAGGTATGAGGGTTTGAGCTAAGCTATCACTTGTTTAAGAGATGTACACATTATTTTAAACTATGCAATAATACTAAGTCAAACCTGGATTTTTATCTTTGAGAGGGTAAGGCCAATTTGTTTTTGCAAAGAGCACTTGTCTTCCATCAGAAAATCTAAAAGTCTGTGACAATACTTTGAATGGACACCAAGGCCAAGATTAGGAGCAGCAGGCCACGGTCTCTGGGCCCTCCATGTAGTTTGCTATCCTTTCAAGATGATCATTGACATTCAAGTTGTTCAGTTGTTACACAAGAACTCAATGTGGTAATTTCATATAAATAGTCTCCTAAGAATCTGAAAAATGCTCTCAGAATAGAGGAAAAAGAAACATGTTAACTTTCAAAATGAAAATGTAATGTTGTTTTTCAAATGTTGTACTTTGTTTGTTTTGATGTTGATTTGTTTGATTTTGATTTTGATTTAAGGTTCTAGAAGATGTTATGAGGGACATCTACCGCAGTCTGAAGTCGGCTCTAAGCATCGAGAAAGATGACGTAATCCGTTTACATTGCCAGCTAGCTCTAGAAGAAATCGATATCATTATGAGAGATTTCATTTTTCCGAAACAAACACTCACCAAGAAGATTACTGTGTTGCCATGACAACGAAAACAAATGTTAATATCTTTTTTTGATGGTGAGTTATCTTGATTCTTTTCCATACAAATCAAGGTAACCAAAACAAGACTGAAAGGACAAATAGCTTGGTTCCTTTTGTACGATGAATATTAGCATCCATTACTGCTGTTGGATACAGGGAACTTGACCAAGATGGTGGCAGAATGATAAACGGTCTATTGTGGAACTTTTCAAATCATAAGAAGAAAGAGCAAAAAGCTGTGTATATTATCAGGGTATTTTGGGGAAAACAACTTGTTTTCATAACTAGAGCCCAGAGATTCACAGGATTTGAAGAGTCATTGAGATGGAAACAGGAACAAAGATAGAGGTTGGACTGTCAGTCATCTTGGCAATAATTTAATGGGAAGCAGTCATTATTAGAATATTTTCTTCTCTCAAACCACCCCCTTTGTTTAATGAAGCAAAATTAATAAAGTATTTGTAATGTCCTAGGTGCTAGAAGCTCACTTCTAGTGTTAAACAGTCTGTATTTGGGGACCACCCAAAATCCCCACCAGAACCTCAAAACTAGCAGCTTGCACAATGGCAGTTGGAAAACCAAGGGCACACTTTGTCAGATTGAAAGGTGGCATTAAATTAAGATTTGTAAAATTCAAGCACACAGGTTTTGAATGAGAGGAATGAAGTATCAAATCTGGTCGCCAATGGGAGTTGATTCCAAGTAGAAATAATGCACTGAAAGAAAAAAGCTTTGTGGGATTCAGTCTTGCAATGTGATGAAGGGAATAAATTATTGTTGATGAAGAGAATAAATTAGGCTTTCAGGTGCATTGATGTTTTAAAAACGAACCTCAAAGTTAAAGAATTGTTTCCTTAAAACAACAAGTCTGTTTTTGAAATATTTGAAATATTTGTGACTGATATACAATTATATCTTGCAGATGTACTTTTATTTAATGATTTCTGAATAAAACATCAAGGCCATCAAAGTTTGAATGAGTACTTTTCTTGTCCATTATTTAACATTGTATGATATAAAAAAAACATATGACATAAACTAGTTAAAACTTGATAATTAAGAGAAAGCAAAAGAAAATGTTTCTGAAAGAGATGGATCTGAAAGGAGGTAACAATTGTGTGGATTTTGTTGAATTTGGTAAAAGGTTTACCCAAAAACTTAAACAAATGAAAAAACAAAATCGACGCAAATGATTCTTAGGATCAAAGGACAGTACTTTTCATTGATGCTTCAAAAAGAAAACATCTTTGAAAGCTTGTGCATACCCTATTTAAACAGTCGTTGGTTCCTTGTTGTTTGACTCGTCAAACAGCCGTCGTGCATTGTTATGATGTAACTTGAGACGGAGCAATGTGAGGTATCCGACATGAGTTTTTTCAAAAATAACTTCTTGAAACATCGAAAAGTTAAGTTGTTATTGTTGACAACAAAAGGAAACCTTTAAGAACATTGAATTGAGCTCCTAACTAGCTGCGGAGAAGCTCCAAACAGCAACATTATGTTGGTTTTGTTGGGTAAGTTAAAATAAAAAAAAAGAGTGTTGCATCAATTTCGTGAAGAAGCTGTTTACAAGAATGCTCTTGTTCCGTTCCAAGTTCCGTTTTATGCCCCAACTTAAAAAATAACTGAAGAATGAGGCACATTGTGATGAGGCTTAACGTGGTCGATTATGCCTAAAATATTTTTTTATAAGACAACTATTCTGTCGATTGAGCAACAACTTCCACATTCTACTGAGTACTGTGGTAGTGTACATGGATCATTCATGGACGGTCACAATGTGATATTGATAATCGATAATCATTGTATTGTATTTTTTCCTTGTATTGTTTATACTAGTCTACTACTAGATGGAGGAAGGGTACTACTACATACAGACCAGTAGTACTACTAGTACTACTAGTTACTGGTTTTTCTTTTCTTGTCCAATGATTCTGCCTTTTGTTTGTTAATATTGTGAGTGCGGAAACAAATGTATTCTTGAATGGAATTGAATAACCTAGCCCACCTTGTTGGGCTGTTGATGTTAAGATAGCCATAACAGCCCAACAGCAAGGTGGGCTAATAGTAATAAGATCAACCATGCTCTAACAAGTCTTGGAATGATTGAATATGATGACAGATGAGGGCGAGGTTGTTGTGCACTGGTTCTTACCAAACTCACACTGTGAGTTTGAACTAGAACTAGAAGTACCACCTGCTCAATTTCACAAGGGCTAACATTTTTTTTTTTGTTTGAAATACAGTATGCAGGGTTCTCTCTACTCATAGAACTATGAGGATCGTTCCGCTATCGTCTCCATGGAACAAACCTCATATCATTCTAGGAGTAGGATTTTTAAAAACTTTGGGGCATTCTTGAAGCAGTTGGAAGTTTGGCTTTAAAGGCCCTGTACACTATTGGTAAGATCGAAAAACACAATGTTCACAGATTCACACATAACCTTCATGATTTAAAGTAACTAATTGTAGAAAGGGTTCCTTAAAATATGTCTGCCTAAAATGCTATCGTTTCTGAGAAACGAGTAAAACAATAGTAATTATCGCGCGCGATAATTTGAAAAAACAGAAAACACATAGATCTCTTTTCACTATTTTCTCGTGACCTCGATGACCAATTGAGCTCAAACTTTCACAGGTTTGTTTGTTCATGCATATGTTTAATCACACAAAATGTGGACACTGATTTTGAGCTGTTACCAAAAGTGTACAATACCTTTAAACTAAGCACGCTGAATTGTTACAAGGTCCTCTGATCTGAATGTTTTTTTTCCCCTTTGTGTTTATCTTTGGCTTTAAAAGCCCTACTGTGCAATCTGGTGTATTTATGATTTTTGTGAATTTTATCTGAAGTCCCCTCCCCCCCCTAAATAAAACAACAAATAAATAAATTTAATTTATACTTAATTGAATATAAAAAATATCGGCTGCAATTTTTTGCCTATTTGCGCAGGATTCGCGAGCACGGTCCGATACGCTAGCTTGTGCATGGGAGGACACTGGTATGTATTTATGTTTAGAATTTCTTGGTACTTTATTTATTTATGTATTTATGTTTTTATTTATTACAGGAGGAGGGAGTGGCTTTATAGGAACAGCCATTAAGAGGTTACTTTTGCAGAGGGGGCACAGTGTCTTACTCGTTTCTCGCACACCAGGGAAGGATAAAATATCATGGGTTAGTCTCAGCTTTCAATAGACCGTGCAAGTCTTACACAAAATTGGAACATATTTGAGAATCTCTGTGTGAAAGAAACATAATCATGCACTGTAGGATAATTATATACTTACAACTATGGGTTAGTCTCAGCTTTCAATAGACCCTGCAAGTCTTACATAAAATTGGAACATATGTGGGATTATTTGTGTGAAAGAAACAGAATCATGCACTTTAATAGGATAGTACTTTCAACTATTCATGAGACTTGCACAATCAATAGCAGAATATCACTTCAAATTTATTTGAAAGAACAATATTGCTTTCAGAAACAAATATTTCATGTAATCTCTTAAATAGTCTTTAAAGATGTATTACTCTTAAAAAAACTATTGTGTTATTGTCAGATTTCAGAGAGGAAATAAACTTTTCATACATGCCTAAGGGACCTACATTTACATGCACCATATGGCAAATTAATGAGACTTCTAATAAGCTTTCGTAATATGGATATGATGTTATGTGAACGTTTGTTTTTTAAAACCAGGATCGTTTGAAGTCCAAAGGGTTACCAGATTGTGATGCAGTGGTCAGTCTGTCAGGAGAGAACATCCTTAACCCACTCAAAAGGTAAATCAATCAAATATCAAGTAAGATGAAAGTTCCTTCAGATTTCCTGCAAGGCATTGTTGTTGACCTTGACCAAATTGTAAGTGAATCGTTGACAATAAATCATCAGTGTTGACATATCAAATAAGACATTGTTTTCTACATCTGCTTGAACCTGTTTAATTGTCTAGAGGTAGTGATTAGATCAAATTGATGATTTCTTTGTCTCATTCGGATCTGCAGATGGACTGAAGAGTTTCAGAAAGAGGTAACGGACAGCCGTGTGAAGACAACTGCAACACTTGTCAAGGCTATCACTGAGGCTAACAAACCTCCCAAGGTCTTTGTGTCTTCATCTGCTGTAGGTAGGTCAAGCTCACAGGGGTTTTTCCCTCCCCTAAGTGGGATATATACTTATACCTTGATTGGGACTATGTTCCTCCAATGAGGATATTAATAAATGGACAGTGGACCACATTGAGAGATGCTAACATGGCTTGTAATGTCAGCTTGTTGTGAAGCAGCTGAGGTCTGAATTGAGAATGTTTTAAAGGAGACCTTCATGATCTTACTGAAAGATACAGAAAAGGATCATTTGAGTGGCAATTAAGATTTAAGTGACGTCACCTACGACCTCAAATCTCTAAAATCCATCCTTGGGTTTTTCCTGACTTTTATGGATTTGGTGTTTTGCATTCACAGTTTCTTTACAGCCAAAACCAACCACGTCAGGTTTCGCTTACATTTTGATGCGTTATGCTTCATAGTTACTACATAGCCAAACCATGTTATTATTCTTCAAAGGTTACTACACCCCAAGCCTAACGGATGAGTACACAGAGGACAGCCACGGGGGACACGCTGATGAAATGGCTAGATTATGTGCTGCATGGGAGGATAGCTCCATTCTTCCTGAGACTCACAGTAATACCAGACATGTAACTGTAAGGATAGGTAAGCATACAGACTCGTAAGATAACACATTTTCAGATGGTGTAAGACATAAATCAATATTTTAATGTTGCAAACACCTTAAGAAGTTGATTTTAAGAAGAGTTTTAAAATGACTGTGAAACGAACATGGCCTTGGAGTCAGTTTTTTCCAGTTGATTTATTTAATTCAGAAAAACAAAATTTGTTTATTAAAGTGATCCCAAATGGTCTTTGACCCCCCTAGTTCCATTGGCTATAAACCCTCCTGTACCCCCTAAAATACTTCACTCTACGGTAAGCTCAACACCCAATGTTTGGACTGGCCAGTAGGTGAGTATTTGGGTTTTTTTTTCTTACCTGGCACTACGTTATCCTACAAAGTGAGACAACTTTCTGAATTAGATTGTGGAGGATTTGAATCTGCTTTAGTGTTTCTGTTAATACTGATCTTTACTTAATTTACTTGCTGAGAGAGAGAAAGTCAACCGTGTTTGTTGTTTTCTTGTCTAGGTTTGGTTCTTGGACGTGACGGTGGTGCTATTGAACAGATGATCTGGCCATTTAGACTTGGCGTTGGTGGCGTCCTTGGCTCAGGCAATCAGTACTTCCCGTGGATACACATTGAGGACATTGCTGGTATATTCGTCCATGCTATTGAGAACCCTGACACCCCTGCAATCCTTAATGGGGTAGCACCTTCACCCATAACAAACAGAGAGTTCACCAAGGCATTCGCTTCAGCACTCTGGAGACCTGCAATTATCCCAGCTACCAGGTTTTGCTATAAAGACGGTGTTTGGCTCAGAGAGAGCAGTCATGCTTCTTGAAGGACAGAAAGTAATTCCTAAAAGGACAATTGAGAGTGGATATGAATTTAAATACCCAGATATTAAGGAAGCAGTGAAGCACATTGTGGCGTGCTGATCATTTTTTATTTTTGCTTTCAACCAACTAAAACCTCTACTACCCGAAAGACAAAGTACAGGATTGTTTTTATATTTCATATTTAGAAAAGAATTATTCCTTTTATTTTGAAAACTCGCTAGTAGAGGACTCCATATCACTTTGACTTAATTTGTTTTGTTGAATTACACGAAACCCTTGCCAAAACATCAACTATTTTGAAATGTGAACACCAAAATGATGACATGTTCACAGATGTATGGTAGGTATGTTTACTATACCTTTGATATGCACTTAAAGGTAGTGGACACTATTGGTAATTACTCAAAATAATTATTAGCATAAAACCTTACTTGGTAACGAGTAATGGGGAGAGGTTGACAGTATAAAACATTGTGAGAAACGGCTCCCTCTGAAGTGACATAGTTTTCGAGAAAGATTTTCCACAAATTTGATTTCGAGACCTCAGAATTAGAATTTGAGGTCTCGAAATCAACCATCTGAAAGCACACAACTTCGTGTGACAAGGGTGTTTTTTCTTTCATAGTTATCTCGCAACTTCGACGACCAATTGAGCTCAAGTTTTTACAGGTTTGTTATTTTACCCATATGTTGAGATACACCAAGTGAGAAGACTGGTCTTTGACAATTACCAATAGTGTCCAGTGTCTTTAATGTCAACAACCAGGAGTGATTTCCATTTTCTGAAGTTTCTGGCAGGTTGTTACACTATGCAGATTTCGGTTTTGCTTATTAGTGAAGACTGATTTTGTTTGTCCAAATCATGTAATTATAAGGTTATGGTAAATTCCTTTTTTTGACAAATCAGTGAGTTTGAAGTGGGTTTTTAACATACAGAGTTATTCCCCAAATGCTAGTCCAGTTTTTCAAATACCCAGTAAGATAAGATGACAGTGAATTTGTAAGTATTTTCTTCAAACTTTCAAAATTGCAAAAGGGAACTGTTAAGTGCAATTCTTTCGTATAGCGCTGCATAAAAAGTTTAGTTTGTTTGTTAATTAATGCCTTTCATTTCAATGCTGGCGGACATATATAGCCTTAAAAATAAGTCCAATTCATTTAACTATAAATGAAGAAAAGACCATTTGTCCAAAGCATTTTTTTACTTCTGGACATCACTTGTATATTTTCAATAAAAATTATGAGTGTTGATTATGCAAATAAAATAGAACCATGCTTGTATGTTTGTACAATTTTCTTATGAATAAAAACTGTTTGACATATGTCGTTTGTTTGCTAGTTTTTTTATTTCAATTATTATTATTTAATATAATATAATCATCTTTCCTTTGGTGGGGATTTTAAAAATGCTGACCAACGATTGTTTTGCTACAGTAGGCAGAGCCATAAATTAGTGCTGAAGTATTTCCCCCCGCTAACTTATTCTTTGGGTCATTTATCAAATAAATCGTGATCGCAATTAAAATCAACCAATTATTTTAATACTTTTTAAACTAAGTACATCTGAGCAATACTAAAGATATAAAATGTACACTATAAAATCAACTAATAACAATTATAAACAAAGCTGAAAAAGAAATTAAACATGAAGACAATTAATTACCATGACAACAAAAGGAAGGTGTTTGTTTCCTACATTTTTGTAACAAAATATAATACGGGAAAAACTTTTGATACTAGAAAATACATCTACAAACCTTCACAGAACACATACATTTCGAACCTTCTATTACAAAATTAAAAAGTTTTTGAAAACGGATGTAACAAAAAACAATGAAATATAAGTTTTTGTTCTAGAAAGGAATGCTTATGGAGCCAAAGTCCCTTCGAAAATTAGTTTGCATGCTTCCTTGACCCCAAAAACTAACAACTGGCAGAAAAACTTATTCTGCCTGCCTCCTAAAAAAAACACTTATACTAAAACCCTACTTTTATACCCCAAAATCCCTCAATGGTGAAAATCACATTTTGACCAAGGATTACAAAATTATGGGCGATTTCCCTCAGGAACAAGAAAATGGACACAAGAGAATGACAACATCCGCGGTCTACAGCACCGCATTGCAGCGGCCGTACGTATTCCATACGCTGTGCACAAGCAATGGTACAGGAATATAACCATATCCTGGGTCCACAGCACCGTAACGTAGCGGTCTCCATCCTCATAGAGCACTGGTAGCACAAGCAATGGGTACAGGAATATAGCCATATCCCCGGGTCACACCACGGCCCCCATAACGCTGTGCACAAGCAATGAGTACAGGAAATATATGCCATATCCCGGGTCCACCCACGGCCCACTACACTGTGCACAAGCATTGGGTACAGGAATATAACCATATCTCGGGTCCAAGTCACCGGAACGTAGCGGTCTCCATCCCATAGACTTGCACAGCATTGGGTACAGGAATATGCCATATCCGGTCACCACGGCCCCATACACTGTGTACAAAGCAATGGGTACAGGAATAAGACTACCACACAGCCCCATACACTGTCATGACTATGCACAAGCAATGAGTACATGAATATAGCCATATCCCGGGTCCATCAAGGCCCATACACACTGCGCACAACGAATTCGCACAAAGAATAGAGCTATCTGTCATGATCCGCTGCATCCTATACTGTGTGCAAAACCAATTGTTGTTAGGTAGGTACTCCAGGCACCATGTGTCAATAATGGGTGCAAACTAATTTCGATACGTTTTACGCTACATGGGATCATTTTCCTCGTTTATTAAATAACTATTAACTATAAAAAGGAGAAAAAATCATATCTAGAATACATTTCAAGCTCACAAAGTGGATCCCACAACACCGACACGAAGAAACCTACAAGATAAAGTATTCCTGATCGTAGAAACTTTACTTAATAACAATTTCTTTATTACTCTATCTGCGTATCAGAATAAACTAGTAGGGTCAATACAATTTACAATTTGCATTCAAAACTATTTAATTGTCATCGATCATGTTTGAAAAACACGGAATTGTATCATGTTCCATGGATATGAAGACGGGCACAATATATAAGTATTTTTAGAGTGATTGAAGTCATTATTTATTCAACAATATAAATATCAAAATAAGCCAGAAAAAATAGATAACAAACAATAACAACAACACTTTAATCAGTAGTTAAATACTAACAGTTTTTAACAAGAAAAATAGTGCTTTTGCACAGGCCTGAAGTTAGAAGTTGTCAATGAAAATACTTGAACCGGTCACGTCGTTTACTTCAACAAAACCATACTTTGGTCACAAACTCTTGGACCCAGCAGCATGCAGGAGCCGGCATGTACAGATTGAGATATTATTTTGTTTGCATGCTGACGATATTATTGTGTTGTTCGTTTAATCTCCACCTTTGCGAGACCGCTGTCTGCGCTGTTTTCGTCTCCGGTTCTTCTTTGGCTTCGGCCGCTGTACGTTGCCACCTGAATGAAATAATAAGGAAATACATTAAACAAAAATAAGTTTGAATGTTCATTATTAAGTGTTAACTCTTGTTTTAGTAGTTGGACATTTCTCGTTGAAATGAAACACTGAAAATATCCGATATAGATAATAATACTCTCGTGTGTTCAACGAGTTTTCATTTCAGAGACGCCCCAGAATTACACCAGTGAAATAAAACACAATTTTGCCAAACACAGAATCGTGCAAACCTGGTGTTAAATTAATTATCTTGGTTTCTAGGTGACAACACCAACACGGTGTTATTTTCACAAACAATAGTAATGGGGTAACTAACATTGAGTCGGTTGTCGCATTTATATCTGAAAGAGTCAATTTGTTACGATAACCGCAGTTTTTTTGCAAATACCAATGCCAATTGTACGTTTCTCCGGCGGTCTGCTAAATTTCCAACAAAAGATTCAAACATTCTGAATAAAATCCATAACGAAAATTTTGAAGAAAGAAAAACAGCTTACCACCGTTTCCTTCCTGAGAATCATCATCATCATCATCACCACCACCATTCCCACCGATAGCTGCTCCTCCTGCTCCGTCTTCTTCGCTGGAGTCCGAGTCATCTCCCGTCTCGGGTGGTAGTGTTGCCATAACGGTCGTAACCGGTGCAATGGTTACAGAGGCAGGGGGGCCTGTAGGGGCAGGTGTTGTGACTGGGCCTTCAACCACTGGGGTAATGGGGAAATACGGATAACAATGTTACTTAACAAGAAAAATCTAAAACAATTGGAACAAAATGTACAATATTCGATTAAAAATGACGTCATTTGAAATATTTTATTTACTTTTGAAATCAATTGCATCATATGAATATGCATCAGCACCACAATTCCATTTGAAATACATTGTTATTGTCCAACTTTGTAGGGGAATTTTCCAGAGAAACCTGTCTGTAGATGGAGTGATAACTCCCATCCAGTCCTAACAATAGTCATAAACATAGCCTGTTGAGACTTGGGGGGATACGTTCGGCCTAAACATGCTATGGAGTACGGACTTCTAATCACAGCTTGACCTCAAAGGAAATGATTCTCGTTGTCGTGAGTATAGGCGCAAGTTACGGTTTTTTCTCGCCAACAATGCAAGAAGCTTTGGTCTTATATTTCTTCGAGGCGAGTTTAGTTGAGACACCGACATAATCATTTATGACGTGAAACTTACCTTGGCAGGCAAAGGTGTAATCTAAGTCAATGCACTCTCCATTCGTACATGGGTTACTTAGGCACTCGTCACCATCTGTAAAGGAAGTCATTTTGACAATAAATTTAAACGTCGAAAAGTTTAAATAAATTACATCCTAAATAAAATGGATGAGCGAGTTGTGTACGGGCCATTTGAAGTGGTTGCTAGATCAGATGATATTCTATTATGAGAGACTCCAAAAAGGCACTCCGATTAATAGATGGATTGCACATGACGTCACTGACCACCATCTTTGGCGAAATTGAAACGTGCACGCGTGTACGCACTGCTCACAACTCTCAGCCAATGATAGCCTTTCACGCGTGCACGCTTCATCAACAATGGCGGCCAATGCAAGGGGTCTATAACGAAACATTTCTGCTCAATTTTGATTGGGTGGTTTGAACGTAACGTCCATTTCTGTCACTTGTTTTCTCCTGCCTGTCATGATTTATTGAAACAGAAAAGGACTGTTTATCGGAGTCAGGTAATGATTTGAATTTGACCTTTAAATCTTACCTATCCTGTAGCTGACATTGAACCCTTCGCGTGTGTTCAACACATCTGTGTACAGATTCAACCACGCCCTGTCTCCTAAGATCTCAAATGTAACCGGCATCCCCATTGACGCATTCAGACCCTCTGCTCCAAACGCATTTAAATTCTCTCGATAGTCAGCAATCGAACCGTTGCCAAGAGTCAGTTCATCCACTCCCTCAAGATTCAATGCGTGGATGGTAATCTCCACTTTCTTGGCGTCAGGGACCCCGACGAAGTAGCTGCAATCTTGGTTGTTTGGGTAGGCAGCGGGAAAGCCAGGGGAGGTTATCAAACCCTCTCTCTGACCGTAGAAGTTCCTGTTGCGGTCATTACAACTAGAAACTGAAACAGGAAACACAAAATGAATCAGAAAAAGAAATATTACGCCCGTGTGTATAGTTCTTTCTTCCAAAATCATCTTCTCAACTTTTGTCATACTTTTCTTTTTACTTTCAAATAACTTTTCAGAAGTAATAGTTACCTGTATCATCTTGTAAAATCTACAAGCTGTGAGAATTTTTTGCTCTCGCATATTCCAGGCTCATTTTATGATTTATATAATATATCCAACACTTACCGATTTCAGTCTGACAAAACTCTCCTTGGTAATCCACGGGGCACAGACAGTAAGGGCTGCCACTGGGTTTGGGATCACACATTGCATTCTGCTTGCAGGGATTTGGATTGCATGACACTGATGAGGAAGGGAGATAATACAGATAATTGGCTTTAACGATCAGAACAGGTGCATGAGATTTTGGGGTGCGGTGGGATTTTATGAAGATTTAATGTGTAATACTGTAGGCCGCATACTCACATGGCGCGGGTGGCTTTTCACATATGAAGCCAAACTCGATGTCAATGCAAGTGTCTTGTGGCAAGCAAGGTTTCGGCAAACACTCGTCTCCATCTAAAACAGATTATAAAAACAGGTTTAGCACCACATGACCACACCAACTGTTCTTGTCGCTCTAGTAACGTATCTGCTGCACTTTGCTGATTTTTGGGGGGTAATAAACGGAAGTCAAATCATGCAACACGAGAGGGGTATACTCTTGCAAACTTCCACTTAGGAGATCAGTTGTTAAACAACATTTACAGAGGTACACTATGTGTATGTAAAACAAAATGAATAGCATTAATTAAACAAACCTATTCTCCACGTGACGTTAAATCCTGTGTTCTGGTCCTCAGAGTCTGTCTTCAGATTAAGCCACGCCCTGTTCCCCAACACGTTAAGGGGACTAGGCAAGGGCGAGCCAGACGGCATGCTGTATGATACCAAACTCACACCATTCTCAACAGAGGTCCCCGTCCCGATGGTGACATTGTCTCTCGATTGCCTCAGGCCAGAGAGTGATATGTGATCTCTATTTTCTTGGCGTCAGGGGCACCGATGAAGTACGCACAGTCCTCGTTGTTGGGGTAGTTCAATGGGAAGTTAGGAGATGTTATCTGACCCTCTCGCTGATTGTAGAAATTCCGAGTGACGTCAGAACAGTTACCAGCTGAGTATTAAGTAATAACATTAATGGTTACAAACATTTTTTCGATTTATGTCAGAATGAATTAAATCGCGGTGAACCGTCCTACTTGCAAACAGAACATGGCTCTAAATAAACTCTCTGGCCGCAGAGGCAGTGGGCTCGAGTCCCACCCAAAACACCGACATGTCACAATCACAGATTCAGTTTAACACTGATCGATCATTTCAAAATATTTAATCATGATAATTTAAAATCAAATAACTGATCTGTTTTTTTATATCATCACTTACGAGAGACAATTTGACAGTAATCGCCCTCGAAGCCCTCCACGCACGCGCAGTACGGTGCACCAACAGGAGTAACGCTGCACAGTCCATTATTCTGACAGGGGTTTGGAGTGCACATACCTAGGAAAGAAACAAAAATAGCACATTATTTTTAACCCAAGATAACTTTTGGCATAATTCTTTCTAATGATGGATATACTCATGTCATGTATTACCTGTATCGATATTTGTGCAGGTGTACGAGTATTCCAAATCGGTGCACATCTCTCCTGGTAGACAGGGGTTCGGTAAACACTCATCGCCGTCTGCAATGTAAACCAACATTGACGTCAAAAGTGTTTAAAAATAACAATTAACTTAAGACATATTAATGGTGTTTTCGAATGGCTGTCTTTAACTATCCACTCGTAATTGAAATTTGATGGATTTGTTGTTTTTATAAATAAAAACAACGTAAGTTTATATACCAGCAAATGTAAACGAAGAATTCTTTAGGTTTTGTGATAATCTTTGAAAACTAACAACTAAGTCTTAGCTAAAAAATAAACGGTGTATTATGTTGTAAAAACACAGCAATAAAATATAAGTGTTATCATGTATGTGTAGCAAGTTACCAACCTATTCTATAGCTTATATTGAAGCCCATCCTCTGCTGATTTTGATCAGTAAAAAGGTTAAGCCACATCCTGTCTCCAACCATCTCAATGGGTGCCGGTAGTGGGTTATATTGAGACCTGTCAAAGGTGAAGGTGGCTTTTTGGAAGTCAGCCACTGATCCCATCCCGACTGCCAGTTCATCCTTGCCATCCTCCAGCTGGAGAAAGTTGAAAGTTATCTCAATCTTCTTGGCCTCTGCTGCTCCGATGAAGTAGGGACAATTTTGGGAATTTGGATATGGAGCGGGGAAGTCCTGTGAGGTGACAGTCCCACTTTTCTCACCGTAGAAGTTACGTGTAGGATGGGTACATGCACCAACTAAGATGAGAACAACAGTTTCCAAGTTACAGAAACAGATAAATAGCTGACATAACATTCTTTACGTTAAATCTGTTCGATCCGCTTATAAATTACAATTGTATCTGAGAAAGATTGCTTCCATTTTATTTGGACTGGTTTACAGTTTCAAAGGCAAAAATAACCGAATCATAAAGAAGTTAAAGTTAGTGTCAATTAAATTTCCACGGTTTAAGTCTTTTATTTAAACAAGTTTTGAAAGTGTTTTCAAATTCTTAAGGCCATAATTTATGTTCACGTTTGATTAGGTATTTAGAAAAAAAATTGTCTTAAATTAAGCCCCCCCCCCTAAAATCCTCAAAAGAATTCCTGAGATTCCAAGCACACAATGAAGACACAATAGGAGGGGGGGGGGGTTCCCTCTGCCCCATATCGAGCACCAATTGTCAACGTAGGGCTAGATAGCTCAGTTGGTAGAGCGCCGGTACGTTAATCCGGAGGTCGTTGGTTCAAATCCCCTCTAGTCAATTTTCTTTGTTCAACCCCAAACCGAATTTTGAATAACAAAATACACACTGTTTGCGTGGATTGTTAAGTTGAATGGTGTCCCTTAAAATCGCACGACGCAAGAAAAACAAATGCTAAGGACTACACATAAAGTGAAACTAAATGTCTGTTTTCATGGGCTAACAAAATCAAGCGAAATAGAAGAAAATGACGTTTAAATAGTTTGCTTTTTTGCCATAAATGACTGTGAAAACCTTCGGGCATTTAGTTTAGGAGAGTGTATGAAACTAGAGATTTCTACCAAATGTTACTTGCATTTTTGTTTTACGACAAGCGATTACGGAAAATAAGCATTGAAAATTACTTTAAAATCAAATCAAAACAATGTTGTTTTTCAAATGATTTCTATGTTTTGTTTTTTTCTTAACTGGCTTAACTTAGAGGAAACATGTAGTAGTATGAGCTGGAAAAGTCAAGAAACATAAGGCCGTGCAATTGGTTTTTGTTTCCAAGTCTTTGTTCTCGTTTCGTGACTTAACCATCTATTTATTGGCGTGCCAGGCATCTGAGCATACATGTGTACCAGCGCGATCATTTCTTCCTAGATTCTCTAGCTTACAGTTCGTTGTAATAGAGTGATTCTCATAGGGAATTTTTGTAATAGGGCAACAAAGCGTCGATTCAGCAGCACATCTCCCACAAATACACCCGAACAAATTTGAATGACAAAATACACACTGTTCGTGTGGATTGTTAAGTTGAATGGCTTCCATTCAAATCGAATGACGTAAGAAAAACAAATGATATGGACTATAATCAATTGAAATTAAATGTCTGTTTTCATGGGCTAAACAAATCAAGCGAAATAGAAGAAGAGATTTAAATAGTTTGCTTATAGAATGACAAAATACACACTGTTCGCGTGGATTGTTAAGTTGAATGTTTTTTCTTTGTTCCCCAAACCATTTGGAATTTACCCAGTCAGTTTCCCTTGTGGTTCATTACTTGACATTTAACATTTAAAAAGTCACATCCCCTCAAGGTGATCCCTCGGCTGCCGCTTCCCAGGTTGGGTGCGATCCCTGGCTACATGGCAGTTAACGGTTGCATGGCTTCTGACTGGCACCCCCGAACAAAGATATTGACAAAATAGGGAGACCGCCAACATAGCTCGATACGGTAGAGCGCCGGTACGTTAATCCGGAGGTCGTTGGTTCAAATCCCCCTCTATTCAATTTTCTTTGTTCAACCCCAAACCGAACAAATTTGAATAACAAAATACACACTGTTCGCCGTGGATTGTTAAGTTGAATGGTGTCCCTTAAAATCGCATGACGCAAGAAAAACAAATGCTAAGGACTGCACATAAAGTGAAACTAAATGTCTGTTTCCATGGGCTCAGCGAAATTGAAGAAAATGACGTTTAAATAGTTTGCTTATTTGCAATAAGTGACTGTGAAAACCTTTAGGCATTTAGTTAAGGAGAGATTTCTACCAAATATTACTTGCATTTTCGTTTTACGACAAGCGATTACGGAAAATAAGCATTGAAAATTACTTGAAAATCAAATCAAAACAATGTTAGAAAAAAAAATTATTTATATTTTTTGTTTTTTTCTTAACTGGCTTAACTTAGAGGAAACATGTAGTAGTATGAGCTGGAAAAGTCAAGAAATCTAAGGCCGTGCAATAGGTTTTTGTATACAAGTCTTTGTTCTCGATTCTAGATTTAACCATCTATTTGTTGGCATGCCAGGCATCTGAGCATACATGTGTACCCACGCGATCATTTCTTCCTAGATTCTCTAGTTTACAGTTCGTTGTAATAGAGTGATTCTCATAGGGAATTTTTGTTATAGGGCAACAAGGCGTCGATTCAGCAGCACATCTCCCACAAATACACCCGAACAAATTTGAATGACAAAATACACACTGTTCGTGTGGATTGTTAAGTTGAATGGCTTCCATTCAAATCGCATGACGCAAGAAAAACAAATGATATGGACTACATAATAAAGTGAAATTAAATGTCTGTTTTCATGGGCTAACAAAATTCAAGCGAAATAGAAGAAAAGGGCGTTTAAATAGTTTGCTTTATATTTGAATAACAAAATACACACTGTTCGCGTGGATTGTTAAGAAATGATGGATTCATTACAGCTATATACTGTTGCTATTACAGACATCTCTTAGCGTAACTTCGAATCGAACAAGCAATGCACTCATTATTTGGGGGTGGAGTGGGTTGTTTGAGGGTTTGATTTGTGCTATACCTACCGGATGGGATTTCACAACGTTCTCCTTCATTAGCTTCTGTACATTCACAGAATGGTTCTCCGCTAGGTTTCAGTGTGCAGACTCCACCTTGCTGACAAGGACGGATTGAACAATTATCTGGTAAAGAAATGTGTGTGTGAAGAAAGTTTTAGAATAAAATCTACTTCAGCCAGGAAGTATGAATAGGATTAAAAATTTCCCCCATCCCGCCAAAGTTTTTACCGCTCACCCATTCACACCTCCAAATGGACATGACCATAACTTATGACAAAGGTCACACTTTATCACAATTTTGTTGGGGGAAAAAACCACAAAGGGTTGGCATCCGACACCGAACCAGGATGTGACACCGGTGGTGGATGAAACTACCACTTTTGCTTTGACTAGTATATCCTTTTGATTGGTATCTGTGCTGATTGACGATTTAGACGACCTATTTTTTATGATCGCTGGACAAGGTTCAACTACAGTTTTGGATATAGGCCAAGCTGTGCACTGTTTTGCCTAGCACGATAAAGGAAGTTATTTGCATATTTCGCTGTCATTGGCTAATAGTCACTATGGCTCATTGGTGATGCACAAAAAAATCGCCACTGCGGTTAATTAGGAAAACTTTTAAACAGAACCGACTTGTTTGTCTCTTTGGTGTGTAAATGCTAGTGTGCAGCGAAGGACTTCAATTATGAATATCGGTAATTTGTTAAGATCTCATCAATGGATGGGAAGTGTAAAATGCAAATTATTGCCCTTTTTGATCTCGCTGATGGGGAAAACAAAACAAAGTGCAACGTAACTTGAGTGTTCAATAATTTGGGGACAGGCGCAACTACCACTATTGCTCATTGTGGGGTGTCAACAACTAATACACAAGTAAAACAAGTAGGACTAAACAAACAACAAGATTGTAAACAAGCATATAGGAGGCTAGAGCGATCAGCAGGTGGATATTCCATTTAATACAGATGTAGGATGGGGGCAAACAATTTTAAGAGAAAAAAATACGGTCTTGGTACACATTTCTATGAGGTCATATCATGTCATGTTCCAAGGGAGACCAGACTATAGTTTGACCTTCTAGATAGTGTCTTGTATTAATTTGAATTAAGTAATTAAAAGTTGGGTACACTGTGATGAGATCTACGACTGCAAATCATATATTCTTTATTTGTCTAAACTACATGAAACAATGAAACAAGAAGAGCAATTGTTAGGTAGGTTATCTTTAATAAGTATAGAGGTCTGCTTTAATTCAATCATCCGTTTTTTCGATTTGAAAACTCAGTGCCGGAGAAAGAAACAAATAATTAATGGAACAAAGTGTGGTTGCTTGCTATACTTGCATACTATATGCCTCAAAGAACTGGTGGTATAGATATCGAACTAAATTCTAGAAATGAAGAAACTGAGCTTTTACTCTGTTAAAATGATTTATTTAAGTTTAATTGTACCTTGTCCATTGACGAGAACTCCAAGAAGGACGGTCAGCAGCACGGCACCGAGACAATGCATGGCTGGCTGCGGTGTTCAAGACGCTTGACGGAACCGCTTCTGATCAAACTTTTCTTTCAAACTGTATTGCCGCTCGTTTCACTAGACAGTCTCTGAAACTACCTTTTACATCTACGAATTATCAGTTCTAACAATTGTTTCCTCCTTTTATAGCTGCTTTTTTCCATGCCGGACGGTTTAAATATGACACTTCCGGTGGATGACATCTGTTTTTCGTGTTTTCTGTAATACTTCGTTTCGATTTTGTTATGGCAACTTTTTGTCTTGTTCTGAGGGGATTATGTGTGTGTAGTTGTGACACGTACGCGGTTGGTGATTCATGAAGGTCAACTGGGGTCAAGTTTGACACTGATGATATTAACATCAGTCTATTTTAAAGTCATGGTCAGAAATACAGGATCCCGAAACAAACTGCGTCAATGCACCACTGTAAGCGGGTTAATATCTTGCGTGATAATTCACAATTAAACCCAAGGGGATCCTTGATTTCAACCTTGTTAAAGTAGGCCTAGGCTCTGATTTAGTTTGAGGACGATTATTTTACATTTGGGATACTAACTGGAAAACCTTGATCGCAAATGAGGTAACGAAACCAGGTAATTAAGCCATACAATGAGAACCACCGAGGGCTTTTTAATAACAAAATCTAGGCCTATGGTGGTTGAGGGCGGGGTGCGTGTGTGGGTGGGTGGGTGGTGGTGTGCCCTTACACACGCCAACTTGGGGTACTTTACACACTAGAATAATGCTACCCCACAAGGTTTTCTTTGTTCTAGTGGTACCCACAGAGGATTTCTTTATAAAAGGGAATAATAGAACAACAATAAAGATACCCCGTAACTGACACGTAAGGGTGTGAGTGTGTGGTGGTGGTGGGGGGGGGGGGGGTAGGGTTCCAGGGAAAATGACGCACCCCGTAGAGGAACGAACAACTTTATTTTGTTATGGAGATTTTACGGCTTCCATCTGGAAAGTTGCATTTGACGCAGCTCACATTCACACTGCAGCTGATTCATAGAAACGCAGATTTCCCAGATGGGCCCAGTGCTCGAGGTACCAGCTTTCCGGTTAATCATTCCGCTAGTAACGTCATCGGTTCTCTGGTATCACTGCGTCACTGATGAGTCCACAGTACGTGTCCGTGACTTTGACCAATTGTTGTTGACGACCAATATTGTTGTTGACACTCAGTTGTAGGGGTGGCTAAATCAACGAACGAATTCTTGAACAACTGACCGGATTTCTGCAAATTAAAGTGAAGGATGAATCCAATGAGCAGTCCGGCACAACCCCCATAAGACTTATCAAAAAGAAATGTGTTTAAGGATCGAATAAGTTTGTTTAAGTGTCGAATATGTAATTTTTCGAGAGAGAACCGCAAAAAATCACAAGGGAAACAACACAACGATAAATTGATTTTTTTTCTGCGACTGTCAGCGTGGAGGCTTGCCTGCCACAAAATGCCCTGGCATGGAATGCACAAGTCAAAAGTATAATTTCACGGGTGTAAGATAAGAACTGAGTATAGGAACGGGTACCCAACATTGAAATTTGTATGCGAGAAGTGTTGGTTCTGAAAACAACCAGTTTGCGACAATATAATGGTCTCGACGTTTCGAGCAATATCCTCTGGATCGTCTCCAGTGAACACACCTTCTCACAAAACTTCTTGGTATAGTTGTTACCTCGTAAACCTACTTTTTATATTTTATGGTCCTTGTTTGTAAATAATGTGACGTTCAAAAGATATTTCTAGCTGCACATTAACAATAAGAACCGTTACGATCCGGTCGCCGTCTTTTTGTTATAAAGCAATTTCGTATGATGAACATAAAGTATCTATTAGTAAAAGGTTACCACCCAATATCATTGTGCCGCATGGATAAGTCGCCAAGTCGAGCAAAGCTTTTTTGTTATAGCCCCCTCAATCGGTGAAACTTATCTCTTCGAAAATAAACAGGTGCCCACATTTCTGTGTAAAAAGAGTACACACAAAACAGTTCACCAGTCAACAAATAAATTAACGGCCACAATCAACGCAAGCATGGCGGCCGAGTTAAGTCCTGCTGGAACGCCGGCGAACAGGCACGAAAAAAGCCTCGGTTTACTCACAACAAAATTCGTGGCTCTCCTTCAAGAAGCTAAAGATGGAGTCCTTGATCTTAAAATGGTATGATTGCCGGGTTTGGGGGTAATCGATCGTACTTTGGGATTGTTTCAAGGATTTTAATTTGTTGGCAAGTTTTGTTTTGTGTACAAAAGTCAAGTGAATATCGTGTGTATTGGAATGTAGATTGTCTTCGTCCCTGGACTCTGCTGGCGCCATGGCATGGGCAGGTGCATGGGGTAAAATGTTTTCTGTTTGGATCGTGTTCCGATCCAGATGAGATTGCGTTTGGAATATAATGAATAAACCTACTGACTTCTCATTATCTTTTATTTAGCAACTTTCGTTGTTTACTTTATGTCACATTTTCCATTAAAAATAAATAAAGGATCACTTACTAGTTACTAAATTACTTTGTTTGTTTGTTTAAAGTTCTGAGTTAGACTGATGCAGTGATGTTGATAATTTAATAATGATAATAAATGGAATATTGTTGTAATTAAATGATATAGACTTAGATAGAGCAAGTTATAGGACCTATGCTTAGACCGGACCCAGTAACTAGGGGCCGGGCGCTGTACTCCTTTTAATTTTAAACAAAATTTGACATCTGCAGACATGGTACTTAAGCACCCCAGATAATCTCTGTATTTTATTACAACGTTTTTCTGCAATTTGCTCTGATTTTCCATAAACTCACTTCTCAAAACTAAAAAAAAAGACAAAATAGCTTGAAAATCGCCTTCTGCTTACTTACTGGCCTCTCAATTATGTCTGAGAATAAGATGAAACATCAGGCAAATTGAATTATACTCCCAATCATGTTTTGTGCTTCCAATTGTTTTTTTTGGTCCACAATTCAATTGACAAACCAAAATAATGTCAACGGTCTATAAACGCAGATCAAACAGGTAGGTTCATGTGGTCACGTGATCAAGTGATCTACTGCGCGACCTACTGCAGCACCGGTGCCTGTTTGATCTGTGTAACTTACTTTTTTTAAGTGAGTGCAGAAAATCATAGCAAAATGCCAAAACGTGTTATAATAGAGATTATCTGTATGACCTCAGATGTCAAAATTTCAAGAAAGGAGTACAGCGCCCCCTAGTTACTGGGTATAGAGCCTAACTAACGTTATTTGAAAAAGCAAATTTTTTACTTGATAATGAAATAAATTTAAACAATAAATATGGTGATAGATTATAAACTTGACTTCAATCAATGCCATTTACATACAAAGGTCTTTTAGGGTTTTAACCCTCTTGCTGTCTGACCATTCAATACCATTCACTGTGGTTTTGAATGATAGATAAACTATGCCAGCCTGCAATATGATACCATGAGGGAATGCACAGTTGTGCCACCGTACACAACCTTGGCAGTCGAATGGTTTCAAATGGTTGGTCAAATCACTGGAAAATGTTGCCAAGAGTCACTGACAGTAGGAGGGTTAATGGATGTATTACTGTTAATTTAATTAAATAGTATTATTCTGTTTTTATTTAACAGGCAGCTGACACATTAGCAGTACGACAGAAAAGAAGAATATATGATATTACGAATGTATTAGAAGGAATTGGCTTAATCGAGAAGAAATCTAAAAATAGTATCCAATGGAAGTAAGTCTAAAAACATTTTATTCAATTTGGTTTTATTAACAGTTTTGTTAGCAGCCACCCATAAGTTAAAGATGATCGATGGTCTATTCAAAGTACAGTTTTATAAAATTACATAAATAGTTATTGTACCTCAAAGTAAAAGGTAAGTCAACTTCAAAACCCTTAAGGCCTAATCGGCCCTTATACCAATTTTCACTTTTATGTGAAATATGCATCAAGTTGTATAAAGACCACGATCATGGATGACAAACTATTGGAGAGCAATTTGCAACTAATTACTGACCATTCAGATTACACTGTTATATTTGACAGATAAACTATGAGTGTTATTAAATCAATGAAACACCAGTCAATGATGGGCTTCCTTTTACCCAACCATCAATAGGGGCGCTGGACCTGGCTGCAACACGACAGAAATGTCGGACAGATTAGACATGTTGAAAGAGGAGCTGAAAGAGATGGAGGACGTGGAAGCAGATTTAGATGAGCAGAGAAATAGAGTACAGCAGAGTATCAGGAACGTCACAGACGACCAAGAAAACAGCAGATATCCTTTTCATATCAAACGATCGATTGATTTCACCAGATTAGTTGGGATGATCATAAACCTCTGGTCTCTGAAATTTAGAGACCAACAGGTTATGAATCTACATGAACTGTCATCAGAACTTATCATCAGTGCTGCATTTAAAGGGGCTGTGTTGTCATGATCTAGTGTGCTTGTGGCTGGGCATGGAAACATAAACTCTCACCCAGTTATTACATGCGCGGGCTGACCGTCACATCACAAATAAAAGCTTTAAAGGGCGCCGTCATTATTATTGTGCACCCATATAACAGTAGTGACTGTTCCCTAAAACTATCAGAAAATAGACTGACAGATTGCAAATTACGCCACAGCACCGTTTTAACCATTACAAGGTGCTATGTAGAGGAAAAAAGGTCTTATATTTCAAAGCGTAGCTCCACATACCTTCCAGGATAAATACTGTAGCGCTTAGAAACATAGTATTAAGCACGGTATAGATGTAAAGCAATATTGAGCCTGTCCATGTCTTCAATCTATGTTGTCGTTGAAATACTGGCCTCCTGACTGAAGACTTAACCAAATGAATGACTGGTTTCTAGCTTCATATCCCAATATCGGTTTAACAGTTTTAAGACATAGTTTCAAGTGACTACGTTGTAGATATCCAGTTTCTTTTCCTGCATGGATTAAAAGTTTTTGATGTTTAATCTGTGTCTGTCTAGTTTTCCTTAATTGTTGATCTCACATTGGCATATGTTACCCATGAGGATCTCTGTAGATGTTTTAAGGGAGACACGCTGCTTGCAATTCAAGCCCCTTCAGGGACCCAACTACAAGTTCCTGTACCAGAAAACGTAAGTATTTGTAAAATTGAAATGCTTTTTCCTCTTTCTTTCTCACAGTTGTCTTGTTTTTCTCTCATTTGTTGTTACCTAACCTAACGACCAAGTTTGATGGCTACTAATCATCATTTGACACTGACTTTATTGTTATTAGTCAATATTATTTTTATTTCTCTGCACAAAATGTAATAGCTTACACACTAGAATGAACAACAATTATAAAATAATCGCAGAGTGAAAAGAAAACACTACAAACATAGATGTGGTGAAGGCTAGAATGAGGAGGAAAATCATTAAACAAAAAATTCCAATAACCAAAAGGTTCTGTCTGTCAACAAACTAGTCATAGTGATTTCGCTATAGATCAATTGGTGAAGGGGCTGTTTTTTTTTAATGCTGTGGCCAGAGGTGCGGTAGGTACCCACTGTCACCTTGCTAAACAAGGATGGTTTTGATGTTCTTGTGAAAACACTGAGACAGTGTTTGGCAACGTTCTCAGCAAATAGACACTGTATTCAGCCTTTATTCTTAACATATCACTATTGCTATAAAATTAATAATACAATTTTTATCCTAACCAGGGTCCAGCCAATAAAAAACGATATCAAATTCACCTCAAAAGCTACAAGGGTCCCATCTTTGTAACACTAGTCAACAAAGATGATGCCAGTGATAGTCCAGTAGTAGTACCAGTGCCTCCTCATGATCTACAACCAGCGATCCTCAGTGGGACCGGTGTACCAGTCGGAAGCCGCTTGGTTCCAGCAGAGTCAATCCCCAGGGAGGTAGAGATGCTGCCCAAGATGGAACTGGAAGTCAAACCTTCTGAAATATACCCGGTATCAATAAAGAAGGAAGCTGATGCAAACGGATCAAGTCCAGGTATGCATTGGAATCCTTATTCTTAACGATGCAATCAGACAAATAGTAATAATAGCTTCTTACATCCGCGCATGTCTGTCACTCAGTGGCACTCAAGGCGCTTCAGCATTTAGTATTTTCCTGCAAGGTATTGTGAAGCTACGTTTTGAAGTATTAGACCTATTCCTTTACATAGCACCATGTAAGTAATGTTTAACAAGGTGCTGTGGCGCAATATGCTGCCAATCAAACCAGGAATAAAGGGGCAAACCCCTTCTCTTTTTGATAAGTGCACTGTGTTCTTTTAAGTGCATTACACAACACACGGCACCTACGGCTTTACGTCCCATCCGAAAGACGCAGCAACATTGTTTTCTCAGCATGAAAGTATACAGAACACGCATTTGTTTGAGTTTGTTTGTTTGTTGTTTTATGGACGAAGACTCTTTTTCTGAAGACATTTCAAAATTTGGTTTTATGATGACGTTTTAGAGAATGCCGTTTTGGGCATGAAACTTTCATTGGTATGATTTACACAGTTTCTCTTAAGGGTTATATTGTGTGATGAAAATTATAACAGATTATTTTATGTCGGAATCTCTTGATAAGAAACAATTGTAGACCATCCAGACACTCTAGTCTATTCTTCCAAAAACCCAGTATCAATTCTTTCTATTGATTAATTTTATTTGTGTACTTCCAAGCAGCAGACAGTCTGAAGGACATCCCGACCGATATGCTATTCCAGCCTGGTGAAGATTCATTGATGGATTCACAATTATTAGAAGACCTCATCTCTTCAGAAAGTAAGAAGTTAATCCAACATTATTGTTACCGCTAATTCAGATCAGCCCCAAACCTGAGATGACCAAGAAAATGTATTCCACTTCATAGCAAACTTGCTGAATGTTTGTCTCCTTTGTTTGATGTTAAAAAAGTCTCACACAAGCGCTCAAATTATCAGTCAAGGATTGCTTGAGAATTAAAATAACTATTTTTGTTTTGCCTGTAAAGTAACAGATTTTGTATATTCATTTTGCAGTAACACCATGTGTATATATATACTATGCCCTGTAGATTTGTTCTTGTCTTGCTATTTATTTATCTGCCCTGGAGTAGATTTCGAATTCGGGAGACTACTTAGTTCTAAGAAGAACTATCCTGTTATTAACTACTACTTGGGCAGTAGGTAGGAAATCGGCCGAGACTACTACTTTCGCTTAGTGGATCAGGGGACTTCTTTGATACCTCAATGCAATCTCAAACCATAAACAATTTTTTTCAATCCAAAATGAACTTCTCCTTTCCCACATTACATTAAATGTTTGAGTGAATGTGGTGCTATCATTTAAATTAAATAATTGTACACTTAGTTGTCACATAATCAAATGTCTGTACATGAGAATTTACCTTACAACCCATTCATGTGTTTTGTTTATTTTTATTTTTTAGCGGGTTATGTCCCCTTCCTGAGTCTCTCCCCACCTCCTGGAGAACAAGACTACTACTTCAACTTGGACGACAGTGAGGGAGTCTGTGATTTATTTGATGTGGACATCCCATTGTTGGCATAGCGTTTAGAATGTTTTTTATAATTTAGTATCTCTAATTATGAATTTGTCACGACTGTTTTCAGAGGTTGTCAAAACCGGTTGGATATTTGTCAAAAGAAAATCCATGATACATCAAAGTCAAATTTGTACATTCCGTGGAATTCAAAGAACTTGTTTTAAAATGCTGAAAGTCATCTGGTCTTATCTTTTGAACATTGGGTCCTGTTTTCCCACACAACGTCTTTTGCTCATATTTGAAGCAATGCACGAAGGAACCGAGGGTCACAAAAATGATTGAATACATGCCAGACATTCATGGTCTTTAGTCAGGTGCTCATTGATCTCCAACCATTTATTAAATGCACAACTAGTGTTTGTCTATGGGAAGTGGATATGTGTTCTGGTTAGTTTAAACTATTCAGATTAGTTTAAACTATTTTAAGATTAGTTTAAACTATTCTTGTTAGTTTAAACTGTTCAGGTTAGTTTAAACTATTAAGGTTAGTTTAAAACTAGTTTGGCTGGAGGAAAATGGGGTTGATTTGATCAAGTGCAAGTGACAATTTTCATGATTTTGAAATCATCTTTAAACCAATGTTGTATCATTGTATTTAAAGATCATGTTCACTTGAAAACCACAACATTGACCAAAATTGTTCATGAAATTGCAACTTGATCGCTATTTCTTGAGTTGAGGACCTCTCTCATTAGTTTTAAATTCAACCCTGATACTTTATACCTCAAGACTGTGGTAGTTATTGCAAATGATTGGCCCTCTTTGCCGAGTACACTACTCAGGCCTTTGACTTGTCAGGATTTTTCATATTTTCAGCATTTTGAGTGATCTCCCTGCACTTGGCCCTTGCTATGATCAAACCTTCAGATATTGAATTTGAAATGACAGAGAGTCGGTCGACCTCTAAAATGTAACATCCTGTAAATTCAGTCGGCTTTCATCTCTACACCAAGAAGAAGCTGTGGTCCAACTTTCAGGATTTTTTCATGTTTATGCAATGACACCTGACTATTGTGAATACATGTATCAATAAACAGCATAATTAACAAAGTTTTATATCCAAGTTGTAACAAAGCATGTTCTGAAATAAGTAAAAGAGACAGTAATCACTGTATGGTATTTTCAAATGATTTTTCTTAAGTCTCAACTTGTTTTAAAACATTTTTTGTAAAACTAATTTTGAAACTTTGGTTGGATCAGTGAAAGGTTTTGTCCAGATTTGTATATATCAATTTAAACCATGACTTGAGAAAAACAATAACTTTGCTTTCATTTGAGTTGTGTTACCAAATCTTTTGAATACAAATTCTTAGAATTATTTTGAGAGTAATTATTTTTGCTATGGGAACAGATTCTTGATATAACATCCATCATTGAAGCCCGCTGTTATATTCTTTTAGTTGAATTTTAGTTAGTATTTTGTTTCTTTTTAATTTACTTTGTTTTTAACTCCAATAGCTTCTGTATTGGATAACGGTTTGATGTAAACTTCAATTTTTTTTATTTTGTGTTTTGCAAAAAATAACTACTGGTAAATAGTAATATCCTGACTATTGTTATTTAACTTGCTTTGTATCTGTTATCATACATTTAAAACTGAACATCAGCCGGTGATAAGGAAACAACCAAAATATTTGAAGCTTTTTTTCCTGGAATGGAAGATTGACAAATCATACTTTCTGTACTGAAGGAAAGTAGCTATTTTGCACGGGCTACAAAATGATAATTATCTCTGTTTGCAGTTTGTTTGTTTTGTTTATACTGTTTTGTCTGGAGTATTTTTGTTGTTATTCACATCTGAACGGACATGAAATAAATTCATTGAGTTTGGAATACATAAAATGTGTGCATTGCCTTTCATTTGTAAAATATATTTTAAAATCAGTGATGTATTTTGGAGGGTTGGGAAGTAGATCAGGGATGAGCCACATTGAAAGACAAGAGCCGTTTTCAGTGAGAAAATATCGATCTTAACTTCGAATACACGTCGTGTGAATTGTAATTATCCGAATAAAAATATGAACGCACGTACTGGCGTGACACAAAGGGCGTCAATTAATAAAGTCATGATGAGTTTTTCCCCTTCTCTATTGAGGGCGCTCGACGCCCGGCTTGCTCTCGCAGATGACGTTATTCGTGCCACGAGTTTTGGGGCGTTTCACTCAGCAATAAAAAGAGGGTGGCAAAGCGATCTACTTTTTATCAAATATACATGTTGTTTTATTAGAATAACAAATTCCAACGATTAAATTTGTTTGTACACATTTTAAGAATTTTTAAAAAGTCTTCAATTACTTTTTAGATGTTTTCACAACCTCGTAAAAATTGGCGAAAGGATATTGAGGTCAAAGATAATGTGAAGCGGTTGCTGTCGGCCATTTTTACGCAAAGGTAAGGATTTATTATATGGAAAAATGAATTAATTTCTTGGATTGTATCCAAGTATTTACAGTATTTTCTTACTCAGTAATAAGGTAGGTGTGATGTTCAAACATTTAACAATAGTTCTGTTTGATTTGGTTGTTATTGATAAGAAGGAGTGTAAGGGTTTTGGGGTCTTGAAACTCGAGATAGCAAGAGGGTTTACCCGTCTCAGCCGGTGTCATTACAAACTACACGGCAGAGGTAGGTAATCATGACACAATCGAAGATGGCGATTTAGGCATGGGCAGATGGGAGTTGCCGCATCTCGAACTCGTACGTAGACGCAGATTTGATTGTAATAAGAAGTGTCCATTTTAACAGGGATTGTCCTGTGAATGATGTTTTGTGGTTACTATGTTGTAGTATGGAATATCAGAAAACAACCACTTCAAGTAATTTTGTTGTGTTTACTTAAATTAAAAGTAAACACGATAAAAAGTCAAAAATTCAAGCAAGACAGATTTTATTTTTGTGTTTTTTGGGAACATACCATAAAGCTGAGAAATGATTGGCCTGCAGATTGTGGGAGGGACTGTGTGTTAAGGCTTTTAATACCATTCCATGTCTTTTCTTGGACTTACGGCTTTTTTATTTGAATTGAAAAGGTAAGCTATGCAATGTTAAGTATCAACTAAAATAAAAAGTGCCAATACGCAGGACTCCCCTCGGCGCTCCTCTTCCAAGTGCTTGGCCCTACTACGAGACGTGTACGCGCTGTAGACCTTGCGACTATTGCGTAGTATCTGTTGCTAGACCCAGTATTGAGCGCTGTACTCTTAAAAATAATTTGTTTACATCTGCGGTCGTACTAGTCTAGCACACCAGGAAATCATTGACAGTTGAGGGTGCATAAAATGCGATTCCGCTTTTATTGCTAATTTTTCAAACACCCAGCCACAAAAAATGCCCCCAAATTACAAAAAGACCAAACAAAATAGTTTGAAAATCACCTACTTACTGGCTTCCTGATATGTCAATAATGCAACATCAGGCATTTATAATTGTACTCAAGATCATTTTTTGTGCTCCAAATTATTAGTAAAGTCAATGTATTTTAAAGCAAAACACACATAAGTAGTAAATATTGCTTTTTGGATAAAACATGTATGTTGATATCTTAAAAGAACATTAACAACAAGTTAATGTCTGCGGAAGGGAGACTTGATGTTTGGCAACAAGGAGTCTGTACAGTCTGTAGGGATTGTTTGCATTGGTGCAATGACGAATAAGACCCCTACACCAAAATAGAGGTCATTGAATTTGCAACTCTCCACGATAGTAGGATAGATGGCTTCTGAAATCTTGACTTAAGAGAAAGTAAACCGAGAAGAGTACATGTACACTAATTCCCATCATTTTTTTTCAGTAAATGCACCGGGCAAAAAAAATGTGATAACAAGAAAAAGGGTATACAATTTATTTAGGGAACTTGTGCATATTCATTCTTATTTGAGCTTTGATACTTTTTCCTGAACTTTGGGAGCATTACAATCAGAACCATATTCTGACTGAGGATTAATACTGCCTGGTATTAACTACAATCAGGGAGCTTTCAGATTCAAACAAGTATTTTCAAATTGAACATATTTGATGGAGTGAATGGGGGTTAGTAAAAGATCTAATAAAAAGCCTAACTGACATAAAAAGAGGTAGTGACAAAATGGCTTAATTTATTCCCCCAAAAAGTACATTGTAAAAAACAAGTTTAAGATGAAAAAATAAAAGTTTTGAAGTAAAAATTCTAACTTAGTTTAGACCCACTATAGAACCAACTACATAGCATTGGTGCACCCATCCAGACCTTATCCATTAGGTTTGAGGAATCCAATATTTGGTGGAAAATGTCAAAATAGTGGCTTTATGTTGAGTGAAACCACTCCATTGTCTAATCATTTGATATGTAGTGGCATGTAATGTTTGTGTTGCTTTCTTTTATTGGAGTTTGAACTACAAGGAAATGGTAACGCCTTTACACCGTGAAGGTAGTCATATTTCAAGTATCTGTTATGCAAACACTTTCAGAATGTATCTGGCATAATGTTGATGAAATCTAATTTTGGAAGAAATTGTTAATTCAATAAACAGCCATAACAAGTTTATGTAAAATTATTTGAACCAATGCCTTTCTGCATTGATAAAGGGTTTTCACAACTTAGTCAAATTGTTCAGATAATCAATTATGATTAATTGAGATTTCAATATAAATTCAAATCTCATGATACTCTTCCATCAGCGATATAGGCAGGAATTGGGTGATGCTAATTATTTCCTTAAGCAGCCTGTTAAGCGATTAATCAGTTCCCAGTTTTTTAAACCAACAACATTCCATATTCTAGAGCAGCTGTCTTGAAATTAAATGTCTTTCAATCTTCTTTTGTGTCACCCACACCAGCAAGAACAGTCTTCTTTTATTAATTTATGTGACTGATTATTTTTTTATCAAAACAGTTTACTGACTGTAAACAGGTGTTTATTATTGAATAGTCGTATAATTTTTTAATCTCTCTCTCTCTCTCTTGTTTTGATTTTTCAGGGCATATTTTCTCCACTTGTCTTTGGGATTTCTCTCATCTCTGACTGACTCTCTGACTGACCATGTCAGTGCTTCAGGCATTGGAGGAAAAGGTGAGAGATATTTTAATTCCTGTTGGGTTTGGGTGAAGAGAGATTACTTTCTGAAATAGCAAATGCATTGGGTTTTCATCCAGATGATTATGGTCTATTAAATGTGACAAATTAGGGTCGCATGTTGCAGTCCAAATCAGGTGTAAGCCATGTGGACCATTAATTGATCTACAGCCAAACTAGTTAATAAGTTGAGTAACCCATGGTCGAAAAATGCGGCCACCAGTTGCTAAATTACGCTAAGCCACAAGCAATGCTAAAAAAATAAAACAAAGACAAGTGGTTTCATATTGTTTCTGTGGGCATAGAACAAAAGAACCCTTACTCTAGTTGTAAGAACTTGCTTTGACTTGATTGAGCTACATTCTGACAGGGTGGCTGTGAGGTGTCTCAGAGGACCTGTCTCTCTAGCATGCTGCTTTACGTGTTAATCACATTACTGCTGCAATTCAAAAATTTATGTGTCTGGCCATGTAATCATTGTATTAATTTTGCAGGCCTGGAATTTCATCTTTTAGCATGAAGAGGGCAAGGCCATCTTCATTTTGCTAAGGGCAGTTCTATTGGAAAATCTATAGGAAAGTTTTGAAGGGGCACTGAGGCCAAGACCAGGAGTAACAGAGACCATGGTCTCTGTTGCCTCCATGTAATTCCAGGCCTGATTTTGTTCAACTTGGGTTGCAAACTTGAAAAGGTCGTCATTTAATTTGGCGATATATGGTTTGGGTTTTACCAAATCCACAGAAACGGATGATAACTACTGTACTGTCAAGACTCGATGCAAATCTTCCGTTAAGCTCTAAGCTTTACTTCTTGGATTGCTTCTACTACATATTTATCTTCCATTGTTTGTTGCCACTAACTTGTCAAGGACCTCATAAATATGAAAGATCTAGTTGATGATTAAGTGGGTGATCTTTTTAAAACATTTCAATTTGCAATTTTGTTGGCTATTTAAACCATGTGAGCCCCAACCAGATGTTGTGTCAGTTCAACAAGGTTGCATTGAAAACTGTCATATTTTGCAAATACTTGATAGTTCCATGCAGTGAAACATAACGCTGTGGTTTTAGAATGACTAAATTAGGCCATAGGATGCATGCATACATTTATAAGACCTTGTTTCAGTTTCACAAATTGTACATGAAGATTGTAATAGTCATGTGACTTGTCGCACTGTTGACGATGTGGCTACTGCCCTTATGGTGTTTTTGTTTGTTATCGCAACTGTAGACCCCTTGCATATGACGTTACAATCCCAAACAGTGTGCTCACTGAGGCCAAGAAAGATCTATCATTGGCTGAGAGTTGTGTATGATGTGTAAACCTGTGCACATCTCCATTGTTTGACCTCAGCAAAGGTGGCCAATGCAAGGGGTCTGTTTGGCAAAGATTTAAGATTATAGTTGGTTTTAAATTACCATACACAGCACTACCCTGGTGAGGAGGGAGAAAGGTTTGTTATGAAGGCAGCGCGATTCCTGGCCAAGGTAGTTCATGAGAATGTTGCTCTAACTGAGGTAGAATCTGGCAAACATTGCCTGATGCATGACGACGTCTTAGATGCATATTGGCAGGATCTTGAGGAAAGAATGTCAAACAAGAATGTTATGATTATTTGCAATGATTTTTTTTTCCAAAAGCATTTCACTGTAATTAATGGCCAAAATCATGTGTTTACTAGAACACAGGTTTGTCTTTTAGAGATATTCCAAGTATGATTCAATAAAAATAAAAAATGAACATTTCAATTTTACTCTGGAAGATCATCTCAGTGGTAATAAGACAGAAATTTATTGCAATTGTTCTATGTTCAATCCAGATGAATTAGTTGGCCTTGTTTTACTCATTTCATTGAATTGCTTGTTGAATTAATTTGAGTTAATTTGTAAACTTGACAGTGATTTTTCTTATGATATTATTTTTCCTTGAATGCAACCTGCCTGCCACCCGTTTGTTTTAGTAGCATTAGACGTAGTCTCAACCTACATCACTAAAAACTCACAAAAACAGGACCAGTTTTAATACCTCTAACCACGAAAAATTTACCAGGTAAGAGTTACAGAATCTTTCCACATGGCTGCCATCCCTATCTAGTATCCTGAAGGCATGGTTATGATCACTTTGAATTTTATCAATCACTTGCTGGGCACCTGTTTATATTGTAAGTTAGCCTCGTTATGAGCTCTATAGAGTGGCAGCTGCTCTCGTAATACCTTATCTCCTGGCACACTGGTTTTAAAAATATCAGTTGTATCTGTATCATGTTGATGGAAAACAAATTTCAAAACAGATTTCAAAACTAAAGCTACTAAATAAACAAGAGTGAAATCCTTTAAAAGGCAAGTTGCACTAATTTCATAGATACCTTGCAGGTTGTACATGTATTCACCACTCTTGTACTTGTAGCTACGTACAATCCTACATAACAGAAAAGTAAAGTGCACTTTCCCCAAAAGCCAACTACCACAAGGGATTCCAAATTGATGGACGAGAAAGATATTTCCTTTTCTGCGTCTCGTCTGCCACAGACATGACAGAGCAAAAGCTAGAAGTACCCGGGGTAACAATTCCATGCTATTTCCCTCAGGATCCCACTTGGAAAGATTTACTTGGGTATTTTGGCTGTAAAAGGATCATTGAGGATCGTTAGTGATCCTCCAGTCGAGTGTGGTGTTTGTTAAAGGAGGCTGTTCCCTTCCTAAGGGAATGCCTTAGAGCATGTTGCCTGTGCATGTTGACAAGGAAGCAAAATGGCATGCCCACGTTGGCAAGAAATTTCACATTTACAAAACTACAACTTTTTTCCAAATCTCTCCTGTTTTGTGACTTAGTTCTGCTAGTTGCATTTTTTTCCTGCACAGAATTAGAGTCTGTACAGTCTGCCAATGCACACTCGGAGAATAATTATTTATAGACAAATTGTTTCATCGGTTGTCATTTTACTTGTAGCCCCTAGGTAAGTCATGATGTGACATTTCGTTCTCACGGTAAAAATATATGAATGCATTATTAAATAATATTGCAGAGCGTATATTCCTGTTTGTGTTAGCCACAATGTTGCACACTAGGTTCACGTACATATAAGCAAGAGCATACGCCATCTGGTTTTAATATATAATTTATTACCAGGGTCAGCTAAGGTCAGACAGTCACAACATAAGATCGTTTTCTGTTTATTTGCAATCCCCACTACATGTACCTGTGAAGAAGTACACAGTTTTATACATACCCCAGGAAATGTTGATGTTCAAAGCTGATTTCAGACTTGGAAGGAATGAGACGGAAGAGTAATATAGGAATGTTTGCTGAACAAAATAAACAGAACCTTGCCAATTTACAAAGGGCAGACGATACTGGTAGTGGGTAATGTGATCTTGGTACATGTTGGTGTACATGTACAGTACATCAAAACCATGTCAGGAACAAAGATTATCCATCTTAGATTATGTATTGAATGATAATCTCCTTTAAATGTAAACTAGTTATCAAAAAACTCCATATCAAATTTCCTATCACTAACTTTGGGTGATAATGCAATGCACGTCTGATGGAAGAAACAAGTAAATTGATTCTAGGCATAATTTTGAAGACGACAAGAAATTGTCCGGAATCCATAATCCATTAGTCATCAACAATTATCATACATGTGTACTTTTCGTGAACTGCAATTTCTGAGGTTAATTGGTATTTTATTGGCATTAGGCTTTCTTGTGTCACATCTCCTTAGTTGAGGTGATTGTTATGGATTTGGCAGTTTATGTGCATGCCAATATGCATGCATTCAGCTAATCTTTTTTGCATTGCATGGTTGAAAATAACATTATGTAAAATGCATTTCTTATCATTCAAATGATCATAACCCCAAGCCATAACAAAGCCCAATGGCGGGTTATGTCAGATTTGGAAATGGCTGCATGGCAGGACCTCTGCTTGTTGTGACTCCTGTAATATTAATGTCATCTGAATTTACTGTTCGATAATTGAGTAGCCTTGTGCTGTTAAAATTTGATGTATATTCAGAAATATATGATGAGTTGCTAGTCACAGCAGTGTAAGGCATTTAAGAAAGGTTTTGAATATCATGGAACTCAAGCTGTGTAGTCATACATGTATGGCCTCCATTGTCAGGGCCCTGTGTTAATCTGACTCTGATGCTCCTTATTAAATTATTAAACATGGTCCCACCGATTTTCTGATTTTCTAATGAAAATTTTCATTATTTCATTAAAAAATCTTTCCCAAACTCAATTGACACTCCAGACCTTAGTGAAATAAATTTATTTCATAGGATTTTGGATTTGAAAAATCACATTTCTTTCCTGGCTTTTTTAGAGTTTTACCTTTGCTTTATATGCCAAAAATGGCTGATTTCTGCCTAAATGTAAACACATTCATTGTTTTCACTGGTGATGTCAAGTGTAGCACCTTCCCATTGTATGGTGAAGGTAAACAACATACTCTTTCCAGGGACACAGGTGTTCAATTTGCACTCAATATAATTTACGTATTAGTATCTGTTTTATCATTCATCTTGATGCGTATCATAAACAGTCTCCAAATCCTGCAGTTAATTTGTTTGTTATTTGTAAATAAAGGATGGGCCAAAACATACACATTGAATTATATAACTAATTATGCACCAACACTGGGTAATAGCTTCTTTTGAACGAGGGACTTTCTCTGGGAGAATTTGTGGAGGATGCATTCAGATTTTGTGAAGTTATATTCTGTTCGATGGAAGAGTCTTTTGGGTAATATGTTTCCTTATTTAACCCTTTAGAGGCTAGACGGCCACAGGTTGCTTGTACCAAAATGCCCATAGCCAAGATTTGACCCACTTCCCTTTACAGAAAGAGGTCATAATGAAAGTCATGTACAGAAATGACATTTTCCAATGTTTTCCATGTTTACATTTCTAAAAACAGAACAAAATCCTGTTTTATGTTGTTGTTTTTTGTTGACATTTTTACTGAAAAAAACGCAAAAATGATAGCCATGTTTTGGCATTTATTATTGTGATGATTATGCAGAAATGAATGGTCTCTAAAGATTTAAAACAACAATGGATGCATTTCAGATGAGAACAATGTGACATAATGTATTGCAATTTAATTGTACTGTCTTTTTTGAACTATTTCAGTTGTCCAAAATGCCAGCCCCTATGCGATTGAAGGATCTGATTAGAAACATCCGAGCAGCTCGTACAGCAGCTGATGAGAGGGGTGTCATACAGAAAGAGTTGGCCATCATCCGTAACTCATTCCGTGAAGAAGATAACACATATAGATGTCGTAATGTGGCTAAGCTGCTCTACATCAACATGCTGGGATACCCCGCACACTTTGGACAGGTATGTATCAGAGGAGAAATGGTTTCCAAAACTCAAAGTTCACGCAAGCATGATACCAGCTTGTATTTGGTTTTACCCTTACACCGATGTCTGGGCCCAGTTTCATAGAGCTGCTTAAAGCACAAAAAGTAGCTAAGCACAAAAAAATGATGCTTACCAAAATAGGGTTACCAGCTTACTAGCTCTATGAAATTGATGAGTTCCTGCAGGAAAAAAAAAACCAATGGCTACTCAAAGGGAAATTGGAACCCACAATTACCGCATTCTAGAGCTGCTTAAGCAGCAAACAGTGCTGAACAATTTTCTGCTATAGGAAAAACTATAAATAAATAATAGTAAACTTGCGGGTACAACCATGTGTAAATCTCTTTTGTTTGAGTGTTGGCTCTGAGAAGAGCGGGTTTGGTCTCGACGTTTCGAACAGTATACTCTGCTTGTCTTCAGGAGAATGGAGACGAGCAGAGTATACTGTTCGAAACGTCGAGACCAAACCGGCTCTTCTCAGAGCCAACACTCAAACAAAAGAGATTTACACATGGTTGTACCCGCAAGTTTACTATTATTTATTTATAGTTTTTCCTATTTGTCCACACCATGCAAAGCTTCAAACAATATTTAATTTTCTGCTAAGCAAAAATGAGCAGGTTACCAGTCATAGATGAATACTTGTGGAATGGTATTTTGGCCCCTTGCTAAATTGCTGTCGTTCGAAAAGCGCTTTGCTTGATGAATCTGCCATTTGCATTGTTACATTGAAGTAAAAAGCTTTCATGATTAATTTGTAAATTGAATCCTCCAAATTGGAAATTCAGCTGAAGATGTTGCAGGATCTGTAAATATGATGGATGGAACAAACTATGATGTGGCCATGGACTGTGGAGGTTGGGTTACATTGCTGTTCATATTAAGCTGTTCATATATATTCGATATAATCGCGATTATTTCTTTATGCCGTCAATCTACTACAAATCTCACGTTGTGAGTTGTGGCTATGATTGACTGATCGTTTCTGCCGTTGTTCCAATCACCTATTCTTCGGGTTTTACTCTAAACCTATGGTACGAAAACCTGGGCCTATTACTTACACACATTTAATGTGTTAACTGCGCATGACAGACTGTTCTTTATGTGTGCATAACTAATTAGATCACGCTACTCGCACGTCCGCAACACGCACGGGAACGCACGTGATAACACCCGTCTGCGTGAGACCGCCTGATCGCTAAGGCTTTGATGTTGGTTTTTTCGAAGACTAAACCCCGTCGGATCGGATCTGTTGGGGAATCTTGCGGTTGCGGTCTGTGACTTGCAACTCTTTGACAGCTCTTTGATGCAGCAAATCGTCTCAACTAGGAGATTTATTGTTGCAATATCGTCTTGACGAGGAGATTTATTGTTGCAAAATCGTCTTGGCTAGGAAATACATCGCGATACTTAACGATATCGCGATTTACCGATATCACGATTAAAAAAAATGTGACCCGATATCATAATCGTTTCAGAACTAGTATCGCGATATTCGATAATATCGTGGTATCGCCCAAGCTTAGTTCATATTACCACTCTCAGTTTCACCAAGTCCTGCTGTAATGGAAGGGTGGGGTGGGGTCGGAGTGGGGGTAGGGGCCACAGGCTATTCCAGGACATGTTGTGTGAACACATAGTTCTGCTATTAAAATTTCACTTCTACGAAAGTATTGGCAACTATGTGCTACTGTGTAAATGTGAGTGCAAACAAATGTCGAACTGTCTTACAAGATACTATTTCCAATTTATTGGAATGGAAACAAGCACCTTTTTGCCTGAAGCAGTTATTATCTCCAGTTTCTTGAGATTGAGGGAGACAATTTAGGACTTGACTTACATCTGAGGTAATTGAAGTAATGTCTGCCTGTCTTTTCTACAGCTGGAATGCTTGAAACTCATTGCCTCTCCACGCTTCACTGATAAACGCATTGGCTACCTAGGAGCTACTCTACTACTGGATGAACGACATGATGTCCATTTACTCATGACAAACTCCATGAAGAAGTAATATTTCTCTCTTTATTTATTTCAGTTAAATCTGGTTTAATGGTTTATTAAAAAAGAAAAAATGTTATTATGGAATTTACAACAAAAAAGTACACATACTTGCTTTAATTCTATCAACAAAAATGTCAAGAAATCAATTCAATCAATGAAAATATTGAAAAGTAAATAACCTTCATTAACATTAATCTCTTAAATAAACATTGAAGTGTGAAATCATTATGTGTATTTGCTCGACTATTGATTATATTGCAACAGATCCTATAAACTCAATTATGGTTTGGTTCTAACTGCAAAGTCACAAACGAGGCCAGTTTGAATATTCAATTCGTCTAACACAAACTCCCTAGAATCCAGGAAAAGGGTCTGTACTCCATTTGCAGGCAATAATCTGTCCTCAAAGGGACCATCCTGCATGCAGGCCAAGGGGATTACCAAAGTGTAATCCAATAGAATTCTAATCAGACATTTCACTGCTAGATCAGTGGGAGGTGGCCTTACACTGCACTACCAACATAAATGCTAAGGGTTGAATTCACCTAACTGGAGCACTAGATAGGTTAACATGCCATCAATGTAGAAATACAAGAAGTACTTCCATGAGTTAAATGTTTATTTAGTAGTTTTGCTTTCAGAGAAATAGAACAGATGTTATGCCATTGTAAATGCCATGTTATTAACTTGACTTCTCAAAACATTTATGTTTAGAAGTAAGATTGCCTTGGATATTTTGTGTAAAGGCAGGATTTGATATTTGTGTGCGATTCTTTTTGTAAATGATATTCTATTTTCTGTTTTTTCTGTGATGTTGATTCAAGACTTTGATTAGTAAAACATAATATTGATTTCCTGAAATACTCCAAAATGATAGTCCTCTGCCTGTCTTGCAAGATGGTTAGCCTGCAAACCTAAGATGCTGTTTGCATTTTGAGGTAAAAAGGTCACGACAGCAGATGAATATAAAAGCAGCAGAGGGTAATTTATAGCCGTTTTGAGACATTCATACTCAGTGTTTTTTACCCTCTGACCTGAGGTCACGGCTGAACTTGTAAAAGCTTAAAGATGAGGTCATCATTTGACCACTACTCTTTCATGATTTCATCCTCTGTAGTGATATGGAACACAACACCCAGTATGTCATAGGATTATCACTCAGTTGTTTCGGCAGCATTTGTTCACCGGAGATGAGTCGAGATCTCGCCGGCGAGGTGGAGAAACTTCTCAAGTCAACAAATGCTTACGTCAAGAAGAAGGTAGGCTTCACCGAGGAGGAGGGTTGAGAGAGTGCCATGAAAATTTCAATGTTATGTTTTGTACCTTGAAATATTTGTGTTGTATTGACCAATCTTATTTTTATTAAGGTTTGGGTAAAAAAAAAACACCTGGCTGGTTGATGTACAAAAAGTATCATTCATCAGCACTGCTAAAAAAGTAACTTATTTTTAAAGACTGTTTAAGAGAGAAACCAATTATCAGTAAATTTAAATTTTTTCGTTTTGGTAATCATTAAACAGAACACATTTATTTGAAAGTGTGTTGGGTTTTTGATCATCAAGTCTTCAGAATTCTTGAACCTTTGTCATTTTTGTATCTGTGTTCAGGCTGCACTGTGTGCTGTGCGTATCATTAGGAAGGTTCCAGACCTAATGGAGATGTTTATCCCAGCTGTACGCTCACTTCTCAATGACAAAAATCATGGTAAGTTACCACCACACGCTGCTCTCAACCACTGTTTACCATGTGCTTCTGTGCTACACAGAGTTATTGGAACGCATTTACACAAACGTCCCTGCACCAGAGTTAAGTTTTTGTAGTTGAGCCTTCCATTAGATCTAAATCATAGCCACATATTGTATCAAGACACCTCCATCCTCATATCTTATTACCTATACTTCATTTCTGAATATTACCAGAGCGTTTGTTTGTTTGTTTTCTCTTGTAGGTGTTCAGCTTACAGCAGTAGTTCTCATAACGGAAATGTGTGAGCGTAGTACAGATACCCTAATCCACTTTCGTAAGGTGAGTTTACAGTCTCCATGGTGGCCAAAAAATGCATCTTGTCTTAAAGTTATTGCTTCAGAAAAACATCCTTATTTAATGACAAGCAGAGTGAAATAAGCTTGAGAGTATTCTCCCATCAATCCTCCTACTCTTGGTGATATTCTCCAGCGAGTTGACCAACCAATTGAAACCATTCAACTGCCTGGGTTGTGGTAGCCTTTTGTCAAGGCCCTCCTGGCTTGGACAGCTTCTTCGTAGCCGCGAAGCGACTTGAATCGCAGACCACACGCACGAGTCCAGTCGCTTCATGGCTACGAAGAAGCTGTCCAAGCCACTAAGGCCTTAACAAAAGACTAGGGTTGTGTGGCACAACTGTGCTCAGAACATGTACATGAGTGTACTACTGTGTACATGTAGATACATTTACAATGACATGGTTCATCTATCATTCTAAACCTAAGTAGAGTTATTGAATGGTCAGACAGGAGGAGGTTTACTGTTAAGCTTTTAAATTTGCTTGATGTCATTCTAATCTGCTGCAGCAATTTTGTAATGTTTTAGTTGGTACAAGGCATGTAGGGCAAAAGTATAGCTTTATAAATTTGTTTTAGATTAATGTGTGCTTAGCGCATATTTAGTTTGTGCTTCATGAAATTTGATTCTGTTATTGAACCAGAAGTTTTGTTGCCAGAAGTTCAAATCTTGTAGTATTAAAGAAAATATTTCTCTGTTCACAGATTGATGTTTCTTTTTTCTTCACGTTTTGTCAGAAGTTAATGTCTGTTAATTGCACTTTTTATTTCCCCTCTTTTTTTCTCATTAAATGCCTTTTCTGTCAACCTAGGTAAAGGAGGTATGTGTAAATATCAAAACAAACTTCCCATGATTGGTTCTTGTGCAGAGTTTAGTTGTCCATGTTTCAATTTCTCTTAATGTGACCTTTGGGAAGGTGGCAATCTGTGCACTTGGTATTTGTGACTTATGTGTCTTCCTGGTGAACTGACTGTCTTATTGTCATCATCTTATGCCTGAAACCACCAGATACTTCAATTAACCCTAACCACCCTAAATCATCCCCATCATCTATCCCCTGGTTTGGAGTTGAGTACGCTCATTATGAAACAACCTGTTTGGTGTTGGGCCAAACACCAACCTGTTTGGTGTTAAGAATTTGAATTGATTCTTGCAAGAGGGCTGATTGGGTTAGGGTTCATGCAATAAAGCTTCTAGGCCTCTGCTCTTTACTGCACGTGCTGTTTAAATCTCCCAACCTGACTCTGACTTAGTCACTCTGACTCTTCATCTTGTGGTGGTAGTTCACTTTGTCATGAAATGACCCCTTAAGGAAATCTAGTGTCATTTAATTGAGACAATGCATTCCTGTAAGTTTCGCTTTGGGAAATGATTTGCACTCATTATGTGTTTGGACGAGCAGGCCATTTGTTTACCTAAGCAAGTTAATTGATTTGTCAACAGGTGTTTTGCAATAATATAGCTCTAACCTGCTGTGATAACCTTTTTATGGTCAGCAGGGCCATTTATGTTGTTTTCGTAAAACATTACAGAAGCCATAACTCAACACTTTTTACTCTTTATAAGTAGCATCTTCAATGATATGTGGTCAATTTCTAAACACTCACTTTACTAGACAAAAACTTGAATTATATCAATGTTTTAATGTCTTTAAATGCGCAATAGTTCATCAAATCAGAAAGAAGATTCATTAGTGTGGGAACAAAGAAAGCAACATGATGTATTTTATATGAAATCAGTCTCTTGTGATGAAAAGCTGTTTGATTACAATGTTGGTTTTGTTTCTTGATAGATTGTGCCAAATCTTGTGAGAATACTTAAGAATCTGATCATGTCTGGCTACTCCCCTGAGCATGATGTGTCTGGAGTCAGTGATCCATTCTTACAGGTAAAGTAAAGCATTATTCAAGCCCCCACTAACACCACAACAATTTGCATCTAGAGATGGATGACAAATAGAAAACAGACAGCAGGAATTAGGTGTAGCTGAAACACAACAGAAAACTACAAAGGCAAAATGAAAACATTCTTACAAGGGACAAAGAATGGGACAGTTTCTTGGACATTTGTGATCATTTGATCAACATATTGGTTTTCACCCAGGGTCTACCATCGCAGTGGTCCACTGGTCATATGCCTTTTCAAACTTCTTAGGACCACTGAGAATTCTGACCGTGTTGTAAACCACTGTCTGTTTAGGTTTCAAATTCTAATCTCATATAAATGACAATGTTGACAGAAAAATTTCACTTACTGTCCAGAAAAGAAGCTGGCAGACTAGGGAAACAACAAGCTTACTAGTCTCAATAGCTAGTCACAGAAAAAGGCAAATCCTGTCAACCAAGGAGTCAAGTACATTACTCGTGTTTCCCAGAGGCATCTATTTATTTCCTGAACACATTTATCCTAAACACTTGACATGTTTCATAAATAGAATGAATAAACAAAGTGAAACATCATAGTGTCAGGTCTTTTAGATAGTCAAAATGTGGCCATTGTATTCATAATACCCCTGCCTTTATATGACCCAGGTGAGGATTCTGCGCTTGCTACGAATCTTAGGTAGATTAGATATGGATTGCAGTGAAGCTATGAACGACATCTTGGCCCAGGTAGCAACAAACACAGAGACCAGTAAGAATGTGGGCAATGCAATCCTGTATGAGACGGTGCTATGTATCATGGACATCAAATCAGAGAGTGGACTTAGAGTCTTGGCTATTAATATACTCGGCAGATTCCTGCTTAATAATGACAAGAATATAAGGTGAGCTTCACTCAATCCCTACTGTTTGCTGTACTTTTTGTGAGGTCTTTTGTTTCTCAGTGAACCAGTTTCAGATTGTCTTGTCTGATAAGTTCTTAGATGCTTAACCTGAACCATCCTTTTTTGTTAGGCTATTTGCTTGTCAGTGAGCCAGTTTCAGCTTGACTTGATAAGTTCTTAGATGCCATCTTACCCTTTCTCTGATCAATTTTAAGCATCAAATACTTACCTACTTTTTAGTAATGAGTTTTCAGGTGATCATGTATGCTCAATGCTTATGTGTTCAAGCTTTTTAAGCTTGCGGCTTAAAAGTCACAAGCACGTAAAAAAACAAATTGAGTGTATCAAATTGTTCGCAATACATGCAGCACCTTCAGTGTGTTTAGGAATGAGAGTACAATAATGAGATTTGAGCTCCTTGTTGTAAAACATTTCATGGAGATGCTGCAATGTCAATCAAGCTAAGTTTTAAGGACCATTTCTGATATATGGCATTTGAACAAATTCATGTGATGTCATCAGTATCCATGATCATTTCTTTGCACCAATTTGGGAGTAGGATTCCATGTGTTTATTCTAGGTGAAGCATGTATCTTTAGGACTCAAAAAATAAGGAGACAGTAGCAAGGGAATCTTGACTCATGTGCTGATTGATATCTTGTGATAACTCCAACTGATCATACTCTACATAATTGTGCTTATTCTTAGATATGTGGCGCTGAATACTTTGCTTAAGGTAGTACAGAGTGATATGAATGCTGTGCAGAGACATAGAAGTACTATAGTAGACTGTCTCAAAGATCCAGACATCTCAATTAAAAGGTAAGACAATAAACTGCCATCACAATCTTGTATTTATCACCTAGCGATTAAATTCCTGCAATGGCAGAAATAAATCCCTTTGGTTTGATGCCTCTAGCTTGAAGAGCTTCCTCAAAGTAGTCAAATTAAGGCACATTATTTGCCGACAGCTTTTCTTAACATGCAAAAAAAGGAGTAGTTCAATAGTTTAAAACACATACTTTCTCCCTGATAAGATGTGAATATAAAGCCCTGTAAAGAGTGAACTGTTATCATTACAGAGAAACATCTGAATTTTTGAAGTGGATATGTAAACAAGCAAGAAAACACTCCTCTTTTTCAAGGACTCTGAAAGCACTGAGTATGCAGTGCTTTATACATTGGTGTAGGGTCAAACCATATCATATTGTTCTTAATCTCCAATGCGTTAAGTACATCAGATGAAAGACATACACTGAATAGAATCTGCTGATACATTGCCAGATTGGTGTCAGTTATAGCTCTGTATTTATTGAATATTTTGTTTATTTCAGGCGTGCCGTGGAGCTTTGTTTCGCCCTGATTAATTCTAACAATGTCCGGAGTATGATTAAAGAGCTGATCTTCTTCCTTGATAAAGCTGATCCGGAGTTTAAGTCCTACACATCATCTAATATCATCACAGCATGTGAAAGGTAAATGCACACCTCTCTTTATTGGTTTGGTTGTAGCTTTCTTTGAGTTGTACATTGTTGTTGTCATTGTTGCAAAATGAACCAGAACTCGAGGTATATAATATGATTACTGGTACAATCTGGGAGAGTTTCAAAATCTCTTTAGCATGCTATTTTATTGTAGTTTGGCATTTCATGGGGTGGTTAGCAATTTGTAAAGTTAGGATTTTGTGTTCAAATGTTTGGTCAACACAATGAAAAATGTTACCGAGAGAAGGCAGTTTAAAAATTGGATTACGTCACATTGTATGTAGATTTTAGTGTGAAGCCTATTTACTATGCTTAGCATTGATATTAAACCTCTAAAGAATTTATTCTTCAATGCCATAGAGTTATATAATAGAAGTAGAGGGCGCACATGACACTACCCTATAAGAAGTATTTTTGGCCATTCAGAAAAATGGTGCTGACCCATTGTATAACACAGGTCACGTACCAGTTCACACAACCAACATTTTGTACGTGGACATATGTGTAGTAATTTACCCACAGTGACTGATTCATGCTCATAGTGGGACAGTGCGGTTATGTGTTGTAATAAGGGAATAAAAGGGTAGTGACGCGGTCTTAACCGGCCGTTTAAAACCGGCAGGGTCATGGCCGTGTGATAAAGGACCGAGCCGAAGGCGAGGTCCTTTATCACACGGCCATGACCCTGCAAGGTTTTAAACGGCCGGTTAAGACCAAGTCACTACTCTTTTATTCCCATTCATAAATGCCCTTTTTGTTAAAAAGCGTAATATTGTTGGAAAAATCTCAACTTTTCTGTTATTTTTCATTTCCTGTCACGTCCTCGAGCCCTGTTTCGCGAAGGATATACATGCCACGCTCAACAGTTGTGCGTACGCGCGCGTCATAACACTAACATGTTTTTAGATTGAATACCAATATGTGTTGATTGCGTTTCGCGTAAATTAGCGCCTGCGTGTAACCTTGCCCGCCACAGGTGTGTTTAAACACTTCTAGCCGGTGTTATATCGTCCGTTTAAACACCCCCACGTGACATCCTCTCGTCCAATCAGAATGGATAAACTGTCCCAGGTATTTATGAATAACGATTGCTTCCTCTAGTTCTATTATATAACTCTACATCCAAGCCACACAGTCAGCATTGTAATAGAGGTCTCTCTATCTTGTACACAGACACTCACCTAATAAGAGATGGCATATAGACACAATGATGAGAGTATTAACTGGAGCAGGTAACTACGTCCCAGAAGACTCCGTGTCTGGTCTGGTTCAGAACATCTCAGAGACATCTGGCTTACATGGATACATTGTCCAGCAGCTCTATAAAGCCATGAAGGAGGATATTAGTCAGGTGAGTGGAAGGAGTAGTCTTCTCCTCCAGTAAGTCTCTATATAACGGCTAGAGCTAACAAGTTGAAACGTTAAGAATAATGCAACTGTCTCTGTTCAGAGCCAATGCTTTTTCCAAAGAAGATCATGACTTTGTCAACTTGTGAGAGTAAACTGCTGCCAAGTATATCAGTAGCAAATACTCTACGTCAACTCTGTGAGCTGTAAGTCTGCAAATAACAGCTGGAGCTCACAAGTTGAAACAGCTGAGAAAAAAACAAAACATTTGTTTTCAGAGCCAGTGCCTTTTCTAAAAGGAGATCATGACTTTGTCAACCTTTGAGAGTAAACTGCTGCCAAGCATATCAGTAGCAAAGACTCTAAGTCAACTCTGTGAGTTGTAAGTCTGCAAACAACAGCTGGAGCTCACAAGTTGAAACAACTGAGAAAAAACAAACACTGTCTTTTTCTCAGAGCCAGTGCTTTTTCTAAAAGAGAAAATTACTTTGTCAACCTGTTAGAGTAAAATAATTGTTGAGCAGGAGTCTGCAAAGCATTAGCAAAGACTCTTAAGACAAACTTCTGAGTTTTAAGTCTTCAAACAACGGCTAGAGCACACAAGTTAAAACATTGAGAGTAAAGCAACTCTCTATTTCAGAGCCACAGCAGTTTCTAAAACAGACCATTACAAATACCTATTGCCACCATACAAAGTCTAAAATCCTAAGTACGTTGTTAGATTTTATATATGAAAATGAGTTTTATCTATTAAAAGGGTGTGGTCATAGAAGTATTGAAGAGATCTACTCGTAAGCTTGAAGTTCCATAAATTGCTACCTAATACAATTCCTTTTAAAGGAACATTACAGAATTGGTTTTTTCTAACAAAACAGTTGCTGGCAGTGTAAGCACTTTATGTAATCCACCATATACATAAACTGACAAACCTGAGATCAATCGGCCATCTGGGTCACGAGAAAATAGTGAAAAACTGATTACACATTTGCATAGATTCAACACATGAATTTAACGCTCACTGAGCGATAAACTCCAATCGGAATATTAGTTTATTCATTTCTCATCAAATATGGCATTTCAGACAGAAATATTTCAAGGGATGTTTTCTACTATCATCATCATTAGACCGTGTAAGTTTTATGTAAATCTGTGATCAAAAAGTATATTTTACAAGTTTTTTTTACCAATTCTGTAATGTTCCTTTAAAATAACTGAAACATTTCATAGTACTAACAGGTGCTACTTTGTTCTCCTCCTGACAGCAACCTTTGGCCCAAGTAGCCGCATGGTGTATGGGAGAGTATGGAGACCTCTTAGTAGGTGGGATCATCGAGGAAGAAGAACCGGTACAGGTACGTACCTTCTACGTCCCTGCCTTAGATTTGGACCAGCTCAGGCAAGCCGCATACGACCCTGGCAAGACTGAACCTTTGCAGGTTCGTATGTGTCGCTGCAAGCTGCATAATCTAACACTCACTAACATGGAGCAATGGGAGGCGTCAGACATTCAGGAACCATGGATGTCCAGCTGGCTCTTATTTCTAAGCTGGCCATTTATTTATTTATTTATTTATTAAAAAAATATATATATTTCTGGTAATTGAAGCAAGGGATCCTTAAAAGCAACTAGCATTTTAACCTGTATCCCTGTAGATACCTGTTGAGAGAAGACTGTGGAAGAAGTGTTTTAGATGTGGGATGCAAACTCCTAATCTCTTTCCCTTTATATCTTGAATTTTGCATTTTGAGGATGTATGTTTGTGGTTTGTGAGACCTTGCTGAAAAATAGCAAAACTGGTCTACAATAAGAAGTACAAATAAGCCTAGCAACTAATTTCAGTAAACTTTTACTTTTAAAATTTCTGTTTGTAAGGGAAGGAGAATTTGAACCCTTTTTTCAAATGCTGGCAATAATCTCAGTAAGGACTTTGAATTTATTTCATTAACCCAAACTGTTTCCTCTTAATTTGTGAAGGTTTCAGAAAACGAGGCCCTGGATTTGTTAGAGTCTGTCATACAGGCTACCTCCTCATCACAAGTTACCAAAGAATATGCGCTCCAGGCTATCATGAAGCTCAGTGCACGGTTTACACATTCATCTGAGTAAGTCCTAGTTGTACCTCGGCTCTTATTTTGGATCAAACAAACTCAGCAGGATGGACTGGTTGTATCTGACAAGAATTTATCAAAGACGGATGCATCAGTTATTTTTAGTTGTGCTGTGTGGTAAACAAATAACTGCAGAGGTTCAGCTTATAGACCTCTTGCATAAGCCGCCATCACTGAGGTCAAACAAAGGAAACTTGCAGGTGTGTATGCACCATGCACTATACTCAGCCAATGATAGCTCTTCAATGACCTCAATGACCTCAATGAGGGCGCTGTTTGATCTTTTGACATATGCAAGAGGTATATTTTCTGGATTGAACCACAAAGATTATTTAACATATTTTGAGATGATACAAAAGTGGCTTCTAATGGGGTGGGAAATGGTTCCTTTATGCACCTCATTCATTGTATATTTTGATATTTGGTTTTTATTATTTTATATTTTAGTCGCATTATGAAGATGACAACTCCTTATACACAAAGTCTGGATACGGAATTACAACAAAGATCTGTGGAGTTTACTGCACTAATAACATCCCACGATCATATGAGGTATGTAGGATTTATAAATCATTGTACAAGAAAATAGCCCCACAAGTTGAAATCGCTTCTTTCAAAGGAATAACATAAACCACAACAGAATAACCAAGCAATTTTAGCTCAGAATTCAGAAGAAGTGATCTATTTATTTAATGTTTCCTGACCACAAAGTTAGAATCTAGTATTAGCCATGGTGGTATAGTTTATGTAATGCTGTACCTCTAAGGAGAAGGGTACAGGACTCTGTGTGGGTGTGCACTTTGAATCCCATCATGAGTGTTTTAGAATCCCTGCATTAAAGCTTGCAAGATTCCAAATCAAAACAGTATTTGTCAACTGGGTCATCAAAGTTGTGTTAGTTTGAATGATGTCCTTTGGTTGTTTTTTTGAAATGACTGATCTATAATATAACTCCTTGTGTTGTATGTGGACAGGGCTGGTTTATTAGAACGAATGCCTCCCATGGAGAAGAAAGATGAGAAACAGGTGAATGGAGACGATAATGAGGAGGGTGAGGAAAGAAAACGAATGAAACCACCAAGTATGCAACAAGAGGTTAGTACAAGATAGGTTTTCATACAACAAGCCTCCTCAGAAGATTCCACTGACATTTTAAAAATTCTAATGGGGAGAATTCCTTGCCCCATTTGAATAAATTCCAGGACTCTGAAAAAAACAAAATTTCACTGTATCTACAAAGTTGAAACAATGCTCCTTGACCAGCTTGACAGACATCTGCATTGTGTATAACATATAAACAAGCCTTAATGTATGCTCTTATTGTTCAACAGAGCAAAGGTTTATTGGAGCTTATTGGAGATGGCACAGGGTCACCAGTTCCTAATGCAGGTTTCTCATTATCATCACCGAGCCAACCTAGTAAGACGGAACCATCATCAAGCGGTGGAGAGTTACTCGACCTACTCGGTGAGTTCCATCAACCGACCTTCTCAATTGACTCAAACCATAGTTGTCCATTATGCATCAGTCAATACAAGTGTCATCATAGCATTAAGATGGATGGAAATCCTTAATAGACTCAACAGGATAAGACTAGTCAAATAACACTTGAGATAAAACAACTCAACTTAATTTTGGGGGTACGCTTTGTGGAAATGTATTTTACAAAGGGTCCAATTTCATGGAGCTGTATAGCTGGGAGCAAATTTCTGTGCTTACTATGGCCGAAGAATGTGCATTTACGCAAAGGTATATTTCATTAGCAGTTGATGATTTGACAGTGCGTGCATTGTTGCATCTCTCATCTGCTTACATAAACTACCAGCAAGTTAGCTCGCCTTTATCTTTGCTTACGGTTAGCAGTGGTCATGAAATAGAAACTGTGAAGGGCTGCTTCATAAGCAAAATATTGATTGTATTGCCACTTCCAACTTGATTGAGATTGACTTGGGGTATCAATCGTGCTAACAGTTTTTTTTTTATTATCATCCAACATTCTCTGTGAAATGATTTTGATCTTTGATCTGACAACACATTGACCATTGCTCTCTCTGCTATGCAGCACTAAACCAGCCACTGATCATCATTCTACAGGTTTAAAAATAACATCCAACATTTCTATTGAAACAGACACACTGGACTTTAGTGCTCTGCTGCTTCTATGCTAGCACTACAGTCCATACTAGTTAGTCTCAATCATCTAACAGTTTGTATTAATAATCCAACATTTTCTGATTGAAACCAGACACACTGGACTTTAGTGCTCCTGCTGCTTCTATGCTAGCACTACAGTCCATACTAGTTAGTCTCAATCATGCTAACAGTTTGTATTTAATCATCCAACATTTTCTGATTGAAACCAGACACACTGGACTTTAGTGCTCCTGCTGCTTCTATGCTAGCACTACAGTCCATACTAGTTAGTCTCAATCATGCTAACAGTTTGTATTTAATCATCCAACATTTTCTGATTGAAACCAGACACACTGGACTTCAGTGCTCCTGCAGCTTCTATGCCAGCACTACAGCCTGTACCGCTTCTGTCAAGTCAATCACCACCTCCTAACATCATGGATGTCTATGGTGGATTAGAACCTATGTCGGCTTCTCAACCACAATCTGACCTTCTTGGAGGCCTTGTCAATAATATCAGTAAGTAGATTTCCAAACTCTTGCTGACTTTTCTTGCATGAAAAGGAAGTTTTGTTTTGAATACAACAAAGTGTCAGAAATATTGAAAACATTAAGAAGACCATGTTTGCTTTTTGTAAGGACAGGGTACTTTATATTGACTCAACCACCTTTATGACCTAGAGGAAGACAATTAATGTCCTCCACCATTCGGGTTTGGATGCTTAACCTTTTAGTTGAAAAAAAAAATCCATTTCCAAATTTCCTCAACAATTAAACGAAACAGACAGTAAAAAAAAATGGGACCTTCCTTTTCGGCTTACTTGTAGAGAATCATTTCCTTTGTTTGTTTTGTAACAATTAGTAACAATGATAGTAATACTAGGTAGACTAAGACTGGGTAAGTGTTCTAGTTTTGATCCTGGAAAATGTGTTGACATCTGCTCCTCCTTTACAGGTCGGTTCAAAAATACACACAGAAAAAAGAGAGCTGGCACAAACGGTTACGATTCGGAGTTGGTAGAGACAGTTAAACGAAAGTCACAAGTTCCGTTTAACCTTTTAGGAAAATAAATGTAGATGCACAACTCTATCCACCATGCACAACCCTCAAATGAGACCAATTTCATTCAGCAAGAGTGAGATTCCTTCGACATGGTGTAATGCTGAGCTGCCAACTCTCCCTGATTCTGCAGAAAGTTCCCTGAAAATAAACCAATCTTTCCATGCTCTAATGACCAAACTTGACAATCTCCCTGATTATGGAAATGTTTTCCTTATTATGTTGAATTTAATTTTACGAATCTCTCTGATTGTTGTACAAAATCTCCCTGATTAGAAGATGCAAATGTTGGCAGTTCTGGTAATGGGACCCCAACCCTGCAGTCATCCACTACTTATTGTTATCTTGTTACTGACTGCAATCTTTAAGATGTAACCACTTTCTTTCTTTATCTCAGGTTCGTCTATACCTTCCATCATAGCAGTAGAGAATGGCCCTGTGAAGATTGAGTTTGCCTTTGAGAGGGACTCCTTGGATAAAGTTAGCATCTTACTCAAAGCCACAAACTCCGCTCCCAATCCAGTCACTAGTTTCTTATTCCAAGCTGCGGTCCCAAAGGTTTGTATTTCACAATTATATTCCCCCATTATTGATGTGACTGTCAACAACTTTTGACTTATTTCTCTCTGAAGTTCTACAGGATCCGAAAAGCACTAGAATGAAAAAAAAACAAATATGAAATATTTATCCTCAAAGTTTTATCAGAATAAATGCAATGATCATTCCAAAACAATCTGTTTGCGAAGGACTACAATAGCATTTTAAAGGCCATATCTTATAGATTTTGAGTGGAAAAAGAATGAACTCTTTCATTACTTTCAGTTCTTTGTGTATCCTTTTGTTTTTTTCTTCAGGACACAATTTTGTGTGATAATATCCCTGGAGAAGACATGGGTGGATAGCTGAAACAGTTCTTGTAAAAAATCATTGTGATAAGTCACTCTTGGGGAAAGGGCGATTGTATACAAAGTGTAACTCATATTTATCCACCAGTCTACCACCATACAAAGCCTCAAACCTTACACTATACCCTTATGCTGATATTTAAAACTGACTAGTAATGAAGGCGTTTGTGTCTGTTTTACCTCCTCACCCACCTCCCTCTTCCTCGTTACAGACATTCCAACTTGAGCTGTTGACACCATCAGGTGACCTAATACCCCCAAACAACTCTGGAGCAGTCACCCAGACTATCAAGGTGATCAACCCGTCCAAACAGCCCATGAGGATGCGCTACAAACTAGCCTTCACGGTCAACGGTAACGGCACCAACACCCAGGGAGAAGTCAATAATTTCCCACCAACAATGTTCTCATAGCACATGTTGAGTCATTGGATTCTATGTCTGTAGGTAGGCTTGTTAGTCTTAGTGCAATTGTGTGGTGGAATCAAGATCTGAAAGTGACACGGTGGCAAAACAAAACCCGTTACATTTTTATACAAATAGAATATTGATTTTCTTAAGATAACTTGAATCTTCCTTTAAGCTTTAAGACGTTGGATTTGTCTCATAAAAAGACACTAAAACAAGATCTGATTCAATGTTATTGATTTCCTAAGCAGAGCATTCTTAACATGTTTAGTTGCTTTAGCTAAAATTGACCAGGGAACCGGTCACCTAAAACATGCTCTACATGACATTTTGGCTGGTAATCCATTTCCTTTGCTTAGCAGAGTTACATGCTTAGCATATGGATGAGATTGGTCGCTGGTCCTGTACCAATTCTTGGGTTCATTGATGTATAATTAAACACACTGAGTCTAGTTCCTATACTCACCTATCAATTTTGTGCTGGTTATTTCATAGTACCAGGAGAATTTTCTTAAAGTCTGTTCCATCTTGCACTTCAGTAGATGTGACAACATGCACAAATGTAGAGTTCAGGGTACTGCATTTTGGTTATTCAGATTTGATGCATTCATAGTAATCTAAACAGTGAGTTTGGGGGAAGGGGGAGGAAAATAGCATCAAAGCATTCTTATAAGATGCCAACAAACCCTCAGTGTATTCTATATTGTCGTCAATTGGAACATGTTGATATGGATTGGGGTACTGATTAGCATTACACGTGTGCTGTGAATGTTTCATGGGTAGACAAGCTTGAATTTTAAGTTTCAGCTCCCACACATCAAGACTAACCCAAATCATGCTCAATCCAACTAGATGCAATAAATGTCAATGTTGTATTTTGTCACCCTTGGCAAAGAAGTCGAGAAACATTTTTGTTTGTAACCAATGGATCTTGTTGCATTGAGCGTGGTGCATTTCAAACACCTACAGACAGTTAGGGCTATTGTTATTATCAACAGAGTGTACAGCATTTTGATGTCATGGTGTGATTTCCAGGGAATGTTTATGATCTCACTAACGTGAAGATGTCCAAATGACTTTAGTCAATAAAAGCTAATGTACCAAAATCCAAAGAAATCCAACATGATACATGATGAAATCTGTATACACAATTATCCCATCTTGATTCATACGTATTGATCATCATCTTAATCACCTTGTAAGTGTAAAACCACATGTACTCATTAATTAAGCTCATCAACAGGCTTTATGCTGTCATTTAATCAACCAGAAATGTTGCAATCGGTCAAAAAAGACAACTAACCCTTTATTTCTTTCATTTATGTTGTATAAAAAAAGTTGGTGTTTATAGATTTATAACTGCAAGCACTCCACTTTGCACATTCTGGTATTGGTAGATAATACTAGATTCTTGTCTATAATTCTTGAATCCTGTTTTGATTTCATTTGAACAGACATTTTATACAATCCCTAATTGTAAAAAAGGGTAGTAAGCTGCTCCCTTTTGGTTTGGTCTTTGCCGATGAAGTAAACAAAGTTTCTATGAGCTCAGTGCATTTGGATGAGTAACCCAAAACTATTGGTCAAACTAACAAATAAGGGACAAGAAATATTTACAAAGTAAAGCTGCGATTGACTTTGACGGATTCAGGATGGTAACTGTTAAGATTAAGAATCTGCTAAGCGATATTGCTTAAGTCACAAGTGAAGTCCCAGTTTTCACCCTTACATGTCATCATCAATCATCAAATCGAGTGAACTCGGGCAGTGCTGACAACGGCTGTCCACTGGTCTCTTCGCTCCATACAAACCTTGACATGCTTTGCTATAAAAACCTATCTTGTAGTGTTACAGTACTGATTGTCTATCAGGTAGAACTGGCAAATGCCTTCCGTTAACAAAAACACAAAAAACAAAAAAGCATGATATTGTCAACTAACCAAAGGCCAAAGTAATGAATTCTAGCACTCATTGTGGTCTTTGAACCTAATCCATTAGAAGCTCAAATCCTGTGTTTCCTTGGTTACAATGTTGTCATTCAGTTATCTCCACCACCTCATTTGACAGCTTCCATTTTACACATTTGTAAAAATCATGAATAAGAACTTTGTGCATGTTTTGAGAGGCTTTTGCATTCACATTTAGATAATTTCTAACTATTTTCTTATTTTCCTTTAATCAATCACATATAATTATTATACTTACAACTTCTTAACTGTCTGAAGAATAAACAGAATTCTATTCATCTTTAATTTTGTAATAATTTGATTAGTTCTGTCTAGCCTCAAGCTTCAAGCAAGGTGCGCCAAGTGGATATTGCAAATTTATGTTATTTTATGTTTATATTGTAATTATATTTGATTTATACACTAAATTTATGGCAGTTTTAATTATGTAAGGGACTTCATATCAAGTACATCTATTAATTAATTTTTGCAGCAGCTTTTTCATTTGACTGCTGGACTTTAACTCTGTGCAGATTTGTTTTCGTTGTATGATTCTTTTCCCTTCAAATGTTGATCTTGTTCTTGTGTCTGTCTTCAGTAGGTGGAGGAGGGGTAGTTGAGATGTAGCCCTGCTTTTCAATGCATATTGATTTGGCTAACTAACATAATGACTTTGCAAGGTGCTGTACTTCACGACCCCCTTCCCACCTGAAGAAGAATTGAGTAATTCTGAGGGGGTTATTTCTTCTAAATCAGCTCAGAAAAATTGTAATCGTTGTCAGGAATATATGTAGAAAGTGTATAAAAAATAGCAGAATGTTTTACGTTCAGCAGATTTGTTTAACGCATAATGAGACTATGGGTATGCTTAAGTGGCAGCAGATTTGCCAAGTAAAATACAAACTTATCAACAAAGGTCAGAATGACTGAATCAGTGGGAAATGAATCGGTATCTCTGTTGCTGCATAGTGTCTGAAAGTCGCCTATTGTGTTTGTAAATCATGAAGCTTCACTTCTGTATCTAAATCCAGGTTCCATCACACAATAGGCGAAAAGTAAATGGATATACTTAATGCAAAGATGCATTTTCTGCTGTTGAAATAATGAGTTCATTTTTTCCGGTTGTACTTACACTTACAGACTTCACTTCAATATTTAAAAATCTTGTTCAACATCACTTTGTATATTCACTCAAAATCATAGCTCATGGACATCCAATGTATCTACTACAATGCCTATCCTAACTTGGTTGCAGTATGCATAAGTCATTATAATACCACTGTTGAATAATTGTTTGTATATACTCCTAATATATAAATATTAATAGTTGCTGGTAATAAAGTGTAAAAGTATGAAGATTTATTCTTTTTTTTATTGAGTGGGGGGAAAGAGGAATCCATTTCTAGGTCATGATTGATTGTATTCAGTTACTAGTAATAAATAATTATCTGTAGGGCGGTCAGTGATATAACCATACAAGTACAAGGGAAATCTTTCCCTATAAAAAAAAATGTGTTTTTGGAAAAGATTTGTTTCCTGTACCCATAAAATGGATGATGAGGATTGTAGAAAAAGTTTTATTTTAAACAAAGTGTTTATTCATTTGAAACAGACAGTACAAACATTAAAGGTTGTCCTCATTAGTTTTTTGTTTTTGATCAGCAGTGAACATGTTGATATCAACTGACCCACACGTAGTTGATTACTAATTATGAAATTGGTTAATTACTGAAAAAGTTTATTTTATGTACAAAATAGACTTACAAGAAATAAAGTAAATAATGATAAAGCAAACGGAAACACCTTGCCTGATTGTCTGATTACTTCTTCTATTTAAGACAAAAGATGGTTGGTTTTAGAGTCTAAAGTCAGAAACTTTTGTACTCAAAGTATTATTTTTTGTGTAAAATATGGAAATATTCTACTTTCCCTTTAAGTACATCACCTTTTATTATTTCAGGCTTGCAACCTTTTAGCTTAATGCTAGTTTTGGATTTTTTTTAATCGGTAGAAAGTACCTTTGTGTCAGTTCAATCAAATACCTTTCACAAAATCAGTTTGTGCCTCAAATCAGCTTTTTGTACTTGATTAAAAAAAATATCTCCAACCACAATCATTTTTTAGCTGGATGGGAGCAACTTCTGTTGACTTGATTAATACAGTAAAAAATATACAGTTCTGAATGTGTAAATTAATGTGAAATGAACGATATTATTGAAAAGTCTGAGTTTGTTACAAAATACTTATTATAATGTGCAGGTCATTTCTCCAGTTAAAATAGTTAGATCAAACCACAGTGCAAACAACTATAAATCTTCTTCTTCTCCATATAAGTACAAACTCAATTACATGAGCAAAATCGTACTGTGAACAAATAATGAACAAATAAAAACAAATTGCTCAAAACACAACATAAACCCTCGAAGTGTACCGCCACAAAATAGCTAATGGCTCAATCGCGAGTGAAGGACTTTTCTTGACCCACTTTCTTGACCTATATAATCAATCACTAATTCAAAGGCGGCGGCGCCTTTCATAATCGGCTAAATTTGGGAATTACATAAACAAGAATGGCCTGGTACCCGCGTGTCACTGCTTCTGGTTGCCACAGCTAGGTAGGATTGTACAGCACGCAGTCTACAGCTATGTATCCGTACATGTACATGTACATGACATGTGTATGTACATCCCCGTGCATATGACAGCAGCTTGTGTGTTGGTGTGTGTGTGTTGCCTGCCTAGTTTCTTTGACGGCCGGACAAAAATGGCCATAAATGCCGTTGAACATGTCGAAGTTGCCGACAGAATGTCACATATTGGTGACAAAGGTCGGGTCAAACTTAAAAGAGCAGGTCGCAATCATGCCGGGGCGAAGGAACTTGCTGGCTACTACTCAAAAGGTAGGTGTAATTTAATTTAATGATCGACATATTTCTGCTTAGACAGAGTCGCGCCCTTCTTTCTGCAAACCAAGCATGAAAATTGGGTTACCCAACCAACCGAGGACTGAGGAGGGGCTCTGCTTTTGGAACATGTTCAAACTCTTTATTCTAGATGAAATTACCCTGAGCCCTCTTTTAAAGTGAAGTATTAGTTGTTATAGTTCAATATCTACTTTACATCCATTGCTTGATTCAATCAAGGATTGGCAGTGTTTTATTTAACTTAGACTAAAACTAAAAAGTAAAACAAAACAAACAAAGAGTCTTATACTCGTAAAGAGTAAAGAGTCTTAGCAAAAGTCTTGAGACAAAGAGTCTTGAGACAAAGAGTCTTGAGACAAAGAGTCTTGAGACAAAGAGTCTTGAGACAAAGAGTCTTGAGACAAAGAGTCTTGAGACAAAGAGTCTTGAGACAAAGAGTCTTGAACAAAGAGTCTGAGACAAAGAGTCTTGAGACAAAGAGTCTTGAGACAAAGAGTCTTGAGACAAAGATCTTGAGACAAAGAGTCTTGAGACAAAGAGTCTTGAGACAAAGTCTTGAGAAAGAGTCTTGAGACAAAGAGTCTTGAGACAAAGAGTCTTAAGAGAGTGACCTTGTGACCAATCTATGGTGACACTCGACTAGATGACATTAGGTGACGCCTGTTTACCGTCACTGTGGCTTTGCCAATCCATGGAGGAAGTTTATAAGATGAAAATCATGTTTTTGAGACAATCATAGATGATAGAGTTTGGTATTCAAAAACTTTGTACAATTATTTTGATGACTGTGCTGTATGCTCGGACATGGAGGTGGACACCCCAAATGAATGATTTGACAATCGACAACCATTTTCCGATAAACCCCCTTCTTGTGAAAAGTACCAAGTCTCTCTTGTTGAGGAGTGCTGGCTGTGAAAACAACTGGTTTTCCTCAGGGCCAGCCTTACTCAAGAAGATTGGCACATGGTGCTATTATACAGCAAACCTTTCTTACATGTCTGTAATAGCGAACGCTATGATGAATTGATTTTGTTAATATACAATTCTCATTTCAGGGAAGCGTGTTCAGGAATACATCTGCATCATCATTGGTTCATCTCTACTAGCGTTTAATGCATACAATGTTGTGGTTAACTTCAGAATTGAGAACTGGAAGTGGCATGTTGCCAGTGTGTGTGAGTATTCATAAGAAAATAAACATGCAGACAGATTTCTTAAATTATTCATGAATTTGAACTCATTTCCGCAAAAGTCAAGCTCAAAGGTAGGGTTTTTCTGAAAATTACAGTGACAGTTTTTTGCTTTTTTCTCAGCAAGTACACATGTTCAGCTGAAACTTTCTCATGTGACTTTTATTCTTTCTTCATAATACCTGTTTTCCATTTGGTTCTAAATTGATCTAATCTCTTTTCAGTTCTTGGTATGGTGATGTCAGATTTTGCATCCGGTGTAGTACATTGGCTGTCTGACTCATACGGCTCAGTCAGTATGCCACTATTTGGAAAGGTAAGCATTGCAATAAATACGACACAGTGACATTTATAATCTTAACCCTAAACCCTCTAAATCCATCAAAAACCAAGCAGTGGGTTTTTGTTTTCTTTTTGTTTATTATTATTATATAAGCGATCATATTTGTAGGTATTGATTGATCGGTCAATCTAATTTCAGCCTTCCGAAGGAAAATGTTCAAAGTGTGAACTTGCCATATGGAAATGAGTATGCCATTATGTTTACGTCTTCAAGGAAAACAGAAATGTCTTGGATACAAGCATGATAGATTTAAATTTCTTAGAAAAAGTGTAAACCCTGCTACTCTTGGTAACACTATTCAGCAAGTTGGCCAACTAATTGAGCTGAACGGGTTGTGTATAGTGTCACAGCTGTGCACAGAACTAACTGTGTTATATGCATTCACCACATTGCATAGTAGATCTATCATTCAATTAGCTTCATTCAATCCCAAAACAATACAATGGATAAACACTGAAATGTATGTTTGTGTTTTATGCAGGCCTTCATCAGACCATTCAGGGAGCATCATATTGATCCCACTGCGCTTTGTCGTCATGACTTCATTGAAGCCAACGGAGATAACTTCATGCTTACCCTCCCCTACTTCTCCTACCAAGCTTACAAGTTTTCTACCCACACAGCCGAGGAGGTTCAGTCATTTGTCTTGTTTGAATCCTTCATGCTGACGCTGGGTTTCTTCGTCATGCTCACCAACCAGATCCACAAGTGGTCCCACACTTACTTTGGACTCCCTCGCTGGGTGACACTGCTGCAGGATCTCCACCTCATCCTACCCCGTAAACACCACCGCGTCCATCACGTTGCTCCCCACGAGACCTACTTCTGTATCACTACAGGCTGGTTGGATTACCCCTGGAGAAGTTGGGCTTCTGGCCAGCCATGGAAGGTCTTATTGAGAGGCTGACTGGGATCAAACCAAGAACGGATGACATGAAGTGGTGCAACAAGGACGACATAAGATAACTTCATTTCTGTAAATACTCCTCTTCATTAATCCCCTTGCTATAATAGGTTGTAGGTAACCTAACTCCATCCTCTCATTCTTCTCCACTGAAAGAGTAACAAGTTATGATAGTTGGGTGTAAAATCACAATTTATTTTATTTATTTTTGTATAAGTGTAAAACTTGCTTTCTCTGCTAACAGTTCTAGAAATGATTTTATAATCGAAGGCCAACTCAGCAATTATGCATGGTGAGATTGATTTGATTAATTAAATAAGTATAACTTAATTAACATAAACCTTGGACTTTATTCAATCTCAGAATTTAGATGATATGAACAAAAAACCTTCACACTTATGGGTGGTTTGATTTGTCTTGGACGCTTGTTTCGTAAAGACAAACAAATAATTGCTTTCCGGCCCCAATTTTAATTTTTGGTTAGAGTTTAGGGTATGTAATGATTGGGGGTAATTTGAAATCCAAACAAGAGCTACTGTTAAATGGCAGCCATTTTTATAGAAACAGTTACTAGGCTTGTTAGGATCAGTATTTTTATTACAAGCAATACCATGGATAATGAAAATTGGAATTACACAAAAATAGTCTTTGTCTTATCATATCAGTCTTAATTCATTACTGGGTTTGTTGTGTGACATTCACTGAATATGGTAATTTTTGAAGTAAACATTTATGCAATTGGATGGAGAATTACTGCGACTGTTCACCGTGTGATGCCTTTTTCATGTCATTTCATGTTCAGCTCGCCGTACCCTTACGTGAATGTAACAGCTAAAGAAGTGTTGCTAATCTTTACTGTAATCATCAGTCATGATATTTTGTCAATGTTGAGCATGACAAGTTCACTGTCTGTGTTTTAAAATATTGTTCTTCTTGTACACTTCAATTTGAATATCTTGATTTTTTTTACTGCACAGGGTTTTTTGTTTTTTTGATGGTATATAAACAAAATTCAATGGAAAATCCAATTACATGTATTTGACACCAGTGATTTTTAATATTTCTTTTGCATGGATTTCTTCAAGATAAGTGAGGAAATATAGATTAATCTTAAAGGTTTATATGTATGTATTTTCTGAAGTGATGATACAGACTTTGAACAACCTAAGGGTGCAGTGAGAAAGTTTACTGTCTGGAATGGATCTTCTGTCTTCAAACTAAGTGCTTTTCTGAACTGAAAAATAACAATTGAAAACTGTAAAATCACTGATGATTTTTTAGAATGCACTGATAAATCATAAATAGGTTTTTGGGTGTAGTTTCCTTCAACTGAACTACCAATTTTGATGACATTTTACAGGTTGGTCAATGATAGAAACCTAAACTATGGGAATGTATTTGCTCTTCCATTCAAACAATCATGTAATGAACCCTTTAATGTCAAGCTGGTTCAATCATCATTCAAACTTGAATGTTGATTTCAGATAATTACACATTAATAAAGTCATTGGTCAAAAGGTCAACATTAAATACGTCATTTGGTAATACCCTGGTTTTACTTTTATCAACTTTTTTAAAATCGCTGGTAAGATTAATTATGAACAATGAGCTACATAACTGGATGCTATTAATAAATAGTCATTCATTTTGAATAAAATATTTTGTGGTTGAAAAGTGAATTGTTGTAGTGAACATTTACAAATGTAAGTTTGAATCATGTAACCAAATAAAACAACAAGTTGTGTTTGTTTATTGAAGTGTGTGTTATGAAGTTTTATTATTTCAGAGCACTTGTCTGTTTGACTTGGCAAGCTTAGCCCTAGTTACGATAATCGTAACCCTCCATCCTCCCGACGGCGCAACTAGCTTAGCCCCCCACCCCCCCCCCAAAAAAAAAATCCCATTTGTTCATTCATTATTCAGCTTCATAATTAATCATAGACCCATGTATAATATTTAATATAATAGTTATTAGTTTCAATTAAATTTATAAAAAATTGGCCGTTTGAATAAAGGATTCTGTGAAAATGTTGACTATTGTTGGAAGATTTTGTGTAATCATAGAGTAAGGAAGAGACTTACTCTATGGTGTAATTGACTGAAAACAGTTCTTAAAATCTTCTTAAATTCGTTTTATTTTACTATTCTAATCCTATTAGTGTTTCCAAGCTGGAACATAAGTGTTTTTAAAGGAATGTAAATCTTGAAAACTAAAGTATTATACTATTTCATTAAAGTTAAGGCTTTAAAAACGTGCAATAAATAGGAAAAAATATGTTACAAAACAAGTGATAACCTCGATCTCAACTTTCCCGGAACTTTGTGTCGACCTCGTGCCTAGTTTTAGAACACATGCTGGGGACGAGCTTGTCAATGACAAAGATGGCAGCCACCATGGCCAGTGCAACGAGATCGACAGTTCTAACTCTTTATCGACGAATGTTGAAAGAATCTAACAAATTTACTGGGTATAACTATAGGTAAGTCTTGTCTAAACTATTGTGTCAGAGTTGTCGCTTGCATGCCACTCACTTACATGCGTGTCGTGGCCGAGCGGATAAGAACACCGGACTCAAGCTCTGGTGTTTCTGATCAGCAGATTTGGGTTCGAGTTCCGGTCGTGACACTTGTTGTTCCTTTACGGCTTTAGCAAGACACTTAACCATATTGCTGCGTCCTTCGGATGGGACGTAAAGCCGTAGGTCCCGTGTGTTGTGTAATGCATGTAAAAGAACCAGTACACTTATCGTAAAGAGAAGGGGTTCGCCCCGGTGTTCCTGGTTTGATCGGCAGCATATTGCGCCACAGCATCGTGTAAAACATTACATGGTGCTATAAATGACTAGGTCTCATACTTCAAAAACGTAGCTCCACATACATGGCAGTTTAAAAAAATATATCAGCGCCTTGTATCCTTTGGCAAAAGGCGCTTTATAAATACAGTTATTGTTATTTATTATTATTCAATGGAGTAGCCACAAACCGGCGAGGTATTCTGCAATTGACAATTGTGCCGATATTACTTAGTAATACTAATACTATTACTCTAGAGGTAGAGCAAGACCTTGCTGTATGGTACATCATGACAAGACATGAATAAAACTAATATCAAAATTAAGAGCAAGGACTTGCCCCATGCATGCATTTAAATTATAGTTTTCTTCAGCAAGCAATATTATTAATTGATTACACAGGGAGTATGCTTTAAGGAGAACCAAAGATGCTTTCAAAGACAACAAGATGTTAACAGATGAGGTAGAAATCAAAGCATTGATCCAAAAGGCAGAAAAGAACCTAGAAGTCATTAAAAGACAGGTAAGTTGGAAAAAGAGATAAATAACATCATAAATAAATAGAATGGAACACATTCATCTTGCCCCCAGGCAAAGTCGCCCATTACAAAGTCACCCCCGGGCAAGCTCACCGACCCACTGCCAATAAAAAAGTACAGGAATAAAATAAGTAACAGATTTTTGTGAGAAATATTATATATAATGCAAATCATCAAAGAGATAAATTCAATTGATTGTGAATTCGGAACATTGGCGTTGATCCGACTGTGTTGAAAGTCCAGCATAGCCATAGACAACTTGAAATTGACTGTTGACTCTCCACTGGTGGGACAGGCAGACTGGGAGTTTGGAGTTAAGACTATTCTGATCGGTGTGCAAAACAACATCAACGGAGGCTCAGAGCTAAGGAACATTGAATTTCATTAGCAAGGAAAACTAAGGACTTATAAATGCGTCTTACAGAAATAGGACAAGATTGGCTACTCACATTTTTGATGGTTTGCAATATTTGTCACATCTAAAGCAACAAAAAAATTACGATCACTTATTCACTTTGACATCAGCAGTGGGCAACTTTATTTGGGATGACTTTGTCATGGCACCTTTGTAAGAGGGTGAGATTGTTGGAGATGGAGATGAATGGTGTAGGGAGGACTACATCCTTAAACACATCTTAAATGTTGAGGTTGATGAGGAAGCTATAAGATAATCCACAAATACCAACTATTTCATCTCTATCTAACTTTCCCATAAAAGCTGGGTGTGAAAGTAGGACTCAAGGTGGGTGTTTGATTGAGATATTTGAAATGTTAAAAGTCTCTTTTTGTCATTTTCTTTTTCCATGTACACAGGTTGTTCTCAGTCAACTTTACAAAGACCCAGCATTGATAATCGAAGGGCAGAAAAGATAGCAAGATTTATCAGATTAATGGCCAGTACAACCAACATGGGGGTATTGTGTTCACTGTCAGCAACCTAAGACTTGTTCTCTGAAGGCTTAGCTTAAAGATGCTTCTGAAGTATTTTGTTGTCTCTCAAAAATGTATTCTTTGTTTACCTGACTAGTCTATCTTTGAGCCCAATCTTAGATATCTGCAGATGACAATCACATGACAAGTGCATTGTGTTGTGTCAGGAAAGAATTTAACTGTCACCATTGAGAACTACACAAACAGGGCATACAAGGCGGAGATAGTTTGTCTTTCTTTGTCCTTCAAGCCTCAGCTTGGTTACATTGGCTTGAATGGGAGTAAAAAACAAGATGGCTGATCCATGACAAAGTTCTTACAGAGGTGGCTTGTTGACTGAAGTTTCCCCTCCAAATACCTTGTCAAGATTTCATGTTGGTATTAATATTTGTCAGCATTGAGGTGCTTGTATTTTCATATTAATAGGCATCCCAGTGTCTTTTTTCTTTAGTGTACACTGTCAAAAAATCTTGACCTCGACAATGTGTTAAGCCCATTTTTTTATAACTTCATTGCGCACAAAACTAAGAATTAACACAAATCTACATACGTTTATATTTAACATTGTTTTTAAAATAATTTAGTTTGATATCTAGGTTTTCTTGTTATAATAAAAAGAAAAATTGTGAAAGGTCAGTTTAAGTTAAACTGTAAATGTGTGGAATAGACATAAAGATTAATTGCTAATTTTCAGAGTGAAATGTTTAGCTTAGAAAGTTGTAGTGGTCGCTCTTTGGAGGGTTTGAAATGAGCGTGTTTTTTAAACCTTCATAAAACATGTACATCAATTTTGTGATCACAATTATTATTTTTAAAACCCAATGATTTATGTTATTTCAGAATCGCAAACGCAATGATCAATGAAAATCCAATCTTTATGTTTTTATTATGATTATGAGTAACCTGTAAAAACATTAAAAATGATGTAATGAAAACAAGAGTCTTTCGTCTGTTTTTCTTATGAATAATCTTTCCATTCAAAACAATCTAAACTAGTTGTTAGCAATTATAAGATATTGTTTGTATTATTTTAAAAAACACAATGAAATTTCCAAACGGATTGGTTTGGCCAAAACAAGGAACTTGGAAGGAGTTGTTTGTAATAAAATTTCACATGTGTTTACTAAACCGAGAGATATTTTACAGCGCCCTCGTTGACAGTTTTTTCCTTGACATATTTTTAACAGCGCCCTCGTTGACAGTTTTTTTCTTGACATATTTTGAACAGCGCCCTCATTGACAGTTTTTTCCTTGACATATTTTTAACAGCGCCCTCGTCGACAGTTTTTTCCTTGACATATTTTTAACGGCGCCCTCTGTTGTTATTACATTTGAATATTTTTAAAGCGCCCTCTGTTGGTATGTACCAGATTTAAATAGAAATTGTTATAGCGCCCTCTATAAATATTCCAGGCGACTCAAAAAATACAAAATATTTTATCTAGCGCCCTCAAGAGTTTTAATAGGGGCAATAATCGAGTACCCAGACGACGGCAAACTTGTTAGTTAACATCAATAGTTGGCTACCTGACTTATTATTAATTTCTAGTTTGTTGTTTCTGTGTCGGAGATCTCCGGGTCGACATTTAGGGATATTTTTGACAATTTCTAAACCTCATATTCCATTGGTGACGATGTGAAGACATGCAGGGAATAGTGAAGATGCTAAAGAGTACAACAATAAGGCCGTTGATTCTATCGCCAACCGGGAATGTTACGGTTACTGTTACTGTTACTTTAGTGCCAACAATAAATTGATGCCGCCGTCGTCGTCTCTCAAGACTAGGACAGTGTTAAGTTAGTAAGTTGCTGAGCTGCTGTCACTGGTGCCTGGTGAAAGAGGACTTTGGCCAACTGAACACACATGCAAGTTGCACTGCTCCATCTTCTCGATGTCAGTAACACTACAGAACGTAGTCGGTATCGTACGAAGCTGATTTACCAAACAAACCCTTCTTCCGCCTGGTGCCTGGTCCTGCAGTCAACCAAGTCTGACTGAGTTCAACCATTTTCAAAAGATGGGAATCAACTTTCCAAGTTTCAGCAGCGTAATCAGCTTGGATTCGCCACCTTTAAAAAACTGGATTGGTAATTTAACACTGTAGTGTAGTTCGTTGTTCAATTGCCCCAATGCAAATTCACTACTCTGCATTCGTCCATGTCCCTGTTGGGCGCGATCGGTCAATCGGCGCGATCAACCGATCGCGCTGCGCTATTGAAAGATCTATTGGTCGCGCAGCAATCGGTCGATCGCGCAACAATCGGTCGATCGCGCTACAATCGGTCGATCGCGCAATGAACATTGTTGCGCGATCGACCGATCGCGCTGCAAGTTCTTTTTGCGCGATCGGCCGATCGTGCAGGAATTTATTCGATCGTGCCCTAACCTTAACCCTAACCCAAACCCTAACCCAAACCCTAACCCTAACCCTTACCCTAACACTAACTAACCAAGGAGGAAGGAACCCTAACCCTAACCCTAACCCTAACCCTACCCTAACCTTAACCACCCTAACCCAATCGGCCGATCGCGCAAAACCATTCCTGCACAATCGGCCGATCGCGCCAAACTAACCCTGCACAATCGGTCAATCGCGCATGTTTGTTGCGCGATCGACCGATTGTTGCGCGATCGACCGATTGTTGCGCGATCGACCGATTGTTGCGCGATCGACCGATTGCTGCCCGACCAATAGATCTTTCAATAGCGCATCGCGATCGGTCGATAGCGCAGCGCGATCGGTTGATCGCGCAGATTGACCGATCGCGCCCAACATCCCTACCTACATACGTACTTTACTTTTCTGTGCTTGAACCCAAATCAGTTGCTGGTCTAGCCCCTAGCCCAGGTTGGACTCCTCCGTTGCATACAATGCGACTGAGTCCAGGGTAAAAAGGTAATCTACCATTGCAAAAAATTTTCAAACAAATAATTATCATATTTATACCTGATGGAGGAAGCTAAAGCTTCGTTCACATATTCCTTATGTCGGGAATTCCAAAGAGGCTGGGTTCAGAAGTGTTAATTTTATTATTGGGTGACATTATTTGAGAAAATAAAATGAAAATTGACGTCTCTCTTGTAACTTCCGGTCTAACTTGCTTGTAAAGACTTGCGAGATCAATCACCCCTGAAAACGAGGTTGACCACGTTCGTTTGTGCAGCACGTTCTTCCTGTGACGGCCAGGGGATGTTATGCATGTCAGGCATGCGCTCATACAGCCAGACAGGCAATTAATACATGATGATAACATTGATAGTACAGAACTCCAACTTATTTTCTGAAATAATGTCACCCATGGATATTACTGTTATTTGTGGAACCATCAAAAATGTATTTTAGGACACAAAGAATAAGTGGAGGAATTTCCAGCTTCTTAAATTAGGCAAAAGTATTTTTAAACATTAGTTGAACATTTTTTCGCAACATAGAGAAGCTTTATACCCATGACGTCAGTGCAGTGCAACGGATACTGACATCCTACCAGGGCTAGTCTAGCCCCCCCCAAAAAATAGTGCCAGTATGCTGGACTCCCTCCGCTTCTTGGCCTAATACACCCACATAGCATCAGTCAGGAGGTGAAATGATTTTTTGAATAGAAGCCAGAGATACTTTGCAGAGATTTTCCCCCAAGGTGTAATTTTATGAAAATCTCCAAGTTGGTGGCTATCACCTGTTAAAACATTGTCGGCGCCATGATGTTTACTGATGCGCATGTGTGATCGTTGACGAACTGCACAACACCACTATTCTACTAGTTAGTAGTCTTTGGTCAAGATGGTATTCATTACACACAGCGCCACCACCGTGGATCACAAGCTGGCAGCAAGCAGTGTGGAGTAAAACAGCGTGTTGTAGTGACATGAAAAAATCTTTCACCTCCTGATGCTATGTGGGCGACGCGTAGGGCCAAGTAGTGGAGGGAGGCCAGTGCATTTGCACTATTCATAGGGCTATGACTGGTTAAACTTAGTGCTTTAAAATAATTTAAAGTATTTGACAAATTGAGTGATTTTGGTACAATCGTAGTAGGACCAAGGATACAGAGGGAATCCAAATGGAGCTAACTTGATAACTGTGTTAGACCTGGTTGGTAGGACTTCAGTCTTCAGTACACTGCACTGATGCCTGGGGATAATGTTTCTCTGCAATGTGAATATAATATTCTTCATGTCCACAACTTTACAAACAACGAACATATCCATAGGTGACATTATTCCAGAAAACTGAAAAAAAGGTCCATGCTTCCAAACATCATGTATGTACCGATGGACATGTGAGCAAGTGTGCTTAAATGCGCGAAATTTGTAGCAACTCTGATCAACCTTCATGTCAAGCAAAACATTCGTTTATTGTAATAGTATGGTACCAAAATTACTAGTATCAGGGCTCGAAATTAACACTGGACCGCAGGCCCGAGGCCAGTGATTTTAGTGTCGGGCCAGTAAACTTATGACCAAACAAGTCCGGCAGCCTCACTGCATTTTTAAATTAAACTGATAAATACAAATGTCTTTAAATTCCGTTGAGTATTGAAGTATTACCCGTAAGAAAAATGAGATAAACCTTTTCTTAGTGCTGATTCAAAAAACATCTCAAATGTGAAACTGTGTAGATAGTTTTCTTCTCATTTTGATTCCGGTCTTGTAACAAAATTTCTGGTCTGGCAAAAGTTTTGAGCTAAAAGCCCTGAGGGATTTTTTCCCCAAATTCGAGCCCCGAGTATGTGTTGATTTTACCATGTTTACAATTTAAGGAAGAATAGGACTTTTGGAATGCCTTTTAAAAAAAGGAAATGTTTGAGATCCTGAGCTATTAATTAGATCAAAATCATCAAAGACCCTAAAAATACTAAGTTGAGCCAAAAATGTTTGTCACGGACCTGATCAATTTTAAACTGAGATGATTTTAACTAATAATTTTGGGAATAATGAATTGCATACTACCTCATAAGTGGGAAACCCCCCCCCCCCAATCGAATGTTACGTGTTAAGCTGCCAAAGCAATTAAGTGTGAAGCTCATCATAATGGCTGTAGCTGTAGCAGAATTTCAGGTTATTCTGCAATGGAGTGAATGTTTGGGACAGTTACAGAATTGTACATCACAGCGAAATTGACGAATGATTGTATTATTGACACACTGTTTTTGATATTGCATTGTGTTATTGCAGAGATGTGGTACCAGATCTTCCTGTGGTATTTATTTTCATCATTCTTGATTCACTCTGGAGCTGCCATCATCGCCTTCACGGCACTCCGTAAACACAAGATTGGCCGACTCTACTCTCTGTTGATACTGGTCATGGGCTTTGTTGGACCCATCACGGGGGGCATTGTCACAAGTGAGTGTCTTTCTACTTCAGTTTTCTTTGTGTCAAACTATTGATGTTAAAACTGTCATTTGTAAAGAACAGGTACCTGCAAGAAGGTATACCAATGGTCAAAACAAACAAACAAACAAACAAACAAACAAACAAACAAACAAGAACAACAACAACAACAAACCCCAAGACAACCTTTTTAAAAGCACCAGCTCCAGGAAACTGGAGTTTAATTGTCTGATCGGCAGAGTGTGAGTTCGGTTCCTGGTCTTGACACTCGACCATTATTGCTTGGTCCTTTGGATGGGAAGTAAAGCCTTAAGTCCTGTGTGTTGTGTAATGCACATTAAAGAACCCAGTTACACTTATCACTAAGAGAAGGTGTTTCTGGCAGTGGCTGCTGAATGCACCACAGCACCTTGTGAACCATTAGAAGGTGCTACATAAATGGGTCTCATAATTCAAAACATAGCTCTGCTTATCCTGTTGAAAAACAAATACTAAGTGCTTTGATACGCCCCTAGGGGTGTGATAAAGTGCTGTATAAGAACCCAGTATTATTTTTATTATTGTTAATTATTGGATCAATACTGTTTAAGTCTTAATTGATTAGTGGCTCAGTGGTTTCTTTTCCCTGCCTCTTCAGTTCAACTCTCTATGGACCACGGTTCGAATCCCACCTCAGACCCAGAGCCTTGCATCTTGATTGGGTTTTCAGTCCCTACCTGATTGCGTTGGTTTTCCCAAGTGGGGTTTCCTCCCACATCTAAATCTGAATGTTTCTTTTTGTTTTCTATTCATCCTGTTATTGGCGCTAATTGTGCTGTTGGATCTTGGGGTTAGCAGTCTTGCTCAAAAAATTGGATGTTGGCTTGAGATCTCAGAGTGCCTTTACCCTGGTTCAGATGCCTTGCATCTAGTTGTCATTTCATCTAGAATAGCAGGATTGTTTCAGTTAAATTTACACCAACCTCCGTCTCCCTGTTGTAGTAACTTAACCAAGGTTTGACTAACTATTACACTTTTGCTGTTGTCTTTGTTACAGGTGCAATAATAGCTGGATTGTTCAAGACTTCAGAGTTCACAATGTTTCCATTTTATGCCATGGTGTGCGGCTGGGGACAAACGTTCATAGTACTGTTTATTTCATTCTCACGGATACTGGCTACACTCTGACATCACTGTCTTCATTAAAGGAACTTACTGACCAACGTTAATTTATCAAATGGACAGCACATGCTTGTGTTTAACTTCAAACTTAAAGACCCGTCACAGTGGAACACACTCATCTTACATGGTGATGGAGTATGTGATAAAACATATACCATTTAATACCCAGGTATCGTACAGCAAGATTCTGGATGAACTAATACTCTGCTGAAAGTAAAAAGAGAAAGTATAGGATTGCCATACATTAAAGAGCAGCTCTAAGATGCTCAGAAATATTCTGTTTTTATATTTTTCGAGTAATAAACCACAAGGGAAACTGACTGGGTAGATTTTAAATAGTTTTGGGTTAAACAAAGAAAAGTTGCATTCCCATAGGGGGATCCTCTGGCTGCTGCTTCTCAGGTTGTATCATTAACTTGGGTGTGATCTTTTGCTACACAGCAGTTAACGGTTGTATAGCTCCTGATTGGCACCCCCGAACAAAGACATTGACAAAATTGGGAGACCGCCGGCATACCTGTTGGGCTAGATAGCTCAGTTGGTAGAGCACCGACACGTTAATCCTGAGGTAAATTTTTATTTTAAAATTATATTTTTTCAACAGATGGAGTCCACAAGAAATTAAACAAATTTAGTATGAGTCCCTTACCTCCCCAAAATAGTTATAATATGGAAGGTGACTGATTTGGAAGTTTCTAGCTGTACCAAACCCCAAGAACTCCTAATTTGATGATATTTTCACAGGTTTCAGGGAGCGATTTTTTCAAAACATTTTGCACAGCAAACTATTTAAACTGAACTTGTTTTGTGGACACTGAAAGTGAATGCTAATTATTGAGTATCTCATGGTGATTTTTGAGTAGCAACTGATACATTTTGTGTAGCATTTTTGCTATGCTGTACAAGGGAAAATCGTTCACTGTTGGCTGTACAGTGTTTTTATTGATACATAAAGGATGGACATGAATCTGCTCTTCCAAAAACCAGTGATGTATGATTGAGGATTGATACCCTCAAAAGGAATAAGTTGTGAACTTATTTCCTTGCTCTTGGATGTTGTAACATTCACAAGGCTTGAATAAGGCTGAACAATCATTAGATACAGTGGCGTAGCCAGAGGGGGAGGGGCAGGGGCAGGGGGGCAAAACCCTCAACCCCAGCCCCCAGTGTTGAATTTTGTTGCATCAAGCATTGTCACTTAATTGCCTTCTATGAGCTAGGTGTAATACACCCATCTCTAGAGTAAATGCTTTTCCAAAAGTTCCAAAAGGTCTCAATTAACATTGCTTTATCTCTATATTTGTCTTCTCTCATTCTACAGAATGATGCATCTTCAGCAATAAAAACTTGTTTGGTTTTGAACAAATTGTGAACTTACTGGAAGATGTGCATTTAGACTTGATTAGGATTTAAAGAGAAACAAATAATTCTTTATTAGTGTCCTATATGTAGACATTGGAGAAGGTGTAGTGCCATTGTAATGATCTATTATTTACTTTTTGTACTTCATGTGATAGTTGCATAACAACTTCATTTCACTTCAAGTAAACTATGCGAAGATGAATGTTTATAACAAAATAACTTTTTAATCTGATAACTGGAATAAATATTGAATATGATGTAAATATACACCCCAAATTTTTTTGAAGAAAACTTATTTGTGCCTTGCTATTAAACGTTTTAGGTGGTTACTGTGATTTGTAAATTACTAAGTCATAAGGGTACGAGATAAATGTATTTTTTGGGTTGTAAATCAAACTATTCATTTCTAATTTCTAGTCAGTTTTAGAATAATTCATCATTCATTGGGTGCTCAAAAAGTTTGAAGAAAAACACTATTTTTAAAGGTGTTTATTTTCATTAGAAAGACAACCTTTATTTTTCTCATAAATTATTACCAAACTTTTAGATTGATAGTGTATCCAAAGAATAAATGATTGACCCAAGAGTTATAATAGTGTGTCTGGATTGTGACGTATACCAGATTGCTAATAATTATAGTGGCAAAGTCAAATGGGTAAAAGACTTCACAGGCGCGGAGTTAGGGGTAAGTGCAGTGGGCCCCCCACCTATTTTTGCTGACTGAAAAGAAAACTAATTGGAAAGCAAATTAAGCAAATTCCTTATGAAAATGGGTAAAAGGTCTACTTAGATTCAGTCGTTGTTCATTTTGTTCCTATCTATGTCTTGTTTTCTGTGTACAGTGCGGAAGCTTTAAAGGGACATTGGGAAAAGTAAAAGAAAGTCAAAGTTATGACTTGTAAGTATCTCATAACTATGAATTAGCACAGTCACAATTAGACCTATATCTCATAATTATGATTTAGTATAAGTCATTTCTACCAATTAAGTCATATTTATGAGATATTAAAAGTCATAATTATGATTGTACGAGTCATAATAATGAGTTGTAAGTCATAATTATGACTTTCAAGTTCTTTCTCTCTCATTTTTGAAATTTGAAACACATGGGTAGAAAAAAGGGAGGTGGTGAAACTATGAATTTCTCCACACAAAAAAATAGTGTCACTTTCAAATATATGAGCCAAAGTATACTATTTCAAACTGTTCCAAACTTCGGCTCAGTCCTTCTTCGAAGAGCCACGACCCTGCAAGCCACACCCCTTTGTCCCCTCATCACGGGCGCCAAACCGGGCAGTAAGCAACGGGGGGGGGGGGCGTGTCCGAATATCGGCGGCTACGGCTACGGCTACGGCTAGATTCCCGCGTCGTCACTTTTTATGTACAAGACGTCCTTAGCAACACCCTTAGCAACAGTCGTAGCCGTAGCCAAAGCTGCTAATTCGGACGGCCTGAGTCTCTTTAAACCTGCGCGCGCACATATTGGATTTGCAACGAGGCGGTGAGCATGTGACAAAAAGTGGCCAAGGTAAATTTCAATTTTTTCGTCTTTTACCATAATTGTTTCTTCAGTACAATGCATTATAACGTATCTTTAGGTGTTTCTTGTTTATAAATTAATACTGATACTCGTGCATACAGTAGCTTCTCAGAATACCAACACATTTTATGAGTCTTATTGTTTCGCGAAAATATTTTGAAAATGGCGGAATTACCCGCCATACACTAGTCACTAGCACACTGCTCACCACAGAAGGTGGGATGTCTGGATTTCCGTGCATGGGTTTTCGATCGGATAACAGTAAAATTGTTTGGGAAAAACACAATTATAGCCTAAGTATATAATTCAGCTTAATTTGACCTAAATTCAAGGGAGATAGGTTGGTGGCATGCTGCAGAAAATTTGCCCACGTTTCACCCCAAGTTCGTTCAGAAATTGAAACTTCATTGTGAAGTTGTTGCGTTTGCCATGCTGGCACTTAATTGCAGTCTTTAAATTTTGTTCTGAAAGATCATTCATCATTTAAAGCAGCACATATGCTCACATGTCAATCTGTACAAAATGTTTACAACTCCAGGGTGGAATCTTCTTTTTATTTTCTAGAACAATGTCACCCTAAGGTTATAAAATTTATTATGACCCACTCAGATGAACTTAATTTTTGCATATTTTTTTAGCAAATGAATTTCGGTTTGGAGTTTTAGGAGGGCATGGTTGATATGTGTGTTTGTTTGATGACCACTTGGATTTTAAATGTGCATTGAGTTTTTATATAAATTTTTTGGTCTTTAACTTCTTTTGTGTTGTTAATTATAAATGGAATCTTATTTCAATTATGTATCCCTGTGATATGACAATGACTGTTGATGTGATTTTCATAAACAGTAATAACATCTGTACCCAGTTCAGATCTTCTTCCCAATCACTGTTGCATAGAAACTTCTGTTTGGAATTTGAACATGGCTTATTTTTTTTAGTTTGTACCACTTGCTTTGACAATAGTGCATTAGTTTTTAGATATTAATGTGTTCATTTTTAACACTTGGGGAACAACAGCCGTTCACAGACTACTTCAGACAAACACCTCACAAAGGTTTTGCCTCCAGTTGTTTTGATGGTCAAGTTCAGTATTAGAACTTTTCTCTCCTCCAGCAATCAATTTTCCTAAGTTTAACTGACAGTTGATACTTAGAAACAGGCATGAGAATTTCCCGCTGTTCGACGGTTTCCTGCTTTTTGGAGACCAAAATATGACCTCCGAGTTCAATGTGAATCCGGTTTAAAGTTGGGGGGGGTAGGGGTAACACGATTACATGGTTAACCGACCAATCATCCGGCCCACGTTTACATTTTTATTGTTCGGTTAAACGTAAATAAATTCACTCATAAGTACCGCGAAAGGCTGGCCAAATAGCGATCATGATGTATCCAACGCACAATCCCATGCAACACGCACAATCATATCGTTTCCAATTTACAGGCTTGTAGTCTTCGTTATTTTGTTACTTTGCATGCGACAATAAATACAAGAAACATTGAACACTAGGGCGTTTTAGAACAATTTGATAGCATGAGAGGAAACACCCTCTATTGGTGAAATTACGTGATGGCATACAAAACCAGTTACAAACGCCTTGAACAAAGACATGACATGTCTGCGCATGCTCAGGAAAGCGATTATTCCCCCAAAATTGCAATATCATCATCGCTGGTCTGTCGACAGCATGGTCAATGGAGCACAGTTTAGTGGAAATCTTTGCTTGTTTACGAAAAATACAGAACGTGTAGGCTTCATTTTACTAAAATGACCAATTAAGGATACCCTGGATGAACAAAAACAGTATTTTACTGTATAAAGTAAGATTCTTTCTTCTTCATTTGTTATTTATTATAATTTTTTTTGGGGGGGGGGGCGGGCGGGTTGGTTTTAGGCTTTCCCCAGCTTTTAAAATCACATTGAAAATTGCTTGAAAATGAAACATTTTAGTACCTAGTTTGTCACAATTTTCTAAAAGGGCCCCTGGACCCCCCAGCCTGTGGCTTGATTGGGATCATTAATAGTGGATCAATATATTTTTTTTTCAACATAACCCTTTCTCATGCCTGTTAGAATGGCCAATGGCAGAAATTTTTGGCCTTCTCACATAGTGCATTAACCACTTCACGTCAAATGTCATCTCTCTCAGTCGAAATGTTCCAAACTGAATTACGGCGGACATTTATGATCGGCCCGAACAACTTTTGTTTGCTGTCACTTGGCTGGCTGACGTATCAATACTTCCCCGGACAATCCATTGTGTAGCGTGCACAGGCACGCACCTGCAGCGCTACGCTTTGTTGCCCCTGTTCATAGATGGACAAAGGGTACTGATATTCATGCTCAAAATGTCCCTTTTCTGGGGGTTAATGTGTAATCTCCAACACCAGACCTCCTCCTTTTTTTATACAAATGGGGATTCTGAGAAATGTAGGGCCTGTAGGCTGCCACCATTGGTTTTCATTGTATTCTGCATATGGGACTGGGAGGCAAGTCCAAGACATTCCATAGCCTCCCGGAATGAAAAATCCTGGTGCATTTTATTAGAATATTTGTTGTCTTTACTTTGTTTGTCAGGGTTTCATTGTGACTGGATTCTGCCTTTTTACCGCAGAGGCACAGTGAATAATTTTTATTACCAATCTAAAGTAGTTAAGTAAGAAATTAAGATCTTGATTCAGGTAATCAAACATGCAAATTTATTCATGTCTCTACAATTACACTTGAATAAGCCTTGTGAAGTACTTAGAAGTAATTTTTCCCATGACATTGTAGCCTAATGTACAATCCTTTTGCATGTTAGGGAAACAAATTCGACCACTGAAAAACTACGACCCCAATAAGTCAACTGATTTTATTTTTTATTTTTTGTGATATGTTTTAAACAGAAGTGAAATGTTGTCTTGAACGCAAACAAAGTAACAGCTCTTATTACTTGTCAAACAAGTGTTTTCTTGTTGAGTTTCCAAGTTCATTTGATCATTTACAGACCTAAAGATTATTTCATTGTGGAGAGCTGTCAAATAAGTTTGTCCTAAAGATTACAGGCCCCCCCCCAAACTTGAATTGGTTATTATTCTGTGTCAAGTAATTTTTGGTGATGTGGGTTTTGTCCAATTGTGAATGGTTGTCTTGAAGGAAAATAAACACCAGATGTTACTTGTAAAACAAGTGTTTTCTTGTTGAGTTTTCATTGTGTTTTTTTGTGTACACTTTAATGGACCATGGGTCCTTTTTGTGTAGAGTTTAAAAGAAAAAATTTCCTTAAATCAACTGAACCCAAGAAGTGAATTAGTTTTTAATTCTGTATCAAATGAGTGTTATTATTGTGATGTGTGATTTATCCAACTGGAAATGTTTGTCTTGTAGGCAAATTAAAACTGCACATTTTTGTGAAAAAAACTTGTTTTGTTGAGTTTCTATTATTCGTTTGATTGTACAGCAAGACTTTGATAATGTAAAATCTGTTTGCAGGTTAAGGAAGTAAATTTGACCCAAAATTATGACCCAAACAATAAGTGAATTTGTTGGTTTCAGTCCCATCTTTAAAATCTCATTCAATAAGTTGTCTGACTTTGTATTATTTAGGACTTTGGTCCCAAATAACAATTAATAATTGTCCTTGAAACATACATTACAATGTTTTCTAGTTCCAAACATTCCAGGGTGGAGCATAAATGTGACCCGCTCTGCAAAAAGGCCCTTATGTCGCAAAAAAAATATTTTTGAGTTAGATACATGGTTGGAAAGGGCCTTTTCTCAGCTTTAATTTGGTGTATGCATGTTAGAAGTCTGTAGCATTTTGCAATCCAGAGTTATACCATAATTTGCATAAAAATTCTTGCCATTTTGGTCAAAATAGGTTGAGGAGAAACAGCCTTGTAAACTTTACACTGTATTTTAAATTATTTTAGTACAAAGTTCTTACGAAAGACCGTAACAACGGGCACATTCCCATTATACTATTCGTCTGAAATGTTCACCAATCGTTGAATATGACTTCTTAAGTTCAAAATATTTTTTATTTTATTTAATGCTCTATATCGCACTTTTTAAAAACTAATTTGCATATTGTGCTTTTTCGCAATCTTTTTCCTATCTTTAAAATGGCAAACACACACTTAGTCATTATTACGACGATTTTATAGCAGTTTGATTTAATTTTAGCACTTGTTAAAGTAATCCTAATGCCAACTGGACTTTTTAGAAAACCAAATGAATTTAAATAGAACATCTTTTTGGGTGAAAACGAGAGCTTTTTGGCAACAAATTTTGTTTTACTACTTTTTGGTATTTTTTAAGCAACAACTTAGGCTGATTCATTAAACCCTTCAGCCAGCTTGTATTTTTACGATTAAAACTATTTTGGGGTAAAAATGTAACATTTTTGTAAAAAAAATACTTTAGTTTAAAACCGGAGTATTTCCATGAAAATCTAGCACAGTCAAGGTAGTTTGCCTTCTTATTGAAATCTGAAGTTGATTAATCTACTTTGAAATAATCTTTGGGCTAAAAACTTGCCCAAATAAATAGAACAAACAAATAAACACAAGGAATCAAACCGGGGGAATTTTTTTATTAGCACTGGAATCCACTCGCCTTTCCGCAGTGTTCGTCGGCCAGAAGAGATCCGTTGGCATCGATGTCATCTCCTGCTGGAATACCTACAATAACCAAGGGGCCATCCTCTTCATCATTGCTGTCAGGGTCGATCTCTTTGTTATCTTCCGCTAAAAATGGCGATGTGGAATCAGATTCCGAATTTCTGATTCCACATCGTCATTTTCACATCGGAAGTAAATGAAGTAATCTTCCACGATGTCTCTCTCCTCCCTAACAAGATTGGCATCACGGAGATCATTCAAAGCCTCAGCCAGACACTGATCCTTCCAACCCATACAAAATATAATAGCACTTGGCTAATAAAGTCAATTTATTTGGCTAAAGTGGTAAATAATTCTCAAAATCTTTTCACTCAGAGCAGTACACTACAGGTCAGTTGAGTTGAACACAGTTGACTGCAACCTGGTCCCCATGGTTTACTTTATTTCCAACCATGTTTACAACTGCTCGACACACCCTGGGGACGAGGTTGAGTTGACTGTATTATTTTTCGCGTGGCACACACATAATAAACAGTCACATGACAGTCACCTGACAGAGAATAAACAACCGATATCGTTCACAGCGCATGCGCGCACTCGACATTGTGCGCATTGACCAATGAGTGCACTACACTGTGTGCACGTGATAGCAAAGATCCACGCCCCTAGCAACAAGCACTCTATGTCTACGTGTAATAAAACTACCGACCCTGCTTTTAATCTTGACCTCTGACCTTTTCTATGTCTAAATTTAGAAAGACAACGTCCTCCGCTTTCAGATGATACCAAATTTATAATAGGGGGGTTTCAAATAATGTCGTGTCAGATGTGTAAAAGACGCAACTTTTTGCTGATTTTACGGACACCGATCGTACAAACCACGAACAAATTGTACACAAAACACGGGTTTTTTCAAACTTTATTTATCAAAATGAACATTCAATCTTACAAATTATGAAAGAGTGGACATCAACGATGTCAAAAATGGGATAAACAAAAAATCGAGTAAGAAATTTTCACCTTTTCAACATTGACGAGCCCTTTTGCGTGCTAAGAGATAGCGCGACTTACCGGCCTTTTTTGCAGAGCGGGTCACAAATTAAATTAGTTTGAGAAGGATATTGGGGGGGGGGATTGGTCTTGAGCTAAAGACAATAGGGGTAATAGGGTAAAGGAAATAAATTTGTCCTAAAGTAACTGATCCCAAGGAGTGTATTTGTTTTATTCTGTGTCATTGAGTCCAGTCAACTTTATTGTCTGAGTGCCAACACCTGGATGCTCTATCCTATCCAGCAGGAGAGGACCTTGGATGGGATGTACACCCGTAGGCTGAGGATAGACTGATCATTATGATGAACACCTACCCCTATGGCGGTCTACTAAAAGGAAAGGGCAAGATTTGTGATCAACAGATAAAACTACCTGACACTGTTTCCAGCATCCTGAACTGGCAGCCTCCTCAGTCATTTTGTGGGAACCAACCCAAGGAAAAGCCTCCAGAGGCAAGAGGAGGTCGTCCTACATTGACCTGAAGAGAGACACTAGGAGTCTCCATGACTGAAGACTTTCACTCCTGCATGATGAAGGACCGATCTGACTGGAGGGAGAGAATCAGAGATGGGCCTTAGTTGATGAAGGACCATTGATTTATTCTGTGTCAATTAAAAAAAAGTTAAGGCCTATTAATGTGATTAATTATATTAAAGGCAAATAATACTAGAAACTATTTTTAAAAGATTGTCTAGTTAAATTTCCATTATTTTATTAGTTGAACAATTAGACCAATACAATTAGATCACTATTGTGAAGAGTGGAAAGACTCAGACAGTGCTTTTTTTTGCTCATTGTTTGTCTGTTGATTTGTCTGTGTACTGCGGTGGTCAATATATAAATAAATGTAACATTGAACTATTTTGAATGATGGTGTTTGACTCTGTTACATTGAGGGAGAAATCCCATTTAGCTGGTAGCTGGTTGGAATGATCCACATATGCTGAGATGTATTCAAGCATTCTCCTGGAGTGATGAATGTAAGCCACTGATAATGCATACAGTGATGCAAGGCACTGATAATGCACACAGTGATGCAAGGCTGATGGCATTGATGATTACCCTGTCATCCCACCAGAGTGGTGACTGTTCAGACCTGGATGAAGTTCTGCCCAATGACAACACAATACTATCATGAACACACAGTCACTCTCCAGAAAGGAACACGGCCACAAATCCTGCAGATCGAAGACCAGGAAAGATGAGCTACCAGCAAGTGATGTTGTGAAGTTCAAGACAAAGTCTTGATGGTTCAGGACAGAGAATGAGAGAATGCTGATGGCAGCTTGATGTAATTTAAAACCCTAACCTTCCCGAGTTCTTCAAATTCCACTTGAGGATTTGGATGATTTTGGAGCATTGGGGCACATTTGACATTTACCTTCATGAAGGTATATACAGGGGATCCTACACAGCTCATTGGTTTATTTTTATAAGATTGAGGCAGCACGCATCCTACATAAGTCATATTGGTTGATTTTGTTGGATCGAGGCAGCATAGTAAGCTTGCTTAAACTCATTGGTTGGTTTGGGAGGATTTAGGCTGTTTACCACCAGACCAACGAGCTTGCATAGTCCCATGTTTGTGTATACCAAGTATGAAAAGGTTAACTGATGCATAATTATCAGTAATTATTTTTTAAAGATGTTTTTCTGTTAGATATTTTGTAGGCTGTCATCTGTAGCCTATTGTTTTGGCAATAGCTGAACCATCCATACAGTTGAGATGTTCTTCTACTAGGATGGAAATGATCACCATTGGCAATGGACAGGGATCTTGACTTCATTGTGGAGTCCAGACATTCAGGATACCAGCCTTCCAATTGAACCTTTTGTTTGGCTGAGACATATTTTGGATGAACACAGTCCTCGCAGGTAAGACAATCTCCTGAATAAAATCAGTGAGTGAAATAATGGGATTGTTGCTGTTAAGCTCTATTCTCTGATAGCATCAATACTCAACAGGTGTTTTTAGATCTTTGCTTCTTCTCCTTTTCACTTCCAGCTGACAGGGATAATCTCGGTGGTCACAGTCAAGATGTCCTAACTACTTCGATACTGACGTTTGGGTGATGTGATCTGAGACAGAGAGAGGATGCAATGAGATATGATCATGGTGAGTTAAAAGCAACAAAGTTTGCTAACCTGTAACAAATTGTAACAACACCTTCAACCTTCACAGGTCTTGAGAAGTAACTTTAGATAAAGAGACATGACCAGCCACACTGGAGAAACATCCCACCCAGGGCTCAGTTTAGTTTCTAGCTAGTCAAACTTGTATGGGTTTTGAGGCATTGCATGGTGAGGTATCAGTATATATTCGGTTTGCGGTAACACCATGTGTAAAAATATCTACTTGCTGTGTAGATTTGTTCTTTAGAGAACTTGTCTTGCTATTTATTCTACTACCGCAGAGTAGGTTTTTTCGGATTTCGGGAGACTTCTCAGTTCTGAAAAGGCACCCGACATCCGATTCATTACCTTTCCTTGATGTTCTCATTTCAAAGCGGGCTGATGGTTCTCTTGCACACTCTGTACAGAAAACCGACTCACACAGACCGCTATCTGAATGCTCGGTCATTTCATCCTCCTTCCGTGAAAGCCTCAGTAAACCGCACCCTACTCCGAAGGGCACACATTATTTGTGACGATGAACATTTACCAAAAGAACTGGAGCACCTTAACACAGTGCTAAAAGAGAATGGATACAGGCCGAACAAGCGAGAGTTTATTCCTAAACATAACTCTCAGTCTTCAAACTCCGAAGACATGCCCATTTCGGTCCTTCCGTACATTGGTCACACTTCACACAAAATCCAACGTATCCTCCGTGAGGTAGATATCAAGGTCTACTACCGTACTCGCAACAAATTGGAAACAAAGCTACACACCCCACAAAGACAAGTATGACTCTAGCAGTCAAGCGGGAGTTTACCGGAATCCTTGCTCTTGTGGTAAAGTGTATATTGGCGAGACGGGTAGAGACCTAAACACAAGGCTGAAAGAACACAAAGCCCATGGCCACAGAGGAGAATATGACAAATCTGCCATTGTCAAACATTCTGCTGATCTAGACCATGTCATAGATTGGGATCAAGCTCAAATCATAGCTCCTGAGAGACATTGGTATACACGTCGCATCAGGGAAGCTATTGAAATACACAAGCACAATACAGTGTATCAAGATATCGGCTACTTCATCAGCAATATTTGGCACACAATCCTACGACCCTACTCTACTTGTATCCCTCAGTCTACTGACACGCCCCACTACACAGGGCACTCACACACAATGGGCAACCCACACAATAACTCTGAGCCCTCCAATCACAGTTCTCTTTTCAGAAGAACCAATCAGAGCAGTGAATGACTCTACACTGAAACCTCTGAATCCTTATAAATAGTCCAGCATGTCTTACACCCTTCAGTCTCCTGACGATGACTAGAGCAAGCTAGTCGAAACGTTGAGACCAAAAGAACTCACTCCGCGGCAGTGCAGTTAATTACGAGAAGCCCCCCCGATCCACAAAGCTAAAGTAGTAGTCTAGGCCGATTTCCTACCTCCTGCCCAGGTAGTAGTAGTCAAACTTGCTTCTTTAGATCGTCTTACAAAAGGCTAATGCAAACTATATAGGAATCTTTCAAGTGAATTATTTTACATTCTCAATAAAATATTTTTAAAAATCACTCAGTTTTTAAACATTTTTGTAGGCTTTTTAAATATACTGCTGACTGGAGGCAAGTCAATGGAAACTCAATTTGTGCAAGGGCCTGATGTATCCAAATGTTGATAGCTTGTGGATAAATTGTGCATTTTGTTTGTGTTGCAGTCAAGCTGTCAAGCTGACCATCTCCAAAGACATCTACCCGTCAACAAGTTGATGTAAAAGACCAGCCTGTCATAAAAGAGCTGCACTCTCCAGTTGTGTGGGTTCTTTTCAATAGGGGGTTTAAATATTTAGGAAAAGTCCCTGATGAGGTTGATTCTTGTTAAACACAAATATCATTACAAATTATTTTTGGGGGTAATTTAAAGTTGGCATGCCAATCGCTAGATAAGTTTCATTCTGACAGAGAGAGCTCACTGATAAAATTCATACCAGCAATTTGACATCCAACAAAAACACAGTTGCTTATTTTGACTCAGCAATCAAAGTTATCCTGAAATGCATGACTTCCTTCAAACAGTTTTTTGCTGCTTACAATCTTGGTTTGCTGCAATTGAAAGTATTACAAACGCAACTACATATGATTGGTAATGTTCTTAAATGTTTCTAATTGTCACAAATGGTAAATTTTGTTTGTGTTGCAGTCAGGCTTGGGGCCTCCAAAGACAACTACCCATCAACAAGTAGACGTCCAAAACCAGGCTAGGAAAAAGGTGCTGCACTCTCCAGTAAAAGGTGAATTCTCAAATATTATACTTTACCCCTGGTCCCAAATGAAGCTCTGTAATAATTTTGCAGAGTGTTGTTGTTGCTCATGCTTGAACAAACAATAGTAAGAGTCATTTTCTTGTAGAATTACAATTCATTCACAAGGACATTTGTATGTTGTTTGGCAATCATTTCAGAAGTAAAAGGCTGGGTTCAATTTTGTGGGTTTTATTTTTACAGAGAGCTCACTGATGATAAAGTTTATACCAACACCAATCCTCAAGAGAACTGTCACAGGCATTGCATCTCACAAAATCACAGTTGCTAATTTTGCTGCAACAATCAAAACAACCCTGAAATACATGAGTTCTTATAAACAATTTTTGGCTGCTTATAATGTTGGTTTTCTTCACTTTATTTTTGATGAAAGTATTACAGACGCAACTACATGAAAGCAAGTTGTTTGAACTGCTTAAATGATCAGTAAAGTTCTGAACTGTTTGTAATTGTCACAAGTTATGCCTTTTGGTTATGTTGCAGTCGGGCTTAGGATCTTCAAAGACATCTACCCGTCAACAAGTAGACATCCAAAACCAAGCTATGAAAAAGGTGCCGCACTCTCCAGTAAAAGGTGAACTCTCAAACCTTATACTTTACCCCTGGTCCCAAGTGGAGCTCTGTAATAATTTTGCAAAATGTTGTTGTTGCTCATGCTTAAACAGACAATACCAACTCGTACACCAACTCGCACACCAACTCGTACACCAACTCGTACACCAACTCGTACACCAACTCCTACGCCAACTCATACACCAACTCGTACACCAACTTGTTCACCAACTCGTACACCAACTCGTACACCAACTCGTACACCAACTCGTACACCAACTCGTACACCAACTCGTACACCAACTCGTGTTGCTCATGCTTAAACAGACAATAGTTTGAGTCATTTTTCTTGTAGAATTACTGTTCATTCACAGTTGCTAATTTTGCTGCAACAATTTAAAATAACCCTGAAATACATGAGTTCCTCCAAACAGTTTTTGGCTGCTTATAATGTTGGTTTGCTGCACTTATTTTTTATGAAAGTATAAAACGCAAGTACAAATGATGGGTATTGTTCTTAAATGTTTCTAATTGCCACAAATTGTAAATTTTGTTTGTGTTGCAGTCAGGCTTACGATCTCCAAAGACAACTACTCGTCAACAAGTAGACATCCAAAACCAAGCTATGAAAAAGGTGCTGCACTCTCCAGTAAAAGGTGAACTCTCAAACCTTATACTTTACCCCTGGTCACAATTGAAGCTCTGTAATAATTTTGCAAAATGTTTTTGCTAATGCTTAAACAGACAATACCAACTCGCACACCAACTCAGACACCAACTCGTACACCAACTCGCACACCAACTCAGACACCAACTCGTACACCAACTCGCACACCAACTCAGACACCAACTCGTACACCAACTCAGACACCAACTCGTACACCAACTCGCACACCAACTCAGACACCAACTCGTACACCAACTCGTACACCAACTCAGACACCAACTCGTACACCAACTTGTACACCAACTCAGACACCAACTCAGACACCAACTCGTACACCAACTCGTACACCAACTCAGACACCAACTCGTACACCAACTCGTACACCAACTCGTACACCAACTCGTACACCAACTCATACACCAACTTGTTCACCTACTCGTTCACCAACTCGTACACCAACTCGTACACCAACTCGTTACACCAACTCGTACACCAACTCCTACACCAACTCGTACACCAACTCGTACACCAACTCGTACACCAACTCGTACACCAACTCGTACACCAACTCGTACACCAACTCGTACACCAACTCGTACACCAACTCGTGTTGCTCATGCTTAAACAGACAATAGTTTGAGTCATTTTCTTTTAGAATTACTATTCAGTCACAGTTGCTAATTTTGCTGCAACAATTTAAAATAACCCTGAAATACATGAGTTCCTCCGAACAGTTTTTGGCTGCTTATAATTTTGGTTTGCTGCACTTATTTTTGATGAAAGTATTAGATGCAACTACAAATGATGGGTATTGTTCTTAAACATTTCTAATTGCCACAAATTGTAAATTTTGTTTGTGTTGCAGTCAGGCTTAGGATCTCCAAAGACAACTACTCGTCAACAAGTAGACGTCCAAAACCAGGCTATGAAAAAGGAACTGCACTCTCCAGTAAAAGGTGAATTCTCAAACCTTATACTTTACCCCTGGTCACAATTGAAGCTCTGTAATAATTGTGCAGAGTGTTGTTGTTGCTCATGCTTAAACAGACAATAGTATGAGTCATTTTCTTGTTGAATTACAATTCATTCGCAAGGACATTTGTATGTTGTTTGGCAATCATTTCAGAAGTAAAAGGCTGGGTTCAATTTTGTGGGTTTTATTTTTACAGAGAGCTCACTGATGATAAAGTTTATACCAACACCAATCCTCAAGAGAACTGTCACAGGCATTGCATCTCACAAAATCACAGTTGCTAATTTTGCTGCAACAATCAAAACAACCCTGAAATGCATGAGTTCTTTCAAACAGTTTCTTGCTGCTTATAATGTTGGTTTTCTTCACTTTATTTTTGATGAAAGTCTTACAGATGCAACTACATGAAAGCAAGTTGTTTGAAATGCTTAAATGATCGTTAAAGTTCCGAATTGTTTGTAATTGTCACAAGTTATGCCTTTTGGTTATGTTGCAGTCAGGCTTAGGATCTCCAAAGACATCTACCCGTCAACAAGTAGACGTCCAAAACCAAGCTATGAAAAAGGTGCTGCACTCTCCAGTAAAAGGTGAATTCTCAAACCTTATACTTTACACCAACTCCTACACCAACTCCTACACCAACTCCTACACATACAAACTCGTACACCAACTCCTACACCATCGTTGTTGCTCATGGACTTAGTGCGGGAAAGAAGCTAGGGTTGATATTTTTATACTTAAAAAACCCTTATGAAAACATGCCAGGCTGAAGATACAATAACTATCCTTTTTTTTTTTTTTACATGCATTCAATTTTTTCCATTGAAGCAAAAGTAGACTTAGTTTGGGGAAAAAGCTAGGGTTTATCTAGTGAAGCAGATTATAACTCTGCAATGGCATTTTGGCCAACACCATCGTTCCATAATACAGTGATTCTCCCCAAGACCTGGTGGTTGCAGAAGAACGCGTGACAGTGCTTGACAGTGCTCGGGTTGGGTTTTTTTTTGTTTGAGCGACCTTGCCTGTGACATAATTTATCCATGCTCCCTAATGTTCTTAATTAAACACTAAATTTTGTAATATTTGCATTTTGTTTGTGTTGCAGTCAGGCTTAGGATCTTCAAAGACGTCTATCCATCAACAAGTAGATGCCCAAGACCAGCCTATGATAAAGGAGCTGCACTCCATTGAAAGGTGACTTCCCAAACAAACAGTACATTTTGTATACTTACCCTGGTCACAACTAGAGCTCTGTAATAATTTGTGCAGAATGCATGGTGTTCTTCCCATTCGGGTAATTCATGACAATGATGAAGTGAGGCAGATGCAGTGGCTATCTTATAGCTGAAACAACTGTGTCTGGTACAGCGGGATATGGTTTTGGTTTTGCAACTGCCATCCCTTGAAAATCCCACCCCCTCAGAACCCAAGCCTTTTAAGCGCATAACTAATTCAGCAGGCAGCAGGCAACACTACAGTTCTTTCTGTTTTTCTGCTGAACCTGATGTGCGTAAAAACTGTTAATGCCATTGCAAGGGAGACTAAGTGGAAAACATATATAAGAGGTGTGAGCTCTTATTACCATTTCCCCATAGTGGATTTTGAACAGTTTTTCACAGCTCCAAAATTCCTGATTCGGCAAAAGAATCTGGTGGCTTATGGCTGAAGTTGCATCCTGTTCCCTCACAGATGCTGGTTTACTCGGGGGCATGGCTCGACTTCCTTTCAGGTAGAGCCGAACCAACAGAGGAACGAGTGTTGGTGAATTGGTGAAACCAGCTTGAGTCTGGCTAAAACTGCCGGTCCTTGTGGTCAACATGGTGGACCTAGTGGATTTCTGCAGATTACACATGCGCTCATTCCAGCTGCATCTGCAGTCTTCCAGCCAAACCGACACCAAATCAGCCACTTGGTACTGACCAAACCTTTGCTGATTTTGCACCTTTGCTGGTTGCAGACCACTCATTCGTCTCTCATGACGGTGGCATCACTCTCCAGCTGAGGGGCCACCTTGCCAACCAGATGAACCTTTTGTTTGTCCTTTAAGTCATGTACTGCTCCTATGATATCCAGAGAGTTGAGCCTTCCCCGGTCCTCCTGATTGATCTGTTCTGTATGAACTGCATCGTAACTGTTTCAAAAGTGAAGCAGGTAGGTCCAGTTTCTTAATAATAATAATAATAATACGTCGTTCTTATATAGCGCTTTATCACACCCGATGGGCATCTCAAAGCGCTCAGTATTATTGTTGCAAGGTATGTGGAGCTGCGTTTTTGAAGTATGAGACCTATAATTCCTTTACATAGCACCATGTAATGGTTTACAAGGTGCTGTGGTGCAATTTGCTGCCAATCAAACTAAGAACACTGGGGCGAACCCCTTCTTTCTCTTTACGATAAGTGCACTGGGTTCTTTTACGTGCATTACACAACACACAGGACCTACGGCTTTACATCCCATCCGAAGGTCGCAGTAATAATGGTTGAGTGTCTTGCTTATAAACACAAGTGTCACGACCGGGACTCGAACCCACATTCTGCTGATCAGAAACACCAGAGATTGAGTCCGCTCGGCCACGACACGCCAATGTTTTTTAAGAGTCCCCGAGGTGGACTTAATCCTGACAGTTCCTTCCTCACTCAAACAGCTGCCTTGGATAAGATTGTGGCCGATACCCTGGCTTAAAATCAGTGAAGGCTCCCTTTCCCCGTCGGGAGAGAAATTGCTTAGAGGATACTCTGATTAAAGGTAGATTTAGTCTCATGAGCAGGGTTTTGCATTCCAGTTCCCTCCAGCTGCTATCCGACTATATATCATGCTCCAACTGCTATCTTTGTCTTGTGAGAAAGACTCCAACGTTTCAGCGGAGGCAACCAAGATAGCCTTTCGTTGCTTGAATGATTGAGTCCAGTCTCCCCCCCCCCCTCCCTCTGTTGACCAGTCTGGCGATCGGCAGCAATTACCGGACGGGTTCACAGAGCTACTTGACAGGGCTTATAAAGAACTGACAGCCACTGTGGCATATCTGGTTGCAAAATCTACAGAAGCCGTTGTGACTTATCCCTTATCTCGGCTGACCTTTTGTCAGCTGAGGTCTAGGATGCAATATCTATACTCATCACCAATGAGTTTTGTGATATGGAAAAGGTACTCGACAATGAGATTGCTGTGGACATGCCATCTTCCGCTGTTTCTACAAGTTCTTCTGTCACGCCTACCCTCGGACATTCATCAGTCCATGGGACCAACAGGGGTTTCAGTTGGATCTTGGGATATGTCCCCGACACCCCAGTGATGTACTAATTACCATCAAGGGGGCTAGTCCGGCTCCCTTTTCCAGTTGGGAGAGATATTTAAGCTCAGAATATTTCACCAATATACCTTCCCTGAAAGATATTAGAAAAAGAGGAAAACTTATACTTCACAAACAAATTACTCAAAAAAATAAAAATAAAAAAATCAAGTAGAAAACAATGATTACTGTGAGGACAAAAAAAAGGGATTTTTCACATTGCAATTGTTGGCTTTTATATAATTTCTTATCTGTTAACTTTACCTTTCAGATGCCAGAGATGAAGCTAATAGTTCCCTGAAATCAAGTGCAGAAGGAATCATCTCTACTGACGTCTTAAAGGCTACAGGGTATAAAGGAAAGCAACGCATATGTAAACATCAATATCATCAAGACATCTCAGCTGTTCATCTAGCAATCGTGAATGAACTACCAAGCCATCTGTTGTATTAAACTGTAAGATATTGTAGATGCTTTTAGTCCCTGAAATCAAGTGCAAAGGGAACTACTCTACTGACATCTTGAAGGCTACAGGGTAAAGGAAAGCAACGCATATGTAAACATCAGTATCATCAAGACATCTCAGCTGTTCATCTAGCAATCATGAATGAACAACCAAGCCATCTGTTGTATTAGCTGTAAGATATTGTAGATGTGTTGTTTGATGTTTTGATGTTTTCTGTTATCGTCGCATAGTGGGCTGTTTTTGCAGCGCTATGCAGTTAATGTCTTGTAAATAAGTACACCATTGCAAGCATGTGCTAGTTTTGACCCCAAATAAGTGTAAGATTGTTTTTAATTCTGTTAATAATTGCAATTTTGTGAAGTATGTAAACGAGGCTGCTGCCCATGGGTTGGAGTGTGAGTCGGCGAAAATAAGGTCATCGCGCGTTGAAAATTTGAGCATTTCGACATTAATGTTTTTCCACAAGACCCTTGAAAATGCGCTGGAATACGTTCTTATTATTATTTTTTTCTTCCATAGTTCACAGAAAATTTATGTAAAAAGAGTATGAGAATACAGAACCTAATATAAATAATAATCATACTAAAATGTGTTTACATGAACCGTTAAAACTAATAATATATTTAAAATATTTCTGAATAGGGCTTTAATGTTGACATCAAAGTTTGTTTTGATTTATTTACTTAAATTCCATTAAGTGTTACCATTAACATCTGGAAATAAATAAATTAAAAAACTTGATTAAAAATACTACAAACAAAAGGCCGCATTACAAGTAGCTGCACATTTGTCTTTTAATCGAAAAATAAATTGATGATAAAAATGTTAAAATATTGCCATTGCACAAATCACTTGCTATAAAAATATATCCTGCACACCTTCATCTATTACAGATTAACCTTTAAATAATAATGTTTCACAATTAATAAAAAAAAATAGTAGTTTACATGCACCTTATGTTTTTTAAGAGTAGTTTATGATCAATTAAAATGATATGAGGTAATACCATAATTAAATTAGGTTTTGAAACAAAATTCATAAATTTTATTTAAATGCATTAAACATAACAGATCTTACAATGATTTAAACAAATTATTTAATCCCCCAAATATGTTAATGCTAAATCTTAAACAAGTTTCTATAGTTGTAATGATTAAGTTTTTTAACCTTTAACAAATCCTGTCATTGTGTTACTTCATGATGACATTGTTAAATATTGATAAATTGATTATATATCAATTAAATCAACATTAATCTATCTTTAAGAAGTCTTAACTTCAAATAACTATACATGTTACAAAACTAACTACAATGAATAATTAGTTTTTAAGAACTAACTTAAACATATTAATGCTATAAATAACAATGATAAACTATAGACTGACACCCAAAATTCAGTTTGTATGTAAGATACAACAAGTTTTGAACATTTTTCTTTTAAACAAATATGTTCATCCAATGACATCACCTCTAGGGGTAACACGTGAGACAAAAGAAATACAAGTTTGGGATTGGGGTCTGCTTTAGAGCCTATGAAGACTGCTAAAATAATAGTTAATATTTATGTTATTTGTTTACAATTATTTCTAAATGTCACACCACTAGTTGGTAGTTGGGGGGAGGGTGAAGCAGGCCTATGTAGATTAACACTAATTTTAACAATTATTATTACTATCATTAATAAAAAACAATTACAGTTAAACAATTTAAACAACAATTACATTAATAAAGTCAATTACTTAATATGAACTTAATAATCAGTGACTCACGTCCTCTTAGTTTTAGCTGTATTGGTTGGTAGTTGGGGGGGGGAGGGTGAAGCAGGCCTATGTAGATTAACACTATTTTAACAATTATTATTACTATCATTAATAAAAACAATTACAGTTAAACAATTTAAACAACAATTACATTAATAAAGTCAATTACTTAATATGAAATTAATAATCAGTGACTCATGTCCTCTTAGTTTTAGCTGTATTGAATATGTTAGACCTACATGTACATAGACAATGTTCATTATATGTTTTGTGCACCACTAACGAGAATTAACAAGTTAATGATGATGGGTTGGAGTGTGAGTCAAGCGGACATAAAGCCGTCGCGCTTAGAAGATATTGCAACCAATATCATAGGTTTTTTGTTCTGTATACATGTAGGATGTTTTTGTTTGTCCATAAGACCCGTGAAAATAACTGTTATTATTTTATTTCTTCATAATTCACAGACATCTGACAACTTTTTAAAAATAGTAATTAGATTATACCAAGACATGTTTATTAATGTATATATATGTATATATTTATATAATATTTACTAATTTGTTTTAATTAACCACATAAAAGAAAATTGATTATGGCCCGCTAGACAGAGGGGGGGGGGAATAGAAAAAAGGAGACCTCTAGACATAGCAGAGTTGGGTGGTCACACAAGAAATTAATAACAATAAACATGAACTATTAAACTTATAAAAAAAATTACAGATGATTTGAGGAGAAAACAACTTATTTAGAATTGTTTGTTTAAAAATCAATTAAATTCCACCATTAACAACTGATGAATTAGTACCTTCTGTACTATATTAGTGATACACATACTTACATCAATGCAATTCTTACAATAAAATGGTTCAGTCAAATGAGTTATAAGTTCATAAAAAATCTTGACTCTTTTCGAATGACGTCGTTGAAATAAACATATGTGTTTCGGTTTTTGTAAACGGGCACTGCAGAGATTGAACGTTAACGTGCAGTTTATACGCGATCGACGCCTCTATTAAGCCGTGCGAAAAAGCAGCCTCGCTTCAGAATTGTATTACATAGTACTTGAACTGTGGTAAGAAAATAAAGAAATGATTATCTAGGTTACAGTCAATTTAATTAAATCAGTGTGTTTAAGGATCAGAATGATCTTACATTCTACTTGCTAGTTACAAAAAGTAAATAGAACTAATGTAAACTTTGTTATTATAAAAACCAGTTAATCAGACATAAGAAATACTACTTTATCAAACAATCCTTTATCTTACTTTATATTTGATTTATTTAAGATGCGTGTGTCTGAGTGTAATTTTTTCATAGATGTCTAAAGTGAGGGGTGGCTAGATAGTGGTAGTGCCCTCTATCAGGGACCAATTGAAACTTTGAAATATACATTTTTGCTATGAATATTGAAGTATAATAGTTGATAGAAAACACTAGTGTTGCAAACACTGTGTAGTCTACAAGGGTTCTCATTTTACAAATTGAAACTTACTACATTTCAAACCCTGCATGCTGAGGTTGGATCAAGGGGCTGATATTAACCCTTCCTTTATTTGAGCCCATTTTACAGGGAATAATGTCGCAACTAACAGTTTTATATGCGCATTTTGAGACGACACGCATCTTACTTTTGCTTAATGCTTAAAATAAAGGGTCAGTACTTTATTTGAATAAATTTTATTTAATTTGCAACTTTTAATATTAAGAAACTTATTAGTATGGTTTGTAGTCATAATTGTCTCTTCTTTTACTCCTTAAACTTGTTCCTTTGATGTAATATTTGTTTTTTTGTTCTACAAATAAACTTAAAGCATAAACAGAGTTGTTTCACTATCTCTTCCTCTTCTGGATCATGCAAAGGTCATAGGTCATAGGTCAAAGGGTGCATTTTTGGTACAATTTTTGTTTCACCTATCCATCCTAAGGTTTTAGTTCATAGGTCATAGGTCAAAATGTGCTTTTTTTGGTACAATTTTTGATTGACCTATCCACCCTAAGGTTTATATATTAGTTCATAGGTCATAAGGCATAGGTCAAAATTTGCATTTTTGTTTTGACCTATCCATCCTAAGGTTTATATATTAGTTCCGAGCGATTTTTTTCAAGTGGCAGCGTGGCGCAGTGGGCTAGCTCACAGCTCCCAGAATTCTGGGGCTGTGAGCTCGGCGGTTCAAATCCTGGTGAGGCCCTTTTTTACCAGTAAAAAAAGAGTTTTTTTATATTTCTTGAAAAAATGGGTAGGGCTTGAACCTGGTACCTTTAGCTCTGTAGCCTCTATCCCTTACCGCTCTGCTACTGAGCTTTCTTAAAAATTTAACGGTTTTTGACCTGATGAATATTAGAATGGCCCGACTTAGAAAATTTTTGAGAAAAATTTTTCCCTGGCTATACCCTTGGATTTTTGGCAGATCTGAGGGCTGACCAAGGGCCTTGGAGCTGAGATTGGGGAGTAAAATTTCTAAGTGCTGAGGGGCCAGGGAGCTTGCTGGGCAGTCAGTCAGCAGTGGGCTGAGCTGGTTGGACTGTAGGCATGATCAAGCTGGGTGTAGGAGTAGGGCCAGGGGCTGGGAGGTTGCTGGGATGAAGACAGTCAGCCAGTGGGCTGAGCTGGTTGGATTTGAGGATAGGGGAGATGGACTAATAATCATGCTGGGGAATGGCTAGCTGGAGATGGGTATGATCAGTAGGCCTTTAGGTAAATGTCTGGCCCTGTTGGGAGGGCATAAAAAAGACTAATACTTTTGATAAGGAAAACAAGTTGCTAATGTTGTGAGCAATTGAATTCTTATTTAAAGTATAGGACTGATACCTCTGTTAAATATTTGTGAAAATATGATACTTTGGTGTTTGTTTAAAAGTAGTTTATGGTGGGTAAAAATAAGTCTTGTTACTGTTAGGTTGGTATAGGTTCATGGGACCTCATCTTAAGGGGGAATTAATAAAAAGGAACAGTTTAAATCGCGTTGAAGGAATATATGAACTTGTAACTGTTTTGCAACATTTTTTTTAAGGTTGAGGCTTAAAGTGGTGACCATACTATTAATTTTTTAGAGGTTTGGAAGTTTTTTGTTTTGGCAGGAGAATGGGGGGTTATGATGTATTAAAAATATGATTAAAGGTGTAGTACATTTTTTTATGGAATGTATGAACTGGGTGGTTTAGAAGGTTTTTAAAGGTATGATACTTTATGGATTAAAGGAGTTTTGTATTTTTATGTAAGGCGGGTTATATGTTTATGCTAAAAGACTATTTACTGCATTTTTCTGGCAAAGGATTGCAGGGATATACAATGGTTTTATTGCAGCCATCTTTGTTGGATTCCCCGTCTACTCATACTATTACTGGATTACACGTACTTGTTTACTGAATGGGACCAGTCTATTTTATTTTCGCGAGGTAAGATTTGGTCACATTAAATTTGTAATGAGTAAATGGGGGTGGGGTCAATTTTTTAAAGGTTTAGGCTTAAAGTGGTGACCACACTATTAAACTTTAAGAGGGTTGGAAGTTTTTGTTTTGGCAGGAGAATGGCGGGGTTATGGTGTATTAAAAGTATAATTAAAGGTGGAGTACATTTTTTATGGAATGTATGAACTGGGTGGTTAAAAAGGTTTTTAAAAGTATGATATTTTGTGGATTAAAGAAGTTTTGTATTTTTAGTTAATGGGGGGTATATTTTATTGCTAAAAAGACTATTTACTGCAATTTTCTGGCAAAGGATTGCGGGGATATATTTAGAAGGTTTTTAAAAAGCTATCTTTTTATATATCAATAAGGTTTTATTGCAGCCATCTTTGTAGGATTCCTCTCTACTCATATTATTACTGGATTACACGTACTTGTTTACTGAATGGGACCAATCTGTTTTGTTTTTCGCGAGGTTGGATTTGGTCACATGAATTTTTAGTCTGGAGCTGGTGTAAGCTCAAATGTTTTTTGGGTGGTTTTAGCAAACGCGGATATTGTTAACAATAAAAAGTTACTGTTCAAACTTTTAGTCAAATGAAAGAATTTGATGTTATTACGCTCTGTCTTGCTTAATACTTGAAACCATAACACATGTACAATAAAATTAAGGGATAGATCAAATTTCTTGCTACCTTTATAGAATCATTTTATTTGACAAAATCCAAATATTTGCAGAAATATCATTTTATAAACAAGATATTTTAACATTCAGCCAAAGAACAATACTTTTACTATTAAAAAGAGAACAATTTGAATCTTTTGGATTTCTAATTTAATTATATTTAATGATGTCCACCTTTAAGCTATTGGAAATACATCACTTTAGGGCATGTTTTCAAGTTAAATCCAAATCACGATTTAATGTTTTGTCACAGATTGTGTGCATGTTATGCTAAATGTTTCCATTTTGTGGAACATTGTTTTGCACATGGTATTATTTTAGAGAAAAACATTTTATCAGGACTATTGAATATATCAGGACTAAATGAATAAAAACAGGTAATACTTTGTTTGACATATTTTCAAGGAAATAAATTGTTGCTTTTTGGAAAGTAATTTCAGTCAACTCAACCTGTCACATTAGGTATCTATATGTATTTTTTCTTTCAGAAACTTTGTGAACATCCATGGTTTGTTTTGCTTTCAAAATGACACCTGCTATTTGAAAGGGTTAGGTAAAAAACATTGGCATTTACCATACATGTACAACAGCCATGAAAAGGTCAACAATTGACCCCAGGCAAATTTTTTTGAGATTTCACTTGCATCATTTTAGAGTATTTCTCTAGAATCCAATAAAAAAGAAATGTTGTTGAAAACATTGTAAACTTACAAGATGAATATAAAAATGATAATCCCTAACCCTAACCCTAACCCTAACCATTAGAGTTGGGGTAACCCATAACACTAACCCTAACTTTTAGGGTATGGTTAGGTTTGGGGTTATAGTAACCCTATGTAACCGTAACCCTGTGTTTGCAAATGGTGCAGTACTCATACAAAATAATTAAGTATATGTAATAACTGCATGGGGATATACTAGACATAATTAATTAGCGTGTCTTCAATCTGACAAATAAAGTCAACGAGTTGCTTGGTCGTGAATTATGAGTTGCTCTCCTCAAACTCTGAAGCCTTCACGATTGTAGTGAAAGCTAGATGCTGCAAACTTGGTTGTAGAACATCAGCTTTCTCATGCTGTGAAGGTATAAAGAAAACAACTGTATAAAGGTAAACACATTAGGGCACACAGAGGGTCAAAGGGAAATTTAGGTCAAATGAACTGTTCCTTCACCGATGGTATCAATTTGCCCTTATGTCTATACCAGGCCCGATATGGGGGGGGGGTGTGAGGGTACCCTCCCCCCATGATACCATACACTATTTTCTTCTTGTACAAAAGTACCTCCCCTAAAATTCTCTAAATAATTCCTGAGATTCTCAGAACACAATGGAAGACACAATAGGAGGAGGGGGAACCACCATGCCCCATATCGAGCACCAAATGCTTTATGTCAATGAAATCTTATAAGCCATCCATGATGACATCATTTTTTGTATGTGTCATTTGTTTGTAAATTAAAGTTTGACAAAATACATCTACCTTAATTTGCAACAAATTTGATTTGCCTGAATGGTAATATTAACACTGTAATTGATGTATTGAGTTGAGACAGACAGGAGAAGTTCAGCAAACTCTCTGGTCCTTCAGCATGTCAATTCAATGGTGCAAAAACATTCTATTCCTTGGGTTAACTTGAGGCAATAGCAGTCTTGAGGGGGAATACTTTTGGTTTGTACTACGCCAACTTGAATGAAGACAATGTTAAACAATCAATGTTAATGCTTTATTTTGTGCACATACATGTACTAGTGGTTTTCAGCTTGAAAAAAGGTTACATGGAAAACAGCATTATTGATAGCAAAGGGAGTGTTAGATCAATAAAATTTGATCAGGCTGTTGAATCCTTGGTTGTTGAAGAATCATGCATTCCAATCTTTTACTTTAAAAACATAAACACCTGTCTCATACAACAAACCTTTGACAATATTATTGTTTATGGTTGGCTATGATTTCAAGAAAACACAGAGAAGCAGTTTATAGATTTTTCCCTTGAATTTTATGTGTTTAAATATTTATACAAAGGGTTTGTTAATAAAAACATGTTTTTATTTTTTAAATCTGTAATCAATCTGTAGGGACAAACCACTCATTATGGGTTAGGCTGGCGCCAGCATTCATCCCCAAAGTGTTGTGGTATGTGGTGTAGGGGTGCTGTCTGTTAAGTGCTGCAAAAACAGCCCACTTTTTGTTGTTAGTGTAAAACACAAGGTTATTTACATACCTCTGTTGTAGCCCTCACATATCTTAACTGTGATGAGTAGAAATTGGGCTGATGGTAGGCAAGAGCAGGTCTCAGGAATCTTCTTTTTGTTACAGGTAAACATCTACAGACGGCACGCCTTCAAAATAAATGAATAAGAAGAAGAAATAACCCAAACTTAATTTCTATATTAAGTCAAACAAGTTTTTATTTTAACAAGGCCATAGTTTAAATGTGACCTTTGAAATTGTAATTTTTAGTTCTTCAAGTATTCAAAGGCACATATTAAGAGATGACTGAAGTAAAACCATGAGAAACAATTATCATTTTCTTTGTGGAGGTCTGTGTAGAAACTAATTCTATAACACAACTTTAAAGGAATGGTACTTTATGTGATTGTTCAAAATTGTATACGAGAAGCTTTTTTCTAAGAAAAAATTTGACATGTTTCAAAATGTTAATCAAACTAGCAAAAGGTTGTCAATAAAACTAACAAATGATTATATGATAAAAAAAACCATGTCAACATGATATTCTTCCTTCTTTAGTCTGATTTCCGATTTTGTTGCCCTTCAAAACATCAGAAAAATTGTGATAAAATAGCCTAAAATGTCCAATAGAGCCTACACCATTTGTAGGCCTACATGGTCAGCCCTTGTACTCGATAAAATACTCCTATTGTTTCCAAGGACCAAGTAAATACTTTACAAGCATAATGATAATACTTGAATGTAAATAGTGTTTATAAATTTACCATCTATACGCTGGACAGACATCCACTTTGTTGACTGCTAGATCTCATTTCAGCTTTACTCGCTCTGTAAAAGCAAATTAAAACAAATTGTTTTATTTATCATATTAACCCTCTTGCTGTCTGACCATTCAATACCATTCAAGTGGTTTTGAATGATAGATCAACTATGCCAGCCTGAAATATGATACCATGAGGGAATGCATGTACACAGTACACAGTTAGTTCTGTGCACAGTTGTGCCACCGTACACAACCTTGGCAGTCGAATGGTTTCAAATGGTTGGTCAACTCACTGGAAAATGTTGCCAAGAGTTACTGACAGTAGGAGGGTTAAAATGGAATAACAGTCCTTTTTGTATTTTTAGAAATGATTCAGTGACTCAAATCAAACTCAACGTGATTGATTAGGGTAACAGTCAAATAGCCTATAGAGCAAGATTTGTATTGTAAGACTTTCAAATCAATTTTCCACCTCTTTTTTCATTGTCGCTGCCACTGCCAACAGGAGGAACTAAGGGGAAGTCATGAGTTGTTAACTGATAACTTTTAAGGAAGGAAACTTTTAAGGAGAACACATAACTGTTTTTTCCTTCAAATCGACTCCAAAAATAAAGCTGACCCTCTTCATCCACACAGAACTGTAAATTTGTTCTCAATCTTGCAACTGTTTTGATCAGTTGTTAACTTCTAAACACATTTGTCGCATTGTGAAAAGAAAAAAAAATGAAATGTGCCCTCAGTGGTGCGTACAAATAAATGCAAATTGAGATTTGACACTTCAATAAAAACGCTATTACTTATAAAATAGGTCAACAGATTAGTCACTTCGTGAAAACACAAAAGTGGTAACACACATGTTTGGCACCGTGCCAGTGCTATGTAGTTCAATGAATAATGAAAACACGAATTGGCAAATCTAGTAATTTGTGGGTCATGCTAATTAGTGTAATTATGAAACTATTATGTATTAGGTCCTGAAACTTGTTGACAATTTTAAGAGCAATGAGCATGTCAAGAATTTGTAAAAAAAAAAAAAAAATTGCAAAATTTTTTGATTTTTGACACATTCATCATTTTGTGAAAACAGTGACGATTAATGTTCAGGGGTTTCACTTATAAAAATAAAGAGGAGAGCAGTTTATTTACCAGACTCATTGTACACTGTTAAAAAGCTAGGTCTTAGACATCTACTTAGTTGACGAGTAGATCTCTTTCCTACTTAGTTGACGAGTAGATCTCTTTCCTACTTAGTTGATGAGTAGATCTCTTTTCTACTTAGTTGACGAGTAGATCTCTTTCCTACTTAGTTGATGAGTAGATCTCTTTGGAGATGACAACCCTCACTATATCATGCAAACAAAAAACACAATAATTGTTTAGTTAGCTTGAAATTATGAACAAGTAATGAACACAAGCACAAGGGTAGTCTGAGTTTACTCTTTAACATTTCAGTTTAATTATTGGTCGTACTTTCAAACATAAGTTTTACACCAATGTGTGATAAGCACTCGTGCAACTCAGATGAGTTTTTTTCTACAGGACTTGGAAAGCACTAAGTAAACAATGCTTTCACACATCAGAGTGTAGAGAGGGAATAATTTCAACCACCTCCATGCTTCAACATACTTTGCTTTGGTTTAGCCACTTTAGTTTCCGCCCCCTGGATAAAAACTTTCTCAGTAAGTTTCCCCCTGGTAAAATAACACTGTGATAAGATACACCTTACAACAATAGCCCCTTTGATTAAGGACCCATTTGAGATAGCAGCCTGGCAGCACAAGGGGAACACTCCACATTCATGTGTTCTCCTGATTGCATCACAAGCTGTGATATTTTACCCCATGCCTGTTTTCAAGTATTACTGCTATTTAACCGGTAAGTTCAACCCTTTTATATATTTATTTTCATTGATTGATTTGTTAAGAGGATATTACATTATATAAAGATGACTAAGTTTTCCTCCATGGGCTTTACACTGTTTGAAGTTTTCCTTAAAATGTGAACAATACTTCGAGTCACTTGTACTTTATTTTGTAATGAGCCACATTCAATCTGCTGATAAGCTGATGTTTTTAATATACAATGTACTTGGCAGGAAAAAGTATTAGAACTGAGGTCATTCTTGTGTTTTTTAATTGCTGTATAATGTATTGGATTAATTATAGTTTTAGGCCCCTGTTTACTTGAGATTAAAATGGTAAAATTTTAGTTGTGATTTAACTGGCATTTCCAGAGATTGGTTTTCTCTTCTCAGTACACTCAATTTGTTCCTTTTGGATTTGACCAGGAGTCCCACTTTAAAAGATGCATTGTTGAGAACTGTTAAAGCTATTTTCCTTGACTTTGATATATTTGAACTGCCCCAGACCTTTGCTCTATGCTCAGACCATGGAGGGAGTTTTTCCATGCTCGGACTTAAGCTGCTTTGTTTTAGAGAAATATGTGTATTGCCTGAGGGACTTTTGTGTATCAGAAGCTTAGACTTGTATCTTAGTCCCTCTTTGAGTGATTGTCAACAGATGTTGTTGTATTTATAGTTTGTCAGTATACTGTAGTTGCCTTTATTGTGGAAATACTTGGGACTAGTCTATTCCTTGCTAGAATGACATGTGTTCCACCTTATTTGCTCATTAGGTATTCAGTGAAGTTTGAGTTTGTCTCACACACTGTAGCCTGGGTTGTAACTCTGGACAGTGTTTACATTAAGAAGGATTGGTAGTTGTAGAGTTACAGTTGGTTTTGTGGCGAGTGAAAAGGTTAAATGTCTATTGTAGATTTTAATCATTTACATTGGAGTAGTTAACTCATGTATAATCCAGACAACAGTTTTGCTTTATGTTGCCATTTACTTATTTGCTTCTTTCTATTTTTGTTTTCATTTACACAGATAATTGTCAAAGTTGTGTGATTGAATTGTAACCCTCTTATATACTGTGTTGGTTTTTAGGTTTTTATTTTGTTATTAGTTTTTTTTGGTAGACTCATTCAAGTTTTGTTTTGCCAAATGCAATTTTGTTATTCCGGTTGAATGTGACTTTCACAATTTCTTTTCGAAACAAATCTTAGTGGTTTGATATTCAAAGTGGATTTTGTTTTGCTTTCAATCAATTTGTTTTTTTTGAGAATTACCTCAGTTACTTTGTGGTCTCAGGTCATAAACACAATCTTGGATTGTTAATCTCCTCATTACAAATCAAGTCTAGATTAATAACTTCTTTTCACATTTTATTTGTTTGATCAACCCTGGAGTCATTAAATTCTTTTTTTTTGTATTTTTGTTTATAGTTGAGAACGTAAGAACCAGTTTCTGTCTCTATTTTATTAACTTCCTTGCGACTTTTCCCTACTCGATCAATTTATGTGTTGCGTTTAATAAGCGAGTTCCCCAAAGATAAGTTTTTTTCTTCTAAATTTCTCTGATTAACGTAGTGTGTCGCTTTTCCGGGCTACAAGTGCACAGAGAAAACCAAAATTGATATTCTCCACACCTACCAAGTAAAAGAAATGTTTTTTGTTAATGTTTATACTTTTTGCAATACATGATGTTACATGTGAAATCGTTCACTTGCATCAGTCAACAAAAATTTATCATTGCAGATTTTTTAAGTTGATGTCTCAAATAATTGTCTTCAACTCCAGAACAAACTTTTAACAACATTTTTCCTAAAGGGGGTTTGTCATCATGATCGTAACAGGCTGTACGTAAAATTTCAAAAATCTTACCCAGTTACTACATGCGTGCACACTGCATGCATGCCTGCAGTGACCGGTTATAAGCCAGGGGGTGGGTTGCTTCCCAGTGGGCCATGTTTTTTTGTTTTTGTAGAGGGAACTACATGCTTTTTTTGTATTTTTTGTAGGGGGGCACCTGGGGGCACTGGAAACTAGGTGTGTGGTGCAAGCTGCTGATAATTCCATATACAGACACAGGCTTGCTATGACCATGATGACAGTCTACCTTTAAAGCCTAGTATCATTAAACTCTCCTAAACCTCTTGATGCATCTCAAACTAATAGTTGTTTATAAATTTACCTGTTGATGGAGAATACATCCTTGAATCTTGATGCTGGGCAGCATGTGCATCATACATCTACTTTTGGCGGATTTTGTAGCTAGCCTAAATGCAAACAAAATAAAAACAAATTATGTGAAAGGGGTGTGATGCTACTGATTTTGTTTTCCTTCAAAGAGGGCGCCATACAGTTAATCTCAAAACTCTCAGATTTTCTTTAGGCCTTTACCTAAAACTTGATGATGGAATACTTTTTACATCCACTAGATTGCCCTCCCACTGGAGTTTGTTGGAAAACTTTGCTAAACTTTGTTGGAAAAAAATGAATTGTATTGTTTTTTATGCACAAGCCTGTTCAACTTGCTCTTGACATGGCATCACAAACTAGTCTGCTCCCCGTTACATCGTGGCAGATGATTAAGTACTTCATTGTTGCATAGATGTACAGGGAACCCAACAAAGTATGGTTGATAAACCTAATTGATGCTAGTGCTCGATTCTGCGGTATAACACTGTTGACAAGCACTATTTAAATCCCACCCATGACAAACAAAGAAAAAATGTCAAAGTGGATTTGCACTATTTTGGACTACATGAAAAGTCCAGGTTACGAACATGACTTGGCTATCCATGCCCATCAGCTTTTTAAAACTTGTTGAAGTCTTGCTGTAGTTTCCTTTGAGTTCATGCATGGAGAGCATTATGGTTAAAACCAATAAACATTTTCAAAGAGGATTATCAAAATGCACTGTAAGCCCACCTGGTACTGGTAGTTAAACCTGAAACCTCTTCAGCAGGACTTAAAGTAGCATACAGCAACAGAGTCTAGCATTCTCCTGAAGACGATCACAGCATACTGATCGAAATGTTGAGTTGTTGACCACCAGTTCTACTGAGAACTACCACAGCTCATACATGGTGTCTCCACAAACCTCACTTGAAAATGCATTCTGTCACAGTCTGTTTTAAAGAGAAAAAAAGGTGTGTGGATGAGTAAAGGCAGGCTTGTTCCGCAATTAGCCACACTCTTTTCAAAACAATGCTAAAAACTGATAATGAATTGAAATGTGGGGACCCAACAATATCTCATTTCCCCTAGCCAAGTACAAACAATTTTGCATGTCTCTTATTGTGTGTGACATGTGTAGAAGTTTTTGTTTGTTTTCATTTTGAAATAGCGTCATCTGTCAAGATTCTTTCAGAGAACAAATTCTTTGACAAATTTCCTTCCGCAAAAACTTGAGTCATGTAACACTAAATTCTTTCTGTGAAAATCCTTTACCAAAATCACATTTTAGTGAAATAAAATGCATTTCTTCCTCCTTTGTTCAAAGAACTGATAACATTTGATTGGTGAAACGGTTTTGTCTGTATTAATCAAAATAGCCCAAATGAGCTTGCCGGTGCACATAAAGATGAACCATGCGCAGAATACTGACTATGATTGCAACTAGCAAGCATAGTTTTTTTATCTTTAAATAACTAAAAGTGAAAGTTTGATTATCACACTTAGTTACGTGAAATAATGGGGGGACAGAATCCCTTTACCTTCATTCATGTTTCAGGGGGAAAAAACCATTTGTTTACTGTTTTAAGCAAGTTTGATTAGGGAAAGAATCCCCCTTGTTCATTTTACATAATTTTCATAAAGCAAGAAAGTTTGGTTTGAAAATGACCTCATGCAACCAAAAGGGATAAGTAAGTAACTTCACACCGCTCAATAAGGTCGGATTCCTGATTGGCAGATTCTGGGCTAAGACGAGGAGAATATGACATAAGAGGGAACCCAGGTCCAGGATGAAACCCATTTTTTAGTGATTGCATTTTCAACCTGGTCCAGGATCCTAAAAACCAAATATCAAAGCAAATAAACGCAGAGAGGTTGTGGGGCCTTGCCTTGCATACCAAATTGCAACCGTGAATATGCTAAACGTAGGCCGCAGTTGCACTAAGCATGTTCCCCTCACTTTTAAGTAGCAATAGACGCTCCGTGCAAAATCATCATTACCACAATCAAACTGGTAACTCACCATTACATTTTTGTGGAAGTTGTATCCTTAGAACTCAGTAAAAACTTGAATTTGTTGGAGAATAAGGCACCAAGACGTGATGACTCCCATCCATTTTGTCTTTAAAATGAGCGGCACAACCAGTTGTTTGTGTGACGTCCTCATCATGCAACGCGGCATTTAAACTCATATGAATAACAAAGACTTTTATTTTGTACACGTACTATGGAGCAGGTTGAACCTCTGATATGGTCATATTCCTGTACCCATGCTGTCACAGTGTATGGGGCCGTGTGACCCGGTATGTATATTCCTGTACCATTGCTTTGTGACAGTGTATGGCCGTGGTGGACCCGGGATATGGCTATATTCCTGTACCCATTGCTTGTGCACAGTCTATGAGGATGGGACCGCTACGTTACGGTGACGTGGATCCGGATATGGCATATTCTGTACCCATTGCTTGTGCACAGTGTATGGCCCGGTGGACCCGGGTATGGCCATATTCCTGTACCCATTGCTTGTGCACAGTGTATGGGGCCGTGGTGGACCCGGGATATGGCATATTCCTGTACCCATTGCTTGTGCCAGTCTATGAGGATGGAGACGCTACGTTCGTGACGTGACGGATATGGCATATTCCTGTACCCATTGCTGGCCGTGTAAAGGATGCGACCGTTGCATAACGTGCTGTGACCCGTGCCATATTCCTGACCATTGCTTGTGCACAGTGTATGGGGCCGCGGTGGACCCGGGATATGGCTATATTCCTGTACCCATTGCTTTGCACGTGTATGGGCGTGGTGGACCGGTATGGCTATATTCCTGTACCCATGCTTGCGCAAGCTATGGGATGGAGACCGCTACGTTACGGTGACGTGGACCGCGGTATATGGCTATATTCCTGTGCCCATTGCTTGTGCACAGTGTAAAGGGATGCAGACCGTTGCATTAACGTGCTGTGGACCCGGGATATGGCTATATTCCTGTTGCCCATCGCTACAAACAAAATATTTTTTACCGAAAGGGAGGAGGCGCGCAAATTTTGAGGGCTAATTTCTAAATTATTCACTGGATAACTGAAATCCAGCTTTTATTCTAAGCAAGGTTGATCATGACCTGGGGTCCAGGCCTGCTTTAGGGCCCCATGCAAATTTGTAAACAGTAGATGCTCTCTCAGAAGCATTTTTATTAACACAATTTGAAATTAGGGATTGATTTATTTGCCACTCGATTTTTTTTTTCATTCAGTTTAAAATAAGGGTCACTGTGACTAGCCCTAAATCCACCACTGACCTAATTAATTGTTTGAAAGGAATTAATTAAAAAGCACTGTTCTTACAACTATTTTCTCGCTACATATATAATGGCGATATAATAGCGACAACCATTTTCACTTCTTTTAATGGCTGCCAATGCTGTTCTACTATGTAGGCCTATATTTTTTCAACGGACAAATCTGCGATGGCCCTGTGGCCAAATAACTTCCTCCTGACATACTCAGACCAAATTCCATGCTTGTATCATCACAAATATTTTCCCTGTTTGCCCCAATGGCGTAACTGTTCTCACAACATGGGGGGGGGGGGGACACGTGCCCCTAATTTATATCCATTTGGAATCTTGACTTTTGTGACTAAATATTACCAGAGTGTAATGTTACTTTTTACAAGCTTTTATGTACCAGGGTAGTAATTTCAATGTTTTTAAACTATTGTTCTTCTAACAAGCAGGCAACGTATGTCAGATTATCTTACCCCCAAAAAGTAAATTGGATAGCAGGAGCGCTGAGAAGAGGTTTGTTTAAGAAAAATACAAACAAAAACTACAGTTTTAATTGGTCAGAAGTCCCCCCCTCCCGACAAAATAGTACAGCCCAATGTGCCCCCTAGGGCTGTCGCTGATTTGACTCATAATAAAATCCATTACAATTAGTGAGATAAAACAGTTTTGAAAAAACAACAATTTCAACATAATCAACTGCTGAGGTTATTCTTCTGGCTTTCATTTATTCAAAACAAATCAATACATTTAACTTTCTGCAAGAACTATAAATCAGAATCAGAAGAGCATGGATGGCTTGGCCTTGCTTTCTTAATTCAGGACAAGTTTCACAGGTTTACTTTTGCCATAAACTGACCCCAAAACACAACTAAAACAATTTATTTTACACTGAATTTAGCCCCAAACTGTTCCCGTTTTGATGAGATAATAAAAAATAAGGGTAATAGATTTGTCAACCCGTTCCTATTTCTAGTTTATACAAAAAACTTTTAAAAAATATCCATTTGTACATCTCAGGAGGAGCAATAGTTAAAATATAATGATCATAGAGAAAAAAAAATCCTAGTTAGAACCCTTCAGAGAAATTATAACCATCGACTTAAAGCTAACAGAATTGTAAAGGTGAGAAAATAGAACTCGCTATTGTAAACTGCTTAACAACCAAAAGGACCTATGCAAAAAAAAAAATTAACTGCCTCACATTTCGACCCTAGCACAGTCTTTCTCGAAGGCCACTTTGGTAGCCTTCGAGAAAGACTCTGACAGGATGTCGAAAAGTAAGGCCTTTTTATTATTTTGAAATTATTTTGCAAAATTGAATGGAATAACCCCCTTTTTTAGGGGGGGGGGGGACGACGATCGGACCGAAGAGATACTCTGTCAGACTTCCAGCAAAATTAAAACTGAATAGTATTTTATATTTGTCTTTTTGAAATGTTTAATTTACTTTTACAGGCAACCATTTTTTTGCATTTACACCACTTGTCAATTTAAATTTTTAATTACAAAACTTTGAACTTAATTTCCAATCCTAATGGATCAGTGTTTTAGCTCAGAAAGCACAGAATAAGCAACATTAATTCTCACTAAGAATTCTTTTCAGGGAGAAGCTTTTAAGAAAATTTAAATAACTGTTATAGCATGTGTTGTCCCTATCAAGCCATCTATAACTGAGCTACAACACTGTACAGAGGGAAATTCACCTCCTTTGATAAATTGCGCCGGTTTTTAAAGTCAAAATCTACCAAAACCACAAGGGGTATGCCTTATGAATGTCACATATTGTAGAAACTTTTCACTGGAAAGGAGATAATTTTAACATAATTAAGATGTTATGCTTCTATATAATGTCCTCATTAGAATTATTCATTATTTTGATCATTACATGTTTACCCAGGGGCAAAAGTCACAAGACCAGAATAGTCAAAATAATATTAGTTGTTGCTAATGCATACACTTGAAACGAAAGTTATGTACTGCGTTGTGTGCAAAATTCCCAAACACTGCATACTTTTTGAAACACATTGAAGAATAATTTACAATTACTTGTACAGGGGTGTCATATCAAACTGGGCTTGACACTGCAAGAAGTCAACTTTCATCATGATGCAGCCTGGTTCCCTTATCGATAAGGAGATAGTGATTCACTGTACTTAAAAGGAAAATGACTATTCTGTCCTTCAAGCCTCATTTTGGTTACATTGACTAAATGTGAGAACAACATTGATAGTTGAACCGTAATGAATGTCTATTTTCTTCCTCTATTCTTACATAAGAAAGTACATTTTATGAATTCTCTTTCTCCTTGGGTGATTAAATAATGAGCACAAATAAGAGACAAAAGAACACAATTGTTTGAACTTACCAGAAAAAGGTTACCAGCTAAAATACCATGACGTATGTACCGTTTGCAACTGGTATCCTGCTTATTTTTGCTTAGCAGAACATTTTAACGCACTACTGTCTGCTTAAGCAGCTCTTTGAAATTGGGTCCTGATGTCAACTTCAAAGAGTTTCCATCGCTCTTATCCAAATAACAGCTTCAGCTCCAGACTCTGCCAGTTACCATGATGGAGTCTAAGTCGGCGCTGTTGCTCAAGGACACAAGTGCCACGACTGGGACTCGAACCCACACTCTGCTGATCAGAAACACCTGACCTTGAGTCCGGTGCTCTTAACCGCTCAGCCACGACACACCACTATAGACTATACACAGATTGTTCCAATCATTGCATTTGAGGAAGTCATTGTTGCCATGTACGCTTTATGAAGGGGTTGTCATTACTCAGTCTTTAAATGCTACAACTACCAAAACCATTCATTGCTGTACAAACCTTATGACAGGTTACCACTCATACATGCTTGACAATAATAAGAAATTTCTAATAGCTAGAAGCTAACAGCTAGAAGTTACAGTTCAAAATACTGTACATACTGCAACTTGTTACTTAAAGCACTGTTTGATATTTCAATATTTACATAGACACTGATTCCATACTGCTGTGGAGGCAAACAATAAACATGACATGCTTATTCCTTTAGAGACCATTCATTTCTGTATAATCATCACCTTACGCCCAGGCATGGTTTTATTCTTGATTTTTTGTAAAAATGTCTGACAAGAATAATTTCAAACAGAAATTTTGTTTTGTTTTAGAAACATAGATACTATGTTAACATGGGAAACATTGAAGAATGTCAACTCAGGTCATGACCTTTATTCTGACCTTATTGGTTAAGAGGAAGTAGGTCAGATCTTGCAGCCCTTTACGGCCGCTATGGGCATTTTGGTACAAGCCGTTTACGGCTGCTATGGTCTCTAAAGATTTATACATGTACTCAACCAATTGATCTCTGGTCTGTTATAAAATAAAATATGTACACTGTACATGGAAAATCAAAATCGTTGTCTGTCTTTGTGGTGTTTTGAAAAACTTAGAGAAACAATTTTCAAATAAAGTTAATATCACTGGCACATAATCCATACAGAAATCTATATACATTTTCTTCACTTTCTTGCAACGGACAATGCGTCAGCTGAGAATTTTCAATACTTCAGGCTCAGATAGTACTTTGCTAATCTTTTAAAAATAAAACAAAAGCTTTTTTTATTTTTGCTGTTACCCCAGACATCTATTTGAGATCTGAGATGTGCGTTCTTTGTTCAAGACTTCTCACTGAGTTCTCTAGTTGACAACTCAGACTTGTGACTCATTAGCTTTCCTTGTTCACATCTTCTTAACTGGTTCACAATTTGAGATCTGATATTTAAGAGTACCTTGATCAAGGCATCTTGCTGTGTTCTGGATGTACGCTGTTCAAGAGGTTTTTTTTAACTGAGGTTACTATTTCAGATCTGTAGTCTGTGCATTCTTTGCTATTAGGCTACTTACCATGTTCACAATTTGAGTTCTGGGTTATGTGAGCTCCTTGTTAGAGACTTCTCACTAGATTCATTTGAGAGCTGTATTCTGTAATTACTAATATCATAAGACTCATGCATGTCCTCATTTCCCCACTGACGCTGCATTCTCGCTCGTACAGGGTTCACCACCATGGACACCAAGCAGCTACTGAGGGCGCTGTTCATCGGATTCCATGACTGCGCAAAAGTGAAGAAAACCGCTGGACTGACAGGTATGACGTGTTTGTTCTTAGGAAGCTTCCCGGCCTCGTTCTTGAATGTTGGTTTGTGGACGACATAGTGAAGAAGCCGCTGCTGGAACAGATTGCTATCAAACACCATGACCTGTTGGTTCCGTTCCAGTTTCTGAAGGGTAAGATTGGCAATCTGAGCTTCGGCGATCGGGCCTTTCTCTGTGCTGCACCAGAAGATTTTACTCCGGCAGTAACGTGTTGCGTAGATATTACCGTAGTCATCACATCGCAGTAACAAACTGATAGGAGAGGACAAGAAAGACATCATTACTAGAGGGGAAAATAACCACAACAAGAGTGTCACTTTAAAGACAATTCTTTCACATCCCAGCATGTCTTAATGGCAGGTACTACAGTCATTGACGGTAACACTCTAGTGAGGTTTGCGGAGAAACCATGTACATAAATCTCTCTCTGATTTCAGGGGTTCTGAAAAGACAACTCTTGGGTTTTGTAACTAACTGGTGAAAAGAACCTTAGTTTAACAAATCTTGGATTGCTAATCCACCAGTGCAAAGAGTTGGTGGTTTGAAGCATTTTTGTGCAAGATGCCCAAATGGTATGTATTGCACACTGCTTGGATAGGTTTCCCCTGGATTTCAGCATTTCCCTTAGCAAATGTTTTCAATCAGCATTTCAGCCAACTTTGTTTCGTTCCCTGTTACAAAAGAAAAAGTTGAAATTATCATTTTGTTTTTAAAGGACTGACTATTTGTTCCCAGGTTTATGTTTAGGCTACATAGGTTGTATCAAAATTAGTAGCTGCAGCTTGATTGTCAAACGAACAATTTTGAAGCATAGGAAGCTATTTGTTAGGTATGGTGGACACAAAACTATGACACTGTTAGGTTTGAGTATACATTCAAACCAAATTGTGCACTCTTATTAGTGCCCACTATATCTCAAAAAGGCTAAAATCAACATTCTTGGCAACAGCAACAGCCCCCAATTCAAACATGGCATTAGGTTAAGTTGAACAAATAAAGAAGGCCCCTCATCACAAGGTTTTACAGACTAAAAAGTTCCAATCAAACCTTCTACTGTCTGACCATTCAGACTATTTTAATTATCATGCAACTGCACAACACACAGTTAGTTCTGTGAACAGTTGTGCCACGACCGGTGCAGTTCAATGGTTGCGTCAACTCACTGGAAAATGTATATGAAGCCCCCCCCCCTGTTTTTCTAAACTCATACTCATGGGGAAATAAAACCCAAGGAAATTTGGTGAATATTAACCCCACTGCCAACCAATTTGTATTTCCCACATGCTGCACTGTTCTTGGGAAGATACAGCACTAAGTATGCTAAATGCAGGAATATCTTGCTTTACCCTACTCCCAAGCAGGGGTAGCTGTTTCCCAGGAGTATGTCAGGGTAAGCAATTCAATTGCAAAAAGATCACCCAAAACCTCATGGGAAACTTGCTTGGTGTCAAAGGGGCTTGAAGGCAAGGTTTACTTTTGGTAATTTTCAAAGACCAGTATCCTCACTTGGTGTATCCCAACAAATGAATCAAATAACAAACCTGTGAAAATTTGGGCTCAAATGGTTATCAAAGTTTCAAGAAAATAATAAAAGAAAAAAACACCTTAGTTGCATAGGTTTGTGTGCTTTCAGATGCTTTCAGATGCCTGAAAAAGGCTTCATGCCTGCAGCCTTTCTCAGATTCAAACTTTTGAGAAAAAACTACCTCTTTCTCTAAACTACACTACTTCAAAGGGGTAATTTCTTACAAAGTTTTTATAATATCAATCGCTCTCCCTTGCTCTTTACCAAGTAAGTTTTTTATGGTCATTAACTTGTGGAGTAATTACCAAAAGTACACCCTGCCGTTAAGAGTAAGAGGGTAGAAAGCCATGATGGCACCTAGGAATCTTACCCCTTCTCTAGCGCCTTCAGGACATGGTCTGTAAACTTGTACTGACTCTCAGTCATTTCTGTTCGCTGAACATCTGAAATATCCGGGAACTCCACTCCTGCAGGTACAGCATCTCCAATGTTGAACTGCCAGGGTCTGTTGTAGTAGACGAGGCAGCCATTTCCGTTCTTGACATGTTCTCTGACCACCTCTTGAGAACGGTAACGGATCCGAATCAACAGCTCCCTGTCTGCAAACCGAATGAAGATGAAAAACCATAAAGAAAATTAGTTCATAGTTTACTTCTTACATAGGGTGCCACATCCACAAGGGGTTAAATGCATGACATCCTTGATGTGTGGTTTTTCATAGGAATAGAGCATGGAGAATGCTGACCTCAATAGTTGTCTGAGTCTGCGCCCTCAATGTCAGCTGTGGACATAGAGCATAATACCATGTGTAATGCCTGTGTGGTAAAATTAACCAGATCAACCAATGGGAAAGCTCAAATTTGCCACACAGTTAAAAATGGCAGCGCGCATGAATTGCCTCAAAGTAGTCACACATAGATAACTTGAGACCCAGCACTCTCTGGGTTACATTTCTATGGTGGTGGCGTCACTTTGACCAATCAAAATCAACCAATGATAACTTAGGAGGGTTTCTGTTCCAGTGAAGTCCTCCCTCTCATTCGGGAAGTTGGGGCTACTTATGGTTCACTATGCCACTCTGCCCCCCCACCCTTGATCGGCAGTGACTTCTATTTCAAACTATAGTTATTCACATTATAACGTCGTTTACATGTGGCAAATGTTTCAAACATTTATTTGCAAGATGGACTTTTTGGCGATCTGTGCTCCTACAAACTCAAAGTGACTTTAGCCAAATAGTTCTCATGGCAATTTGTTGAACTCAAGTGTTAAGAGTATGACAATCAAATTTCCTAGTTTCCTGAGCTGAATTCAGAAGATGACTTATACAAATGGTTGGCCTTAAACACCACATAATGAAACACTTGGGATGGGGGCCAAGTAAAGTGTAAGTTTTTCTTACAATCAGGTAGAGCTGGAACTTCTTCTACTTTGGGCGCATGACCTTCCTTGTCCTTCTTCATGTCTTCTGTTGCCTGGGGAGAACTTTCCTGCGTCCCATTTTCTTGTTGAGGATCGACTGGGTCGATGGTCATAGGTTGCTCCATTGAGATATCTTGGAGCTGCGATTGGTCAATAGTGCCGACCATGTTGGTTACTGGGACGACACCAGATATCATGGCTGACGGATTCTGGACAGGAACTGCTTGTGGGATTTTGTCTGATTCAACAAAATTATCAAAAGACAGGGTATCAATTTTAATGATTGTCTAAAAAATACAATGTCAAGATTTAAGGAGCTTCTTAAAATTTGAGTGCTTTCTAGGCACAAAAGAACGTTCCCGTGGGCAAAGGCCCACAATCCATAGGACCACCAGATCATTCCACTAGACTGAATCATTTTGCCGGAGTACGGGCGCAATCCTACAAGAGCGAATGTGCGCATCAATATTTTGAACGTTCCACAGGAATGCTAAACAGATTGATCAGCTCAGCAAACATTATTTGGGAACCAGGTGACAACTGTGCACTTTACATGGAATTCCAGCTGGTTACCAGTTTCTGGTGATCAAGATTTGTATGTGCTGTGCAGTAGGTTGGGCAGTTTAAAGAAGTTCGCAGCCTAATTGATTTGCCGTGTTGTATCAATCTTACCTTGTAATAGTTGCTGGCCAAAAGCTTGGTGGTTTGGTGCTTCATACATGTGCGGGGATTGGGCAGATTGTTGAAGATACACAGTATCAACTCCTGGAACTGAATCAGTCTGCATATGAATTTCAGCTGCCTCTTTAAGCATGTTTTGAATGACCTCAAGGTCCGATATTTCTATAAAAAAAAGAAATGAGGAGTTTATTCAACAGTAAATCCATTTCAGTCTGTACAGAAAATACATCAAAGTGACTGCAATACTAATCACATACAACATCAATCATCAGTGTGAGGGTTCAAATCCAAATCATGGCACTTGCGTCTCTGGGCAAGATACTAACTGTAATTGCTTCTCTTCACCTCACATTTTATATTTCTTCAGTTTCGGTGTGGAGGTCTGTGTCCTCCCGAACAACAACCACCCGGTGTACCTCGGCGTGACACTCGATCGCTCCCTCTCCTACAAACACCATCACGACGCCCTCCAGCAGAAGGTTAACTCCAGGAATGGACTTCTCCGCTGTCTGGCAGGCTCCAGCTGGGGAGCGCAAGCATCAACATTGCGCACCAGCGCACTCGCCCTGGTCTACAGCGCCGTCGAGTACGCATCGCCTGTGTGGTGTTGTAGCAGCCATACCAAGAAGCTGGACATGCATCTCAACAACACCATGCGCATTATCACCGGATGCATGCAGCCAATGGACACAACCTAACCTTCCTGCCAGTACTCTCTGGAATCACGCCACCTGACATCAGGCGCGAAACCCGCGTGATGACCTTTAATACAACAGCAAAGGAGAACCAACACCACCTCCTTCACCATCGCGTGTCTGCACACGGTAGAGACCGTCAGCGACTCAAATCATGCCGACCCTTGCTGCTCGTGTGCTGGCAGATGACTACAACCCAGAGATGGCATGGGGTGATCTGGTCAACAATGGTCCCCCTCTCCTACAGTCTGCATGCCCACCGCCTAGCACAGCCCTCCCTCCCGGTGCTGACCTTCCACGCAAGCAATGGGTGCGGCTGAACCGTCTCCGCTCCGGCACTGTTCGAGTGGCAGAGACCCTCCACCGCTGGGGCATGCAAGCTGACGCAGCTTGCACATGCGGGCATCCGTCCCAGACAGTCCATCACGTGGTGACCGAGTGCACCACCCATAAGGCACCTGGCTCCTTCTCCACTCTCATCAGCCCTGATGCCTCTACACGAGACTGGATAAGAGACCTCTTGATTGAACTTTGATTTATTGAAATTAGATTGCCTGTGCAAACGTTATATATATATACCTAGGAGTAAAATGGGTATCTCAGAGAAATAGAGTAGCAGCCTGTTGATGAACTTGTGGACAAGTTGTTAAATGTTTATTAGGTGATAGCGTAATGGCTCTCACGCAACCCTTGACATGGTTTCAGAAATGCTTGCGTCCCAATAAACTGGGGCAATATGGGAAAATGCACTTTGATACCTAGTTCTTAAGTTCAAAGTTTGAAAACTTAATAGTATGGGTATTTTTTCTTCAATCTCTGTGTTTCAACCAGCCGGGGTCAATCTCTGTTTATCATAAGGCCTTTTTACACTACCTAGTTCCAACACGTGTCAAAGGTTACACAGTTCCGGATTGAATTGTTGCAGCATAAAAAGGTCAGACAGACTTTCATGGGTCAGACCCATGTCCAACACAGAGATTTCTCAGTCCTCAGTCCTATACTGTACCTACCTATTGGACTTGAATTTTGCTGTGGCCCTGGATCTGCTGGACTCTGAATATAAATCAAACCATGAACAATAGTTAACGACCAAGTATAAACATCAAAAATCATCAGTATTAGTATAGCAGCTCACAAATTATAAAGTTCATACCAGTATCAATCCTCTAGAGAAAAGTTTCCATCTGAAAGCTCACTCACGATCCTAAAGTTCGTACCAGTACCAATCCTCCAAAGAAATATTTCCATCTGAAAGCTCACTGATTCTAAAGTTCATACCAGTACCAATCCTCCAGAGAAATATTTCCATCTGAAAGCTCACTTACACTAAAGTTCATACCAGTACCAATCCTCCAAAGAAATATTTCCATCTGAAAGCTCACTGATTATCAAGTTCATACCAGTACCAATCCTCCAAAGAAATATTTCCATCTGAAAGCTCACTGATTCTAAAGTTCATACCAGTACCAATCCTCCAGAGAAATATTTCCATCTGAAAGCTCACTTACACTAAAGTTCATACCAGTACCAATCCTCCAAAGAAATATTTCCATCTGAAAGCTCACTGATTATCAAGTTCATACCAGTACCAATCCTCCAAAGAAATATTTCCATCTGAAAGCTCATTGATTCTAAAGTTCATACCAGTACCAATCCTCCAGAGAAATATTTCCATCTGAAAGCTCACTGATTATAAAGTTCATACCAGTACCAATCCTCCAGAGAAATATTTCCATCTGAAAGCTCACTGATTATAAACTTTATACCAATACCAATCCTCCAGAGAAATATTTCCATTTGAAAGTTAACTAATTCTAAAGTTCATACCAGTACCAATCCTCCAGAGAAATATTCCCATCTGATCTGAAAGCTCACTGATTCTAAAGTTCATACCAGTACCAATCCTCCAAAGAAATATTTCAAACTGAAAACTCACTGATTCTTAAGTTCATACCAGTACCAATCCTCCAGAGAAATATTTCCATCTGAAAGCTCACTGATTATAAAGTTCATACCAGTACCAATCCTCCAAAGAAATATTTCCATCTGAAAACCCACTGATTATAAAGTTCATAACAGCATCAATCCTCCAGAGAAATATTTCCATCTGAAAGCTCACTGATTATAAACTTCATACCAATACCAATCCTCCAGAGAAATATTTCCATTTGAAAGCTCATTGATTCTAAAGTTCATACCAGTACCAATCCTCCAGAGAAATATTTCCATTTGAAAGCTCACTGATTCTAAAGTTCATACCAGTACCAATCCTCCAGAGAAATATTCCCATCTGATCTGAAAGCTCACTGATTCTAAAGTTCATATCAGTACCAATCCTCCAAAGAAATATTTCAAACTGAAAACTCACTGATTCTTAAGTTCATACCAGTACCAATCCTCCAGAGAAATATTTCCATCTGAAAGCTCACTGATTATAAAGTTCATACCAGTACCAATCCTCCAAAGAAATATTTCCATCTGAAAACCCACTGATTATAAAGTTCATAACAGCATCAATCCTCCAGAGAAATATTTCCATCTGAAAGCTCACTGATTATAAACTTTATACCAATACCAATCCTCCAGAGAAATATTTCCATTTGAAAGTTAACTAATTCTAAAGTTCATACCAGTACCAATCCTCCAGAGAAATATTCCCATCTGATCTGAAAGCTCACTGATTCTAAAGTTCATACCAGTACCAATCCTCCAAAGAAATATTTCAAACTGAAAACTCACTGATTCTTAAGTTCATACCAGTACCCAAAAAATGCATTTCAACAACCCTAAATCACTGATTGCTTATTTTGATTGCCATAACCGAAATAAGCCCAACATAAACGTGCACAAAAAACCCGGACAAATAAGAGAAATTATAAATGATTTTCCGTTATCTTCACTAAAAACATGACAGCCAAATTGATAAAATGTTCACAGATTGAAACAGGTGAAAAGCACTGTATACATGTACTCAGTAATTTCTTGTGTCCTGTGAAAAAAATGTTACTCGGGTAGGATTCGAACCCATGACCTTTGCCATTCTACAGCAGATGTCTTACCAACTAGACCATCGAGATTGCCCGGTAGCTAGAGGCAGTTTGAATCCTACATTTTAGCAGCGGGTACCGCAACAATTTAATAGGTGTTAAATTTGCGTCAGGGACAAATAATATTATTTTATTTTACCCTTACACCGACGTGTGTAAAGCACTGTATACTCTCCCAGAGTCCTGTAAAATAAAATAATATTCTTTATCCTCGATGCAAACTTAACATCTATTAAAATGATTCCACTTCACAAGAGAATTGGAACGAATGTACTCTTCAAACAACCAATTATGTGCCAAGTTAATTTAGATTATGTTATGGATGCTGTAATTGATAGAACAAACTAGCTCAAGAAACTTTTCACTTAAAGGTATAATACAGAATTGGTAAGGTTAAAAATTATCTTTGTTTAATTTTAGTCTGAAAGCTTACTGTTTATGAAGTTCATACTCAAACTATTTTTTCTGTGAAACATTTCCCTCTAAAATGGTTACATAAAGAAAACTGTATCTGAAAACCTTTAAAAAATGCAACAGTTGATTGTGGTTACAGATCAGACAATGGGGGACTTTTGGGACGCTAGGTGGCAGCAGACTTACCAGGTAAATCCATTGTTCTCGGCAATGTGCGCGTGCTTAGAACTACGTAAACTACGGAAATTTACCTGGTATGTCTGCTGCCATCTAGAGTTCAAAAGTCTCCCATTGGGGGATCGACATGAGTGAGAATGAACTTAAAGGTACACGTTGCCTTGGATCGGTTGAGTTGGTCTATAAAAAGCATTTGTAACCCTTTGTTATAAAATGCATGTGGTTAGAAAGATGTTTCAAAAGTAGAATACAATGATCCACACAAATATGCCTCGAAATTGCGTGGTTTCCTTTAACTTTGCGAACTAACACGGTCGGCCATTTTGTGGAGTAAAAAATTTGACTCCATAAAATGGCCGACTGTGTTAGTTCACGATGTAAAAGGAAAACCACGCAATTTCGAGGCATATTTGTGTGGATCATTGTATTATACTTCTTAAAGGCCCTGTACACTATTGGTAAGATCGAAAAACACAATGTTCACAGATTCACACATAACTTACATGATTTAAAGTAAGTAATGGTAGAAAGGGTTCCTTAAAATATTTCTGCCTAAAATGCTATCGTTTCTGAGAAACGAGTAAAACAATAGTAATTATCGCGCGCGATAATTTGAAAAAACAGAAAACACATAAGATCTCTTTTCACTATTTTCTCGTGACCTCGATGACCAATTGAGCTTAAACTTTCACAGGTTTGTTTGTTCATGCATATGTTTAATCACACAAAATGTGGACACTGATTTTGAGCTGTTACCGAAAGTGTACAATACCTTTAAACATCTTTCTAACCATATGCGTTTTACAAACACTTTTTATAGACCAACTCAGCCGATTCAAGGCAACGTGTACCTTTAATGCCAGAGGTTGACATACAAAATATCGTTGCTTACTTACCATGGCTAACAACATGTCACAACAATCACCATCATTTTGAACACCGGGAACGTCAGTCATAACTGTTTCCTCCAATGGCAAGTCTTTAATAAAAGAATCATCAAAACCAAATTAGTTAAAGGGTGTTCACAACTTTAGTAAGTGAAAATATAAATTTTCACACAGATTTGCACACAATACATGGTACAAAGATGGCCATGGTGAAATATTTTTGAGAAATAAGTAAAACAATTATTTTTGACCTCGCAGGTCCAAAACTCGATGTTTAAAAACAGTAAATACATAAAAGTTTTTTTTATTAGTTTCTCTTGACCCGATGACCGATTGAGCTTTCAGAGGTTTGTGATTTCATGTCAAAAGGGACAACAGACCTGGAAACAACGGTCAAAATCACCTTTTAATTCCAGCCTTTTGTCTGACAAACCAAGATAATAACAATAATGATAATACTGGAGTCTTGTATAGCACACACACCAAGAAGGTACTCAAGGCATTTGAACAAAGAAAAACATTGAAGACAGGTTTTTGAAATTTTTGAATTGTGAGACCGATTCATGTAGCACAAGGGATTACAAGGTGCTAAGGTGCAAATCCCTTCTCTTCATGATAAGAGTTATCAGATTCTTTTACCAGTGCATGTCACAATTGAGCAAAATATTGATTCCTTCATTACTTACCCATGTTATATACAAATGGCATGTTGTCTTCACCAAGCATCGCTAGGAACTGTCTGGTTAGAATTACCTGCTGTTCTTCAGTACTCATTGTAGTGGCCTCTTGATTAGTCTCCATCATGTATTAACAGACACCAGGATTAAGGTGACTAAAAGATAATCTAAAACGAAAAGGGTAATTAGACATTGATTTCAGTTGATTTGCACAATGTAAGCATCCCTGCCATGGCTCTGTCATGGTCTGGAAGGAAAAGATGGGAGTAAAAAAACTTGATGTTTTGATCTGTGTTCCGATTGTCTTTAGTAGAAAGGGAAGCTGAAGCACTAAGGTTTGAGGTAACAATTTGCGAGCTCTTTTGTTGCTATGAAAATAGCTGAAGATTCCTCCTTGTTTCCCCTTCCTTTGGAGCAGGTTGTCAAGAATGATTGACCCTTTCTCCAGAAGACAATTGGAACAAACTGATCAAAACATTGAGTTATTTCGGACACTTTTAATCTACACTTTCTTGGGTAGAAGCACAAAAATAGTGCAGTTGATGCCACTCAATTAAAATGTTTGCAATACACTACATGTAAAGATCAAACATACAATGTTGAATTTCATTCCATGCTGTTTATTTTTCAGCAAACCAGTTTCCTAGAACAATTTAACGACGACAAAATTGTCTACAGCATCGCACATTTACATCCTGTGTGCAAGACAAATTTGTTTTCCTACTTGATGGCTGTGTGAATAGGCCTATAGGGTGGGCCAGCTAATGAATTAAGAGAAAGAAAGGAACAGTCACTAAGTTATCTTGGACTAGACACAGTAAACAACAGTCTGTGACGAATCCATTTTATTCTATTTTAGATCGAATTACTTGCCATACTATTACCAATAATATGGAGGAAGGATTTCCTCATCTCTATACTGTTTTTAAAACTGGTTCTAAACTGTACATGGGGGAAAAAAATTTGCAAAATATGACAACAGAATGAAAACATGTCGGTCAATTCCCTATCAGTTATACATCTTTGGATATCTTTGGCTATTGAAAGCAACTATGATACTATGCTCAAAGGCTTTTGCCTTTCACATTGAGAGTCCTGTCTGCACTCCATAACCTAGCCTCACTTTTAGTGCCGATTCTCGACTGGAAAATAAGTGTTACCGTGCACTGCAGGCACGACGGTATCTATGGCATGAGAATATGGAGGGGAAAAACTTTGAGTTTATTTTTCCCTCCATATTCTCATGCAATAGATACTGTCATGCCTGCAGTGCACGGTTTAACTACTAAATAATAATGACTAATCGCAAATACCGCATTTTCACAACTTGAATTTTCAATGCACTTTACATCAGTGCCCTGGTCATAGGGCCAATAAAATTCCTGTAATCTTTCTCAGCTCCCTGGGGAGTATACAGAACCAGGCTCTGTGGGCTGCCGTGGCACTCTGAAGGCTTTTTCAAACACAATATCAACCTCTAACCTTGCAGGTACCCATTTATACCCTGGAAAGGTGAAGAAAATTATTTTAAAAAGCATCTTGCTCAAGGACACAAGTGTCACGACTGGGACTTGAACCCACACCCCGATGACTTAACGACCACAACTTGAGTCCAGTGTAATAGACAGCTTGGCTATGAAACGCTACAAGCGCATATCTCTAAGGGAGGATACGTGTACTGATTATTGTATAATAAGGTATTAATAGGCCTAATTAAAGCTTTCATATTTCGTTCATAGGGCCTGCAGTATTAGTAGCGCCAAGAAAATGGTGAGAGTTCAAAGTATATATCGGCACCCCATAAAATGAGGCAAGACTTTTTAAAGGCTAATCATAATCATAACCATTAATTGTTAGAAATAGTATCATAGCAATCTTCAGGTAATAACTAGTTATTGACAGTTATTACGTCATCACAGACTAAGGTTGACCTCAAATAAAAATAGTCACTCCTACTCATGATATAGCTCTAATAATCGTAGTGTTAGAGTTTTTAGACACTTTCAAGTGCAAAACATCATGCAGGCATGATTTAAATTGCATTTAACAAAAAATCTGCACCGGAACTTGCTTTTTGACAATTTTTGTAAAAATGTCCCAAAAAGAATAGGTAGGGCTGCAGTAGTACCTTCTATTTTCTAGAACCTGTGTGGGAGCCTTAGTACTAGAAGTACAGTAGTAGTAATCACGGCTACCGATTATGCACTTCCTAACAAGGAATTTCAGTGACCACTCCCCTCAACAAAAGTCCACCTTAGCCTGGCCCCAGCCTCTCTTCTTTAACTTTGTCAAAAGTTTTAATATACAGAAAGTATGGAAAAGAAAAGACATGTATATATTAAAGGAACATTACAGAATTGGTAAGAAAAAAACCTTGTGAAATGTACTTTTTGATCACAGATTTACATAAAACTTACACGGTCTAATGATGATAGTAGAAAACATCCCTTGAAATATTTCTGTCTGAAATGCCATATTTGATGAGAAATGAATAAACTAATTTTCCGATTGGAGTTTATCGCTCAGTGAGCGTTTCATTCGTTTGTTGAAGCTATATGATTTCTACAAATGTGTAATCGGTTTTTCACTATTTTCTCGTGACCCAGATGGCCGATCGATCTCAAACTTCTACAGGTTTGTCAGTTTATGTATGTGGTGGATTACATAAAGTGCTTACACTGCCAGCAACTATTTTGTTAGCAAAACCAATTCTGTAATGTTCCTTTTAAGAAAAGATAACTTTAATTACATGGTCTACAGATATCACAGCTTGTCTAAACTATATCAAAGGAAAGGAAAGACCTAAGCTAGAAACCATGCTACAGAAAGGAAGAACAACATAAATAAGACAAGGAAGGATTCGTTTATGTTGAATAGAAAACCTTACTTGAATCATTTGTAAACTCACCATTTAACTCACTACCTACACTGATCTTGGATGAATTGTCCAAAGTCTTCGTGAACAATTTTTCTGAACAAAAATTTCGACCCTTGCTCTACTCTATACGGAAAAATATGATGACTTCAGTGTCTAGCTTAGTGTTTACCCACCACGCACTAGCCCCGTACTAGTCTTGATTCCAAGACGATCCAGTTGTGTAGTCATGAAAACCTAATCCCTATCTAAACCGCGATCACCCACGAACCACTCGCCACTAGAGGGCGCTATAATTCATGTAACCGCTATCACAGCATGAACCGCTCAACAGCGGTTTGTGGTGTGATAGCGGTTGCTGGAATGATAGCGCCCTCTAGTGGCGAGTGGTTCGTGGGTGACTACACAACTGGAGCGTCTTGGAACCAAGACTAGCCCCGTACATGTATTATTACTCAGCATCGAGTACCAAGGCACGCCATTTGCTATTTTCAGATTCTGGAATTCCCATATTGCATCATTGAACAAAATGTTAAACATGAACAACCTGTCATCATTTTAACAAAATAGTGTTAAACATAAACATGTAGTTCGACGCAAATATTATGCTTTATTTGTAAATAAAATACAGATACAACAACACTTACTTTAATTTAAATATAATTAGGGATCTTATTAAATGTCAATAGAAAAAAATATATTTAAATTTCGATAATTTTAATGTTAATAACCATCAACATGAACTACATTAAGCTAAGACGGGTTCACCACGCCGACGTTAGCATTATTTTTAGCAGATGACGACATCAATTTTGCGGGAATACCCCAGACCCTAAAGAGCGCCCTCAATGTTGTTAAGTCAATGCAACAACGTTTGTCGTCTGCATCGGGTCAATGTTTTTGTTTGTCACTTGAGCAACAGTCCAAATTATTTCTCACTACGTTTTATTTGTAACACTCAAAAGGGCCTAAAACATGTTAAACTCTTTCATTCATTCAACATGTCCAATAAATACCTGATATTATAACTTTCTGAATGGTGTTTTTAAGCATAATTATTAGTTTTGCTCTACAGAATAAGTGAAGTATTGCAGTAAAACTTGGTTTTACATAACATACAATCTTTAGAAATCCTTTGACAATGCACTTAAAAAGATTTTAAATGAGCTTGTCTGAATGAAATTGATTGATATTCCTAAACTGATGACAATTTATTTTACAGATTAGAAAAACAATCTATAAAAACAAAATTCAAATAAATTCCATGTTGTAAACGAGAAAGAATAAGAACAACCTTCAACTTTATTAACCGTTAAAAAGTACAGCAGGCCTACATGGGACATTCAAAAAGTTTAATCCTCCAACAAGCATTCAAATTGGCTTCAGTGGTTTTTATACGATGATACCGGTACTTTAAAACATTTCTCCGTTTAATAATTGCAATAATTCTTTCCATTCCCCAAAAGAGGGGTTGTTTCAGGCATACAATTTTACATTTTAATAGCAATTTCATTATTTACAGCATGACTTTGGTCAATGTTAAGTCTTATTTTGCATATTTGCCGATACACTTTACAAGATGAATTAAGGAAAATTTACAATCATACACAAGAGAAGCATTCATACACAATGGCGTAACCAGACACTTTCATATGGGGAGGGTGGGAGCGGGGCAAAGACATGATTGGTGCATTTTTTTCCAATCTCAATTGGGGGCCCAAAAATTGGAAATCCGACTTAACTAGGAAGAATATCATAGCTGGCTATGGAAGATGAACACTGACAAAGCTACAGCTACTATAATAAGGTATACGTGATTCAGAAGAACTATCAAACAATTACTGTCATAAAAATAATTTAAAAAAATTATTGTATGTACATATCTCACTAGACTAGATTAAGTCAAAGTTTTCGCCTTCATAATTATAATTGTAAAACTGTTTAATTTGTCTAAAAAATGTAACCAAAAATGGGGATATTTAAAATTGGTGTGATTCTTATCGTGTTTTACCTCCATGCTATGGACCTTTATTGAAATTGAAGGGAGTAAAAGCTAAAATGACTAGAAAAAAAGAGGAAAAAAATTCAAACAAAATACATGTTTCTGTTTGGTAAACAAATACTTTTGTAACTATGTTTTACCAATAAACTCATGTTTACAGGATTAGGAGCTATACATCATACAAACTGTAATGGGTACCTTTAAAGCAACAAGACAACAATTCAATTCTTTACTTAATTCAAGAATCTGCCAGAACAATTTACAAACAAAACAACATTTCAGAATGAGTAATCTTCTAATGCACCATTTTGGATTCCAAACAAACCTGACACCGTTAATAACACTTTAAAGGTGCATGGCCATTCAAACAAAAGTTGTTGTTTTTCTAAAGTTGTTTTCTCTAAACAAGTTTTTACTGATGATGCTGTTTCAAAAGGAACATGGCCGATTGACGCATGCTGAGATAATGTTGAGATCCCGGCAGTGTTTCATTTTTAGTTTCTAATTAACGACAATTTATCATTGGCAAATTTGTTTGTGCATTACCTTACATGAAAGCTTATAACTTTCTTGAAACTTAAAAAAAAGCTGAATTCAATCTGAATTTTGGGGTCAATTCAACAAAAAATCGAGCTGGCATCTTTAGTTTCCACTATTCCAAAGTGCGGCATGGCACACACCTATTAAATTACAGGAGATGAACATTTGAAGATTAACGTTTCCTCATTCCATTCTTGTAATAATAACTATTTGCGTGGAAGGCTTGAAAACTGAAGTTTGTAATCACTAACAGGGAACGATTGCTGCTGGTCAGCATTTCCCCAGTGATGCTGCACCCTTGCATATACAGGATTTACAATCATAGACACCAAGCAGGAGCTGAGGGCGCCCTCGTTCGGGTTCCACGGCTGGGCGAATGTGAGAAAAACAGCAGGGCTGATCGGTGAGATGTGGTTGTTGGGTAGGAGTCTTGCTGGTTCACTTCTAAATGTGGGTTTGTGCAGAAGGAAGTGCCGCAGCCTATTCTTGAACATCTCATAATCAAACACCATGACTTCAGTGTTCCGCTCCAGTTTCTGCGGAACAAGGTTGGTCATGTTGCCTTCAGCAATTGGTCCTTTCTCTGTGCTCCACCAGAAAACCTTACTTTGACAGTATCGAGTGGCATAAACATTTCCTATATCATCACATCGAAGATGCAGGCTGAAAATGCAGACATAAACAGATTAAAATTGCTGTTACCTAAAATTGACTGCAACTTTAAAAAATGGGCAGTTTATTAAAATGGATTTCAAGTAGATGTCTGTCAAATGTTTACTTTCAATAACTTTAAAGAACCACACGTGTCCAACCTTACTAAGAAATATTATCACTTACATTTTAAAAGACTAAATTTTCCCAGCAGTCCCCTTGCAGAGGCCACCATCACTGAGGTCAAACAATGTTAACATGCACGCAGTGTACGCACCGCCCACAACTCTAAACCAATGATAGGTCTTCCTTTGACCTCAGTGAGTACGCTGCTTGAGCTGGTGACGTCATTGCCATATGCAAGGATGCCAAAAGGTTGTTGATTCATTTAACAAAAACCTAGACCAAGTCATAAACAGCAATCCTTCCCAACCCACACGCAACATTAGATCTACCTACCCATTCTGCAGAGCATTCTGAATTTGGACGGTGAACTTGAGCTGAGGGTCTGTCATTTTATTCTGCTGGTTGAGTGTAATGTCTGGGAATTTCACTTCTGTGGGTACAGCACCTCCCATGTTGAACTGCCAAGGTTTGTTGTAGTAGACGAGGCAGCCATTCGGGTTCTTGACATGTTCTCTGACCACCTCTTGAGAACGGTAACGAATCCGAATCAACAGCTCCTTACATGAAGGTAGTTCCATTGGACCATTCCGTGCCTGTGTATTTTCCTCCTCTCTTGTAACAGTCCTTGTTTCTGGAGCCTTCTCAACAGTGTTGACTGTTGGAGAAGCTGGCAGTGACAGCATTGGGTCTTCCCTCATGGACCCTTGGTTGATGGGCGTTGGAACAGGCACAATCCCTGAAATCATTGCCAGTGGGTTCTGAACTGGAACTGTCTGACCAATGTCTAGGAAAAAAACAGACAACAAGAACAGTTTTACAATCTTGAGATCCACGTTGAAATTTGTTCAGGATTTTAAAAGCATGTATCATACTCACTCCTTTCTCTGATTAAAAGTTGTAAAAAATGATTATAACTTGCTCAGTATCTATTTTAAATTTTAGGAATTAAATACTGTAAGGCCTTGGATAGCTCATTTGCCATAGCTATCCCTCACCTGTGGAATGAGCTACCTCACTGTCAGAGGTGAGGTGATCTCTCTGCCTCTATTCAAATGTCTCCAAGATTATTCTTAATTTGTCTGTTTCTGTTTCTGTTTAGTGTCCTGAAAAGGGTTTTGTTCCTCGTAGAATTCCTTTGTGTTATTATAATTTCATTATTAAAACACTCATTTCAAAATGGTGAGATGAGCGATGCTATAAATTTTGTATTTATAAAACTTACCATCAACAGCAAAGTTCATCCATTGACTTTTACCAGTCTCCATCAGATTTTCATCGCTAGGTCCAATGACATCAGTGATCATGTCTAGGTCTAAAGAGCAAATACAAAATATTTCAAGTTTATCTAATATATTATACCATTGAGCTACAAATCAAGGTAAAGCGTTTACTTTTTGACATCTTGACAAAGTGACAAATTAGTTAAATCCACCGTGTTGTGGGACTCGAGTCCAGGACTCGGACTGGAGTCAAACTTCAACTCACGGTTTTAGCAAAAGACTCAGAATTGAGTGAGTTATTTATTGGTCTCTAGAGTTGAAATTGAAAACTATCTTCACATACCTAGATGTGGAAGCACCTGCTCATGTCCATCCTGGTTGGGAATCTGTCCGAAGCAAATTCAAACCTTACAATTTAAACACTATCAACAAAGCCATCAGATTAAAAGTTAATCAAGTGTTTTTGGATTGCAGAAAAAGGTCAATGTTTTGGGGCTATTGTTTGTTTGTTGGGATGTTGGGTGGGGTGTTTTTTTTAAAGTTTTTTTTTAGTGTTGTGGTGTTTGTTTGTTTGTGTGTTTGTTTGTGTGTCTGTTTGTTTGCTTTACAAGATGTGAGGGAATTATAGTGTATCTGAGAGTTTCCTGATTAAAATCAATTAAAACCAAAAACAAATTGAATTTTGTAATATTAAAAAACATTAAACTTACTGTAGGAGAAAAGATATCGTAAAAGTCATCATCGGGGACACCATATGAGGATGAAAGGCCCTCTGGTCCTTCAAAATGCAATTTGGGAAAAATAAATAAATTTAAAGTGGGATGCAGGTAAGGGGGAGGTCAGGGCAAAGGTTGACTATAATCAGAAGCATATCGTAGCTGCTCAACATTGCCACACCTTTATTAGTAGTTTCATCAAAACTGTGTTAAGTCAATGATGCTTAGCTAAAAGTGGAACAAGTTGGATTATCTGCATCTTAACCCTTTTGGTAACAGGACAAAAAGCTAAGGGTGAGTATTTTTTTTTAGGCCTATTTGTTAATTTGTGTTCAATGTTAAATCTCAGACATCTCAACCGAGAAACAACTGGTAAAACAACTAAAAGTCATTAAAAGGTACTTTCCACAAAACTATATGACTGAGAAAATAAAAATATATAAATTTATAAAAATTTACAAAAATACCAAGCCAGTGAGTGGCAAGAAGGAACAGGTGACCCTCCAGCACCTCTACAATGCCGTCCTGCCACAAAAATTGTCAAATAAAGCCCTGCCCCACTAAAAAGAAAAAAGAAGAAGCGCATTAAGGCAGTACAGACAAGCCGGTCTTGCCCTGGCCTTGGCCTTGGTGCCCCTTCAAAAGTTTCCCATAGACTAAAAGATTTTCAAATGGAAGTGCCCTTTGCAAAATGAAAATGGCCTTGCCCTCTCAAGTAATCAAGGCTCACCTATCATGCTCCTCCCAGCAGTCAATCCAAGCAAACTAATCATCTCATTTTGCTCTTCAAGCAAACCTTGAAGATTGTCCGTTGCTAGACTACTCGGAGTAATGTCCATCCTCTCCATCATTGAAGGCATACAATTAACTGTTGTACAAAAAGGTCAGTTTTAGTACCGGTACCTTAAACCACAGTAAACCACAGAGGTCATGGGGTAATACTAGCCAATTCAAAAATCACTGCGATTTATATTAATCTATAAACAAACTTTTTTTCCAAGAACAATGAAATTGTTCATTAAGCTTTCAAGGATAATTAAATAGCAATAACTTAACCCATACCAGTGTGCAATCAATTCACAGTTTATTAGACAACATTCTCCTGACCACCTTGTCAAGTTCCCTTGCGGCTGTTTCAGGAGGATCTCAACCTACCAAGTACCAAGTACCACATAAGAGATTGTGGTTACAGCAAAGTACTGTCTTATATTTCCACCGTTGCAAAAATCGTTTTTTGAAATGACATCAGATCTCAAACAAAAGAATCCCTCTTCAAAAGTGATGCATCTTGGCGTCATCGGTTGTGTGTATACGAAGCTACAATGTTTGTACAGTTTACACTCTTGTAGAGCTCTGCAATAATAATCACACCTTTGGGTCATGTGAAAAGCAAAGCTATCACATAATTCACACCTGAAAAAACATGCCAAAATTTTAATAAATTTCGTTGAGGAAAATTTATCTGGACTGCAATCAGTAAACTTGACAATACTGTTTAGCTCAAAGTGTTTTGGGACAGGTTCACAAGCACATGTGTCAATTACCCTTATTATCGATTAGACTAATTGTAGCCAAAAATATATAATCGTGAAAGTTGATATTGTAAATTAAATTAAAAACTGTCAGTCATTCATTGATAACTTTATTGTGCAAATTTGTATGATTGTTTGTTAAAGCATTCCATAAAAAGAAAAATGATGGAAACTTACCGAAACCCAGTGAAAAAACAGACAAGTATTCCTTCTAAATTTGTGATTCAGTGTAGTGCTAAAGTACCTGGAAAAGAGTTATTATAAAGAAGAACTATACTTGAGTGCAAACAATTCAAGTAACTGATGTACAGAGCATGCATGAGACAGTACGTGTCTACAATCCGAGCATCGAGGAGGTCTGAGTGAGACTTTAGTAAGATTGTAAACAATGAAATGACTCATTGTGATCAAAACACGAGTTTCGCAATGTTTGGGGGTGGCAGTTGCCAAAGAACGTTTCCCAAGAGCTCCTGTTGGGTAATGTTTAGAAAGCACATACTGTATTAACAATACATGCAATTAGAACATTTATGATTAATATTCAAGATATTTTACGGAACCATGACGCCACTTTTTCAATTCAATGCTATGATTCACTCCTCTAATTATCCTGACAATAGGGCCATTAAAATACAAAAATATTCAAATACTTGCGTACTTCACCGAGCTGTTAGCAACTTTCATCACTTTAGATCGCCTGGGCTTGAGCTGAGCAGGGAAAGCACAGCAATGATGTGTATCGTACAAGTTACAACATACATACATCCTAGGGGAAACTATTTTGGGAGTCGTGTGCATCAAATGCGGGCTACGTGCAGTTCATACATTTGTTGTTTTTGTGGTTTTATCTGTCTTTTGAAAAATACTGGATCTTCTTGTACCCAGTTATACAATCAGGATAGTACCACAGTTGTTGCTAGTCAAAGTATTGCTTAAAAGTGCATTTTCTTGTTGTTAAGGTTCGTCACCAACTACATGATCCTTTGAAATCTATTTTTCAAAATGAGTAAGCATCTTTCAGGGGTCTCGGGATTTCCCCTGTTCACGACGGACAGTAGGGGGCGCTAAACTGAAATGTTGGTTTTCTGAAACCATGGGCGGAAGTGAAGGCGCGTCAACACTTTTTGTATACACGTTACAGCCAGCGTCCAACTTTCATGTACTTTTTTTAATTTTCAGGAGATATTGACCCGAGGATGGATTGTAAATTAAATAAAGGAATTTTAGGAAATAATGTGTTTTTATAAATAATGGTTATTTATAAGTAGTGGTTATATAAACAATGATTATTATAAATAATGGTTATTACCTTTATTTATATAAAATAATGGTTACATAATTATGTATAATAACTAGATAGATATATTATGTTATGTATACAATAACATAAAATATGATATTGGTTAAACATAATGTAAAGATAACATATACATAATGGTTATTAATAAAGGTTTCCACAGGCAAATAAGCAACCTAAATGTCGTTTTCTTCTATTTCGCTTGATTTTTTTTGCCCATGAAAACAGACATTAGTTTCACTTTATGTGCAGTCCTTAGCATTTGTTTTTCTTGCGTCATGCGATTTGAAGAGACACCATTCAACTTAACAATCCACGGCGAACAGTGTGTATTTTGTTATTCAAATGTTTTCGGTTTGGGGTTGAACAAAGAAAATTGACTAGAGCGGGATTTGAACCAACGACCTCCGGATTAACGTACCGGCGCTATACCAACTGAGCTATCTAGCCCTATGTTGGCGGTCTCCCTATTTTGTCAATTTCTTTGTTCGGGGGTACCAGTCAGAAGCCATGCAACCGTTAACTGCCGTGTAGCCAGGGATCACACCCAAGTTTACGATACAACCTGGGAAGCAGCAGCCACGGGATCACCTTGAGGGGATGCAACTTTTTAAATTTTAAATGTCAAGTAATGAACCACAAGGGTAACTGCCGACTGGGTCAATTTCAAATGTTTTGGGGTTGAACAAAGAAAAACCATTCAACTTAACAATCCACGCGAACAGTGTGTTTTGTCATTCTATAAGCAAACTATTTAAACGCCATTTTCTTCTATTTTGCTTGAATTTTTAAGCCCATGAAAACAGACATTTAATTTCACTTTATTATGTAGTCCATAGCATTTGTTTTTCTTGCGTCATGCGATTTGAATGGAAATCATTCAACTTAACAATCCACACGAACAGTGTGTATTTTGTCATTCAAATTTGTTCGGGTGTGTATTTGTGGGAGATGTGCTGCTGAATCGACGCTTTGTTGCCCTATTACAAAAATTCCCTATGAGAATCACTCTCTTTTTGTTCTTCGACAACGAACTGTAAACTAGAGAATCTAGGAAGAAATGATCGCGTGGGTACACATGTATGCTCAGATGCCTGGCATGCCAACAAATAGATGGTTAGGTCACGAAACGAGAACAAAGACTTGGAAACAAAAACCAATTGCACGGCCTTAGGTTTCTTGACTTTTCCAGCTCATACTACTATATTTATCTCTAAGTTAAGCCGTTAAGAAAAAAAACAAAACATAGAAATCATTTGAAAAACAACATTGTTTTGATTTGATTTTAAAGTAATTTTCAATGCTTATTTTCCGTAATCGCTTGTCGTAAAACAAAAATGCAAGAAACATTTGGTAGAAATCTCTAGTTTCATACACTCTCCTAAACTAAATGCCTAAAGGTTTTCACAGTCATTTATGGCAAATAAGCAAACTATTTAAACGTCGTTTTCTTCTATTTCGCTTGAATTTTTTTGCCCATGAAAACAGACATTTAGTTTCACTTTATGTGTAGTCCTTAGCATTTGTTTTTCTTGCGTCATGCGATTTGAAGGGAAACCATTCAACTCAAAAATCCACGGCGAACAGTGTGTATTTTGTTATTCAAATTTTTTCGGTTTGGGGTTGAACAAAGAAAATTGACTAGAGCGGGATTTGGACCAACGACCTCCGGATTAACGTACCGGCGCTCTACCAACTGAGCTATCTAGCCCTATGTTGGCGGTCTCCCTATTTTGTCAATTTCTTTGTTCGGGGGTACCAGTCAGAAGCCATGCAACCGTTAACTGCCGTGTAGCCAGGGATCACACCCAAGTTTACGATACAACCTGGGAAGCAGCAGCCACGGGATCACCTTGAGGGGATGCAACTTTTTAAATTTTAAATGTCAAGTAATGAACCACAAGGGTAACTGACTGGGTCAATTTCAAATGTTTTGGGGTTGAACAAAGAAAAACCATTCAACTTAACAATCCACGCAAACAGTGTGTTTTGTCATTCTATAAGCAAACTATTTAAACGCCATTTTCTTCTATTTTGCTTGAATTTTTAGGCCCATGAAAACATACATTTTAGTTTCACTTTATGTGTAGTCCTTAGCATTTGTTTTTCTTGCGTCATGCGATTTGAAGGGAAACCATTCAACTCAAAAATCCACGCGAACAGTGTGTATTTTGTTATTCAAATTTGTTTTTTTTTGGGGGGGGGGGTTGAACAAAGAAACATTGACTAGAGCGGGATTTGAACCAACGATCTATGGATTACGACAAACTGAGCTATCTAGCCCTATGTTGGCGCTCTCCCTATTATTTTGTCATTATCTTTGTTCGGGGGTGCCAGTCAGAAGTCATGCACCCGTTCACTGCCGTGTAGCCAGGGATCACACCCAAGTTCACGTTACAACCTGGGAAGCGGCAGCCACGGGATCACCTTGTGGGGATGCAACTTTTTTAAATTTTAAATGTCAAGTAATGAACCACATGGGAAACTGACTGGGTCAATTTCAAATGTTTTGGGGTTGAACAAAGAAAAACCATTCAACTTAACAATCCACGCGAACAGTGTGTATTTTGTTATTCTATAAGCAAACTATTTAAACGCCCTTTTCTTCTATTTTGCTTGAATTTTTAAGCCCATGAAAACAGACATTTAACTTCACTTTATGTGTAGTCCATAGCATTTGTTTCGATGCTTTTTTGCCTTATAACAAAAATTCCCTATGAGAATCACTCTCTTGTTTGTTCTTCGACAACGAACTGTAAACTAGAGAATCTAGGAAGAAATGATCGTGCGGGTACACATGTATGCTCAGATGTCTGGCATGCCAACAAATAGATGGTTAAGTCACGAAACGAGAACAAAGACTTGGAAACAAAAACCAATTGCACGGCCTTAGGTTTCTTGACTTTTCCAGCTCATACTACTATATGTTTTCTTTAAGTTAAGCCAGTTAAGAAAAAAACATAGAAATCGTTTAAAAAAAACAATTGTACTGATTTTATTTTTATTAAAGTAATTTGTCAATGGTTTTATATAAATATTTTATGTAAATAACCATCGGGTCTCAAACGCGGGTGGGGCGGAGAGGGCGTGCGGGGCCGGTGCCTGATTGGGTGATAAGCCCCGGCTCCCTTGCATTGGTGGCGCGCAAGAATGGGTCCTCTTTGGAGCAGACGAGATCGTGGGTGCTGGCACCCACGAGAATGTTGAACACCGGGCCCGGACTCCGAGGGCAGGGGTGGTTGGTCGCCCACAATCCATAAGAAGCATAGTCTTGAACAACACATCAATCCAGTCCTCTTCAAAGAAAAACGTTGTGGGCCAAATATAGGGTTAGGCTAGGGCTAGGGCTAGAGCTGACGCCAGGGCTAGGGCAAGGACTAGGGCCGAGGCTAGGGCCAGGGCCCAATTTCATAGAGCTGCTTAATGGCTGATTCTGTGCTTACGTACGAGTTTTTATTTCATAGCGCTGCTAACCGTATGCACACGAAAAGGTATGCTAACCTTCCGGTGCTTACTGCCCGAAAATGAATGACGTAACAATGCAATTACATGGTGAACGCGAAAGATGACTGCATTATTTTCTTGTTAACCTGTGAAATACGCTTATGCTTAAGCAAGTTTTTCTGCTACAGTTAGCACGAAAATTTGCTTACCGTTAAGCAGCGCTATGAAATTTGGCCCTGGGCTAGGGCTAGGGCCAGGGCTAGCGCCAGGGCTAGGGCCAGGGCTAGGGCAAGAAGTAGGCGGATATATTGGCAAGAAGGAACAGCTCAAGAAGGTCTATGATGAGGTGATGGCTGAAGATCTAGCCAAGAAAATCAAGAACACCGGAGACAGCCTTGATAACAACCAAAGCTCCAAAGGCTGGGCCCTTGTCAAAGAAAATATTGTGAAGGGTTCCTCTTTTCAACCTAACCAGATCGCTGGAGAAACTGTGGAAGATCGAATCAACTCGTGGTACAGTCAATTCAAAAACCTCTTCGGTAGCCCCCAAGTAGTGGAGAAAGAGGATGAGAAAACACAACCTATTTTCCAGGGCTTGCCGATCAACGATTGACCATTCACCATCAAAGAGTACCAATCTGCAAAAAGCTCACTCAAACCGGGGAAAAGTTGCGGGGAAGATGGGATAATGCCTGAGGTGCTGAAATGGGTGCCCATAGACGACCTGTATGGTGCTAAACATCTCCAACAAGGCCTTTATAGACGGAGATTCACCAAGACATTGGACAGTGCTCAACATAATTCCTATCCCTATTAAAGGCAGTGGACACTATTGGTAATTACTCAAAATAATTAGCATAAAACCTTACTTGGCAACGAGTAATGGGGAGAGGTTGACAGTATAAAACATTGTGAGAAACGGCTCCCTCTGAAGTGACATAGTTTTCGAGAAAGAAGTAAATTTCCAAGAATTTGATTTCGAGACCTCAGAATTAGATTTTGAGGTCTCGAAATCAACCATCTGAAAGCACACAACTTCGTGTGACAAGGGTGTTTTTTCTTTCATAGTTATCTCGCAACTTCGACGACCAATTGAGCTCAAGTTTTTACAGGTTTGTTATTTTATCCACATGTTGAGATACAACCAAGTGAGAAGACTGGTCTTTGACAATTACCAATAGTGTCCAGTGTCTTTAAGAGAGGCGATCTTACAAAGGCTGATAATTATAGAGGAATCAGCCTCACCTCTGTGGTTGCCAAGGTCTACAACCGGATGATTCTGAATAGAATCCGCCCAGTTCTCGATCCTCTGCTGCGCAAAAACCAGAACGGCTTCAGAGAGAAGAGGTCCACAGTCTCGCTCTGAGAAGGATCATCGAAGGGGTTAGGAAGCATCTTCCAGCTGTGATGACCTTTATCGACTTCACGAAGGCATTTGACTCGATCCACCGAGGGAAGCCATGGAAATTCTGCAAGCCTTATACGGAATCCCAGCCCGCATAGTTCAGGCAATCAGTGATATGTATGCTATTAAACACTTCTGCAAGGGTGCTGACCCCAGATGGCGAGTCGGATATCTTTGAGATCATGGCTGGTGTGCTGCAGGGTGATACACTTGCGCCCTATTTATTTGTCATATCCCTAGACTACGCTCTGAGGCGAGCAATCATGGGGAGGGAGGAGCTGCTGGGTTTCACTCTCTCACCAAGGCAAAGCAGACTGGTGAGTGCTGTTGTAGAGACCGACTCCGACTTTGCAGATGACACCGCTCTGGTATCGGATTCGGTGCAAAAGGCACAAGCCCTGCTCCACAGTGTGGAATGTGAATGCAAAAAGATAGGCCTGCAGATCAATGCCAAAAAGACAGAAGTCATGTGCTTTAACATCGACACTAGGTATGTGAAAATCAACACCAAGGATGACACGACCTTTGCTGTGAGAGAAGACTTCATATACCTGGGCTCTCGCATCAGCTGAACACACAAGGACATCCGAGTAAGGAAAGCACAGGCTTGGAAGGCATGCCAAAACCTCAAGAGGATCTGGAGGTCTATGATGCCGGTCAAACTCAAACGAGCTCTATTCCGTGCATCCGTGGAGTCCACCCTACTCTACGGCTCTGAGGCATGGACCTTTACTGCAAATCAAGAGGCTCGACTTGATGGCTGCTACACTCGCATGCTGAGGATGGCTCTAGACGTGAGTTGGAGGGACAGCCAGCAACAGGGTGCTCTATGGCAACCTGCCAAAGATCTCTGGGAACCCACACAAACATGGAGTAGCCTCTCGCGGTGGGCAGGCGCTAACCTACGTGGACCAGTTGCGGCGTGATACTGGGCTAACTTCTACCTCTGAGATCAGGACAGCCATGGGAGATCGTGATGTGTGGCGTGCTTTTGTTGCAGTCCGACGAGAGTCGACTTGATGATGGGCTAGGGCCAGGGCTAGGTCCAGGGTAAGGGCAGGGTTAGGGCCAGGGTTAGGGCCAGGGTTAGGACCAGGGTAAGGGCCAGGGTTAGGGTCAGGGCTAGGGCCAGGGTTAGGGCCAGGGCCAAGGCTAGGGCCGGAGCTAGGGCCAAGGCTAGGGCCAGGGTAAGGGCCGGGGTTAGGGTTGGCGTTAGGGTTTGGGTTGGCGTTAGGGTTGGGGTTAGGGTTTGGGTTAGGGTTTGGGTTAGGGTTGGGGTTAGAGTTGGGGTTTTGGGTTTGGGGTTTTAAATAATAAAAAATAAATAATATTGAGTATTTATATAGCGCCTTTAACAAGATCAAAGCGCTTCACAGCGAACCTAAAGAACATTAACAGAGTTAAACTAAAATAGAAAAGAGGGAGGTTTTGAGACGTTTTTTGAATGTCTGGATGGAAGGAGAGTCTCTGATGTGAACAGGAAGTTTGTTCCATTCCCTAGGGCCGGCGATGGAAAAAGACTTGTCGCCTCTACTACAAGATTTGTTGTTAACATGTAAACGGGAAGTGTCAGATGAAGACCGAAGCACCTGCCTACCTTGGACATGAAATGACAGTAGGTCAATCAGGTAGAGAGGAGCTACGCCATGTTGGCACTTGAAAATAGTGAGAAGTAATTTGAACACAATGCGATGTTTGACTGGTAACCAGTGTAATTGCTGCAGGAGTTCCGGGGCACTAGAGAACCGGCCAACTGAGTAAATCAGCCGAGCAGCTCGATTTTTGACTTTCTGGAGCCTGTTGATCTCCCCTTGATTGACACCGTACAACAAAGAATTACAGTAGTCAATGCGGGATAGGATGAGAGATCGAACTGCATGATGGCATGTAGGTTGATCAATGTATTTGCGAATGCGATTTAAGTTGCGTAAATGGAAGTTGAGGGATCTACAGACGGAGGTGACCTGCTTGGACATGGACATGGTAGAGTCAAATATGACCCCAAGGTTCCTAACTGAGCTAGAAGGCTGAATGACTGTATCTCCTACATTAAGAGTAAGATTAGAGAGTGAGCCTATAACACAAGGGGGTAATGATCACCGATTATTTGACGGACAGTTTTATTATATAACATGACCTGATCATCAACATTGCCAAGATCGAGCAATGGTTTGAGTTTTTCCTGTAGGTCACATGCCAGGGCATCGTTATTGATAGACCGAAAGTCACGCAAGTTTGTATGCACTCTTGGGAAGTCAGGCTTCATACGGTTGAGTTTGAAATGTATGGCGTGGTGATCGGACATTAAATTGTCATGTGTTATGCAGTCATGGACCAAGTCGTCTTCCTGACGTCCAATTACAAGATCCAACGTGTGCCCATATTTGTGAGTGGGGCCAGAAACAAACTGATGAAGATCTGAACTGGACAGAGTTGTGAGAAATCTGGACGTTTCAGATTTAGAGGGCTCATCAATATGAACGTTAAAGTCACCTAGTAGGAGGTGTTTACCAGGGATGTTGTCCAATTCGGTGATGAAGTTATCAAATTCAGTCAGGAAATCTGAGGATTTGAACTTGTTGGATTGTGAAGGCGGTGGTCTATAGACAGCAGCAAACAGTATAGTCTTGTTATGATCTGTCACCAAGCCATGCTCAAATGTAGTGGAAACGATAGGGCTCGGGAGGGTCTGGAGATTAAGGTGTGTCTTGAAGATAACCCCAATACCTCCGTGAAAATCAGTCCCACTGTGTGGAAGGTTGATAAAAGAATACCCAGCTGGGGTGCATTCACCAATGACGACATGGTCATCTGGATAAAGCCAGGTTTCAGTCAGGAAAGTTATATCAATATCTCTCTCCATGATGTAATCACTAAGAATGGCTGTCTTGTTTCGGATGGAATGGGCATTCCACACACACACATTGAGGTTAGCATCTTTGAAGTCAGAGACACATTTGATAGTGTGGAGGTTGTAAGGATTAGAACCAGGTCTATAGCTGTATGTTTTAGGAACTCATCTCGGGTGGTAGAGAACTGGAATGGGTTGCACGGTAGTGCATCCATGGTTGCGTTGTTTGCGAGTACCCCCCACCCCTGCACCCTCTGTAGGTGGGGTTTTTTGATTGAATGTTAAGTGATTTTATCGTGTGCCAGCTATCCAGGGAGAGCCGTCCAGTGAAATTATTGAAACTTTTTAGTTCATCCATGGTATAAAGAAAGTTTGGAGTTGTCCTACCATATTCAGTTGATTGCATGCAGTCAGTAGATGTGCGAGGGTGTGAATCTCTAGGACATGGGCCAGGATTCGGATCAATGTCACCAGACTTGAGTAGTTCAAGTTGCCAGGTTGATGTTGAGTTGCTGTAGTATGGTATCCTTGCACCAATAAATTTACAACGAGCAAATTTTCTGCCAAATGCATGTTGGAAGGGAGTGAGTACCTGTAAGTGTAGTTTGTAGATCGGCTCATCAAACCATACAGTGTATGATCTATGCGTTAAGTACAACACCAGAAGCCAGCAAGCAGGTCCCATTGTTGGGGAACAAAAGGATGATACCCATAGAAGATAGTCAACAAAAGAGCACCATTGTTCTCTGTGCGGTCAAGTGGTGAATCCACAAGCTATAGGGTTTGAACACCAGGGCAGGCAAGATGTCAGGGCTAGCTAAAAGTGCACAGACAGCCAGCCAGGAAAAGTCACATCAGATATCTTGGAAACTGGCAAAGAATCCTTGGCAAATTGATCCAGTGAGGTCAGCAACCAACAATAAGGCTGTCCTTGAAGAAAAAACGAGTAACTGCAACCAGCAAAGCACGAAAAAGTAATGAAATTCGAGAGCAATTTTAGAGCAATTTTAGAGTGCTGCAGCCTGTTAGGCGCTAACATAACATGGTTAGGGTTGGGGTTAGGGTTGGGGTAAGGGTTGGCGTTAGGGTTGGCGTTAGGGTTGGGGTTAGGGTCAGGGTTGGGGTTAGGGTTGGGGTTAGGGTTTTGGTAAGGTTAAGGGTTGGGGTTAGGGTTTGGTTAGGATTTGGGTTAGGGTTGGGGTTAGAGTTGGGGTTTTGGGTTTGGCTTTGGGTTAGGGTTGGGTGAGGTTAGGGTTAGGATGAGGTTAGGTTAGGGTTAGGGTTGAGGTTAGGGTTTGGGTTGGGGTTGGGGTTAGGGTTGGGGTTAGGGTTTGGGTTAGGGTTGGCGTTAGTGTTGGGGTTAGGGTTGGGGTTAGGGTTGGGGTAAGGGTTGGGGTTAGGGTTGGCGTTAGGGTTGGCGTTAGGGTGGATTTAGGGTTTTGGTAATGTTAAGGGTTGGGGTTAGGGTTTGGGTTAGGGTTGGGGTTAGAGTTGGGTTTTGGGTTGGGGTTAGGGTTAGGGTTGGGGTTAGAGTTGGGGTTTGGGTTGGGGTTAGGGTTAGGGTTGGGTTAGGGTTGGGTGAGGGTTGGGGTTAGGGTTGGGGTTAGGTTTTAGTAAGGTTAAGGGTTGGGGTTAGGGTTTGGTTAGGGTGGGTTAGGGTTGGGGTTAGGGTGGGGTTAGGGTTGGTTGGGTTTTAGGGTTGGGGTTAGGGTTGGGTTAGGGTTGGGGTTAGGGTTGGGGTTGTGGTTGGGGTTAGGGTTGGTAGGTTAAGGGTTGCGGTTAGGGTTTGGTTAGGTTTGGATTAGGGTTGGGGTTAGTCGGGTTGGGGTTTGGGTTTGGTTAGGTTGGGTTAGGTTGGGTGAGGGTTAGGTAGGTAGGTAAGGGTTGGGTTAGGGTGGGTTAGGGTTAGGGGTTTGGTGGTGTGGGGGGTGGGTTGGGTGGAGTTGGGTTGGGTTTGGGTTTGGTTAGGGTTCCACTTCTAAGTTGTAAATTTTAGGGTTGACGCCCGTGAAAAACGGAGGAACTGTATATATTCTTCTAATCTGATTGTTAACAGATTTCTGAACTGACAAGGCCTACAGCATATGCTTTGATTTTGAAATGCAATAAGGTTATGGGTTGGGTTAGGGTTAGGGTTAGGGTTAGGGTTAGGGTTAGGGTTAGGGTTAGGGTTAGGGTTAGGGTTAGGGTTAGGGTTAGGGTTAGGGTTATAGGGTTAGGGTTAGGGTTAGGGTTAGGTTCTAGGGTTAGGGTTGGGCTTAGGGTTGGGATTAGGGTTTGGGTTAGGGTTGAGGTTAGGGTTGTTGTTAGGGTTGGGGTTAGGGTTGGGGATAGGGTTAGGGTGGCTGAAATTCCAATTTGACCATGGGGATGTTCGTTCTCCTTTAGTTTCTAGTAACCTCTCTGTGCTCATGATTTGATATTTCAGTACTTGCAGTAATATTCCATGGAAGATGTATGTTTTTGTAATTACTGCTGTTGAATAAACGGAGTCTAAGAGCTCCACTCAAAAGAAAAAGAAAAAAAACCCACTATTTTTTATAAATAAAGGTTACATATAAATAAAGAATATTCTTTAATAAGGGTTGTTTGAGAATAAGAGTTTTTGGCTCCAATGGGACCCTTGCCGTGGTGGCGCGAGTGCCCAAGTTCCACTTCTAAGTTGTAAATTTTAGGGTTGACGCCCGTTAGGAACGGTGAGGGTTTAGGGTTAGGGTTAGGGTTAGGGTGAGGGTTAGGGTTAGGGTTTGGGTTAGGGTTGGGGTGAGGGTTGGGGTTTTGGGTTTTTGGTTTTGGGTTAGGGTGGGGGTTAAGGTTGGGGTTACGGTTAGGGTTAAGGTTAGGGTTAGGATGAGGGTTAGGGTTAGGGTTAAGGTTAGGGTTGGGGTTCGGGTTGGGGTTGGGGTGGGGATTGGTGTTGGGGTTGGGGTTATAGGGTAACGGTTAGGGTTAGGGTTGGCGTTGGGGTTTGGGTTCCACCTCTGAGTTGTAAATTTTAGGGTTGACGCCCGTGAGGAACGCAGGAACTATTGGTTAAAAGATTTCCTGAGCTGACAAGGCCTACAGCATATGCCTTGATTTTGAAATGTAATAAAAGTGTAATAACTTACCAAAATCTTGTCTTCCTTTCGTTCATTTCGCTGATTAAAGTCAATTTGTAGAGTCATACCATAACAGTTAAAATCCAACACGTATAATAATCACCGCTTGCAAATCCATGTCATTAAGCTTCAGGTAATCTTCGAAGCTTTTCACAGAGTACTTTATCTGTAGCTTTGAACTTTTGCTATCAGCGGCATCCATGATTTCTCTCAGTCCGTCGTCATCAACGAGATGAAATCTTGCTTGATTGTTACTAGTATATTTTTAGCCATTTTTTTAATGCGATATCTCAGTTTGACATGTACGGTGAAAGGTCGTCTGCGAAGAAAGGTCACAGTTCGCGCCGTGACACGAACGTATACAACGCGTACACAAGCGACTTATGAAGACAGTGGGTGCGTTCGATTAGCTTCCCCGGGTCGACCCCGGTGTGCTCATTCTGGTGAGCTGAGCCCCCGACATGAGCTAATCGAACGCCAACTTCCCCCAGCATTCACACCAATTCATCTTGGGACAGCCGACCCGGAACTACTTTTATTTTGTGCATTACGTCCGTGGATTATCGAAAAGATCGTAAAATAATTATTATTGAGGTAAAACTGCAATGTAAAATAAAAAAACTACTGCTGACAAAGTCGCTGTTTAAAGGGTGAAAATGTGTGTCCAAATTCCTGAAAAGGCCCCGCTGATTTACCAACAAAATGGTGGCCATTTAGAAAGTTTTTCGTCGTGACGTCATGCACCTCGGTCAGCGCCAAGTGACCCGCTCCACAAGCAGGACACTTGCAACATCGTCCCCATGGTTTACTTTACTTCCAACCAGGGCCCAATTTCATAGAGCTGCTAAGCAGAACAATTTGCTTAGCATGAAATTTCTTCCTTGATAAAAACAGGGTTACCAACCAAATTTCCACTTGTTGCATATTGCTTGTTACTGGTATTCAGCTGTTGTTTGCTTATCCTGAAATTTGGTTGGTAATCCTGTTTTTTTCAATGAAGAAATTTCATGCTAAGCAAATTGTTCTGCTTAAAAAGCTGCATTATTTCACGAAAATGACGGATTTGTGAGGAATATGTAGGCCTAACGACCAAAACCCATCGCAGAAAAATGTATGCTGCCATGGAATGTGAATCCGGTGAAATTAGTGGCTTCTTGAAGATAAGATTTGAGTTATGAAGCTTTAAAAAAAAATCGCCCCAGAGAAACGGGCCCTAATACCCAGGAGGTCACTGTAGTACCATACGAATGTGAAAGGCCGCCGCCAGGGCTTCGCTCGGCCCCAGCGGCCTATCCGGGACCGCTGGGATGGGCTAATCAGCTTGCACAGATTCTTGTTTAGAAAGTACGTCATGCGTGCAGTGCTTGCAGTGTGAGTGTGATGCATGATGGGACTAAGCATTAACCAATGAGCGTGTTTGATACGTTTGCCCATCCCAGCGCCTTTGGTTTTAAGGCAAGGCGCTGGGGACGAGCGAACGCCAGGGCTAGCCCGAACATCTGACGTCACACTTCGAGACTCGCGGAAGGACAGGGGACCAGTCTAGCTCTGCCCTAGCCCGAACATCTGGCGTCACACTTCGAGGCTCATCAGGGGACCAGCATACAGTGACCTACATAATACAGTGACCTACATGCATAATGCATTAGAACTGGACCAATCAGAATGCTTTATTGTGGCCCTATGGCTAGCCCCTGTTTTGAAAAGGATGCTCTCTATTTTCGTGACAAAAATATATACATTTAAATTTACTTTTCATTAAAAATTGCAATAAAAACTTAATTGGAGAAAGAGTGTTTTAAGACTAAACTTTGAACAAGCAGGAATTTATTAAATTAAACAATTTTATTTAGATAAAAGAATTTAAGTTGTACAGTAGAATTTTTTTTAGATAGAAGAATTAAAGTTGTACGGTAGTTGTTTGTGCAGTCATCACCTAGTTATCCTAACTTCGACCTCAATTTTTGGAAAATCGGGTCATAGAGTTTGCTAACCCCCCCCCCCCATCCTAAACCCATGAAATGTCAGAAACTTGAACTATGAAGAAAACCATACACAAACTTAACAGTGGCACATGGTCAAAGTAAAGTGGAATTCATCAGTTTATTTCAAAGCACAAAATAAACATAAAATATTACTTGGTACTAAAATTCATCATCATCAACGATATAAAAACGAACACATTATACAATAAAAAATGAGGGCTAAACTTATTAACATAATTGTTTAAAATTAAGTTAATGGAAAGTATAAACCCACACTTGGAATTTGCCTAAATAAGAAAATATCACACCACTTGCATTATCCTCAAATAAAACATCTTTCAAAGATTTAACTAGTTTCAGAATTATGAAGAACAAATATCCAGTTTAATTGAGACATTGCAAAATATTTCATAAAGACATTGTTAAAACATTTAAAAAAAAAAAACACAAAAAACCCCAAAACATTGCTACAGGTTTTCTACTTTAAGTCAAAGGTGAATTTTGTTGAATTCATTGTGGTCAAACTTGGTTTAAATAACACTTTTATTTGGGTTAAATGACAGTTTTCATAAATTTTATTTAAATGAAATAAAACTTCAAACTCTCTCCTGTGAATAGAGAGCCTTGACTCAGAGCATTTAGCATCTACAAACCATTATTAAGAAAGCAGACTTCTTCAGAACTGTCCCCTCTTCTGAATTTGCATTGTGTCTCTCTAGTGACGTAAATACTTTTCACTAGATAGGTCCACTTTGTAGAAATAATTTTGGAGTTCTTTTATACACACAATAACATCTTGTACATCTTCATAAAAAAGGTTAACAAGCTTGTCTCAAATAATTGTTAAATTTCTTTTACTCAAGACAGTTCAGAAATAAGTGAATTATTGGAGGAATGATGAACTTGATTTGAATATAAAGAAAGGGAAAAAACACACACTAGCATTTCAACTTGTTTATCACCAAGTGTACTAAATTCATTTATAACAATCGATTGGAAATTCTAAATACTTGGAAGTTTACTACAATACATTTTGAATTGTTTTTTGTTGAGGATTCTTGAATCCTTTTGACACTTCAATAAGTTCACTCAGTTAAATAGTCAAGTACTGATTCAAACAGAGAAGGTACAATTAATATGGTTTCTGGTTAGATCCAGTTTCACAGCACTCCTAATAGACCCCCTTGCATATGATGTCACAAGCCCAAACATTACCCTCACTGAGGTCAGAGAAAGACCTATCATTGGCCGAATGTTGTACGTGGCGCGTGCATGTTTCCAATGTTAGACCTCAGTGATGGCGGCATATCTGAGGCAGGCCTTGAATTTCATCTTTGAGAGGGCAAGGCCATTTTTATTTTGCAAAGGGCATTGGAAAGTCTTTAAGTCTATGGGAAACCTTTGAAGGGGCAACAGAGGCCATGGCCTCCGTGTAATTCCATGCCTGGTGAAGGCTTTATTACTGATGATTTAGTGATAATGTTCATTATGAAATGAAACAAACTGCAGCAAATAGACATTCAGTTAGCAATTGTATGGAATTTGTTGCTGATCAAAAATTTGCATTAATCAAATTTCTATGAATCTGTCTTGAACATTTGACGAAAATGGTGGCCACTCTCATAATTGTTGTAAAAACATATTCATTTTAATCAGCTTCAAATTTGTTTGTTTTAAGTAAATAAATTCGTACCATTCCATTTTAAAGTGAGCATTCACACTTAAAGAAAAAACCAAGAACAATTCTCAGGCTTTTTCCAATTTTGTACCATCATGTCCATCAAGAAACATTAGCATTTAAAACCAAAACTCTAATAGAAACTTTCTGTACAACACGACAATAAATATATATATTACACACAGCATTAACGTATACGTGTACATAAAAAGATTAGTGCATAATACTTAAATACTTCAGTCATCAAAGCTCTTACTGAATTGAGTTGCCTGAACTTTAAAAACGCCTTGGATAGAATTAAATAGATTGGAAATTTGGAATGTTAAATTATTAAATTGCGGGACACTTAATAATATCTTATCAGAGAAGAAAATGTCTGGGCAGAGCTTGAGCAGAGCTTATTTAAGATAATATTACAAATTTTTCAATAAATTCATATTTTGTTTAATGTCTGTATTGGGATACCCTGTCACACCTGTCATGTGCCAAAAAAAGGACGAAAAAGAAAAAAAGGAAAAAAAAGGGTCCTGTATTTTTCTGGCTTTTTATAACCAACTGTTATAATCCTCTAAAATCCTTTTCAGGAAGTTGTCATAATTGCTTATCATTGGAACAGGTTTACTCAATCTTATCCAAGTCCAAACTTTCGGCATTGAGTTTTCAAAATACTGCAGGATTTTGGAGGATATAAGAGGGGTCTCTAGCCAACGACACTTGGGCTTAGAAATACACCAGAAAACGTTAATTATTGATAATACTGGCACTTATTATCATTTTCACAACTTAGGAATGAATGTAAATTCCTCCCTATAGTTCATAGCAATTAAATCAAACAGCTGCAGAAAGGAAAACCAGTCTGGTCCCGTTTTACAATATTATAATTTGTATTGTATCATTGTTGATGGGAATATAGGGAGCATGACTAAGATAGTTTCAGTATGGTTTATATTAAATTAAATCCATACTTTGAAAGTCTGCAACTCCTTCAGCCTTTTATAGCAAACATGGTTTGCTTCAAGAAATTTAGTATTTACAATTATCACAATTACACTTAAAATGGTTTAATATATTATTTGGAAGCTACAGATATTATATTCAACCACAAGAGGGCGCTACAGTTTTGATATTTGAGAGGAGAGGGAAAAGGCTGTAACATTTTACAAACATCCCAAATACTTCAATCAAAACATTATTTGGAAATGATCTCCTAGTGTAAATGTTTCACCCTTTACAGACAATTTATCACCATCTACCGAGACATGGTAATTTTCTGGGTTTTCAAAAACTAATATTTGTCTTCAAAAAATGTCTGGGAAAAATAATACAACACAAACGAAATGTTGTAGAAATGTACTGTTAATGTGGGACTGAGTAAAAAATACAATTCATGACTTGACCTTTACTTTGACCTTTTTGGTCGAGTGGAAGAAGGTCAAATGTTGCGTTTGGCCATTTTGCTAAAGGCCACTTGCAGTTTACAGTGAGTATCTAAAAGGTTAACTTTGGTTACCCTCTACCCCTTCCTTCCAAAATATGTAAACGCTGACCTTTTGTGGTTGAGAATAAGTTAAATTGTGTAGTATCCTTTAATAAGGCACATTATTTTTTATTTTTTTTATACTTTTATATCAAATTACAACTCAAAAGCAATGAAAAAATGTACAATTATTTTAGTAAACTTTTTTGTTGTTAAAACTAACACTTGCTAGAAAAGAGTATAAAACACATTTTATTTTGAAACCGCCATGAAGAAATGATGGAAATCTAAGCTACCAACAACATGGTGTCCCTTTCAGGGCACAATTGTCTTATACACATATATTTTTACCCGTTTTCAATTTGAAGGAAAAACAATTAAAAACTATTTTGTTTTAAATCATGACAGCTATTTCCATTGCAGACAAACTACAGTAAACTTATTGCCTACAGAGGCTGGTGCAAAAAAAAAACAAAACAAAAAAACAACCCACATTGACAGCAATTTTCACCTACTATTCCAAAATTTGATTCAATTGTATTAAAACATTGATCTTTCATTATTTGTGGTTGAAAATTGATTGCTATTGCATACTTTGTCTCTGAGATAAGGTAGTTTAAAAATGTCATGTATTGTAGGCAAACATGTTCGTCCACGGAAAGACTTATTTGATTTCATTCACTTGACTGATCTCTACAGCTTGATTTGAAGAAAAACAAAAACGATACATTGTTACTTCTTTTTCTTTTGGATACATGATCTTTAACACTTGGACAAACTGCCAGCATCAAGATCAGCTATAAGCTTTTTTACTTCACTTCCTGAATAAAAAGTTAATAAAAATAAATTTAAATAAGCTAAGTAAGTAGGCTGAAATTCCTGTCAAAAGTGGGTAGTCACGTGTAAAAGTTTCAGCTGAATACAGTGTCTATCTGCTGAGCTGAGAAAACAGCAAAAAACTGTCACAGTATTTTCATAAGAATGTCAAATCCATTAATGTTTATCGAGGTGACAGCGGGTACATCTCTGGCCGCAGCTTTCGCGAGCGGACACCAACCCTCAGAAATCTGAGAAACGATTCACGCGTGAATCGTTTGTCAGATTCAAATATTGTTGGGTGAAAAATTGTCCAAATCATATTACTTAGAAGGGAGTCCTTTCTCAAAATAGTTTGTTTATCAACAGCTGCAGTGCTTCTCACCAAGTAAGTTGTTATGGTGGTTAAATTTTTGAGTATTTACAAATCTTCGACCCTATCTTTAAAAATAAGATTTTGACAGGCTGGATATCCACGTGTCCATGTTGTGCGTAATGGTAAAAATGAAAATAAAACGCCAAGCAGTGCACATAACTCCATGTATCTGTATTGTGTACGCGTAACCTGTAAAAAAATAATGTACATTGCTTGGTGTGTATTTCCATTTTAAAGGATTGCGCAATACGCATTATGCCCATTGCATGATGGATACATGGATTTTCGACCTTACCAAAGACTTTCTTGATGTACTCATTGGGGGACAAAGCTCCCAATCGGGCTGGGAATAAATCCCATTTGGGGTAGTTTGAGCACCTTACATGTGAGTGGCATGAAGGCATACCTGCACTGACTTTTAGGAAATGCTGCATGCCACTAAGTTAAAAAAGTAGAAACAAAGTATTTTGAACTAGTGTCTTTGTTGTTACTAGTAAACACAAAAATCTATAAATATTTGGGAATGTTAGACGAATAACAAACAAATATTTTCACTGTCACTTTAAGTCCACTGCACTGGTGTCCGCAAGCAACTCAGATAAATGTAGAAAGTCGGCGACAAACATTCTAATTAGTTTAAACATAAGTCCCTTTAGCAATTCAAATTTCATGACATGTTTTCTTCCCAATTTACATTGATAAAACACAAAAGAACTATTTCACTGTATGGAAAAAGTGTACCATACAGAAATTAACGACATCAACAGGACTTTTGTAACCGGCAGCTTTGTGAAGAACAGAAAGATTTTTGTAACCATCAGCTTTGTGAAGAAAAGAAAAACACCCGTAACAGTTAAGTATGAAAATGATGAGGCAAACCTGGTTTCATAGAATGCTTTGTGTACGAGACTTTTGATGACTATGAGGCGGTGTGAGGACTCCTGGTAGGTGGACCGGGCTACAGTTCATGGGTCGCAGAGACTGCTCCAATCTCTCCAACGCTTTATCCTGTGAACAGAATCCAAGGGAAATATTTCAAATGGAGGAATGCAACTTATCTTCAATACCCCAGCCTAGAGTAAAACGTCAGAGTTTTTGCTTACTTTTAAGTCTCAATTCCAGGCCTGGAATTTCATTTCTGAGAGGGCAAGGCCAATTTCATTTTACAAAGAGCACTTCCATTGGAAAAATCTTAAGAAACTGTTGAGGGGCATCAAGGCCAAGACCAGGGACAACAGAGGCCATGGCCTCTGTGTAAATCCAGGCCTGACTTCACCGAGACTAAACCTTTAGTAAAAATATAAGTCTTCAAAGTCAAGTCTGAGTGGTTAAGTCAGGTGTATTGAGTTTGAATAAGTCTTTCAAAAGAATGAAGAGTTATTGGTGGTAAGTAAGAGCACAGCAGGCCTGGAATTACATGGAGTCCACACCCTGTTGCCCTGGTTTTGGCCTTGGTGCCCCTTCATATACCCCATTACACTTTAAAATCTTCCAAAGGAAATGCCCTTTGAAAATTAAAATGGCCTTGCCCTCTCAAAGGTGAAATTCCAGGCCTGGCAAAGTAAGTTTTACTAATCAAGTCAAAGATGTACCCCCATCTCAGGGTCTGAGTATTAAGGTCAAACTTGATGAAGGGATTCCAAATTTTTGAACATTTTATTTGAACTGTCAAACTTTTATGTTTAGATCAGTATGATTCTTCAAGGCTTGATCCAAGTCTCGGATCGTGAAAGTGGTATATAAATTTGTTTGTAATATAAGTGATAGGGTGCCATCTGCTTTAAACCTTCATTTCTTTAGGTTAAATCAAAGTGCCGGTTTGAGTAGATTCAGTTATCGAGTGCGAGTCACAAAGGAAAAGTCTGAGTCCAGGTCATGAGTAACTTTGAATGACTCTTTCACTCCAGCTCTTTCTTCCACATGACTGATGTGTTCACATTACTCAAAGATCTTCTTCATATCTTAATTTTCAGGAAATTACGGTTGAATGGAAGGATGTAATTAAGAGAGAGCAACACTCACCAGTAGTTGAAGGTCGTTGGCATGGGTTTGTATGTTGTGGGCATCATCTGAATATATATGTCTGAAGCCTCTTGGTTCAACGAGACCTGCCTCTCGTATCGTTATTGCAAATGCTGACATCCAATGTACACACGCTGCTATGTCGTCCCACTTCATACCTACAGAAACAACAATAACAAAATTATGTTTTCCAAGTAACGCCATGTATTTCGTTCATTTACATTACTGGCTCCAGAAGGTACAATTCATTATTTTGATCTGCACGAAATCCTTCCTACCTGTAACTTCTAGCGCAAGTTCTTGTGACGTCATATGATAGAGTGCTGAGGCTGCTACAACACTATATGGGAACTGTAGACATCCGATATCTAATATACATAGGTCCAAGAGCTGTGGAGAGCCAATCAAAAGATTTATGAACACACAGAAAAGGAAGACAACAAAAAATCACAAGAAAAGGGGCGCGCAGATGTTTTGAGACTTTTCCTTCAACTGACCCAAGAAAAAGAGGGAGACAAAATAGAAGATGGAAAGATGAACTAAGAACATAGGGGGCATTGCTTGGCAACAGACAGCTCAGGATAGAGTGAAATGGAAAATTGGTGAAGAGGCTTTCCTTCTGAAGTGGAGTGAAATAGGCTAGTAGAAAGAAGAAAGAAGAAGACCCCAAACTAAAATAATCCAAAGCGTAATTGATTCACTAACCCCTCTCCCTACCCGACCGTTCTTACAAAGTGGATTGTTATACCAATGTAATAGATTGTGAAAATTCACTGGTCGAGAACCAATCACGTGATGTGATACAACGATGCATGTACATGGCTCAGGGGAACATGAGTGATGTACCCCACGGGATACATTACCTTGATCATGCCCACCGTTAGTCATTACCAGCGCCTTGCAAAATATTAGAAATAGCTCAGGTTCAAATTGCAATTACACTGGTACTAGGTAAATTGAAATACGTTCCTTGTGCGATGTGCCGTAGTGAACAGTGGAGAAATATTTTTGTCAATGACCTGTTCGCCTGGTTTATTAAACCGTGCCAACTTGTCGTAAAATGTTGGGAGATGACAACAGATCGCCTCCAAAGAAGAGGAATCTATTACCATGGTATAACAAAACAATTGTATCACACTCTGTAAATACTGTGACAGTTTTTTTTCTAATTTCTCAGCAATTAGACACTGTATTCAGCTGAGACTTTTATTGTATCTTTCTTGATAATTTTGCCAATAAATCAGCATTACGTTGACAAAAACCAATCTATGACCCTACCTTTAAAATAAGTAGTTGAAAATGAAATTGACCCAAGGGTCATGGATTGAGGTCTGGGACTCACCTGAGCAATATTGACAAACTCATGGCCTGAGTATTCCGGTAGAAGGAAATTGTGGTTGCTGTGTACAGTGTGGCTTCGTTTACTGAGCTGAAGGTAGATATTCAGCCATGTATTTACTGTTACTGGTGAGAGGTCCCACTTCAACGCCTAAAAAAGAACCCAACACAGTTGAAGGTTGTTAAAGTGAAAACAGAAAAAGCACTGACGAGAAAAAATCTTCAAGATTGTTAACCACTTGACGCCAGATGATTGACATCATATATTACACAACACTTTTCCAAACTGAAGAATGGTGGACATTTATACAGTTTCAGAACAGCTTCAGAACGTCCTTTTTTGGTTGGGTTGGTCATGTCAGTTGACATAATTAAGCCTGGACATTCCATTGAGTAGCATGCACAGGCATGCACTCACCATTCTACACTTTGTTTCCCCAGTACAAAGAGAAAAGGCATTATTGTGTAATCCCTGATTCTAGATATTTGTCCCTTTGTTGTACAAATGAGGATGCAGAGAGATCGTTAGGTTGCCCTCATTGGTAATCATTGTATTCAGCATGTGGGAGGCAAGTCAGAGGTTCCCGCATAACACAGCTGATTATTGGCAGGGGCTCACATCAATTGTTTGGCCAATTCAAGGTGAAGACATTCCATTATTTCTCAAAAGAGAACAAAAAATCACATTGCATTTTATACTGGTTTGGGGTTGACTAGAGCGGGATTTGAACCAACGACCTACCAACTGAGCTATCTAGCTCTATGTTGGCAGTCTCCCTATTTTGTCAATATCTTTTGATCGGGGTGCCAGTCAGAAGCTATGCAACCGTTAACTGCCGTGTAGCCAGGGATCACACCCAAGTTTACGATACAACCTGGGAAGCAGCAGCCACGGGATCACCTTGAGGGGATGCGACTTTTTTAATTTAAATGTCAAGTAATGAACCACAAGGGAAACTGACTGGGTAAATTGCATTTTATACTGTTAACTGTAAACCCCCAAAGCCTGAGCAAACTTTTGCATAGAAGATGATGAAGTTTGAGATGTTGGCAGGGATTTCTACATGGAGAATCCTCACATAATTAAGGCAACGACTGACAACAGAATCTGTCCGTTAGGTTCTGGACTGAAGAGGGTTTTGAAGAGATCATACAGTAGGGTGGCAGGGAAAGCTACCACTTTGACGGCTATCTGAACTTTATTCTTACCTTAAGAATGATAAGTTCTTGGTCGAGTATTTCTTGATCTGTGCTAGCACCGTCTGTGACATAGGAAAAATCGTGAAGCTTTGGAGGATAGATTTCCTGTCAAAAGAAAAAATAGAATGAAAATAACATTTATTTATTTATTGAAATCTTTCTGGTAAAGCTAGGGATCCCCAAAAGCGACTAGTACTGTGACCCGTAGGCCTGGAGGTACCTGTAGAGAAGATGGAGAAGAAATGACCAGTTTCAGATGTGGAAGGAAATCCTGTTATAAAAGTAGTCCCACACAATCTGGTAGGGACTGAAAACCTAAATCACATGCGAGAAACCCTTGTGGTGAAAACTTACTTCTACATGGGTTTTGAGAGGTATAAATGTATTCAGTTTGCGGTAACACCACGTGTATACATTTACTTTGCTGTGTAGATTTGTTCTTTGAGAACTTGTCTTGCTATTTACTATACTGCTGCGGAGTAGATTTTGGAATTCAGGAGACAACTTAGTTCTGAAATAAACTGTCCTGCTTACTACCCGGGGAAGTAGGAAATTGGCTCGGACTACTACTTCCCTTAGTGGATCTAGACGACATCTTAGTATTAACTTCACTGCCGCGGAGTGAGTTTTTGATTGGTCTCAACGTTTCGACTAGCCTGCTCTAGTCATCAACTTACTTCCAGTTTAGCTGCAATGAACAACGCCGTAATCCCAATCAGCTGCAGTTGGCTCTTTGGTAAATTGGTTACTTTTGCCAGATATCTATCAATGAAGTCTGCGGCCAAGTAGAATGTCTCTCGGTGTAACCGGTACACCTCACATACCTGATAGAAAAAAGAAAATAAAATCAGCCGGGCAATTAGTCATTGGTCAATTAAAGGTATTGTTACCACATCAAAAAAACCTCCGTGTTTGAAGATGCTCGGGAGGTTATGTTAAAGGGTGAATTTACTGGTTTGTTTATTAAAAAATGTACCCTTAGTGAGTGAAATAAAGATAAGGCTAGAGTGAGTTTGGTGTAGACATTGACTCCCAAATTGGCACAACTACGATTAATGTGATGATGACGTTGGGTAAATTGGGTCAATACAAGACAATTTTGCAGCACAATTTCAGTGCTAAGTGCGACGAGGTAAAATTTGGTTTGTCCATGGCTAAAAGTTTGAATGATCTTAAAGACAGATTAGTTATTTAAGACATCTCTCAACTTACTTCAATTAACCAGTCTAGAAGAATTGCCCTCATTCGTTTTTCTAGGCTCGGATGGCTATCCAAGCACCTTGTATTATGGACATAGTTGGATTCTTTCTCCAGCATGATTCTCCATACTTCCTTTGAGTCTGCCCAGTTCAACATTGGCAAGGGAGACCTCCTGTCGGCAAGGGGTGTAGGGAAGAGGTTCTTAAAGCGGAACTTGGAGCCCGATTCTAAGAGCTGTTCAGACGGGGTCGTCGGCTCTTGGTGTGGCGTGGGAACGAGGGATGACGTTTCAAAACCTCCTGACTCCGAAATTGGAACCCAACAGTTCTGTGGAAGAACAAGATTTAGTATCTAGTTTAAGTATTGCGAATTGAGAAAGCCTACCCCCTTTTTTATAAGGCAACATGGTGAAATTATCCCTATGAAAATAATACAAAACTGCTGTTGTGGGCATGTTCTATCATGTTTCTGTGAACATTGAACTTTCAAAACCTTTGGTAAACACAGTAAGAACAAGTCACCATTCCAGCTGTTACATGGCTCTATGTTTGCTCAGTAAGCTATAAACATAAAGGCACCTAAACTCCCACACATAGGGTGGGCTTGTGAAAAGCACTGGGAAGGTATTGTGTTATTGACTGTTGTTAACAACACAGGTAAAGTTCAAGCTAAGAAATTTGTGGTCATGTCACTGAATAATTAATGTCTATCCAAAGCAAAGTGGATTAAAGATTTGGTTCTACTTAAGATAAGGTTAGTAAGAAACAGCCCAATTGGCATGTGGTCCCTCAAAATAATGAAAACTGGATTTTAAATATAATTAAGAATGTCAATGAGACAATACAGTGATGATTTTGTTTTCACTTCTTCCGTCTAATTTTGAAGAATTATTTTTTAAAATCGGTAGGTTTAAAAATTTGTTTAAACAAACCTGAAGGAGGTATTGCGATCATAACAAAAGTTGGCGGGGAAACTTTATTCCAAGGGCCTCGAGTGTCAATAAAATAAAATGAAGAAGTATAAGAACTTCCTATCACATAACATAGGGAGAATCAAAGAGGTTTTATAATTTATTTCCCAATTGATTTATAACTAAAAGGTTCCTATAAAAAATAAATTAAAAAAAAATGTATTGGTGCACAGAGATTCTTTGAAAGATTTTTTTTTTAACGTAAAAAATTTTTTTTTTTTTTTTTTTTGAAATTTCATGAATGAAAAGTTTTTTTCTCTTAAGGTGGGGCAAGGGTAATATTAATAGAAAAATGAAAGAACTATTCCCATCTAGAAGTTAAACAAATATAATTTCACACACAAAAAATTAAAAAATTAATTAAAGAAAAAAAAATCAAAAATTTCTAAAATATTTATACCAACAATACTTTAAATAAAAAAGAAAAAAATTCTTAAATAATTTCACCAATAAAACTTTTAATAGAAATAGGGCCTAAAGAAAACAAAATCAAAAATCTCTAAAATGTCAACAATCCATGCAGTCTTTCATTTTCATAGGGTCTTTCTGCCATCTTTATAATATAAAACAAATTTTATAAATTTGCGAATGATTTGATTTTGGTTTATACCATTTTCATTTTATTTCGTTTTCATAGTTTTTTATGATTATTGGAAACAGGGCTTCCCCCAAAAATAATGAAAAGACATAAACACTCGGGGGCAGGCGATCCCAACCAACCCGCGAAATGATATGGGATCTCCTCAACAACACAACAGCCGGCAAAACCCCACACACCACCAACCCAACACCAATCAGCTCATCAAATCACACTAAAAATCATTAAAACTCACTTGAATTTGAAACTGTTGCCTTCTTCTTTGGATTTCTGCAGAATGTAGCTCTTCATCCTGTTAGAAAAATGGTAGAAATTAAGTCCAAATGGCGGGAATTTTTTGGGGGTGAACTCAGAGTGACCTTAGAATTTTCACAAAGACCCCGATCCCCGGGAAATCAATAATGCCCTACTCGTCTGTCCACGTACAAATTCCGTTGCAAGTTTTTGTGTACACAAAACATGTACCGGCGTAATTTACCGCTGGTGTCGAACAGAAAAATTAACTCACCGAGTCGTCGTCTCTGTCCTTCCTTTTTCTCGAACAAATGACAAAATCATCTTCATCAGTGTCAGGCAGACTTATATCCTGTCTGCTCTGCAACCTCTGACTGAAATTGGAGGTAAAGAACAAAATAAATTTGAGCTTGAAAACTAGGTCTATAAAGTACAACTACAACACAAGTTACGTTACTTTGGAAAACTTTGGAAAAGCATAGTTGTTCATGTCAATTTAACACGTAAATAATCAAAAATCATTTAAAAATACCTTTTCAACTACATTATCAGCAAAACTCTTACCTTCTTCTCGACATATCCCCCTCAGCCCGATGTTCTCACTTCACTGTCAACTGTTGAGTAAAAATCAGAAAAAATGCCGTTTTTAAAAACCCCTTGGTCAGGTTTTCGAGAGTTGTGAACAGTTGGTTTAGCTCTACCCTTTGTACTCAACTTCGACCGTGCTACGGTGTATCACAAAGTGGGTTGCTTTTCCACTTTAGTGGGTGCAAATATGTTAAAATTTTCGACAATTGATGGATGATACCTTAAAGTATCAAATATCTTGAGGAAAAACCTTTACGGCTCTTGAAACCCTTTGAAAATAGACACGAAAGTACAACTTACTTTTGGGCCAGTGTGGTTGATAAAATGATGAAGTGATCCAAATAGAGTGACAAAGGCAGAGTCAAATCTCGTAGCGATCAGCTCGAATCCAACGTCTAAATGTCATAACCGAATCTCATACAGATTTGAAACTCCACCAGTCATCAAAGTAGTCAATTTAAATCCTCCTCGTCAAATTTCAGTGAAATTCACCGAAAAGGAGCAAAATTAGAGCAAATTTCATGGACCGGTTCATTTACACCAGCCACCGAATATCTCTTCCACTAAATGAAACCCCGCCAAACTGTACGCATCGGCAGTGCGCAGTATATGCCGTCCGACGAAGGTGGCGTATTTTTGCCGCGAAAAACTTCGCGCCGGGTTTAAAACTCTTGTAAAATACTCAAATATTCAATATAAAAGAGTTACAAAGTTTATATTTAAAACACATATTTTGTAAATGAGTAATTTTTGATCCTAAATGTATAAAATTCTCCCGAAAATTACGTCTTTTACAGATATTTTTTTCGCACACAGAATCCACTGCCCGGGAAAACTGAGTTTGGTGTTTCGACGCGGGAAAATTAAGCACATAGCTGCTTGTTTTCGACATTTCTTAAAGAAACAAAAGTAGTTTTTTTCCTGAAAAGAAGATCATCTACTTTTTGTTCTAACAGTAATGAAATCTGACTTTTGTTTTTCACTTTCTGACGATCAGTTTACCCAAAAACTTTAGTTTAAGATTAGACGTCTGCTGATATTCTGCAACGAAGTCCGTGATTGGTCCATTCTGTACTTCCGCATTCAGGTTTGTTTACATGTTGAGGACTGCACGACTCAATGCACAGTATACATGTGGGTGAAACTGTAGAAGGATACGACTGCATCTAGAATCTGCAATTTAATCTCAAATTCAGGTAAAATACATCGGTTTAATCAATACAATTTTGACATTTGGGACTTGAGGTGTTGGTTTTAACCAGTGTTGGTGGAAGCGATGTTAGAACGGGCTAATTATGTTGTAAATAATCGTGTGCACATTTATTTGGACATAAATGGCGCGGTTATACATGCAGCGCATGTGTGTCTGTATGTGTGTGTACATACGTGTACATTGGTAAACAGTTCAGTTTGTCCGTACAATAATTCGGGTGTACATTTTGTACGGAACAGCACAGTTTTATTTAGACTTTGAGCATGAGTTAGCATTAGTCAACCCGACCTTGTAGTTACAACCTGGTAAATTAAACAAATAAAACAGTTTTATTGGAAGATTAAATATGAAGTATTTTTTAGACCTGTGATTTAAGTTATGACATGTGCTCAATTCAGATTTCAGTCAGTGACAATACAATTTTGTTGTGCTGAATGCCAGATTTTTTAGTTCTGATTGTCATACTCATATAATGGTAAAGATGCCAAATCCGACTGCTATGTTTCCACTCTAGTAATTATGACTCTAAAACAACTATATCTGGGGTAAAATATGCTATGAAAAAGTTGGTGTCATAATAGATAGGAATTTTTCTTTTAAACATAGTTAGTAGGCCTAACTAAATGTCTTATATACCTAGTATTAAGGATGATTGTTTTATGTTATGGTTTTAATTGACAGGGTATAGTTAGATACAGCACCTTCAGTTCTAGTGTCATGATTAATGCCGGTGTTGCACTTTTAACATTTTGGTTTTTATGTTAAGTGGAGGTTGAATTGAACCAAATCCCCCATTGTATTCTCTTGTGTAGTATAATAGGCTAGGTCATATATTGAAGGCAAAGTATACCTTTGGTTTTTGGAACCATTCAACTGTTTTAATCCTATATAAATGTAGATATATACAATTAAAACTAACCTGTGAACATTTCAGTTCGAAAGGTGGTAGTGCTTTTGAGATTTTCACCGAAAATCTGGAGCATTTATGTCTACGCAGGAATAATAATCCGTAATTGGAATACACAATCTGGGACTCAGATTGAAACGTTTTTGAATCCCTTTCTCTATTACCACATTCCTTTGAAGGGAATTGTTTCTCAAAATGTTATACATTATCAACAGCTGCAGTGCTTTAGACCAAGTATGTTTTTATGGTTATTAATTTTTGGAGTAATTCCCTTTAACAGCTTATTTTTGTATATTTTCAGAAGTTTTGAACAAGGCAACCTTAATGTTTGACAGTTGATTGGCAGACAACCAGGATCATGGCAAAGAGTGTGATGAGCTCGTTCTGTCAGCTCTTCGGCCGAAACAATGGTGTCATTGTAGGCATGATCCATGTCAAAGCCCTACCAGGTACGTACAATAAACAAAACAAAAAAACATACATGAAATAACCCTAAATTTTGCTGTCACATAAATTGTTTTAAATTGAATGTTGAAATATTAGGTGAATGTTAAATTATCTTATCGGTACTTCTCTGTACTTTAGCAGGACTTACACTACACTCTCCACAGTAAAACATGCCTGATTCAAGTTATACAAGTTTGGGAAAACCAGAGAGATTCAGACAAATATCATCTCAAGACAGCTTCTTACTTCTTAAAATTGCTTGCAATGCTTCTGCCCTAGACCCCCCCCCTCGCCAAGAAAGTTCAAATGTCACATTCTGAAAGGAACCCAGATGTTGGTGCACTAAAAGCCTTGCTGCACTTCGCAGGGTGAGGGAGCTGGATGAGTACAGGCGATGTTAACTTCAAGGCATAGCTACAATACATTACAAGAGTTGTTATTTTATGAATTATTATTTTTCTTTAATCCAGGTAGTCCGAGGAATACTCTTGCCGTGAGGGATGTCATTCAGAGAGCTTGTACGGAAGCAGAGGGCTACAAAGATTCAGGTGTGGTATGTATGATCGCAATCAGGCTTTCTTGTATTCAAAGTTATCTGTTATTAAATTTAATTCCTTTGAAAACTTGAAAAAAGATCCTCATTTGTTGTAAATTATTTTCTCTCCTATGAAACTTGTTTGCACCAAATATCATATGACATAGAGTTTTTAGCAATAATGTTCAGAGTTTTAACATTTTATAGTCTTTTCTTAGAAAATAACGCTAAGCGTCATTCAGTTAGTTGACAACCCAGGGCTTGATTTCACAAAGCACCTATGATTCAACTTAATATCAATAGGGATTTGTATGTGACATCACATTTTGCTTAGCAATTAAGATTGATACACGATTAAGATCAATTTTAGTACTATGTGAAATCAACCCCAGGCAAAGTTTGTTTCTCTTTTGATTGATGTTTTTAATCGACTGTTTTTAATTGCGTTCCATAGGATTCTATAATGATAGAAAACATGCACGACGTCCCCTATCTTCCTGCTGAGCGAATGGGGACAGAGATCACAGCGAGTATGACAGCAGTGGCTTGCAAAGTCCGAGAGATATGTCCAAGCATTCCTTGCGGTGTTCAGATCTTGTCCGGTGGTAACAAGGAAGCATTATCAGTAGCACAAGCAGCAGGTTTGTTGAATCTCTATGTCCTGTGACTCTTGACTCAATTTACATATTATGTAATGTCCTATTTTGATGATCCTCTTAACTTTAGTAGGGCCAGTTTGGACAGGCCCTGAAGTGAGTGTACCCATCTTGATGTAAACTCAAATGACATGCCCCCCCAAGATCCAGGGGTTTCAAATTAGATGGGTTGAACTTTTAACAACTGAAAGTAATCTTTAACTTTCATTGATGATTTAAGTGATATTGGAAGCTTAGATTGTGTGGATTATAAGAAGTAACTATTACTAAAACCTGTGGGTACAAACGTGTGTAAATCTCTTGTGGTAGGAGTGTTGGCTCTGGAAACAGCTGTTTGTTTTTCCTTGACGTTTTGAAACAGTGACTTCTATTCTTGTTGATTATTTACTTGATTATTTAAACGTTAAACACAATTACCTACACAAAATTCTTCTTGAGAGGGTTTAAACGGCACACACATTCGTTTAGAAAAATAACTTATTTAAACAGGAGTTTTTAGGGAGTGGAGTCTAAATTGCCCAAAACATTATTCACCACCTGTTAAATGTACCAAAAACATTTTAGCAAAAAACTTTAGAAATGGATGGTAGGAGTCAAACCTTGGTACCTCAATAACTTGGTATTTGCAATTCTAGAAGTGTTTGAGGACAGTCTTGGATGACATTGATGTGTTTATCCTGCAGGGTTTGATTTCATCAGGGCTGAAGGTTTTGTCTTCGCCCACGTTGGTGACGAGGGCCTGATGAACTCCTGTGCTGGAGATCTGTTGAGATACAGGAAACACATCGGAGCTGACAATGTCAAGATCTTCACAGATATCAAGAAGAAGCATTGGTGTGTAGATTTTTTCCACTAGTGCTGTTGCTCCCTTTCATTTAATCCGTCAATTAATCTCTTGTAGTTAAAAAACCCTCGTTTAATAAATGTCCTACCTGTCTCTATCAGACAGTGTTTTGTCTATAAAAAAGGGTCTCAAGACCCACATAGTTTTTAATCTGTAGCTGGTTGTCCGTATTCTCTTGGCTCCTTTCAAAACAGACTCTGCAACTAGTTGGTTTCTGTACGAGTGGACCTGTTTGCACGTGTAATCATTTCTCATTTTGATTGGTACATTTACCAACTTTTAAACACTCAATAATTTTTGAAATGTTGTTAATATTACCAATGATGTATCTTCTCTTGAACTCTCTAACCAGTTCAGTTCAGCTCATGGTTCTTTATTTTCATCTGATGACGCACATTAGTAAAATACAAAAATATACATCAAGGTTTAAAATTGAAAACAGAAGAAAATTTATAAACGGCATATAGTAAGAGTGATTGTCAGGCTAGACATTCTCATTGTTGTTCATTTGTTTGACAGCTCTCATGCCATCACAGCAGATGTGGGTATTGCGGAGACTGCAGAGGCTGCTGAATTCTTTGGGAGTGATGGAGTCATAGTGACGGGGAGTGCTACAGGAAAAGCTGCTAGTCATCAAGAAATCTCTGGTAAGTTTAATCCTTCTGCAGACTTGAAAAGTTTACAGTGCTAATTTACATTATAAAGGGCTAAAAAAGACGAAGAAGGAACAGGACCAACAACCGTATTTGTTCACACACACCATCAGAGACAAGAATTTCCTTCAGAAAAAAATAAATTTTTACGTCAAGCTAATCTTGTACACACTCATCAAACCTTGATTCCCTAACCTATATTCCCTCATGTAAGTGTTTCGGAGGAATGCAAACAAGTGAGTATCAAATTCAACGCATGTTCCAGGCACGCAACTTTTCTGCTGATCAAGTGATTTCCTCTTTCTTATTCAACAATAGTGCCATTGAAAACTGAAAAACATTGGGCAAAGTTAAATGGGATTGGCCATTTCCTCTTTTTTTGGCAACTACAAAGTTGCATATCTGTCATTCATATTCAGTGCTAAGTGAACTGGACGTCAACCCATTCCCAGCGAAGGTTTTGACCCTATGGGGGACTTTTCGGACGCTAGGTTGCAGCAGACTTAGCAGGTAAATCCATTATTCTCGGCAATGTGTGCATGCTTAGAACTACGTAATCAATGGAATTTTACCTGGTATGTCTGCTGCCATCTAGCGTTCAAAAGTCTCCCATTGAAATGAACTCAACATCATTAATGTGTAACTTTTAATTCTATTCATTCCAGATGTCCAGAATTCAGTGAGCATACCCGTCTTGGTCGGGTCAGGTGTTACCACGGACAACGTGCAGCATTACCTCGGTGCTAGTGCCCTCATTGTTGGGTCTCACTTTAAGGAGAACAACCTTTGGCACTTTGACCCCGACTTTGGCAAAGTGCAACGGTTCATGGACAAGGTGAAACATCTACGAAACGGCGGGACAACGTAATGGTAAGATTGAACAGAAATACCAACACTGCCGAGAGTGCTTCTTATTTTATTGCTGGTTTGTCTGGAGTCCCTTTGAATGGGATCACCAGACTTTGTCTGCAAGAACTATTGTTTAGGAATTTCATCAGATCGCTTTCAATTTCATTTTAAACCAGCAAATCTTAAACTGAACAAAAATGCAAATACGACGAAAGAAATCCCTCTGTTAAAATTGCCATTTGTTTTTTTTAACATAGGGATCAACTTTATTTTAACATAAAACTTGTATCTTGGGAAGATAACCTCAAGAAGTAGGACAAGCTATGCAATTAATCTAGTTGTAAATTTGAATTTAAAAAGCATTGCTCATATGATTGGTTTTCATTGATTCCCTTTAAAGGTAGGGTCATACTCATTGATTGTTTTTTTTGTCAACGTGGTGTTGATTTGTAGGCCAAATTATCAACAAAGATACAATGAAAGTCACCTGTTAAATTTTTAGCTGAATACAGTGTTTACTTGTTGAGAAAACAGCAAAAAAACTGTCACAGTATTTTCATCGAGAACATTGAATCCATCTACATTTAGCAAGGTAACAGCGGGTACCAACTGCATCTCTTGCGGTGCCACAGCATTCACAAACGGACACCGCGGAAATTTGAATTTCCAAAACTCACCTTGAGGTTTCAAAAAAGTCGCCTGAAGGCGATCTTTGAGAATCAAATTTTGCCACATACTTTTATTGATTTCGAATCAACAACTGGGGCACTTCAGATGAAATATTTTGCAGGATGCTCACTACCATTACCATCTTTTAATAGTAAGAAGGCTTTGGGATAGAAATTACCAAAAACAAAATGGGGGGGGGGGGTTATTACCAAAGTATGAACCTGCCATTCCTTTGATGAGTTAGCAGGCATGTTTCCTTTTTTGTATGCAGTCGGCACATTCTTACAGTCGCCCACAGAATATCTTATTTAGTATCAGGACTGTAGAGGCTGAAACAGCTCCGTTCAGTCAATTCTTCCCAGTTCTTTGCATTTTAGGGGTTGAAAATATTCCCAGTAAGATTTACACATCAATTATAAACCATTGTCTGCAGTTTTTACTCCCACAACCAAATGAAAAAAGTCGCCATGGGTGATCAAGTCCTTTGTTAGATTTCAACCCAAGGATGTTGTCATTCTTTGTCGTTGTAAAGTTGGTAATATATTCCATCCTGTACTTGGGTGTATGACCTTAGTAATGCTGTAGAATCATCCCCATGTACGTGACCTAGAGCTGCTAAAGCTCAAAAAGTAGCTAGGCACAACAAAATTATGCTAACCAAAATAAGGTTACCAGCCAAACTACCACATCACATGTACAATTTGTGACTGTTATCCTGCTCATTTCTGCTTAGCAGGCAATTGTTAAGCAATATTTTCTGCTTAAGCAGGTCTATGAAATTGGGCCCTGAGCATTCAAAGAAAATGGGTTTTTAAAGTGACTGAGAAATTTCCTATTAGACTTTGAATATAAAATCACCATATGCTACACTCACCTCATTTGAACAAGTATTAATTTGAGCATACAAATATTAGTGAAAGCTACTCAATAAAAGGCCAGTCAGACGCCATTGTCCATTATAAAAACAAATCAACTTGGTTTAATATTTTGAAAACAAAAGTCATCCTATTTTTCAACAATGAATTAGGGGAAAAAAGAAGATAAAATACATGCACTCTACAAGAACCAGCGATACAGAAAGTCGTTTACAAATTGTGAAATGCTTAATTCTATCATCTTAATTTATTCATTTTTTCATAACCGCAGTGGGATCACAAAAGCGTAAGTTTGTAGATTGGTGCTTAAAGGTATTGTACACTTTTGGTAACAGCTCAAAATCAGTGTCCACATTTTGTGTGACTAAACAGATGCATGAACAAACAAACCTGTGAAAGTTTGAGCTCAATTGGTCATCGAGGTCACGAGAAAATAGTGAAAAGAGATCTTATGTGTTTTCTGTTTTTTCAAATTATCGCGCGCGATAATTACTATTGTTTTACTCGTTTCTCAGAAACGATAGCATTTTAGGCAGAAATATTTTAAGGAACCCTTTCTACTATTACTTACTTTAAATCATGTAAGTTATGTGTGAATCTGTGAACACTTTGTTTTTCGATCTTACCAATAGTGTACAGGGCCTTTAAAAGATGACATTTGGACGCGTTTTCCACGACCAATTTGACCTTTGACCCGCTGTACAACAAAATGCATAAATAAAGAGCTGTGCCCTCATGATAGCCCATTATGAGTCTTGCATTCTCTCGCCATCTCCCCAATAGGAGCATCTGAATAGTTGGGCCACCAATCCCCCAAAACCAGGTCCAAATATTAGAGAATCTGATGCAACTAAATGATGCCACTTTTTGAAAGAAAGAACAATGACTCAGCACCTTTGAATGCCACTTGAAGATTTAATTCTCACATTATAAAGAAGTTCCCAAGTTACATTTTGGTCACTGAAGTGGGGTTTGAGAACTTCCTTAGAGCAAGGGCGTTGTACAGTTTGTTCTATTAACCGAACGGAGCTATTCAAGAAATTGAACGTCATTTTGTACACATTAAAATCGTCTAAAGAAACTCAATAAAAAATTTAACTAAAAATATATTAACAAATTCCTCATACAACTTCTCTCATTAACAGCTAACACTCTCACCAAAAACTCATAAGAATTGAACATATATATCTACTTAAAGAAACTTCCCCCATGTCTAGTGTTGATCTAGTTGTTGTCAAGGAACATCCAAAGAACAAGTTTGAATACAGTTATTAATCCGAATATTTCTGTGGAAATATAACAAGCATTTCTGTTTGAAATATTGAAAATAGAACCCTGATTTGCACATCCTTTGCATGGAGCATTGCTTGTGTTGTCTTTATGTAGCAAGCAACGCGTCCATTTTGCAGGGGAAGAATTTGGGGCTTTTTTGTCCATGGTTTGAATCACAGATACCCTGCTTCTGTTTTGTAATTTGACTTCAGTAGATGGTGGAAGCCGTAGCTATGTGACATGTCTGTAGGGTGTTTATACAATTGATCGCGCATACAATGTCAAAATCCCTCTCAAAAAGTGAGCGGCACACTTGCTCATAGAAAAATATACAGGGCATTGATTGGCACCTGAATTGAGTGCACCGTGGGTACATGCTTAGAGAGCCCTCATTGTTTGCCCAGTGATGAGGTCATATGCAACATCCTACATATTAACATGACAGTTTGTGTTACAAGTACCATCATATCAGTAATAATAAATTGATTACAAAACAAGCTGTCATGCATACATTGTATAATTTGAAAAATGTTCTGTCCTCAATTTTCACTTCAAGGAAAATATGTCTCATTAACAATCAATTAAAAACTAGCTTGTCACGCTCATTACGCTTTTTTGTTCTTTCTTTTTTCACACAAAAGGCAGTTCTCTACAGTTTTGCCTTGAAATTAATACATTTCTTTTAATATCGGAACGTTTCTCATAAAATTTACTACAGCTACATACATTTTTGGTGCCACATTGTACTGCTGTGCATAAATTACACATATAGTGTACCATAACTGACACATGTTGTTGAATGTGTCATCAAACCCTCAAACTAATTTCTATTACTCGTTGTTCTGTAAGCACTGTATAAAAAGCAAAGAATCATTTGAAAGCATGACAGATATTTGACGACTTTTATTTATACAAGGGTGTTGGGATTTCCCTTTGTGACACCGGTTTGTTTTAGTGTTTTTTTCTTCAAATTCTGTCAATTAAACAGATGAAACCCTAATTATACCTGATATTTGTCCATTACTGTACACAAAAGAGGCAGCATAAAATAATATTATGCAGAACAAGGAATGTTCCCTTGATATGACCTTTGACCTGAGATGAACTCATCTTCAAGTCATTAGGCAGTGAATCACTGTTCAGTCCGCTGCATGTATACACAGGATACAAGTGCAAATTGGCTGGTACTTTACCACTAGTACGTTCACTGCACTTTCATTGAATACGGAAATGTCAGTGGAAATAACTGCTTAAGCTATTTTCAGCGGGATGAAAATGTAAAAATTACCGAATGAGTTTTTACAAGGTTTTTAGAATGTGGTGCTGTGTTTGCAATGAAAGTCTGGCCTCACAACCCTAATGTTACCCTAAAGTAAGATGTTGAGAAAAAAAATTAGAAATAATTTTATGCACAGTTACAAAATGTCAAACTGGCTTGATGAACAAACGTAAAATATTCATACTCTATGCAGAAATGTTAACTTAACAGTGTAACCACCCATGGTTTCAGCATTGGTTGAATAATAACAATAACACCTTCAAATGGTCTCATTGTTACAATGAGTAACCAGGTTTTTGACAAAAAGTCACTCAAAGCTCTTCCAGACATTTCCATTTTGCAACAAACCATCTACAACATGTCGCTTGTCATATTACAAGGCCAGAGCTAAAGTGAACCACTGGGTCATTGGAGGTCATGACCCTGGAGAGACAGGCTAGACAACTGTCGATTCTGATAAGACTTGGCTAACTTGTAACCTTCCTCACACCTCACACCAAGAACCCTGCTTTACAAACATCTTCAATATCTCTGCTGAGCATACAGTGCTTTACACACATCAGTGTATGGGTAAAAACAAATAATACTCTTTTATTTATCCCCAATGCAAGTTTAACATCTATGAAATCTTCAATATCATGTCAGTATGTATTGTTTTGTATTGTTTTGGTTTGTTTTATTCAATATGAAGATTGGAAAAAACAACCACACAGAAAAATAGAAGCCAACTGAGATCTATGATGGATTGAAAGATCTATGATTGATTGAATACATTATCTTTGCAAAGAGCAATAAAGGCATTTCTTCATGGGGGGGGGGGGGCTGCACTAACGAAGATTAGGTTGGATTAAACCTTTTATACCTTTCACATGACATAAGTGCTGCATCATCAACTGCAAACTAGTCGTGTTCAAAACATGCAGTGTTTATCATGCAGTGGTAATAGTCGGACACAAGCTATAAAGTGCAGTGCAATTTGAGAGCAATTTGCCTGCTTTTCTACTTAATTTGAAAATCTCTCTCCAGCGATGAAAGCTTGGTAATGCACTGCGCGGGTATTCAATTCCATGTATCATTCATTATCACACTGGACAACATGTACGCATAATAAAGCAAACAGCAAGTCATTATAGAGTCTGCCTTTTCTAACATTTACATTGAATGGAAATAGTTGTTGGGCGTATGCAGTAATTAACACACTCCAGTAGCACTTGTCGATGGCCTTGTTAATTTATTGAATGTCTAGGCCTTGTCTAGGATTTTACGTTGATACGTTATTGCATAGTATCCTTTTTGTCCATATGGTTGGATTGTTTTGGTATAATTGTCAACTTTGCCCTATGATGTTAATTTATTGTAAATTATGTAAATATAAATATATTACTCTCTCGGAAATAAATAACGTTGAGATTTGTTTACACTGTAAGAATAATTATACCAGAAGTTACAAGTTATTACAGAGACAAAACAAAAACTTCAAAACTTAGGTGTAGGAATAAGATAATTGGCAACACTGTTGCTAATGCTAAGTGGATTTGGAAGTCACTACTGTATAATTAATATAATTTATACCTACTTTCTATGTTCTAAAACCCGCTATTTATGTTGATCAGATAACCCTTCACACTCGGCAGAACATTTGTAATAAACAATTCTACTTCATAAATGATTGGGTTTATTGATTGTTATCCGGCTTGCAGTTCCTAACCCCGGGCATTACAATTGTCTACAAAACCTGCAGACATTTTAGGTTGTGTTTCTGTTTGTCATCCGATATTTTGCCTCGGTAAAGATCTTGTTTAAACCCACACAAAAAAAGTGAATCAGTCAACAACAACAGGAAAAATCAAAACAGTTCAATTTTACTTTACATATTTCCCTTTGTGTGCTCAAAAAAGAAATTGTGAAAAAATATTTGAGATTCTTTGGTCAGAGACGAAGCCTGTGGCTGAAATACCAAGAACAGTGATTGCTTTTGGTATAATAATGCATATATGATTTTTCTTTAAAGGATTTGTACATTGTCTAGTAAAAGAAGATGTACACCATGGGTTAAATGCAGCTAGATAGACCCCCTTGCACTGGCGTCAAACCCGGCTACTGTCTCACTAGGGTCTGCTATTTGGGGAGTCAAATTGCATCAAGATATGGTTCACGTCTAACTGTTTTGGGCATTGCCTTAAACGCACAATAACACAAAGGGGGAATCTGACTCCCCAAAATGGCACAACCAAGACGTATCCAGGATGATGACGTCAGGTGACTTGGGTCAATACATTATAATATTATGACATTTACTAGTACAGGTTTTTATTAGTACAAGTGTACTTTTTATTCGTTTCACCATTTTTTTTACCAACAAATTGTTTGCTTGTTTTTTTTTATAATACCAGTTTTGAAAATAAATGAGTCACTCCAGCTTCATAATGGACATCCAGAACGCTGTAAGATGCCAATTACCTTTCAGGATATCTGTTACCTCTTATGGTAGATTAGTGCCAACATCGTTTTCATATTCCCTCATGCCGATTATCATTTGACGAAAAGGGGCACAGACTATTTTACCCATTTAGCCTTGGTTTGGTTTTCATGATATAATTGGGGAAGAACAAGCCTCGGCTGAAGAAAAATGTTCATCTTAGTAAAACAATCAGGTAATTTGCCAAAATATTATAACAATAACGTGCAAACCATTGGTGTACAAAACCTTTCAGACTGCCTGCATACACACTCATATATTATTATTATTTGGAATGTAGTCAAGTTGCAAATAAATATTTATGTCTTCAGAAATGAATAGATAAACGCGGTTGAATAGTATTTTTAAGTGTATGGCAAATGAAACATAATGCTACATTTGGTAGCATGGATGCTAGTTCATATTACAATTACATATAGACATAATACAGTTCAGAAAAGGAACATGTATGTTATTTATAAAGAACTAATTACAATAATTTATTGAAGTTGTGTTGAACTTGAGGTTTTCAGCTGAAGGGAAGGATATCAACTGAGAAAGAAAAAAATCACGGCGACCTGTTTTCACTCCTCATACTTGGGAGGTACATTTTGTTTACATTCAGCTAAAATTTCTCATAAAATGTTGCAAGTTTGTTTACCAATTTTTACGTAAATTTGAAATAACGTGAATATGTTCCTTAAATCAGTATACATTCAATAATTTATTAATTGTTGATTATCAATGTAGCACCGTTGTTGTGTCGAAAAAATGAATGGAGGTTATGAACTGGTTCACACATTTACTCTCACACAGGTGACATACAAAACTTTCATTAAACATGTCAATTGTTTTGGTTATTTCCTAAAAACTAAAATGGTTTTTAGTTTGAGTACATTGGAAAACAAATTCCGGGACAAGATGTAACATAATAACCAACTGGTTATAGGCAATCAATTTTGTATCTTGCGTATGATAATTTCATGCAAATAACATGTCTAAGCAATTGTGCATAGTTTCACATCAAACTATTTGAGCATGCAAAATGGCCAAAATCAAAAATGTTACTTTCTATGCAAGATTTTTTAATTTTGCAGATTTTTAAATTCATGAAATTAGGGCACGAGATGTTCTTAATTGAACATAAATGTTCCTGCAGCAATCGTGAATTGATTTAGAAACTGCTTGTTGGAAATCCTATTTTACTCATGCGTGAAAAATATTTCTATATTGGCTCTATGGATTAGAGTTAAATTATCACACAGAAACTCTCCAGTCTTAGGTTTTTTATTTACCATTCATTTTGATATCACACACACACACACACACACACACGCATATCACCCATTGGCTTAGTAACCACACTTGTGAATTACGTACATGTACATGTACATTGTACATGTACATTGTACATGTTCTTCAACCATTTTTTTTACTCATTTGTGACACATTACAAGATAAGACTTGCAGCATTTCAGTTGATATTCATACTGTAAGAAATGAACAATATGTGAGGTATTTTTGGATGATTAATCGAGATAAGCAAATTACTCGTGGCTTAATGAGCAATTAGCCTCCATCATCTAATTTGGTCTAGCCCCTGATTGGGTCTAGCCCCTTTCACACCAGACAAATTCCCCAGGAAAGCCCTGGGAAACATTTGGTTGACCTTTTCACACTTGAGTTGATAGCTTTGACAAACTCCAGGAAAAATAAATGTGCAGCTACCCCTGCTTGGCAGTGGGGTTAAGCGAGATAGCCCTGGGGTTAGCATACATTTTTCCCTTGGGGAAATTTGCATCAAGTTTGAAACAAACATCGGTGGTGGTGGGGTTAATAATCCCCAGGAATATCCTGGGGTTTGTTTCTTGTGAATTGGCTTGGTAGAGTGAAAAAGCGCTTGTGTTTACTTCCAAACTAAAATACCCACAAAACTGTTCAAGATCCACAACAGTTTGATTTGAAAGACAGTTTGATTATTAATCTTGAGGGGAATTTGAAGATTCCTTCTCCACACTGACGTAAACCAAAAAGGAATTCATTTTAAAAACAAACCAAACGTAACAGCTCATAATTTATGAAAGTGAAATGACATTAAATTTATTTTTGGTTTGCATGCATGTTTTCCAGTGTTAAAAAAACAAAATTATTTTGTGAATTGTAAATCAAGCAAGCGTTTACAAAGATGCTGAATAAAATGGAACAAAAATATGGCAAAGCTTGGCAAGTTGGACTTAGTAGAGTGAAAAGGAAATAATAGTAGCTGTCCGTTTTACATTATGTACATTTTGCAATCAATTGCAGTCTTGCAAGTTGAAATTGGATGCATAAAAAAACCTTATATTTGGTGAACAATGAAAAAGGTAAAACAAAACAAAATCTTTCTTTTTAAAAATTGTTACTGAGGCACTCCCAAACCCTGTGACTTAAAAACTGAATTGACTCCTGCAAGAATATCAGTTGGTTTTTGACAAATTGATTTCTTTGAGTTTATCAGGTTTTCAAATATTTTCTACCAACTGCAATATTTTTTAACACACCTAATCTAATTAAAATATTATATTGTCAGTTAATAAATATATAGAATAATTAATTTTTTCATAATGAATATTAACAGTTAAAACATGTCCAAGTTCACCAAAACTAGTATCTACAAATCTACCCAGAAATTTTCTTGAAAGTCTCTAAAATATAATGCAATTTTTCACAAGTTTGTGAGAACCAAAGCAAACTAGATATCCTTACCTCTCAAATCTGGAAGTGAAGTTTAGAAAATGTAAAATATGCTGTATTTGTTATTACTTGTAAAATTTATTTTGCTGTGAATTTTTTGTGTGTTGAGGTAAGGGTTCACTGATTGCGTATTATGGAACTATTATTAACATTGCTTGTAGACGACACCAGAGTGTCTGCCGGCAACATTCTGACGATAATGACGCTTGCCTGAGCGAGTCTGCTGGTGGTATGCCTTGTTATGACGCTCGACCTTTGACCTACTGAGTGACCCCTTCTTTGTACGTTCCATAACCTCTGCCTCTTGGATGGCAGCCAAGTTCGGCGGGTTTTCCAAACCAACACGAGCTGCCACTGCAGCTGCACGGCGGGGTGGCTGCGTGTTGCGCACACGCAGATTGCGCGATTTGGATTTCTTCACGATCTGGTCAGTGTTCTGTTCGTGCTGACGGAGTCTCCTTGATCTCGTTGCCATGGCATTGCGTGGTCCATAAACAGACATACTAGGGTGTTCAATAAGGAGATTCTCCAGGGGACTGGTGGCAAGTTGATGCGGGGAACTACCTCCAGCGGTGAAGCATGGAGGAGGGGTAACAATCCAACTCTCCTCCATGTGATGATGGTGGTTAGGAATCCCACAAGGTTGGGTACCAGACTGGGCATCATTTAGTGGTGACTCTCTGCTCCGCTTGGGGCTATCTAATCATCGGAAAACACAAGAATAAAATGCTACTATAACAATAGACAAGAATTTAAGTTTGGGACAATGTTGACCTGTTTTGACCGATGCTCAGTCATATGGGGATCAGGTCGTCTCAGTGGTTTCTAAACCTGCCTTTCACCTCTGTGGACCCCTGTTCGAATCTTGCCTCTTACCATAGCCTTGATTGTGTTCCAGTCCCTACCTAATTGTGTGAGTTTTCCCCTTTATGGGTTTCCTCCCGCATCTAAAACTAAACATTTCTTTGTTATCTGTATCAATCATCTCGTACTGGTGCTTGCACTTTTAGACATGTAGTAAAATAGTATACAAAATTTCACAAACATAATTTTAAATTGTGCAAATTAATTGAGGTCATATTTCAATTTCACCTTCAACCACCTCTATCTGTACATGTTATAATCAAACAAAAATGTAAATCTTGCGCTGTTCAAATATTGTATACAGTTACTGTATCCTATAAAAACACCCTGTAAAACATTGTACATGTAACTGATTTATAAACACATCCCTGCTTAATTAGGATCCACATAAGTAACTCATTGAGTCTTTCAAACCAAATTATGTTAATTTAGTCAAATGGATTATGTCTCCTTTTCATGTAAACATTTAATAGCGGTTTTAACGAAGGTGAAATAGCGCCGTGCAATATCTGACTCAATCTATTATTTGCTGTCATTACTCACGCATCAGTTGATTCAATTGGAAATTATCACATGCACGAGTTGTATGAAGAGACCCATGCAGTGAGCGTATGGGCGGCAAATTAAAACAGACCACAGGCAGCATCTGTATGGACATTAGGGGCAGTCATTGACCTTCTTAACATCCAAATCAATATGGAGGGAGAGAAAATTTTGTATTCATTCATAAAGAGTTTATCTAACCCCTTCAGGGTAGCTCTACTTGCATAGAAAAGATTGTTTCAAAATTTTAAGGGGGAATGAAAAATGTCAATGGGAAGTATGTGCAAATTATACATTTTACAAAAAAATTTCAGTTTTCTTTTAAATTTCTAATGTCTATTTCTCTGCGTATGATTATAATTTTGTTATGAATTAATTTTAACAGGGGTGAGGTATGCTGGGATGGATTTAAGGGTTTAGGAGGGTAGGGAACGTCCTGGAATTCCAAATTAATAAAGGCATAAGAATAACAAAATGTCAAGAGAAAATCATTTAAGGGGCACCAAGGCCAGGGCAAACGCATAAACTCAAGGTTTGCAACATTTAGAAGAGCAAAAGGTTAGATAACCTACTGGTGACATCCACAAGTACCCAGTCGTCATCAGCGTAGGTGATCTGCATATTAGAGCTCGGTCTTGAACCCTGCGCGCCATCATCCGACCCTGATGGGTTGTCAGCGCTGGCTGCACTGCCGAAGATGTACTCTGCCAGTCCACTGAGCATACTCATGATGTTTCTAAGTGAAGTGGAGCTTAGAGAAGGACAGAGAGTCTAGAGAGCCGAGATAGATCAGACTGGGGATGAACTAGAGGTGGACAGTCAACTGGAAGAAAATTGTTAAATGGATTGTGAGAATCATTCTTGTTTGATCATTAACATTTATGTGTTGTGTTCCAGAAACTGCACGCATAAATTACTGAAAATATGCTTATCACTGATGACAACAACTGCATGTGCTTCCTCTAAAGGTACAAAATATGTTCTTTCTGAGGACAGCAGTTCAAAAATATTTGTGGTGCTTATTAACTATAATTGCTTCTCTTCACCCAGGGGTTAATGGGTACCCTTGAGCACAGAGATTGAATCAGCTTAGTGTTACATACTTGCATGGTAGCAAAGGCTGTATACTCCCCAGGGAACTGAGATGGTTTAAGGAATGAAATAATTGGCCCATGACCAGGGGTTACTGTTCAAAGCACAATGATAATTTCTTTGGAATTGGGCTATATATTACGAGCCGTTATTACTATTATCAAATTTGTATGATGATTTTGTACATAATATATTGCTCTAAATAATCTGTGGCAAAAGCTGGTCTGGTAATTTGTTAAAGGAAATGTAGTACATGTACATCTCATCTGCATAGCTGGACAATCAAGGCCCCATCTGAAAGCACAGGGATTACCATGGCAATGCTTTAAGCACCTCATTTCTACACTTGGCTTGTAAGCAAGAAGATGCTATGTGCACACATCCATCCTAGCTAACTATTGAAATTTATGAATGGCCAGAATTGCTTAAGCACTAAATCCCTGCCTTCAGTGTGAAGTGGGATGAGGAATGGGCGGGGCATAATCACCCAAGATGGAATTCATTGAGTGATCCTTTGTAAAGGTCACTGGGTCATCAACTGTTGTGTGCAGTGTTGATTCTCATACAGCACCCTGCAGGATCCTATCTGCATTGTACTAGTATATGGACACTCTGTAAACCATTGGCAAACAAGTACAGACTTGCATCACACTGAGCAGTGCATAGTAAACAATGGACCTGCCAGAGTGGAAACCCTGTCTGGATTTAGGGATCCCAGTCAATAACCCTGACAAGTCTGATCAGCTGATCTGTAATCCCAGATAAGTGTTGATTCCCTGGAATTACAGTTGTATTTGTTTTAAAAATGACAGCTGTGGTTGGACATGATATGCAACACACACTGTCTGATAGATAGCAGTAGCAGCTTCCAAATTCATGTTTATTCATGGAGTAATTTATAGCCATGTTATTCTGTCAAAGTAAATACTTAAGTGAAAGTAATATCAAACTACCAACTGAATAATACAAAAAATGACAATTGACCTATGGCTGTTTACTCAAGCACCCCAGAGACCTTGATTTGTTGCTGGGCCATGTCTCTTGACAACTCAACAATAGTTTGTGTACTCTAACTTTTCCCCTCCATGTTTTAACAAAAGTACTAAACAGTTGTTGTGAAAAGTTCCAAGTACTGTACTTGGAGGCCGAAAAGACTCTGGCAATATTGGCATCATTCTATACTCGCGTCTACAGTGAACTTTGTAACTTCTAATAAGGGAAACGGCCAATAGTGTTCTCAGTTTTCCATGACACTTTTGTGTCGTCGTTAAAAAAGAGGAGACTGCAGTGGACAGATCAGCTGATCAGTTGTATACATACCTGGGTATCAGATGTATACACAGCCTGAATGTAAACAATGTTAATGAAGGACAACAGAGAATATTCAATTACAAGCTCAAAATGAACAAATGAAACTGTCATTTTTTAGTAAATATTTATAATTGTTGACATTTTTTTATGAGTAGAAAGAGATATGTAGCAGCTTTGTTGCCAATACTTTGTACACTATTTTGACTTATAGAGAGTCATTTGGTACTTTGGCAAGTATCCAATGCAGTATTCAGCCTGATGGGGTGAGTGAAAAATACCAGTCACGTTTGCCAACATAACCATTTTGCTTTACATGTACCTTATCTTGATTCATAGGGAGTAAGCCAAGTACAAATACATGTAGGATCATTTACCAGTGCTACACCTTACATTTTTTTAACTAAAATTGACCACTTTATACATACTTAGGGCTACTCGTCATGGTGAAAATTTAATGTTGGATCCATGACAGCTTGTTAGATGTTATCAGTCAGGCATATTATTTTTAAAGTATGTACCAGGCAGGGAGGAAGGAGTGAAAGCATCTATTGATGAAGGGTATTTGAGCTTATAATATCAATTATACAGTGCCACATGTAAACCAACAAAAAGGGCGTGTGATGTCAAATTAGTGACAAGCTATGGCTCACAGGAACAGACATTTAACCTCAGTGTCAGTGTGAGTGTGTACACACCAAATCAGAATTAAATTGGGGGAAGAATTAGCAAATTATTAAATGCTGCAGTCAACTGATGAAGCAACTCACACCCAAACAGACTCGTTGAAAATTTGAACATTTCCAAACCCAATTAATCCAGAACACATTTATTCAATTTGTAAAATTGTTCGATTCAATAATAACGGAGATTAACTTAAATAAGAAAAAATGTCTTAAGAAATGGATGACATCATCAAGTACATGTGATTCATTTTCAGACTAGAACCAACTGTCCCAATCCTTTGGAGCATTTGCACAATTATTGTAGAACTGCTTAACATGCAAATCACATGCACTTGTAATGTACAGACTACAGTTGCCTGTCTCTCAAAGGTAGGGTCATCGTTTGGTGTTTGTCAACATAATGCTGATTTATAATTTTAGGCAAAATTATCAAGAAAGTACTCGGGTGAAGGTGCTGACTTCTAATGCTCAGGTACTTATCATAAATTGTATTTATGGGTCATGACTGATTGTTAAACATAAAATTTAATAAATTCGCATTTAACATTTGATGAGTTGTATTGATTATTATGAGTAACGATATGAGTAACGTTAGTTTTTTTTTTCACTTACCAAAAGGACATGTAGACAAATTCAAAATAACTAGCCAACCTTTTTCAATTACATCTCAAGAATTTGAAATATCGAAACAAAATGAGAAGAGGTTGGTTCTAGCATAGAGTAAGGACAGACTCTATGGTTCTAGTATTGTTTGTTATCTAATAATTGTTTATTTAATTTAGTTTAAAAAATGTATATATCAGGATTTGGTAAATGGAGCAGTATCCACAAATTTAAGCCCTTAATATTAAAGGTTAATTCAAGAAACAGGATCGTCAATAATTGTTTAATTTGAAAAAATATAATTAACGCTCAACTATGCAGCGCGACGGTACACATACACACACAGCAAGCAGTTAGTTGCCTGGCAAACTGCCGGTTCGGTCCCCGCCCATCTTCAGAGAGCTCTCGGCAAAATGAAAATGTCAATCGAGTCCGGGGAAAAAAATATCATCACAAAATACGCCACAAACAAAACATCCTGTTAATTTCTTACCTTTAATCTATGACTCAGTCTTTCTCCGATGGTTTATGAAACAGAATTGAGTAATGCAATTAGTACAGACACTTCGGTGAATACAAAAATTCGTTAAAAATGGCGCAATGTTGTGCAAGGATTCCTTGTTCAGTTACTTCGATTGGTTTGTTGACAACAAGCGACCAGCTGATTTGTGTGTGACGTTTTCAAGGCTGTTTCCATATTTGGCACATATGTAAACAAATTGGGTGATACCAAGATCTTTTTAGGTAAGCATAGTTATGTTGACAGTTCGACACAAGAGACTACATGCACATCATAATTTCTATCGACAAAATACTGACCTCTCGATGGGTTACACTATGCAAATTTTATTGTTTGAAACATAGTTCAACATTTGTTGCGTTGTTCTGTTTTGTATTCAGCAATGTAAAAACTAATTTTTACTGTAACACCCCTAACTAAAGGTAGAGAATGGTACAGCCATAACAGTTAGCACGTGATGTAGTGCGTGATCACGTACTCAATGGGCGCAACGGCGGCGGATACTACCTGTCATTTTGGGGGCAAAGTTTCATTGTGAGCTTCAATTCCAACCTCATTTTTGTCGATACAGAGCAAACTTTCGGGTTTTTATTCGCCATGGAAGGTTTTTGCAACTTTGTTTTGTTACGAAAAGTAATATATGCAGAGAATGATGCGTTCATTATATAAAAATAGCAGGAACAGATATCCGTGACTAGGCAAACGAGCGTATTTTTAGACTAATGAATATTCATTTGTTTATTACTAGCATCCTGATTGGCTAAAGGAATTGAATATGTAATGTGCCTTGTTGGCATTATTTTGTTGAGTGCGTGTGAGCCGCGTGACCTCAATCTGATGCAATGCGGACGACCGCGGGCGCCCTCGAAAATTGTGACCCGGAAGCAAAAGAGACACCATTTCTCCATGCCTAGATTTCTAGATTTCCACGTCAACGATTTCGTGTCATGCTCACTACATAATGAAATAGACTACGCCAAAATTTCCGAGAAAACGTTCTTTCCCGGGGAAAATTTGTGACAGAAGCTACCGTCGTTATTGTATTCGAAGTTAGGAAAACAGTCAGGTAAATTTAGTATAATGTCACTGTATTTTTGTCATGTTTACGTTGTAAAAATTATAATATTTCAGGATTTTTGGGATTGTGGTGTTAGTGTTTAATACACTTTCATGACTTACACTCGGCATGTACTACAGTACAGATAATACACGTTTGTTCGTCCGTACGAGATGACGACTTGCATTTGCTGTACCGTATATATGTATGACTAATACTTTAGTAGTATACTATTATTAACAGATTAATAATACTAGTAAACGTTTTGCACAATTTCAATGGGGAGAACAGTCGTTTGACAAGTTCTGGGTCACTTTTTGAACTCATTGACATTGTTTTTGTTGCAATGTTTTGACATCTTATTCTTAAACAAAAAAGATGATCAGTTTACCTGTAAAAAACGTCATAAAAAAACTCACCAAGTATCCATTGTCAAGAAAGATTAATACTTTTTATGAGGCTTCAATAAAAGTATCATCACCTGTTTGACCAGTTCAGGATCGGTTGAATCTATTCCAGATCCATTTCTGTCTTAGTTGCGATAATCGTAACCCTCCATCCTCCCGACGGTCGGAGACCGGAGGGTTACGAGTCATGCAGTGCAAAAAAGTGGCGAAATAAAAATTTTGACTATTTTGGTCAGACTAGTCACCAGATTTACCAAATTTTTACCACTTTAAAAAAACATGACACACATTCTAAAAACATGGATGTGATCATCAATGTGTCATGAATCCATTCGTATTACTCAAAACATCATTGAGAAAATATTTAAAGAAAAAAAGACAAAAACTTACCAGAGACTGAGCGAAATTTTCATGATGCGTAGACAATCTCAGGTCCGGTTTTCGAACCTCGCGATTCGTGACCTAGCAACATCTCAACCAATCAGCGTAAGCAAACTCGTCGTTGAGCGCATTTTGTTGAGTTGCACAATCACAGGATATTTGTGAGGAAAAATTTACAGATTGAGCGCGCATTCTGGAAAGCTGTTCCTGCAATTAATCAGCGCAAACTGCAAATAGCGCAAATCCGTTAAATACATTAACTGCGTGCACGCACAGTCGCACACGAGACGATCGCCACGCCTACACAACGGTTTGGTTTACGCTGATTGGTTGATGTAGGGGAAGTGCGGTCCATGGACATTTCGGTCAGTTTCTGGTAAGTTTTTGTTCGTTTTTTCTTTAAATAATTTTTCATCGATGTTTAGAGTGTTTATGAATGGATTCATTATACCTTGAAGATCAAATCCATGTTCTTAGAATGTGTGTCATGTTTTTTGAAAGGGGTAAAAATTGGGCAAATCTGGTGACTAGTCTGACCAAAATAGCCAAAATTTTTATTTCGCCACATTTTTGCACTGCATGACTCGTAACCCTCCGGTCTCCGACCATCGGGAGGATGGAGGGTTACGATTATCGCAACTAGATCTGTCTCTGTAGAGCGCCTTCTATTGCAAACTCTTTATAAAAACTGTCGCCTAAAGAAGGACACAAACTTCAGAAAAGTGTGTTGGCATGGACATGGGTTTCCTTTCTCAAGCGAATTTCTGAGTGTTCTTCAACCATGTCAACAGTAACAACAGCGCAGGCAAATGAGAAAAGAAAGGTGCCTAAAACTAAAAGCAACATTGAACTGAATATATTTTAATACAGTCCCAACTCCCACTCGGAGTTTTCTTTTCTCACAAAAAAGCAATGTTTCTACAAAAGTTTGCTTTGCTTGATGTTTATAATAATAACTTGTGCGTACAACCATGAACACAACTCTTTTGGAAGGAGTACCTTTACTAGTGAACTTGTTTTGGGTACAACCATGAATAATAAATCTCTTTTGGAAGGAATGTTGGCTCTATAAAAGAGTTGTTATTAGCCGTTGGTATGGTCACCAACAGTTCTTGAGTATACTCTGCTCGTCTTCTGGAGAATTGTCCAAAACAAGAGTGATGGCCGAGGAAAATTTTAGCAATAGAGTTATCAAAATCCTTCTTGGCCTAAATTCTCCAATTTCCGCTTCTCACACCACACCAAATTTTGTCACTCGTTACCAAACTGTTTGGACTTAATAAGATTGGAATGCCTGACCCTCTGATAACCATTTGTTTATGGGCCTACTGGCCCCAGTCCTTCTGAATCCTTCATTTTGGCAATTGGGATTATAAGGGTTAATGTAGTACAAGTAACTAATCAAGTTTCTGTCTATTCTGTAATCGTCATTTCCTTATTAACCCGTCTTTTTTTCTTCTTATGTCCCCAGTGGCAAGTGGCTTCTTATTCGTGTTTCTGCCTGACGTCTTGAATAAAGGCTACACAATGCCTGTATCACCAGAGGAGCTTGTAAGACTCCTGGCAATATTGGCCCAAGAAGAGAACCTGAAAGTGACCATAAAGGAGACTATGAAAGGCGGAGCCATGGCTGGTGCTGGAGCTGTTATTGGTGGATTTTGTGGGGGTCCTCTTGGAATTGCAGTCGGTGAGTACATTGAACATCTACACTTACATGTAAGAAGTGAATAGGTGGCATGGGTAACAACAACCATGTGAATAAAACCTTCTTTTTTGTGAGAAGTGTTGGTTCTGAGAAGAACCGGGTTGAGATATACATGTAGCGGAGTCTTGACATTTACAACAGTGTGCTCTGCTCGTCTTCAAGAGAAATTTTCTTACAACCAACCCTTCTCTAAAAAGAGTTTTTTTTTTGGGGGTTGTTAGACATACACTAACTCAGTTCTCACTTGCACATACACCATGCAAAGCTTCAAATCTGACCCAACTGCTTGTAGTTTGAGCTGGTTCTCATCTGTCGTCTCAGCCATGTATATGGACAGTACATCTCAGCTAACCAGTTAAAGTTGACTTTGGAAGCTCATATGCACTGTGTAATGTGATACCATTTGGGGGAAGTGTTTGAGGAATTATTTCAAGATGAGAACCAGCTGCATGCATGATACACTTCTAAATGTTACAGAGCCATTCCATTCTGATCCTGCCTTGCTAGTGAAATACAATTTGGGTCAAATGGGAATCAGATTTTCTGGAAAAAATATTTCAGTGTTAAACTTAAAAGTGTGTGGAATGCCACAATATTCCTGCAGGGTTTTATCCAAATTTCAGAGCAAAATTACATAATGTGGTTGCTGAAATGTTTTTTATGAGGAAATTTGTATTGAATTTTGCATGAACAGTGAAAATTGATTGTTTCAATTTATACTGAACAGTCGATACTACATGGTATACATGTATGTCACAGTTCTTGTGGGGAAAAAACACATATTAAAGCTAAGGACAATTTTACAGTTGAATGGCTTTATTTATTGATCCATATCATTTCACCATCATCCAACTTCATTCATGACATTTTGTTTGCCATACATGAGATATCACCAATGTTTCCACTCATGATTCTAAAGCTTGCTCAGCATTAGATTATTTGTGTCTTAAGAGTTGCCAGAGTTTAGTTTTCTGATATAATTTTGTATTTGTGTTGCTTGCTCATGCTATTTTTTGGTTTTATTATTTTATGAGAATTTGAAAGAAATGTTGTAAGTATGCAAGATTGTTGTTGCACGCATTGAGACAGTGTTAAGAAGATCAAACAGCATATATCCTAAATACACATCGTCTATTAATGTAAGTAGATCTTGAATAAGTGGCTCTTGGCTGCATCCATCGTTGAAACTCCAAGATTGTATAGCTTGAGATTCATTTTCTTAACAGCCACAAAGTTGGAAATCCTTTGCCTGAGTTTGAAATCACCTCAAGCCAGTTGACGTTATTGTTGACCACTTGAGGACGCTGTCAATGGTGAATATCCTTGCATCCCCATCACAGTCTTGTCTTATTTTGACTGCCTGTATGTTGTTTTCTTGTATCGATGGCCGAATAAATAATAAGAAGAATAACTATAAAAACAAATGTTTGTTTTACTTGTTGTGCCTCACCCATGCATTCACGCAGTCAATAACACTAGGAATTGTGCTTTGATCGAGGCCAGACATGCAAATCTTTGAGTTTTGAGTTTTTCAATTTGATGATGGAGTCAGGTACCTTCTGGAATCTGGATACACTTCTAAGATGGAGGAGTCTTAAAGATCAGTTCCTGAACACATCACTGACTGATAGACACCGTTTCCATGACAACATATGCAACAAACAAGTACATCATTTTATCCCTGTTTGTGCTGGAGGCATCAGTGTATTAGAATCCCTTGAACTTTGTCAACTTCTTGGAAAGCACTGTGCTTCATTTGAGGTCTTCAGCTCCTTGAAGAAAGTGTCTTGTTGATCTTCATGTTGACGTGTTTGTGAAGATGGAGTCAATTTGTAAATTTTTATTTATTCATTTATTTATTTTTGTGCACCAGCTCTCTCTCTCTCTCTCTCGTAATCGTAATAGTAGTCCGGTGGCCAAGTGCTAGTTAAAATACCTGAGGACCAGTGGAAATTCTCTCCAAGTGGTTTGGCTGGCTAGTTCAGCGTTAAAAAGCAGCTCGATGAAAGCTAACATAGTAAAGAATGACATGCATAGTGGTGACTGGTCCCAATCACACTGGCCAGTCACTAAAAGGGCAAACTTGTTACTTGTTATGTCCGTGATGACCTTTAGTTGCCTTGAGTTATTCCAATCTAGGCACATTTTTTATTTTCCGTGTGCACTGCAAATATCACTGTAGGCTTCACTGATTCTTTTACGAGACACAGACTGCATGGTTATTGTATTATTCATTTCTTCAAGATTTTGTTTCGCTTTGTTTTCTTTTCTTTTTCGCTTTTTTGTGGTGTACAGGTAGTGCAAGCTGTCAATCAGGCATAGCAATGTGTTTTAAATATATTAACTTTTTGTCAGCTTCTTTGCTCTGAAGTGGTCTTTCAATACAAATTTATCAGTTGTTTTTACCAGTTGTCAGAATGTTAATTACACACAACACTACATCCATTGTCGTTTATTTCCTGATGACTGACATTTAAACTAAAAACAGCATCTCCAGGATGGGCTTCCTTCTGACCCATCTGTAGCAAATGGCAATGCGTTACGTACATGAAAGCCCAAAGAAAAAGTGCCTTAACCCAAGTAATTTTTCATTATCAGCTTGGATTGTTACCTAACTTGTTATCAGAATAAAATGTTGGATACAAATTGAGAAACTACCAGTGACCGGAAATCTGACTTACTCTGTAGACGGCCTCTTATGAGTTTAACATGAAGTTTGATCTTTCTCAGGTGGTACTCTGGGCAGTTTAGCTGGAGCTGTCATGACTAGTGGAAAATTTAAATCCGTTCCAGAGATTCTTTGTGAAATGGATCCAGAGACTAGAGTCCAACTCTTCGAGCACTTTCAAAATATCATCACAGGATTTGATACACATGATGTAGCAGCGCTGACTCGGTTGGTGATGGGGGATCCGGTTGCTCGGATTCAGGCTCTGAACGGATTGAAAAACTTCTTTTTGACCAACTTGAAGATGGATGTGACGAGTTGAGGCTCTTTCCCTGAACAGTTGTCCTCTGGCCAAACTATTGGAAAACATTTCGGACAAGAACAAAACTCTTCTATAAGTTATTAGGCTCTTTGGCTGGCTAGATCATTGCTTTCCAAAGTCATGTAAACCACTGTCTGCATAGATTCTTCATTATATGGCTTAAAATACAAGTTAAAAATTGAAAAGCCAGTGAAAGAGCCTGCAAACTAGTGAAAGGGAAGGGAGCAAACGTAGATCCAGCCGGCAAGTCAATGAAATCATCAGAACAAATTCAGTAGTTTCTACCACATTGATGTCATAAACTTTGTTCAGTGGTTCACAGTTTGACACAGACAATCAATTTATGTACATGACTTGTTAAGAATAGGTAATATTTTTCAAGATGTGTGTGATGTCTACCACCTTAGTGGTGCTCCCAGCCAGCCGAATGGAACTCTTCTTCCACAGCAGTTACCTTTAAAATTATTATGTTTTGTGTTCACAAATTGTGTGCAGTTCACAATTACAGAATTTGGCTTTGACATAGTTAAACTTAGTACTAACTTAGGAACACATTATGCAATGTTTTATTTACCGGGATAAATAAATATAATACAGAGTTTTTATGCAGCGCTTTACCACACCCTAGGGCGTCTCAAAGCGATCAATGTGTTAAGAGATGTATTTTTTGCAAGGACTTGTTGGCTAGTGGGTTAGTTAGTTAAGTATCACCATGTACCGAATCAGTGAAAATATTCAGGAGATAGTGTAGGGAGAGAAGTTAATAAACTAGTCAATCCAAAAACTTTTTTGCAGTTTCACCAGTGGCTATGGCCAAGTCACTGACAACGAAAATCTACTCTGCAATGTGTTCCTGCTGCATATGACTGTAAGCTGTAGCCTAAGCCACTTGATTGGGACAAGGCCTAAGCCATGCAGTACAGTGATTTATTATGTATATATTATTATAATCCTTCATTGACCTCCCTTGGCTTTCAGATTTTATGAAAGAGGCGACCTTGCCATCACAGAGATAACACTTGCTATGATCCAACCTGTAGATTTATATTAGTGGTGATGTAAAGTGTCTAAAAACCTCTCAACTATTTTTCCAGGGAGATTCATCACCAGACAAAGAGGATACTGTTATCCAATATTCAGAATTTTTCATTTTTGTATCTCTCACCCAAGTGATTTACCATGAAGGATATTAGGATATTCATTACCAGTACCAAACAGTTCTTTAAACCAAGTTAAGGAAAACAATATGTGGATGTATTTATGTAATTTCAACTTGAACCCTTTATACAGTCCCAATTCCTCATCCAATACCCAATTGCCAAAGTGAAAGGATTTAGAAGGATTTGGGCTGGCAGGCCAATATATAACCATTGCTTCATACAGGGTCAGGCATTCCAATCGTATCCAAGTCCAAACAACTTGGTGTGACCTAGGAGAATAGGGTATGGAATTAATGCATCAGTGAGATGACCTAGTCTTCTTGCCCATGTCTATAATGTCCTTGTTATGTCCGCACTCTGCTCTGTTTGTCATGTTTGTCAGATGAGTTTCATCTTATTATAACAACCAAAAATTCACCTTAATCACTCAAATTCATTGTTTTGTACTAATTTGTTTGTTGCTGCCTTATAAGGCAGAAAACTTCCATTTTGAAACGTGCCAGATTTCAAAAGGAAAACAAGTATTAACAGCTCATTTGAAATGATTTGTATAAATTTGTTAATTCTAGGAAGTAGTAATTGTATACATTGATACATGTGTATTGGAAAACTGTTAACAGGTAATTCGTTTCAGATTAAAAACACAATTTTTGAAGAGAATTTCACTGTCATTTCGGAGTTTTATTTTTTTTAAATCTTACCCTGTCACAGGAGGTACGTTAGGTGGCATGATGGCAAGATGGAAGTACAAAGGAAACAGTCGACCCCTCACAGATTGCCTAACGGAATTGACAAAAGAGCAACGAGAGCAACTGCATGAACAGTGTCAACCGGTACTCCGCGATTACATCGACGATGACTTCATCTCAATGAGCCGGCTCATGAACAACGATGGGGAATTCCGAGAGAGATTGGTGCAGAGTTTAAAGTCATTTGTCACAGACACGATGAAACTTCAAATATGTGTAGAAGTGCTCACAAGAGGCAAAGCAGAATGACACTTATTTTCAATTTTTTCCTCCTTCATTTATTTCAACAAGAGGTTGTTGTTTTTTGTGATAAAAAGTGTTTGAGAAGGACGGCTATAGTTCCTGATTTCATAAAGCTGCTTAATAGTATTCAACTAATGAATGTTTGAACGTTTATGAGTGCAATGGTGAGAATATTTGTCATGAGTTTAAAGATTGAATCTTCAACAAATGAAAATATTCTCTCCATCGCATGAATGCAAAACATTCATTATTTGTTTTATATAACATCCAAGTAGATCTTTGTCATTTGGAGGAAAACAACTATTATCTAAGTGTACAAGATTGTATTCGAGCATCTACTACGAGGGTGTGTAGTGCTGCTGTTTATAACGCATGTACACACGTGGTGAGGTCTAGCGTGCAATAGTAAAAAAGGATGGGATAGAAATGCACAGTGAATAGTGCCAAATTGCACGGTGTATGGCGTAGGCCATGGAAAGATTTGTATAATGAAAGCCGCAGCACCGACAATCATCTAACCAAATGACAAGGGTCTACTTAGGCGTTATCCAAATAATACTAGTGAACAAATTGATGTGTTGAACCAGTCATTAGTGAATGTTATAGCCCAGCAATTGGTCAGTATTCTACCAAGCAAGAACTTTCGGAAGTTTGCGAGCTTTAGCAGTTTTATGAAAAATGTTGTCATTTGCAAAGCAACAAACACACTGCCTTTTATGATGACTTTGTGTGTGCCTTGTCTCTGCTGATCAGCGATGATCGACTTTGTATTAGGAAAAAAAGAATTTGAGTAAATCAAGGCTTTGATAATATGTACAACTAAATTTAACACTAACTTCAACATGTAAAGTAGTAATTAAAGATCATTAATAAAATTTGAAATAGTGACAAGTTATTAATATCAACTCAGTTACATAATTTCTTTCAGAAAAAAAATCATACATGTGGCCAGGGACTGACAGATTTCTTGTATTATGGGGAATATGTTTTTGCAAATCCATTTAAATAGCTCCAATGTTGCGTCATTAGACAAGATAAACAAATGCTATTTCCCTTTGTTTTGATTTTCATGTGTTGTCCAGTAAAGCAAGCCTGGAATTACACAATTGCCATTTCCTCTGTTGCCCTGGTCTTGACCTTGTTATCCTGATCTTGACCTTGTTGCCCTGATCTTGACCTTGTTGTCCTGATCTTGACCTTGTTGCCCTGATCTTGACCTTGTTGCCCTGATCTTGACCTTGTTGCCCTGGTCTTGACCTTGTTGCCCTGGTCTTGAACTTGACGCCCCTTCAAAAGTTTCCCATAGACTTTGAAAAAAATTCCAATGCAGAATGAACAAAAAGACGAAATTCCAGGCTTGGTAAAACAAATTTTGAGCCACATAATTAGCAAGGTATATTTTCATGCCATTTCTGTAGCATAAACAAAGTACTTTTTTTATGGAAGAAAATTATGTAAATGTTGAAGACAATTAATGGCTTTTGGCTAGGGCTACAGATTACTGCATTGTGTGTATTCTTCAGCATTGCAGCCAACTGCCATAGCAGAAGTCACTCCTTTGGGATTTAAGTGCTTTGTGTGCTGCTATTTTTACCTTATTACTTAAAAAAGTGAAAACAACTTTTGTTTTATGTACCTCCAATTTGTCAAATTCATTTCATTTTGTGCTGGCAAGAAGGTTTTCTTTTTGGTATTAAAAGCAGGGTAATTTGATTTGATGCTAAAAATGAAAATCATTATTTTAAAATCCTGTTATGTTATTTAATTTTTTTATTTTTTATATTTGATTGAATCCCAGAGATTTGATCACAAGGTGTAACTGAACAGTTTTCTCCAATTGTCTGTGTAGATTTATTTACAATTTTTCCTGTAACAAAAGATAAAAAGTGTCAACCATGTACCCTCCCACTTTTGGAACTCCTCCTTATTTTTCACTAGAGAGACGCACTTCATTTGCATGCCAAGTAGATGTTATGTTGTTGTTCAAAATATGGGGATATGCACATTTTGTTCTCATCCAAGTGCCTTAGTAGTGCCAGAGGTGTTGTTATTGACCAAGTGTTTCCTAATGGGGGACTATTTATACCTTCATTGGGATAGCAGGTTCCAATTGGGGTACAATTACATACTTACATTGGGATAGTTTAGCTGACTAAAACCAAGTATGACTTGGTGCCACAAGTAAAAACTTATCTTGCCGAATAAGTAATGTAGTGAAGATTCATGTTTGTTTTTATTTTTTTTGTTATGACTTTCTTTTTTGGTTTGTTTTATTTTAGAGGGAAAGGAACAACCATCAATATTTTTGCAGATGTGGTTTGTTGATAAGGAATTCCTTCTTTTTTTCCCTTTCAACTTGTGGGGCCGGTATGTTTATTTTCTTTTTCATTTCAATTAATTAGGGTCGCATTTGAAACTCAATAGAAAAGGAAACTAAAATTGGTGGAAGTAAAGGTGGACAGGCCTGCAACGTTTCAGCTGATCAGTTGATTTCCTAATTTATTTTTTGTTTCTCAGCTGTGCTGTTAAAATTGGAAAGCTACTAAGTCTTGCTGTTCCTGGTAATTTCCTCTTTTCTCTCATATTTTTTATTTTTTGTTGACAAAGTGCTTGGTGGACAGAGAGACTTGAAATAACATTTAATTATCTTGCCTTCAAACTTCTTTAAATTATGGTGATCTCTCCAACCTAAAAATTGCAAGAAAAATGGAAATACAAACGGATGCTACTGTTGCTATCCAGGCTAATTTAGTTTTTGTCAGAAAAATGGTATGCAAATGGAAACAGTTTTGTTTTCAGAAATTGCATTTCACCAGTAACTTTCTACTTAGGTACATTTATAATTATGTCAAGTTGTTTTCTTTTTCTTTTTCTCAATAGAAATTATTTCTGCTACAAACTAAACTGGTTTATTTTTCTACAAACCTCCTTTGACCGTTGTAGCATTCCGTTGATACCTTTTAGAAACTGCCAAGAGGTTGATTTAAAAAAGATGGTCATAATTTCATAAACATTGACATAGACAGTGTTTTACCTTTTACCAAATGAAAAGGTCTCAATTCACAGAATGTAAAAAAGATGCTCATAAGTCAAACTCTATAAATATAAATGAAAAAGTACAGAACGACTTGTAATTATCTATATTTTTGGAACTTTAACAGAATTGCAAATTGACTTACAAATTGAGTGTTTAGATTACTAATGTAGTTGTAGGTTACGTAGAACAATTTCAGTTCAGGTAAATTCTCTTCTGTTTGAATGAAATTATTTGAAAAATTGCTTGTCCTAGAAATAGTGTAGTTTTTGTTTTCCATTTTTGTTTATTTTATAAATGTATTCATATAATATTCAAATAAAAAGCAATTTTGTAATCAAACATGTGTTTCTTTTTCTTTGTATTAGTCTTCTTGTCACTTGTCATTTTGGTAATGGTAGGGCGAGTTATGGGTGGGGAAGGATCGATGGATGGTCGGATAAGCGAGGATGTGAAGGGAAAAGATGACACGAATGTATAAAATCTGCATAAATATTTAGATTTTTTAATTTCACTCACAATGCAAGTTTCTTTGTTTAGAATATGAGGCAAGAGTGGGTCAAAGATCACAAATTGCACAAGAAGTGAAATAAAAGAAAATGCCATGGGTAATTGGAAAAATATGAAAAATTGTTTTTTAGTGCCTTTAAATCTCATGAAAATTTACAGAGAAACCACTACAAATCATAATTCTACAAAGATCACTGACACGGAGTCAGTTTAAATTATGCATGAAATCCTGCATCTGGAATAAAATGATTTCCACAATTTTCCTCACGAAAACTTTCGCTTTAAACATTTCCCAGTCATCACGTGACAGATCAGCGGTTTCGCCGCGCAGTAGGTGTGGCGCAATGTTTTGATCATGTGATTAGTCCATTCATCAAGATGGAAGATGGCGGCGCCCATGTGGCACAAAATAGTCGTCGCCATATGGCTCAAAATAAGCATTTTTATATCAGTTAACATTGTTGAGTCTCTGAACATGAGCCAGGGGTAGGTACAAACCTTCAATATGAGATATTAAAATGTTCACTTATTGTGTGAGTTTTTGCAAAATTATCAACAAAGTTAGTGCAGTGGTGTACGTCCAGTTTCCGGACAGTTTAGGCCGTGCCCGAGGCAGTCTGTGTGGCCAGTTGGAATTTTGTAGATTGCATTTGAATTGGCACAGACTGTATACATTAATGCAAGTTAGTAAAAAAACTAATAGTTTAACAACAGGTTTTAGCCAGGCATTGAACTGCAGCGGGCGGTCTGGTCAACGACTTTTTTTATATATTTTTTTTAAATATTTTATATAATAAGTTGACGTTATCTTGATTTAGCAATCCAATGGATATTTTGCTGGTACTGGCATTTTTAATTAAACTTATATAATTGGACATGGGCAGTTGTTGTTTTGGGGGACCTAGAAATGTTGCCACCATGACAATGTTATTGTTAGTCTGGTTCGAGGCCATCATCATTGTTGTGACTCCCTAATCATGAGAAGTCTGAGTTAATACTAATACTAAATAGTAAAATACTAAATAGACCCATCAATGCTTTGTTTTCTTCACATTTGGACATTATAACTCGGACAAAAAAGGCGAAATAAAAACAAACATGATTAGAGTCCCCGCCCGCTTCCTTTTATGAGACCGCCTCCTGGTTTACCTTCTTCTCTTTTTTTAAAGGATCAATTTTTACGATCTCTGATGAAAAAAATTAATTCTATAACAGTATACATAACATCATATTTTTTGACTTGAACACACCAAAACAAAAACAGAATAAAGCCGGCAACCATCTTGAAAAAAATCCTGGCTGTTTGTCTTGAAAAATGTGTCTGGCAGCCTATAAAAAAAAATTATAAAAAAAAGGCCTGCCTTCTCCTCCTTTTTAAAAAGACAGGAGGCTAAATAAACCAATTGACTTTAATTAAACTATGTAACACCACATTGTAAAATGCACTAAAAGAAAAATTACACATGGCAAGGAGCTGGATACATGTACCAAACACAAGGCAAACCGGCTAAACAGACACACAAGACTATACAGTACACAACTCATGGACTGCCTCGCCCGTTTAACATAAATTGACTACCGCCCAAGTAAACATATAACATTAATTATGACTACCTCGCCCTTAAAACCAATGGTGGCCACACCAAGGACTACCTCGTCCTTACCAACATAAAACACAATGGACTTCCCCGTCCATTATCCATGTCACACACAACACACATGAACAAAATGGGTCACATGAGCCAGCTACAGGTCCCCTACCTGACCTCCACGATGCACAACATGTAACACACCTTGCCTTAAAATTTAAGTAACTCGGATTAACTTATGAGATGGCAATCAGGCCATTTATGTATTTCGGAATTTATTTCCCTTTTAAAAAAATTATGTGGCGAGTACATTACAATTGATTTAGTGCTGGCTCGTATTTTGAGGTAATTTTATGATGAATCTCCAAGCCAATTCTATTAGTATTACTAACGTGTTTAAAACCTTTTTTTTTACCAAACCATTCACCCTGAACCTAAGTAAAGTTGTAAATGGGAAAAATAGTTACATACAATAAGGTTTCACTTGACGTTGACTAAATCTGTTTTAAACTACACCCAAAGTGATGCACGATCTTTCCTGAAAAAAGATTTTATAAGAAAGCATTCATCATCCTTCCTTTCATTTCAGAGTCTTCCAGGTGGATGTTCTAACACCTTACGCAGATGGATTCCACGGCTCACCTCACACTCAACGTCACGTCAGAGACTGCCAGCCGATCAAATATGCCAACTCTACAATCGAGTCACAGAAATCCCATGGATTCGGCGCCCCTCACCTCACTCTACCCATCACAACAACTAGACAGTTCATGGACAGCTCAGTATTTTTTAGAACGTCCTTTGGTCACTTGACCGTTGTGAATGATCCCCTGCGGACATTTTCGGTGCTTGAGCCCCTCGAAAAAGACGGCTGTTCCTTAGGATTGAGAGTTCCTGTGACTAGATCTCGATTACAGAAAAACTGTCTGTTGGCAACAAATGCAGGCTTCTTCAACACCCATACTGGTGATTGCTATGGGAATGTCGTGAGTGACGGGAGGCTCGTTAAGAATGGACGAGGAGTACAGAATGCCCATTTTGGTATCAGAGCGGACGGAAGTTTAGTTTTTGGGTAAGATTTTATTATGGGTTAACTTTTGTTTTTCTTAATTTATGAAATGTTTGCACTTCTGCTCGAGATTATGCTCAGTTCTTGTTGTTTAATAGACCGAGTTGACCTCAGAATGAGTTGACTTGAGACTGAGTGAACCTGGACCGATTGAGTCCGTCTGAGTTGCCTTGGTAACAAACTATTCTGGGTTGGAGTGAAATCGACTGAATTGTCCCTAAGCCTGGATTTGTTTAAATCAACAATAAAAAGTGCACTTAACTCATTACTGGATCTGTGGACTTTTAACTGGTATGGCTGACCTTGATTAGGGTTTATGACTTTTACATCTTGATTTAACCTCAATCAGTAATGGTTTAATCCTCAGGTACCTTTCAGAGTTTGATCTTCTTGACGAGGAGAATCCATTTCTTCAGTTGGTAGGGGGTGTTGGATGGCTTTTGAGGGATGGAGAAGTTTATATTGAGGAGAGCAAGAAAGTAGAGTGTAAAAACTCAGAGGAAACAGGTAAGAACTCCTTGTTAAGTTTAGCAGTCCATAGGCATCCAAGCCCTTACCAGTGATCCGGGGGCATCCAAGTCTGACCAGCAGTCCCGTCGACATTTGAGCTCTGAGCAGTGGGTATCCAATATCTGAGCAGTGGGCATCCAATATCTAGCAGTGTGCATCAATATCTGAGCAGTGGGCATCCAATATCTCAGCAGTCAACATTCAAGCTCTGACCAGTGAGTGTCTCTGGGCAGGACATTAGCTTCCTTCCCTCAACAACATTTAAAAAGTTAGGTGTTACACTTTTAACACAATCCTAACTTCTTTGTTCCTTTTAGGTTCAATAGAGTCTTTTTTTAATGTGGTTGCGGCCAGGATAGCTGTAGGAAGCGACAAAGAGGGGCATGTTGTCATCGCTCATGTGGACGGCAAGTCTGACTCAACAGGGTGAGGTCATTTTTTTAGAAAGCCATGTACTTGTTTTTGTGGATGTTGCTAGCACAGTTTTAATTGACAAGAATTTTTTAGAATTTTTTACAAGGATTTTTAGTGAGCAGGATTTATAATAATGTTATAACACACTAAATGGCCCACACAGCACATGACAGCTCTGTTGCTAACCAGCTAGAGACGTTTGTTTGGTGGGGTGTTTGTTTGTTTGTTTATTGGGTGTTTGTTTGTTTGTTTGGTTTGTTTCAATTTTTTGATATAGTGCGGATCCTAGTTTGAATCACGCCTCAAACCGTAGCCTCGCATGTGAATTTGGTTTTCAGTTCCTACTGGGTTTCCCTATGTGGGTTCTCCAGAAGATTTTTGCAAGTGTCAATTTGTAGACGTAGTAACCTTTGTTTACAAAAAGAGTGACCTTGTACATTCCAGGGGATTTCTTGGTAGGCAAGATACTACACTGGTCATGTGGGGAGTTTTTACATTTTGTGTCATACTTTCTACATAAATTCAAAAAATTTAAAAGTAACAGCTGAACAAGTTTTGAGATGTGCCCGCTTTCTTCAGATCAAAAGTTGATAAAAATCAGACAGTGCAATCTCTATGAAATAAAAGATTTAATGTGTTCTTTTGGGCTGTGTACAAATCGTGCTTGCAGAAAGTCCAGGCTCTGTGGCTCTTTTGTAAACACATGACGTCACCTGTCACATGGTCTATAAGGTTGCTTTCCTTTTGTCATCACCAGAGTTTCTCTTGAAGAATTTGCTCAGCTTCTTAAGCGTAATGGAGTCGTCAACGCAATAAATCTGGATGGTGGTGGCTCGGCTACGTATGTCATCAATGGAACGGTGGTCAGTTATTCTACAGATCAATGGTGAGATCATGGTGTCCTCCAACTTTACTGGTCTGGTTTGATTTGGGTTTTGAATACAAGTTATTTTCTGCTTTTCTTGAGGTCCATATAAAATGAAAATTATTTCAGTAATTCAACCTGAAGGTAACAAAAGCAAAAACAAATTTCTCAGTTGAACATTCTTCCAGAAATTTTGCAAGCTTTCCAGATCTTCTATAAGGCAAATGATGCTGAACTACAAACACTTGCCACTTTTTAAAAACCAAACTTTTCACACCACTCATGCATTGTGTGAATTTATTTTTTAAAGTTGTTTTTTTACTGTATATTTGCTGGAAAATGTTAATGGAATCCCTTGTAATGAGTATACCTAGTTGACAACATGTAGTCTTCAAGATGATAGTTTTGCTGTAACCAGAGTGTTTTATTGTTTTTACCTTGAGAGCTGTGTATTGACCCATAAACAACAGCCTCACTAAGGTCTTGGCATTCTCTATGGTCTTGTTCTTAAAAATGGACATTAAGAGCGTTGATAGCGCCGGTATCGACCAACTTTGATGCTCATGGCTCATGAGCATTGAACAGTATTACTGGTCACTGGGCCATTTATTTAATTCCTTAACCATCTCTTTTGGGAGTGTACAGCCTGTGCTGCCGAGTATGTAGCATCAAGCTGAACCAATCACAAATCTCTGCCCTCACGTGTACCCATTTACTCTTGGGTTAAGAGAAGCAATTATAGTTTAATGTCTCGTCCAAGGACACAAGTGTCATGACCGGGATTCAAACCCACCCTTTGATGACTAACGGCCACCAATGTCTCGTAGAAGGACACAAGTGGATTCGAACCCTCACCTTGATGATGAATGGCCACCAGAACTTGATTCCGATGCACTAAACCGCACTTATGCTAAGAATTGTTTTTCTGTTCCTGTCATATTCAGTGAGGATCGTGTCTACAGATGTCCGAGGGCAGTCTCCACTGTACTGTGTGTGCATGAGCCAGAATGCAATCCACCAAACTGTAATAACCATGGAGAATGCGTGATGGGTGAATGTCATTGCCATGGTAACTGGGAGACTCCTCGTTGTGACAAGCTAGAGTGTGGCTTGTTGAACTGCAGCAATAATGGAATATGTACAGAAGGTAAGGCTGATGCTTCATATGAACTTATAGCATACTTGTAGGTGGTCATATTTAACCCTCCTACTGTGTGACCATTCAATATCATCCACTGTGGCTTTGAATGATATGCCAGCCTGCAATATTATATCATGTAGTGATTGCATCTACACGGTACGAAGTCATTATTTGACCATTCAATATTACCCACTGTGGGTTCGAGTGAGAGTTAAACTAAGCCAGCCTGTTATATAGTTTGATGTCGGGACTGCATTTGCCAGTACACAATCAACCCTCCTACTGTCTGACCAATCAATATCATCCACTGTGGTTTTGAGTGATAGATAAACTATGCCATTTTGCAATATGATATCATGTGTGAATGCATCTAAACAATACATGTTTACACGGTTAGTTCTGTGCACAGTTGGGCCACCATGCACAACCAATGCGGTTGAACAGTTTCTAATAGTTGTCAACTCTCTGGAAAATGTTACAAAGAGTAGGATGGCTCAGGATGGTTTGGTTTTCCAGCAAAAGCAAAAAGCATATTTGCTCTTTAAAAATCACATCAACAGTTTCACAAAAGTTTAAAGGTTCTTCAGTTTTTACAAATCTATTCAAGGTCATCTCAGACAGAAATTCATGTTTTTGTAGGAATCAAGTTTCAGTCAGTCCTCCAGACAGTTGCTCTGCTAGAAATCATAGTTAACCTGTCTTGATCCTTGCCTTTACAGATGGGTGCAAGTGCAATAAAGGTTTCCTGCCACCAGACTGTTTTCAACCATGTGATCAAGGCACCTTTGGGCAGGACTGTCTAGCACCGTGTCCGTGTGAACATGGCGGGGACTGTGACCCCATCACAGGGAAATGCCAATGTCTTCCAGGATACGCAGGCACACACTGTCAGCTGAGTAAGTTCATTTGAGATCATCTGACCGTGTTTGAACATTTCGGGGATCATATTACTTTAACACGTGAAGGAAACAAGCTTGTGCACTTTAACGGGTCCCAATGTTGGAATACGCACATGACTTGCACATCTATTCTGATATTTTGTATTTGTTTATATTTTAAATATCAAATAAAACCACTAGGGAAACTGACTGGGGACGTGTTTTATAATTTGGGGATGAACAAAGAAAATTTAACCCCAAATTATTAATTTTTTAATAACATTGAATTGAGTTCCATTCTCTTGATGTATTGATGCAGTCTGTCCATACGGCTACCACGGTCCAGACTGTAAGCAGAAATGCAAGTGTGATGACGATGCTTGCGCTTGTCATCACATCACTGGATTGTGTACATTTGACAGCAATGGTACTGCCTATGCGGAACTCATGAAAGGTAAGTTTATTTCCCGCATGCTCTGAGGGCCGTACATCCAGACATCAAGCTTTTCCTGTACTGGGTGTCTCTTGTCAGTGGTGTCCTCAACAATTCATGCACAATTTGGGCAGTCGGGTTGGTGTAGTGGTTTCTTTCCTTGCCTTCCACCTCAAGGACCCCGGTTCGAATCCCGCCGGGGGCACTATGTTGGTTGGGTTTTCAGTCCCTACCTGTTTGCATGGGTTTTTCCTGGAATAATTATCTGAAGTTTTCCTACCACATCTAAAACTGAAACTTCCTTCTTTGTCTTTTTCCCATGGTGTTCTTGGCTTGTAGAGTGATTAAGTTTGCTTTTCTGAGAGTCCTTGGCTTCACAACCAAATTAATAAATGAAATGAAATTCAATTCATGCCACTCAATTCTTATCTTAAATCCACCTTTTATAGATAGAGTAAAAGAAAAGAAAACAAAACAATTTCAGTCGTAGAGCTTGGTTCTTCACAGAACCAAAATTTCTTCATAGAAGAACTTTATTTAACATGAGGTCACAAGCAAACTTAGTTATTTGTCTTGCATCCCACACCATGCAAAGCTTCTTATTTGCTCTGATTTATTATCCATCCTCACAGCTGGACAGTGCCTCGCCAATCGTGCTCTTAAAACCAAAAATCTCAGCCCAGAGAGAACCTTCTTCCAAGAACCCTATGCAATAGGTTGTGTGGTTGCCACGGTGATAGCCGTAGTAAGCCTGATGTGCAATATAGCCCTTCTCTGTTACCGCTGCAGTTGCCGCGTTACTTCTCATCCGTATCTGGTGTGTCCAAGGCCCAGGAGGGCTCGCAGGTATCACATGATCAAACAGAGAGATCTAGAATTTGATGATACAGAAGAGACTGAGTCGAGTCTATGATTTCAGTAGATTTGAATCCATTGAAGGAATCGCAAGTATCACATAATCAGACGGAGCCATCTGGACCTCTATAGCGCAAGGATATGGATGCCAGACGAGAAAATACACATATCACATAGTAGTCTGAAGACAGTCTGAATCAAAATACGCACATCACATAGTCAGTCTGAAGACGTCAGAAATCGAAATACGCACATCACATAGTCAGTCTGAAGACAGCAGAATCAAAATACGCACATCACATAGTCAGTTGAAACAGTCAGAAATCAAAATACGCACATCCATATCATCTGAGACAGTCATGAATCAAAAACGCACATCACTGTCAGTCTGAAGACAGTCATGAAATCAAAAAGACATCCATGGTCAGTCTGAGACAGTCATAAAATCAAATACGCACATCAATTGTCATTCAGACTGTTTGAACTTTAAGGCATTACACAACTTCTAGTGACTCACTGACTATGACTCATGAGTAATCAATGTAACCCACGATATCATCGCTCATTTGAGTAGTCAAGTGCTGAGTAGTCATATTTGCTCATTGGCAGCATTGTTGTACCCACTCTTTTGCATCATCAACATTTTATGACTTCAGTTCTGATGGTACAGAAGTTGAGCTCACTTCAAAAAAAAGGAAATTGGTCTTTCTCAAGCAATCACATAATCCTCTTGAAGTTTGAACTCAAAGAGAAGCACACTTGATTGTAGGTTTGATTGTAGATGACTGGTTTATCTAAACCTTTGGAGGCAGTAGCAATCACAAGCAGCTTTCTCTGAAATGCCCCAAGCAGTCAAAATACTTTACTTACATTCAACCCCAAAAAGTCACAGTGAGGGTCATATCCTGAATTGACTTCTTCCCTAGGTGACATGTTTCTTCACAGTTTCTGATATTTTTCCTGAAACATTTTACTGGGAATTTGTTCTTAAAAAATTGGGGGCAAAATCGTTAGTGTCTGGGTTTATGCTGTTTAGCTACGCTGTGCATTATCTCTGATGGGTTAATGACAAATCGTGACAGATTTCAAATCAATAGTTTCTATAAAAGTACTATATGAACTATATTATAAAAAATAAAAACATTATTTGTATAAACGGACATTTTTAAAGAGGTACAATTTGTTGGTACTTTTGTCGTGCTCTGCTTTAGACGGATGAAGAACCTACTATTTAGAAAAGTCATGTTATTTTTACCAATTTTCAATGAATTAAAATTGTTTCAAAATTTCTAAAGTTTATAAGAAGTTCAACTTTTGTTTCTGGGGAAGGTACATTTTGTAAAGGTTGAAATTTATTGCTTCATTTCTGTTCCTTTTACATAGAACCACCTACTATTTAGGTTTTCATAGAGGATGTTGGTATCTTCAAAATATTGGTAGAGGGAAATGGTAATATTCTCCATCAGTCTAATGAGTTAACTTGTTAATGATGGTGTCTTAATTAGCTCATTTCATAATGAAATATAACTTCCATTTACTGTGGGAAAGTCTAAATAGTTTTTCATCAGTTTTACAATAAGACTTTTCATATGTGACTCGCTTATTTGAAATAGTGAAATGACATTAAAAGTGAAGACACCAGAAACAGACATCATATCAATGTGATGTGATGTTTTTAAGCATTCTATATATTGGGAATTGCTCACCACATAGGCTCTGAAATTAACTGTTATTTGAAAGCTCTTATAAGTTCTCATCTACTAGTTTATAGTTTTGGCAGTGCCTGGTTTTGTCTTGAAACATGACATATTAATAATAATATTTTCCAACTTGTTTCTTTCATGCCTTCCGTGTGTTATGAATTATGTTTATCTGTATTTTATAAACGAATCTAAGTTATAAATCAAATTGATTGTAAAATCCTTAAATTGTATAATGTTTTACTCGTGACATTTCAGGGAATTGCCCAATAGAACAAACTAACACTAACTGCACATAAATGTATTTTGATAACATAAATTTTGTATCCAAAATAATGATTGATTTTGTTTAGCTATTTCACACGCTTCCTCATACGGCCATTCCCAATACTATTTCCAATACAGGTTTTCCAATTGTTACCTATTTTGTATTTTTTCAGAGCTCACTGGTTGATGAGTATGTAACAGAATGTATGTAGTTTCATGTTATAATAAGGTTACCAGCCAAAAGGATTGCAATACAGCTTGTGATTTTACTGATTTTAGTATGATTAGGAAAACAGACAAGGTGACTTTCACACCATCAAAGTCATTCACAACTTCTTGTTTGTTTGTTTTCAAAATGTACTTCATGTTTGATACTGGGAAGCCCAAAAATCTTTATTAAGGAAGGGTTTGGGTTTAGCAAAATCAAGAAGGATAGATCGTATACTGTATGAACACACATTTCATATGATTTCCTTGTTCTGGGTTTCTCTAAGCCTTAGAAATTTGACAAGTACGGTCTTGCTGTGTCTGGCCCTTTCCTCTCTTTCCTATCCCCAGAGTTTTGAAAATCTGACCAACATTCATATACAGCTCTTTGAGGGCATACATTGGTGTAAATAACAACAAATAAAAAGTACTCCAACTTTTGTTAGTAGTTCTAAAAGAATATATTTATAAGTCTTTTATTAACATTTTCATTGGAGTTTGTGTGAACTGTCAGCTGAATTATCAAAAGTAAGCCTTTTTATCTTTCAAATTTGGCCCAGATCATTATTTCAAAAGCACTTGAGAAAGTATATCATTCTAAAATAGTGTTAATTAGTAGAGTATATTATATAAGTAAGAAAACCATTTGACAGAATAAATTTTCAGTTATGAGAATCGCATAGGCTTTGCTTCAAGTTTGTTTTCCAAGTTGTGTCGTCAGTTGTTTTTTATGTATTTCTTCATTCTTTGCTTTCACTCAAAAGAAAAGGCGAAAACTTTTGATTTGTAAACAAACCTTTAAAAGTAAAGATGTTAATCTTGTTTCTATAATATAAAGACGGCGTTTGAGTTGTTCATGTTTCAGAAATAATGTGTATTATTTCATTCAATAATTTGGTTATCTATTTTTATGAAACCTTTAAAAGTGTGAGAATAAAGCAGTCGAAAGAAACAAAAAGGAATGAAGAAAACTGAAGCCCATCTAGTGGTTATCAACGACCATCCTCCAAACTTGAAGGATGTAGAGAGGCATGACACTGGCCCTACCCAAGAGCTCCAGTGCGATAATGTATAGTTTTGGGTTGTGGGGTAAAGGGGCGGGGCGATGCCAGGGGCCCGAGAAGGAGCCGACCGGTCGGCGACCGCCCGAATGAAAATATAAAAGAGCGACCTCTCGCGGCAATTTTGTTTGATGCAATTAAACAGGCTTAGTCTGCTGATCATTTGAGTACACAGCTCGTTCTCCTCTGCACATCACACACAGCAAGCAGAGTCCACACGACGGACGTATGCTGCATTTCACACACTACCACTAGCTGGGACGTACAAGACTTACTTCTGGCTGTCTAGTCAGTATTTTCCAGGTGTGTTCGGGTGTCTGCAATCAGGTATTGTTTATCTTTTGTTCTCATATATCTTTTGTTCTCAATAATGTTGTTTAAATACAAAACTGTCCTATGGTATGTGTAGATAATAAACTATCTGTAGACAACACATAATTCGCCATAATAGTTATGAGTTTTGTTTCTCAAATTAAAAAAATAGTTCGTGGGGCCACCCCGTGCGGTGTTCGGGTTTCATTGCGGCGAAGTCATGTAACTAACTTGGACCCTTGCTTTTTTAATGTGGCGTAAAGTACATGACGTTACTTCCTACTTTACACACACTGTCCTTCATTGTCTGCTTCACTTGTTGCAATGAGTTTGCACGATTATGGAGAAAATGTTTATACAGCATTCATGAAGATTTCAAAAGATTGGTAAAATATTATTAATATATTATCAATCATGTTTATTTATTGTTTCTTCACTGTCAAACACAAATGTGGAGCTCATCAGATTGTGTGGTTGAGACAAAAATACCCATAAAGAACCATTTTGGAACAATCAATTTAGTAAGTGAGTCATATATATGGCAGGTTTGTGTAGACCATGAGTAGAATGGGGATATTTCGCTCTGACCACAAACCACAGTTTCTACATCATGAGGCTATTTCGCTATCTCAGTTTAATAATGCTGCTACCAGTAGTAGTACTAGTATAATACTATAGGTTTCACCTCCAAGAATATAACAACTTTGAGTTCTAAATAAAACTTAAGTTTTTAACTTTTAAAAAACAAAACAGTGTTTTCCCCAAAAAGTGACTAATTTTATTGCACCTTCGTTATGGAACGCAACACATCTCTTCATATTCGCCATAGAACTGACTCTTCAGATTTTAAAGACTCATTTGTTTGAATCTTTATTTTTGTAACAATTGCTTTATTTATTTAATTTCATAGTTTTACATGTATGTTTGTGTTGCGCATAGAGGCCTCTGCATGATGCGCTTTATAAATGTCTCGTATTATTATAATTATAAGTGATAACCCTTTCTGATTACTTTATTTTAAACAATTATAAATATTGAATACAACTTATGGTGAAGCCAATCTGTCATTGTCACTGCCCCGTTTTCATTCATTATGACAAAGAATGTACACCATTTTTTGACATAAAAATAGAACTTTGGCATCTTCAATCTACAGTTACCTCTACTATTGACCCATGTTATCACCACAAAAATCGTTATTGTTCCATTTTTAGGAGTCAATGTCACTGTGTGTTATACAGTGTAGTGCGACTATGGCTTTTTCACACTTACGCTTACGCTTGACTCCCAAAATGGTAAGCACGTCACAGCCACCATGTGTGACGTGCGTGCAATGGGTCATCATGTGTAGCGATTCTTTTTAAATCAGTTGTCATTCATTTAGCTTATGATTTCAAAATAAGATTTTGAAGAGCTTCATGGTGTACAAAAATAAGAACTGAGTGAAGAGCACATAAAAATAGAGGAAAAATGTTTTACCAAATACTCACAACTAAAACTGTTTGTCAGGGTTAAAGCATCCGTCAATAAGCTTATGATTCTTTCTTTGTCTTGTTTACCAAGTTGGCAAATTTTCTTAACCCTTTCATGCACCATTTACTTTATTGATAAGTTGATTGTATGGACACAGTAATCGTTTATTCAATTTTTGCAAATAGCAAAAAAACTTGTAAGAATAACGCCCTTAAGAGTCCTCTTTCCATTCTGAAAACTGTGTGGCCATGGGATCTTTATATTTTGTTTTAGAACTATTTTTCTGAAGGGATTTAAACCGGTCGCTAGAGACCGGTCGGTTCTTGAAACAGTCAAGTTGCTGAACAGGCAGAATATGGACATGTGCAGTATGCTAAAGTAATGCACTTGTAGAGCATGCAGTTTTGAAATTTTGCATCTCTCATCGTCAGTGTAAGAAAATAAAAACTTGAAAACACATTGATAGTTCTGAATGACCCCTTAGATTTACAGGTTTTCATTACTCTCTCCGTCCTTCCTCAGCATGGCCACCAACAGCCTCTACAAGAATGCTCTGAACCCTAAAGAGGTCTCCAGCATCACCAAGATGCTCTCTATGGGGGCTGTCTTGACTCGTTTCTTTGGGAAGAAGAAACCAGAGAGGAGATCCTTTGAAATCAACATGGACACAAGACAGATCCTGTGGAGACGGCAAACAGGACGGACTGATGGTGCTGGTAAGTGTCAGAAGTGGGATTGGAAAGAATGGGGTGTCATGTGACTAGTGTGATGTGCTGCTTACATGTGACGATCATAAGCAAAGAATTATGTGGTGAGCTGACCATGAAATTAGACAAAGGACTCCCATGTAACATCTTAACATTTGTGATGTTTTCTAGCCAGTTGTGGGCAAACTACTTGTTGCCTGCAAGGCTTAATAAAGAGAGATGTGGAATTTTTTGCTCAGCCCCATCGGTCTCATCCAAGATCGCTAGGATGGGCTGATGACTTGTTCAGGATGCAGTGATGCATGATGGGATCGATCATACTGCAGTAGGTGCAATGCGCACAATCACAAGTTCAAAACATCACACATAATAAAGTATGGAAGCTTCATGGATAATGTAAACGATATTTTTAAACAAGTTAGAAGAATGCTGCGATTGAGCCCTATTTTGAATACAAGGCAACGACTGTTTGCAACGAATTTACACAATAGAGCATTATACTCAAGACTCAAATAACAACAAATATAGACATGTTGTGAGTAAATGTCGCTGTCGAAATCAACTGTATTTATTTTGTGCCAGATACCGAATGTTTCTGGCAAAACGGACACTGAACACAAAAGCAGCGGGTACACCAGACCCCAAAAGCGGGTTCACCAGACCCTTGAGGGGGTACACCAGACCCCCAAAATGGGTACACTAGACCCAAACAAGGGGGTACACCAGACCCCCCAAAATGGGTACACAGACCCAAACAAGGGGGTACACCAGACCCCCCAAAATGGGTACACCAGACCCAAACAAGGGAGGGTACCAGACCGTGGGTACATCAGACCCTGAAAAAACGGGTACACCAGACCCAAACAATTTGCTGGATGTATGCCAGCTATAATAAACCAATGATATTGTGAATTTACACAATAGAGCATTGTTGTTGATATGGAACGAGCAAATGTGCCATTTTCTACTCTCACTTGGTGTATCCCAAAAAAATCATAAAATAGAAAACCAGTAAAAACATACACTCCTAAAATTTGGAACCTTTTTGGTTTCAAATCATTTGATAAGCAGTCACACCATCCTGAGGGGAAGCATGTGTTAAATAAACTCAGAACTGTGTATTGAGAGATTTGCGACAAGTTGCGATTAGAAGCATATCGCCCCTCCAACGTATGTGTGCAGACGGGGTGACAGACTAGACTGCACATTGGTTTGTGCTACATTTGGACAGGGAATGACGTCCAGCACCACATGACCAAAGAAAACTGGTCCCTCCATGTCCCAACTCTTTCAATACACAAACTCTCAATAAACCAATCCAATAAGGCAGCAGTTCCTTTTGCACAAAATATGAAACATCTACTCATTGTCATGTGTTTTACAGTGTTCTCACATGTCTAAACAACATGTGGAACTTTTTTCATGTAGCTGAAAGTGTAGTACCATTGATCATAGCTCTGAGTTTAATAATTATTATAATTTGAATGAAATGTTATTTTAAGAGGCTTCATGGGTTACCAAGAAGATGTTATTTGTTGTGGTTTATTTTGAAGGATTTTGTTCAAGAGGCCATTGGGTCATTCACACCTACCATACTTGCTCTATGCACAGACACTGACAGAATGAAAAAACAAGCACCCCAGGTTGCTGGAGTCAAGGTCTCTGGTTCTTATTACAAGAGGGTTCAGTGTTGCATAATTCTTAACAACTGTGTCCTTCATGACATGTACCACTGAGTGTACTTCAGTGCAGCTTGTATGCATTTAGTACACGTGTGAATTTCTTGCTTTGAGAACTGAAAAATTTACCATGTCAGTCTCCCTTGTGGTTTTACTCTATATTTGAAATAAAAAGTTGCATCACATTGAGGTGATCCCTCTGCTGCCGCTTCCCAGGTTGTATTGTAAACTTGGGTGTGATCCCTGGCTACGCGCAGTTACAGGTTGAATGGCTTCTGACTGGCAACCCCTGAACAAAGATGTTGACAAAATAGGGAGATTGCCAACATGGGGCTAGACAGCTTATTTGGTAGAGCGCCAGCACATTAATGCGGGTTCAAGTCCCATTTTAGTCAATTGTTCTTTGTTCAACCCCAAATTATTTTATTAATGTACCTGGTCAGTTTCCCTTGATGGTTTATTACTTGGCTCTGAGAACTTGTCGGTGTGTTTCAGATACTGTGTCCCCAGAGTTTAATAACAAATCCTGTTAATCAAATTAATACTTTTAAAGGATTGAACATTGAACTTACATGGCATAAAGATGGTCACAGTGGAAAACTTTCCTTCAATATGTTTGCTTGAATGAGAAATTAGTAAAACAATTAGTTTTGATCTCACAGTCCAAAACCTTATATGTTTGAAAACAGTGAAAACATAAATGTTAAAAATTTTAAGCTCATTGAATCACAAGAAAATTTGCACAAATTTGTTTGGTGCTTAATAGAAAACGATTTTGTGTGCGAAATAAATGTTTTTTTTAAAATTTGTCAATATCCTAGCATGCAAAAGAAAGAGCATACTTTATGGTGTGCCGGTAACTCTTCGAGTAGGGCTACGTTCTGTAGCCTTAGACTTTAAGGGTCTGTTGCAGAACTCCCACAGTTCCAAAGCGCTGCCTTTTGCAATAGATTCACCCCTAGCATTTGTGCCAATCTGATAAGATGTACATGTACAGTACATGTATGTTTCTCCAGTGACTTCAGAATGGTGCCAAATGCTCCAACCACTACTGGGATTACTTTCACTTTCACTTGCCAAAGTTAACGAAGTCTCTGGCCAAGTACTTCTGGATCCTTTCCTTCTCTTTTGAAGCTACCCTTACAATGTGTTCGGTTTGCGGTAACACCATGTGTACATGTATCTAGTCTACTTTGCTGTGTAGATGTTTGTTCTTTAGAGAACTTGTCTTGCTATTTGTTCTACTACCGACCGTGGAGTAGATTTTTCGGAATTCAAGAGATTTCTCAGTTCTGAAAAGAACTGTCCTGCTTATTGACTACTACCTGGGCGGAAAGTAGGAAATCGGTCGGGACTAACTACTTTTTCTACCTTCCACCCAGGTACACTGTAGTAGTTAATAAGCAGGACAGTTCTTTTCAGAACTGAGAAGTCTTCTGAATTTCTGAAAATCTGCTCCACGGTAGTAGAACAAATAGCAAGACAAGTTCTCTAAAGAACAAAAATCTACACAGCAAAGTAGATATACATGTACACATGGTGTTACCGCAAACCGAATATAATTGATACACATGTACCTCACCATGCAATGCCTCAAAAATCATATCCTAGCAATGTTATGTCTATGAGATGACACTTGTTGTCTTCATCTTATTCAAGACTGAAATGTCCAGACATCTACATGTATGTTCTGTAACATGATCAGTCCTAAAGTTCTTGACCTTTTCTGTCTCTCTAACAAGGCTCAAATTTGGGGGCAAAATCCACAAGACCGTAAGCCATATGTACATGTAGCTAACCAAATTGACTAGACCAGATATTTTTGTTCAAGACCAGAATCAAAATGAGAAAATGTGTGTTCACAGTTTAAAAAATAAACTGTTTTTATTTGAACAAGCATAAAGAGAAGATTGATATTATTTGCTTTGTAAGTAGAACCAAGTATAGTACTTCAATACTCAACAGAATTGAAAGATACTTATAAGGTTCAACTTTCAAAGATATTTCTTTAAAAAGATGTTATCACAGTGTGGTATTATTATTTAATTTAAAAACACAAGACCACCAGACTTTTCCGGGTCGTGAGTTTACTGGCCCGACGCTAAAATCACTTGCCTTGGGCCTGCGGTCCAGTGTAAGTTTCAAACCCTGTATAATAGTGGCACCACTTTGGATGCACTTGATTGCTGTCTTACACAGGTCTCAATGTATCACCTTGGCCAGCTTATTGTGTCTGCCTTTGTACTCTACCTGGGCCATCATACTGTATTCGCTGACAATAAAAAAATAGCTCAGTTGGTAGAGTGCCGGCATGTTCATCCAGAGGTTGTAAGTTCAAGTCCTGCTCTAGTCAATTTTTCTTTGTTCAGCCCGAAATTGTTTAAAATTCACTCATTCAGTTTTCCTTGTGGTTCATTACATGTACATTAGTTGACAATAAAAATGACAGTCTCTCCTGCTGTGTTACACATTTTTACACAGATCTTCACCATTTACACGAAGAGTTAAAATGACAAACTATTGACTGCTACAGGACGGGGTGTAATATCTAAATAATTGCATTTTGCATATTTCACGTAGAGCCACACATCCCAAAAGATGCAATTAATACAATGCAACAGAGGCTGAGTGAAATGTAGGTCAAATAAGTTTTTTGGGGGGTTTCATGAAGAGCCACCCATGTCAGTGTAACATGGTTGTCCCTTTCCTATGTAGAAACATAATGTCATCTCACTTTTGAGGTGAAGAGACAACTATAGGCCTTTTCACACTATCGACCTTCGATCCGTGTCGAAACTTATCCGGATAGGGTCCGTGTTGGTTCGGTAAAATTTCAACACGGATACAAACTGCTTCGCTTTCACACTAGCTCTGCGCGAAATCAGCTTTTGGGTTACACGTGTAACTTTCAATCCGGACATTGTGCGACCGTTTCACACTGCAAGGTCTTACACGGGTCGAAGCAGGACGCGTCTCGTTGGCGTGAAGTGGTTGCGTAGTAGTGTGTACTGACGCACATAAACGCTTTACCGCGCGTCACGTCTACCGCGCTACTTTTACTATTTATGTACCCGGCTACTTTTTATGTACCCGGCTACTTTTTATGTACCCGGACTTTTACGTTTTTTATGTACCCGGCTACTTTTTATGTACCCGGCTACTTTTTATGTACCCGGCTACTTTTTATGTACCCGGCTACTTTTTATGTACCCGGCTACTTTTTATGTACCCGGCTACTTTTTATGTACCCGGCTACTTTTTATGTACCCGGCTACTTTTTATGTACCCGGCTACTTTTTATGTACCCGGCTACTTTTTATGTACCCGGCTACTTTTTATGTACCCGGCTACTTTTTTATGTACCCGGCTACTTTTTATGTACCCGGCTACTTTTTTTGTACCCGGCTACTTTTTATGTACGCAACGCCTTTTTGTACGCTGCTTTTCTTTACGCGCTGGACAACTGCAGCGTGCAGATGGCGACGCACACCCAACACGGATCGAAAATTAAACCGAAGGTGTTCACACTACGGCTTTCGATCCGTGTTTGAATGTTCGACACGGATAGAGATTTATCAACCCACCTCCCGGGCAGGGTTGGTTTCGACACGGATAATGCGCCATATCCGGATCGACACCGTGTTGGAAAGTTGTAGTGTGAAAAGGTCAGTGCACATTACACGGATCGTATCCTGTCCAACATGGAGATTTTTTGTAGTGTGAAAAGGCCTTATCTTAATATAAGTGGCTAATTGGCAATTAGACGGTATTTTAGAAGAAATTAGTTAGTCAATAGAGAGGTTTAAACTTTAAATTGTAGAATCATAATATGAAAGGTCTTAAACTGCAAACTGTGGCTTTAGTAAATTGCAAATTTGCAGTTTTGTTAGCGAAGCGCAGTTTAAAATCTCAACCACGCCTTCTAATTATTTGTGGCACTTCATGAAAATGATGGCAATATGAAGGAGATTATGATTTTGATTAGTATTCTTTGTTCTTGATGGTAGTTTTGTAATTGGTACTTGTTTTTAGTTTTGAAATGGTTTGTACAATTTCACTTTCCTTTTCCTGAAGCTAATGAATTTTAAGAACAAAAATTCAGTAACACTACATAGTATTAACGCATGCAGAACCACATCTACTGTACATGGAGGCCATTCCCAATTTTTGGGTTAAATCTTTGCTAAACCAAAAATGCCTTCTTTAGGGCTTGTTCTGATTATTGGATCTTTTACTATGAGGCCTTACTGTGGTCTAAGTCTTGGAAATTTAGGTCTTAGTTGGAGTCTCAGTCTCGGAAATTTAGGTCTTGGTCTGAGTATTGGAAATTGAGGTCTTTGAGTGTTGGAAATTTAGGTCTACATGTAAGTCTGACTCTTTGGTCTTTAGGTCTTAGTCTTAGTCTTGGAAGTTGAGTTCTTAGTCTGAGTCTTGGAAATTTGGATCTTGGTCTGAGTTTGTGACCTTTAGGTCTTAGTCTGACTCTTTGACCTTTAGGTCTTGGTCTTGGTCTTAGTCTTGGATCTTTACATTGTGTACAGTAGGTCGTCGTCTGAGACTTGCAACTTTAGGTCTTGCTCTGAGTATTGGACCTTCAGGTCTACATGTAAGTCTGAGTCTTAGAATGGTAGATCTCGGAACTGTTTATCTTGGTCTGAGTCTTAAACCTTGATGTCTTTAAGTCACAGTCTTGGACCTGAAGATGTTGTCTGAAATAGTTACAAACAAAACTCTTTATTTTAAAACTGATAGTGTCTCCATTTACATAATGTGCAGAACATGTATTCTGGGCACCCATACCCTTTTATTGTTTTTTTAATGTTGGAGTTAGTGTTTTTCATGAGTAGGAAATCATTTTCATGTCACCAAAGACCAGCTGAGACTTGTGTGGATTGACCACCATTATGGTTGCATTTTTGTTTGAGCCATGTATAAGAAAAACATGAGCTGGAAATATGGTTTGGTCCCTATCATATTTTGATTAGGCCCTATATAAGGTCATTTCATGAAGAACAGCTGTGTACTGAATGAGGTACATGTACATTGTACAATGTAGGAAACCCAACAGAAGCAGTCGTAGCATGCAGTACAAGGCTTGCAACATGTTTTAGAGGTGAGCCATTGCGCTGTCGATATTCCTTAGAATTAAGAAATTGTGAGGGGAATTTCATGAGAAAACCATTTTTTGGGTGTATGGCAAGCTTAACATTTGAAGTTGTTGATTCATACGATTGTTTCCTGGTTTGCCTTGTTGGGTTCATTCCCAGTGAACTGTGCATAAATACCCAACAGTTGATGATTGTTGTCGGTATTGTGTCAGTCTCCTTTATGCTCTCTGCATGCTTAGGATGTTTTAAGAATAAGTTTGTATACAGGGCACTGCATAATTTCAGTCATTTTTGCTGTTCCTGGAGGGTCTGTTTACAGTGAACTGGATTTTGTCAGGGGCCACTTTTACAGTTAGGAAAGGACAGTGAGGATCACAAGATGTTACAGTATACATGTAGGTACAGGATCAACTTCAGAATAGTCCCAACTATAGAAGGGACTGGTCCCAACTTGAATGGTTACAGTTGGGAAGGCCCAACCTCTCTGTCCTTGCTCTGTGGCCCAACATGAGTGCCCGATAGTGACAGCAACAATTGATAGTAATTTGGTTTTTACCCTAACACTGATGTCATGTAAAGCACTGTATACTCAGTACATTCCCAAGTTCTGTGAAAAAAAAATCCACAGGCATGTTACTTGGGTGGGATTCGAACCCACGACCTTTGCCATTCTAGAGCAGGTGTCTTACCAACTAGACCACCCAGATTGCCGGGTAGCTAGAGGCAGTTGGATTCATGTTTTAGCACTGTGGGTAAACCAAAGGGGAAGTACAGAGTGTTCAGTGCTTTACATATTCATCGGTTTTGGGGTAAAATAAAAAACAAACAAATATTCTTTATCCCTGATGCAAATTTATCATCTATTAAAAACAATGAATAGTGATAGAGATAACCACATTGATCAGGAATTGGGCCTGTAAAGGAAAGTCCATCCCCTTGAGTTTCTCTGGGCTTACACATTTATTATCATGAACAAAAACTATGAATGTGGGAGTCATGATAAAACAGAAGAATCAATTGTTACTCCATAACATACACCGAACTGAATTAATACCCTTGCCACCTGCCAGTAGTCTAATGTTAATGTTATGGCCATCACATGCAGTGTATTTAAACTGCCACTGGTCGCCACCCTTGGCATGGTGGTGAAATATGTCTGGATACCAGCAACAGCCATTCAAACTGTACTCAAGTTGGGACCGGTCCCAACTAAACATGATGAACCGATTCTAACGTTGGGCTGAAACATACACACTTGCAATACACTCACACGAGACTACTGGTAATGGAGCCATAAATGTTAACCTGCTAAGAATTCTTGTAACCACAACCAGCAGGTGATCAACAACTTGTGGATTAAGTTTCTAAACAAGTCCCCATTACTCATCAAAGATATTGCAGTGGTTTACAACAATCTAGACCAATAAGTAATTGTTTTCTAACCTAATTATAAAACGTCTCCTTGTGAGCATTCTTGGTTGATGACTTGGCCACTGGGGTTGATTTATTTCTATCCTGCCAGCGAAAAACAATATTAAAAATATCCGATCTGCGACGAAGGCCTTTTAGTAAATGTCATGTCATCGGTGTATGGACCACAATTGATCGGCTGATGACCCCTTATTTTACAGTAGAAAGGAATATGTGATTGCAATTATTTGCGAGCAGCCAAGTTAAAGGGGAAAATGTTGAAATTCTTAAAAACACACACACCTGAAAATACTCAAACAAGCGGATATAATTCACAATCAAACATAAACAAATTGACAAAGCTACTTAGAAATGAAGATCAAAACAAAATGTTGAAGACATACACCTTTATGAATGGATGTAGTTCCTGTTTACTTATTCCTTTTCTGTGTTCATGCCCACATAGAAAGTGACCAGGCGCTTATAATATTTACTATTTCACTATTCACTTACACATGAAAAGAGTGCAAAATTGAATAATTTTAACTTTAATGCCATTTCATGTTTATAATACTAACTGAAACGTTCGATCATGGCCTATACCACACCTAAAAGTCTGTTCTAAAATGGTCACCATGGAACAGCTGAACCTATTTACATACAGTATGTCTCAAATGTTTTTAAAGTAAGTCGTTTTTATGGAACCGTTGATCAAAGTGGTCTGCACCTGTGTGTAAATCAGCAGGGAGGGATTTTAATGAGTAATTGTTTTCACAGAACTGATTCCATACGTTTAATGTTATTTTTAATTAGTGAATCCAGCAATTGTGGCTCAGCCCATGATGGCCCATCAACTGTGTTAAGTCATCAAACATACATAGGGGGGTTTGGGGATTGCTCTGGTTATTGTTTACTCAAGGAGGATATGGGTATGGATTTAACATGCTGTCTGAGATTATTATGGTAATATCGGCCGGAGGATCTTCAACAATATCATGCCAGTCACTAGTCAGTCCCCTTCATTATCAAACCAGAGGATCTTCCCATTCCTTCTCCCTCAAACTAGATGAGAAAATGAAGATCAGACGTAGCAAAACATGTAAATAGTATGAAGAGTAGTGCAATTACATTGAAATATAATCAGTGTTTGCAATGTTGCTGAATGTATCGTGTGTTTGTTCCAACTGAAACTGTTCTCGTTGTGTGTCTTAATATTAACAATTGCACACATCGTTGATGTGCTGAAAAAAAAAATAACTCATGCAGTGCAGAGTTTAACATTCACATCAATTCTAGTGATATTCTCTGTTGACTTGTACGTGTGTGTCACATAATATGTACAGTACTGATACAGATGTTTGCGTCTCCTTCAATACAGTGTACATGTTTTTTGTCACCATCGTCGGTAAACTCCCATCCAGAAACGGTAAACCAATATTTGTTTATCGTTGACATGTCCTGATGGACATAACAACTGTGCGCTGTGGGCTGGGGGGGGGGGCAGTATTGACCAGGCAGTATTTGACCAGTCAATATCGTCATCATCATCAGACTGTTATCACTTCCGTATTGGATGCATTACATTGTTTCATCATTAATTGCACACAGTACAATGTATCTAGGTACAATGTAGTTCAGCCTTATTGTTACGTTAGGATTTATACTTGAGCCTTTAGTACACCTGTGGGGACATTCTGCCAATGCAAGGCGAACTCTACTTTCATTTTCAACAAAAGGTTTCTGCATTGTAGGTCAATGGAATGAATGTATGTGAAGCATGAATTGAAAGCAACAAATATGTGGCCTGGGTTTTTTATTTCTTCAAATGATTTGCATGTTTACAGTGAGTGGGATTTTTCATAGGAACCATTAAAGGTGCTGTCACATTGCAATTTCCCTTAAAGGTAGGGTCATAGATTGGGTTTTGTTGACATGATGCTGATTTGTAGGCAAAGCTGTAAAGAAAGATACATTTTTATTAAAGTTTCAGCTGAATACAGCGTCTAGCTGCTGAGAAAACACCAACAAACTGTCATGTTATTTTTAGATTCAAGTGTTTTTGGGTGAAAAATGATCCAAACCATAATACTTTGAAGGGAATCCTTTTCAAAATAGTTTATTTACCAAGTGAGTTTTTATGGTCATTAATTTTTGGAGTATTTACCAATCTATGACCCTACCTTTAAACCATCAAACTCTTTACCATTAACCAGCTACAAATATAAGCCTTAACATGTGATCGTAGTTAGTGAAGCCATAGGCTTACTCGCAGTTTCACCCTAATATTTGCCTGAAAACCGACAGCCACAAAAAATCTTTAAAATAAGAGAGCAAACCAGCACACAGACACTGAGATAGTGCCTTCTTATAAAACTATTTATGAATATTTCTTAAGATAGTTTTCACATAGTTAACGGATTATGTAGCACTGCTATCAAATCTCTGGATATAATATTTTGATAAGATAGTCTTCGACAGTTCTATTAAAGTGAAACGTGTACTTGTAGCTTTACTAATTGCCTCGATGAAGGGAAAGAAACTATTCTTAACAGCATAGACCTTCCAGAAGGAATTAGTTGTATCCTCGTTACTCCTGTGTTTTTGTTTCATATTTTACATTTTGTCTCATTATCCTGCATCAATATGGAAATGAATACCGAGTTGAAGTGATTGCATGATTGAGCATCGGCATCTTTGATAGATGCCCACCTAATTCAGGACTGGCAATGAAATGAAATTAAAGTTAACCTTTTCAATAACGGTAACAAAGTATGTATCAGCTGCTTCCTTGAAAATGCGAGCCCCTACTTCATAGAAATGTTGACAGGTTTTTTTATAGGACTTCCTTTTAGAAAAAGAAAAGAGTTTAGGCAGTAGCCTTTCTACTACTACTAGCCATAACAACACTTGTATACCTGCTTTAACGCTAAAATGCCCACCTGCTTTGATGAAAAGTTCAAAGGTTAATTTAGGGATTTATTGTTGAGGGATAGCCGGCTTGTACATGTATGTGATGTACTCTTTCCCCCCACAAAAATCCGCTGAGGTAGTACCATCCTGTTAATTGGCTTGATGCGCTCGCTGCTAGTGTATGCACTGGCCAAAAAGCTTTTAATCAGAGATTGATGATTAGGTCCTGCCTAACTGAGTCAGTGCTAATACAGAGGCCAGCATTGACGTTGTTGATGCACTTACGTACAGTGTTGTAATTACGACCTACTTGTAATAATCATTACAGAGATTTGTGTTCCTCAATGGCTCTACAGTAATTATTTCTTCAAGTGTATTGATTAAGTGATGAAGGCCAGATCTGTCAGGCATTCCTTGTTTCTCCTCGGTCTGGAAGTTTGCTTTGCGGATTACTGTCAGTCAAAATTATGAAATTTCCCTTTACTTATAAAGAGAAAAATTGGTGTTTACTTTTGTAGTTGATCAGTGAACTACTGCATCTTGGTGGCATATAAAAGGGCCCTGTTGTTACAATGTTTGCCAGTGGTTTGAAATTAATGTCAGTCAACTTTTAATTAGCCTGTGTGCTTATTTGCCCCCCCCCCAAAAAAAAATATATATATAATAGGAATTACTGTCAAAACATCTAATAGATAGTTCCCAATAGATGCCATCTTTACGGGCAAATTGCATTTTGGCTTGCAGATGCATCAAGCGCTCAAATTATTAACGCAGTCGCATTTGTTCACTAACCAATCGTGCAGTTAGCTTTGTGAAATGCGCGCATGCATGACTGTGCATTCCAAATTGCTTTGTTCAACCCCACATTATTTAAAATATACCCAGTCAATTTCCCCTTGTGGTTTATTACAAAATATCATGTAATGTACAGTGTTTATGACTTTTTCTTTGCACCATTTCTGCTCACCAGCTTTTTGCAATTTGGTCCAGGTACATGTAATTGAGAAACGGGGCCCCCAAAATAACTGTTTCCAAATTAATATTTGGAGATCTTGGTGAGTATGGTAAGTCCCCTCCTACCAAATATTTGAGGAAAAAAAATTAATTGAGAAAATAGAATTAGCAGTTGCAAACTGCTTACCAACCAAAAGGACCTGTATGGTACAAATACAAAAATTAGTTAGTGGCCTGATGTTTTCGACACAAGCAGAGTCTTTCTCAAAGGTTCCAGAAAATTGTTTTTCAGCCTTATAACATTGGTGTCCCGTTTCTTGAACTGCAAGCTTGGATTTTAATTTAATTTCAACTCTTTGTGGTATCAGCCCAGCTGCCTTTTTGTTTTTCCTGTACACTGTACATGTACCCCATGATGTAAGTGGTATCTTCAGATCACATGTACATGTACATGTACCCAACATCCCATATACATGTTAACTTCATTACTTATTTTCTTTGAACGAACGAGAGTTGCATTCAATTATCTGGTTTTTTTTCAGAAGCTCATGTATATCATAAGCCTTTGATGGTTTAATCTATTTCCCATGGACAGTGGAGCACTGCCGGAAATAAAATGTATACGAGTATAACACAAAATCCCAATAAAAAGACGACGGCATATAATTACTTCATTTCACCTTGACTTTTAAGATTTGTCAAGGTTAGCTTGAGGTCAAGGTTTGGGGGTGGAGTCCAGGGTAGTGGACATGAAACAAAATGATCATTCAGTTGTGAAGGATTGGATTCAGATATATTAGAAAATGACTCCGTTCAAATAGAAACGACATCTCTAGATTTTTTCAGCAGTTTCTCTGTAATGTACGTGTCAACTTAAACCGTCTTCCACTGAGATTTTACTAGTTATTTTACATGTACCTTTTGCTATGCTTCTAGAAACTTATTTTATAACAGTGTTTTATCAGTGATGTATTGATAACAATAAAACCCGCACAATGCAATATCAAGAAGATAATACTGTACATTTGTCATGCATCCTCCCATAGTTCATACTTGTGCAATCTGAACTTTGGACCTGGCGGAGTGAGTATTTTGTTTTTGCAATCTGACTTATGGATCACATTTCAAATTTCAAGGAAGATTGATTATCTACTTAATTAAAGACACGGCATAATTTAAGGAGGATTGGTAGTAGGATAAGGCATGTAATGCTTTTGGGTGTCTGCCTCAATATTTTTATTTCATTTTTTTAAGGCAAGTTTGCCCCAAACAAGGCATTTAGTGCCATAGCTAGGGGAGGGGGAAAGTAAGGGAGACTGGGGGAGAAGAAGGTGGAAGGGGGGAGACAGTGAGAAGGAACAGGGAGCTTTTAATACAATTCCATTTTTAGTCATCTTTACATTGACTTTGTAGTTTGTATCCAAAATGTGGGTTTCTGATTAAGTTGTGTTTTGCTATGTACGTATTACAACTTAATATTCTTAATAACCTATATAATAAGACACTGTTTTATGTTAAAAAAATGATTTGATTAAAATCAAATCTAACCATTTGAGTAAATGCGGCTGTGAGAGGAGCCACTTAGCACCAGACATTTATGATCGATGTGCTCTGGTCTTCATCTCTACAGAATGTGGACTTGATTTGTTGAAGGGTGTTACAGTGATTAGATGTCAACATTAACAATGTCAGGGAAATCATATCTGGTACCTGTGGTTAATGTCACATGTAACCATAAGCCGCTCCACGGATACCGCCATCTTGAACCTCTCAGGGGGCAATTGAATTGGATATTGCACTTCCCGCTGCCACTGGTGGCACTGAGCTCATAGAGTTCAGCCCTTTCACATGACAGAGGTAAACTAGGGTCCTTGGACTCGGCACCAGTTGTCTTGACCATGGATGCTGGTCAAACCCAAACACGGTGCAGAAACCAACAACCCATGTCACAGATCCATCATCTTTTGTGTTGTCAAAGGTCAACATTGTTTATTGTCCGTTTCACTGGTATCCATGCAGCTAGCATGGAATCGTTATAACCTGAGTTTTTTACCAATCATCTTGCGCGCATGCACGGTAGCTCTAGCTAAGCCATAGTCCTTGGTCTGTGAGCGTCCGGTGTTCATTCATACAGCATGCACAGTGGTGAACTTTCACAATGTTGTGTTTTTTGTCGCTCGTCTAGATCGTAGTCAGAAATTTTATATTTGTATCATAATTTCCAAATAAATTCAAGGGTTATAAAAATAACAGCTGTACAAGTTCTGAGACGTGCCCCCTTTCATTATATCAAAAAGCTGATAAAAACCATTCAATGCAATCGCCGTAAAATCTAAGATTTTATGTTTTCTTTCCATTGAGGTGTACAAATCATGCCTGCAGGAAGTCCAGTCTCTGTGGCTCTTTTGTATGCATGTGATGTCACAGGTCACATGGTCTATAGATGGCATCCTCCGTGTCATACTCTGACTTTTGGTCATGAGCGTTGTCTTGGTCTCAGACTACTCACATTAGGAATCCTTGATAAAACAATCATGCACCAGACTCAGTTAAATCGCCCACAATTTTTATAACAAGCTAGGACGGTCGATGTAAAGTACTTAACTTCTGTTTAATTCAATGACAGTCTTGAAGATTTTCCATTCCCCTTCATTTCTGGAAGTAGAGATAAAGAGTTTTGTTTTTCTTCTCTTTCAATAGTTCAAATCCGAAGCATCAAAGAAATACGTCCCGGCAAGAACTCCAGAGACTTTGAGAGATGGCCAGAAGAAGCCAAGAAACATGATGCATCTGTCTGCTTCATCATATTCTACGGAGCAGAGTTCAGACTAAAGAGTCTGTCAGTTGTCGGTAAGAAAGTCCTCTCAATTGTCGCAGAGTTGTAAATAAAAATGGTCAAGTTTTGATCGTTTTGGAGACTTTTTAGGCAGTATGGGCGACTGAGTGGCAAATGAGTGGGGAAAAGACAGTTCAACAATCCATACTTTTCATCAGTGTTGTCAGTGCTCGTAACCAACTCTGTATCGGTTGAATTGGCCATTGGTAAATCACTGGCCATAGACCCAAACAGTTCTTGGTTACAGCCTCCAAAACCCACCCCTGGCTTACTCATAATTACAAGAAGAAAGGAACAGGTTCAAGTTCCAAAGAATATTCTTGAGATACCCATAGGGGAGAGTTTTAGGCCGGAGCCCAATTGGAGGCTACAGCTATGGCTACGACTGTAGCTAAGGTGTAGTAGGTGTTGCTAAGGGTGTTGCTAAGGATGTGCTGTACTTCAACCATGATGATGCAAAAATCTAGCTGTAGCTGTAGCTGTAGCCGCCATTTTGGACACGGCTTTTAATCTTAAAAACCAGTTGTGAAAACACTTGTCTGGTTTCTTATCTCCCTCTTGCAGCAAACAATGCAGATGAACGTCACAAGTGGATCGTCGGTCTAAATTGGCTTCTAGAAGAAAACAAGAAATCCAGTTACCCCACCAAACTTGAATGGTAAGTCCCTTCTGTGGTTGTCAGGTAGAATCTTTCGTTTGTAAGCTTGCTTCGTCAAAACTGTGTTATCAATCATTATCTGAATTCCAATTCAAGGCTAAAGTTGTATGACGGAAACTACATTGTAGAGCAGACAAGTGGAAACAAAGAGAAGATAAATATTAAAATTTGTAAGAACACATCTGATAAATTACAATGACTGATGGTAAGATTAAACACATATGTGGACAAGGTTAACCAAAAAGAAATCCATCAAAAATGTAACCACAAATATTGCAAAGCCACAACTCTTTCACCAAAGTTAGTCAATACCAAGAAAAATATTTCAAAAAAATTGTGTGTAAGCTTAATTAGAACAAGTCCAACCAAAAAATTACAAACTGGTCGGTGAGTCGTGTTATTTCAAGTTAAAGTCATTTTCCGCAACATCAAATTCAACATGGTTCTTGAATATTACCAAAAAAAATGACAAGGTCACAGATGGAGAGAGTTAGCTTTCAAAGCCACACCGCCTGCCAGAAGCGGCACCCTGTATGGGTTGAAGACAGTAGTGTTGTCTCAGTAGCGGGCCGCCAGTACGTAGGGACTAAGCACTAGGGACTCTTCAATATATGCTTGGATGATTTTGCAATCATTTCACACTTGGATAACTTTGCCATTCTGTATCAACCGGTTCGTACCTAGTACTGAAGTAGAGGGCCCGTTGCCTTTGAACTCAAGTGCCCCTTCAAATTTTTGTTGGAATGTGAAGATTACGGCATTTTTTTTTTTTCTGGGAGTGTTTTTGTAAGTAAATGTCACTGAAAGTAAAGTCGCCTGTGAGTGTTTTTGTTAGAATTGGTGTGTGCAATTGTTGAGCTTTGTGACTTCCTGCTTGTCACATTTACATGATACATAAGTACACTGTGTGACTTACATACAGTAAGTACAATGATTTAATACATGGGCATCAGGTTGGTGTACGTTTCGCTCTGCTGAATCAGCCAGGGTGTTAGAGTGTGTGCAAATACCACAGCTTTTCTATTATCCTTGCAACCTACCCCCTGTAAAAAAGAAATTTAAAGATCAGTAAAAAGGAAAACAAACTAAAAAATGACAGTTGTGTGGTTTCTTAGGGTTTTTGCTGGTTTCAGGATTTTCCCCAAACCTCCTTGAGCCTTCAAATTGTCTTGAAAGAAGTAAAGTAGTCACTAAAGGGAGAAGGAAATAGTCCACATTGTGTCCAAACCTGTAGTTTTGTATTCTATAGGCCGATATGGGCAGAGAGTCCCCCCCAATGTTCCCATACTATAACACACTATTTTCCTCTTGTATAGAACCCCCCCCCCCCTAAAATCCTCAAAAGAATTCCTGAGATTCCAAACACACAATGAAGACACAATAGGAGGGGGTTACCCCATGGAGGAAGGAATGGTTACCCTCTGCCCCATATCGAGCACATTGGTATTTCTGGTGATTTCACTAAGTCTGGATACCTCTTCTTGAACTATAACATCTGTGAAGGGATGTAGATCTAGATTAAGCCCTGGGTACTTTATGGAGACCAAGGACAAAACCAAAAAGGGAAAATACAACATCTCCATACAGGGGAGTTCTAAAGACTGGGGTGCTCCAAAAGAAATGTTGTCAAGTCTATGTACGGGGACAAGGAAAGAACGAAAGATGTCTCCACAGGAATGCACAGTTGAGAATGTGTGCCCCTTAGACAATGTTCAGGAATGTTCACTTTCGCCAAACCTCCCTACATGTGTAGATAGAAGCTGAGTACAGAATGAATGGAAGCCAAGAGCCAAATGTACATGGAGGAACAAATTGTAACGCAGCATTCTTCACTGCAAACTCAGCAGTGTTTTTTCTGACTCTATCCATCATTATTAATTCCGCTTTGATACATGTAGTTCACTTCACATTGTAGATGCATCAATGATAGCAATCTATTAGTAATGGATACTATTGTTCATTGTTGAGTACTTTACAGTCATGACAGTAGCCTGGTTGCCGGAGCAGAAATTGCACACAGGATTAAATGACTCTTGTATATGACATTATCATTTATTGCTTTTTTTATCTTCTTAATATTCACTGCACATGTATCCTTTACGTGCAACAGACATATTATGTTAATGTTGTCAGGAAGGTTTTTGTTTATCAATCTGTAATTACACGCACCAAGATGTAGGCCTAATAGAGTTTGATCTAGCTACTTCTTTATTTGTCAGGTGATATGTAGAACTTTACTGTTGGTCTTTTCTGCTAAGAGAGTTATCTGTGCTTCTGCTAAGAGAGTTATCTGTGATTAACAGATTTACACATGGACTCAACAACTTCATGAAATTTGGCTAACATCAGGGCTTGAAATGCCCAGTTGATGACTGGCCAGTAACTTTAGCATTTGGCTAGTCACCACAAAATTAAACAATTCCTGCCCTCTTGTGTCTAGTACTTTCAAGAACTTGACTAACGTATGTACACGTAAAGAGGCAGGGCTCAAGTTTTACAGTGGATCACAGGCCCGAGGCCAGTGATTTTAGTGTCGGGCTGGTAAACTCAGACTGGACAAGTCCGGCAGTCTTGTGTTTTTCAGTTCAATAACAATACATGTACCTCACTCTATAATATCTTGAACAGAAACAAATTATGTTCAAATGTTGACTTTTTGAGTCTGATAAAAAAATACCTTTCAATTTCACAGAGTCATGATTGAAATAAACTTAATAATAATACCCTTAGAGACAAATGAGGTAGATCTTCTCTTACATGTCTTAGCGCTTGTTCAAATAAAAACAGTTAAATGCAAGTTAACTTGTACAAGGAAGTACTTTCTCAGTTTGAATCTGGTTTTGTAAAATTATTTCTGGTCCAGTAAACATTTTGGGATACAAGTCCTGTGGTGTTGTGGATCTCCCCCCCCCCCAAAAAAAAAAAATTCAAGTTAGGTCAAGTTAGGTTTTATGATGCGTTCATTTTCCAAAAGATAGTTTCCTGGAAAATGAAAATACAATTAAGTCTCTAACCTCATGCTGAAATGGTGTAAAAAGCCACTCAAGAGCAATTTTTTGTAAAAATCTAAAAATGTTTGATGACGTCACATTTCCAATATATTGTTGGTACATTTTTCTATAAAGAGAATTTTAAGTTTATTCCAGAACTTTGATGTTATTCAATCAAAACAGCATTGAATTTGGTCTTTTTGACTGGCGCAAAAATTACTCTCTGGAATGTAAAGACCCATTTTTATTTTGTACTTCAGTGACGTCATCTTTCAAATTTCGCTCTGACAGAGTATCAAATAAAATGGTATTTTTACACCATTTGAATGCGAGGTTAGAGACTTGTAATTTGTTCCCACTTTTGTAGGGACTCTATCTATTGGAAAATGAGTACCTCACAAAACTCCATTTGAACTTGGAGCCCCCTCTTTAAGCTTTTCAATTTAAAATAAAATACCAAAAACCAGTTTAGTTCTAGGAAATATCTTTCTGGTCCAGCTGACATGTACATGTAGTGTCTAGTGGAAATTGTCTTGAAATTCAAGCCTTGAGCGTGTCAATTATTTGAACTGCACTAACATAAACGTGAAACTCATAAAAAACAGCAATATGACCGTGCATTACATAGATGAAGAGCACCAAAGGTTACATTTATGCATTGTGAACGTCATTGGACTAGCTTAGACCAAGATCTGACTCAATCTCATATTTCAGTCTCGTCTTGATGACAAAATTCCTTCCAAGAATTTGGGACTCAAGTGTCCATTTGCACTTTATAATCAATGCCAAGAATGTGTGCAGTTTTTAATATTTGAACATGTTCACTTTATCTGTGGAGTGTCGTGGCCGAGCGGTTTAGTGCCCGGACTCAAGTTGTCAAAGTGTGGGTTCAGGTCCCGGTCATGGGGGTTTTGTCCCTGAGTAAACAGAAACCATAATTGCTTCGTCCTTCAGATGGGATGTTAATTTGTACAGTAGGTCCCATGTGTTGTTGAATACACATAAAACAACCCATGGTACACTACACTTTAAAGGCAGGGTATACTTTTGGTAATTGTCAAAGACCAGTATCCTCACTTGGTGTATCCCAACATCCATGCATAAAATAACAAACCTGTGAAAATTTAGGCTCAATTGGTTATCAAAGTTGCAAGAAAATAAAGAAAGAAAAATTGAATGCCTGCAGCCTTTCTCAGATTCACACTTTTGGGTAAAAAATTACCTCTTCCTCTAAAACTACATTACATCAAAGGAGGTTGTTTCTAACAATGTTTTATAATATCAACAGCTCTCCAGTGCTCTTTACCAAGTAACTTTGTATGGTCACTAACGTGTGGAGTAATTATCAACAGTACACCCTGCCTTTAAGAGAAGGTGTTTGCCTCAGTGTTTCTGGCATGAGTGGCTGCGTACATTCTTGTAGCCTTGGAAACCCTTACCTTGGAAACCCTTACTTTGTAAACACTTACATAGCTCATAATGAGTGCCTTGAGATGCCCCTAGGTGCTATAAAGCTCTATATAAGAACTGCTTGTTGTTATCATGTAGTTTCTTGGAAGTGCTGGGTCCTTTCAAATGAGGCCAAAAGCTGTCCCTCCCAAACTAGGCCAAAAGCTACCCTCCCTTCATAAAAAGTAAACAGAAATATAAAAATGAGGTTGAAAATACTTGGAACACTTTAGCATTGCACTGGTTACCGTTAAACCAAGTATTTAGTTTCAAAATCCTACTGGTGACTTGGAAACACTTCTTGGTCTAGTCCCAGTGTATTTAAGAGACATGTTCATACATGTATCGTTCTTGGCCGAATCTGAGATCATCAAACAAACTACTGTTGAACATTCCTAGATCTCATTCTTCATCAGGTGATAGAAGCTTCGTTTCATGTGAGCCAAAGCTATGGAATGATCTCCCCTATTGACTCCTTACAGATCTTCAAAAGCCAGCTTAAGACTCATCTCTTTGAATCTGCTTACTTTTAGTCCATTGCACTTGTCATCTCCACATCAAATTCTGTGAACTCTTTTGTCTTTAATTTTTTCTTTACTTGCTCAGTGCCTCGGAATAGGCAACTAAAATGACAGCGCTGTACAAATTCCTGATGATTGATTGATTGATTGATTGATTGATCCTGAATTCGTTATAATTTGTTCTTTTATACAGGTGGCTACGAAGAGAGTTCTACTCCATGGGAAAGACAAAAAATGACATGTGAGTATTTCAGTCAGGTTTTCTTTCCTTAAAAAAAACTTTTTGGGGGAAAGAGATACGAAAGCTTAATATTGAAAAATCAGAAACAAAAGATAGAGCCAAAATCATCATTGAAATGAGTGACCTATACATTGTATATTGTCCACAATGCATTGAGCGTACACTCTAAACCTTTAAGGCTGCTCTTTTTTCTTGGTGGGTTGCTGAGGGGATTCCCCTTGCCGAAGAATTCCCAGAAGTAAACAGAGACTGGGTGACCTTCGGTTTAAGTCAAGGAATAAATGTTCATTTCCTTGTAACAAAGATTTAATATACACAGTCATGTGTACATTATAACGTTAACCTTTTTGTTTGATGATTGGTTTCGGGAATTTATTAAATTTCAAGCAACATAAAGTGTTGCGCAATGCTTGTGTTTTTATGCCGTGATGTTTTATGTGATTGGATTAATAAAGCTGCAGTTGATGATGATAGACCTTGATCATGCTGCCACCATCTCATCAACTGACATAATAAACTGACATGGACCCAATCCATAAAACTTGTACACATTTTTTTTTACAATTTTTTGTTTTTCAAGTCGACAGTCATAAAGGGTCACCAAATCGGACAGGGCGCCATAATTTATTAACCATATCCAATAATAGTAATGATTGCTAGTATTCATTGCACTGAGAAGGGAACCAGACTATTTTTTTCTTCCAACCTCAGTTTGGTTACATTGGTTTAGATTGGAGAGAAAATAAAGATGGCCACACCATGATCAAGGTCTATTGTAGGTGTTGTACAGTCATTGACATCAACTGTCTGTTTTATGTAGTTTTAGCACACAATTGAAGCCAATAATACCAATCGAATACCAAGCTTTGTTCTGACCAATCAGTCCTGTTTAGTGAGGCGTAGCCATGCACATGTGAGGGTCTATTTTTGCCTGCCTTATCACTGAATACAGATCTTAATCTGAACTTCATTTTGAAAGAGTTAACAGCAGTTTTTTTCCCCATTGCCATGCATGCCTGGCAACAAAGACCTTAAAACAAAATGTACATGTACATTTCCGTTGAGTATTTACAAAAAGAATCCAAACAACAGCAAGAGCCACCTAGTGCAATTGCTATGAGATTAACTGATTAACTATTGAAGACATTGAAAGCATGCTTTAAGATTGCAACGTGCATTAGAATTAACAAACCAATCAGTCTATAGTATTTGCCATTATTGGTAAACTTTGCTTTGCAAGCCCCAAGTCACCAACCTCAGCGCTGATGGCCTCATCCCTAGCAAACTGCCCTACCCTGGTGAGACACATTCAACTCCAGTGGCCATTGCGTAAAAATCACCACAGTTACTTAGAAACTTTGTATTTATATATATACACAGGGACCAGATTTCCATCTACATGAGACAAACTAAAGAGTTGTAAAACTGTTACAACTAATACAAAGAATTGGGGTCCAACTTTACATGTAGGTTAGCTATTCAATGGCTTAGTCAGGGTGGAGGGGCACCCGATACACGCAGTCAGCCTTTGAAAAATTGTAATCAAAAGTAAAAGAGAATGCATTAAATATTTCACTCAAACTAACCTAGTTGAACCAACTTTAATATCTACATATGAAATATTTGGAATGGCGAATAATCATTCACCACTACATTGGGACAGAGACATAAAGTTACAAGAAGATCCAACATGAGGAATTGTTGCGATACATAGATCCTGGTCAATAGGAGCATCTGATGGTCAATATTCTTCTTCTTCTTCTTCTTCTTTTCTGTTTTAGGGTGTCTCTAAGAGACATGAAATCATTCATGCCTTACGTCAATCTCAAAGTCAACACAAAGGACCTCAAGGAATATTTCAATGTAAGTAACCATGGACCTCCATGAAAGTAACAAACGATTGTGACACTCCGTTCTTTTCCAAGCTCAAAACTGGGCACTTCCTTCTAGAACTCAAAACTTGCTTAAATTGCTCATCAAATAGATGAGAAGAAGAGCTTTCAAAAAACACCTAATAAGGGCTTTTAAGGTAAGTATTTCTGAACGTACATGTAAAGAATAGTAGTTAATAAGCAGGACAGTTCTTTTCAGAATTGAGAAGTCTCCCGAATTCCGAAAATCTACTCCGCGGTAGTAGAACAAATAGCAAGACAAGTTCTCTGAAGAACAAATCTACACAGCAAAGTAGATGTACACATGGTGTTACCGCAAACCGAATATACATTGATACCTCACAACGCAATGCCTCAAAAACCATAAACACAAAGAATGTTTAAAGGTAGGGTCATAGATTGGTAAATACTCCAAAAATTAATGACCATAAAAACTTACGTGGTGAGAAGCACTCCTGTAGCTATTTATAGTGTAAACTATTTTGAGAAAGGATTCCTTTCAAAGTAATATGGTTTGGATAATTTTTCACCCCAAAACATTTGAATCTGAGAAACAATTCATGCATGAATCGTTTTTCAGACTTCTGAGGGTTGGTGTCCGTTCGCGAATGCTGCAGCCAGGGATGCGGTTGGTACCCGCTATCATCTCACTAAATGTGGATGGATTGGATGTTCTTGTGAAAATACTGTGACAGTTTATTGCTGTTTTCCAGCAAGTAGACACTTATTCAGCTGAACCTTTTATGACTTTTATTGTATCTTTTTTAAAATAATTTTGCCTGTAAATCAGCATTACGTCGACAAAAACCAATCTCTGACCCTACCTTTAAGATATCAAATCACATTGATATCAAGGCTGATGTCTGGTTGTCTCTACTTTTATAACAATTTACCATTTCTGAGAAGTGCTTGGTTTTTGGCTCAGGGGTATTACAATTATTTTCTAAGTAAAACATTTTTGTAAGTCTAAGATTATCTTTCTCTATATTGTTCCCTGACTTATATATTTTAAAGTACATTTTTAAGTTCATGACATTTTATTGAAGTAACTTAAATGTGAACTTTTTGAGCAGGAAGTAGACAGATGGAACAAGCAAGAAATGGATTTGAAGGATTTTCTCAACTCTACCACAACCTTATTTTTCAGAGGGAGGTAAGATACAAATAAACAGGTCGTTTAATTTCATTTCCAATAGAATTTACATTAGATTATTTTCATTTGAACAAATATTTCCCCTCGATTTTTGTTATTACCTATGTCTCTCACGCTGGTTCTTAAAAGAACAAATTTTTCAAATCTAAAAATAATCCAAATGTTTATAAATTTGATTTACATTTGTAGATTAAATTAGTCAATCCTGAGGATGATGTGTTTTTTTAAATGCTGAAGTTTCTTGATTTGAGGTTTCTTGTTGACCGGTTGCTCAATATTATTCAAATGGTTTATTTATTGACAAATGCACTCCATGGATGGAGGGAAACATGCACCAGGCAAAGAGTTCTAAAAAGATGCTGTACACAGAATACAGCTGTTGGAATGGCTTTTTTGTGCTACATCTCAAAAACAGCGACAGTTTCTCTTAAAACAGTTTGCCATAACAAACTCATACATAGTAAAACAAAATCAGACAATTAATGGCAACCTGTATATGTGTAGTCACTGATGAGGAGCTATTAGATTTGACCATAACCTTTTCATGTTTACCTTTTGTACAGGTTGCAGATAGATTCAAAGATTACATAGATGAACGGTAAGATAACTGATTGAGTAACCCAAGCTACCCTTAGACCGAGGAATCCCTTAAATCCATCCAATCACATTTTTCTAGACAATAGACCCTTCCCATGAAGTATGCAAATTGAACATCGCGCGTGCGCACTCTCCCTACTGGTTGGCAAAATGAGTGAGCATCGCGCTTTTTTGCATGGACTGATGGTGGCGTGACACACACGCGTTTGTGCGTCTGCCTTGTGTACAACTCTATGGCGTTTGCCAACCAGCAGCGTCTGTACGCATGCGTGAATGTAATTTACATATTTCATGGAAGGGTCTATTGTTCAGTGACTGACAAACCCCCAAAATGTTTGAATTCATTCCCATCTTGAAGTTGTCGATAAAGCACACCATCTGAACAGCCTGTGAAATTTCAGTCAAATTAGATGGTTATGCTTTGATGAAAAACAGCATTATAGAAATATTGGATGCCTTTAGGAGTGCATCGTCGCGAAATATTATCTCGAGGTAAAATCTGGACTATTCATGAGGCAATTGGAGTCGAGTGAAATGGAAAACCTGGACTTGACCGAGTGATTACATTCTGTGAAAATGCACGATTGAAATGCATGCAATGTTTGTTTTATATAACTCGCACATAGATCCTTGTCATTTTAAATTTCCTGATAAACACAAGATAGACACGGAAACTCGTCCACCCCGCACTCTGAAAATTGTATTTAAAAAAACCTAAACACCAGCCTTGTCCACCCTGATATGACCTCGCCTCATTTGGACAAACGGAAGGGGAATGATTATTTAAATGGAACATTGCTTCAAGTGTCCTATAGTCATCCATATTGGACTCCATTATTAAATTGCAGCTGTAAATACATGGCAAAATAACAGAAGACATGTGGTCCACCAATCAAATAACAAGGATCTGTTTATAAAAAAAACGCTATAGTTTTGTCATTTGATTTTGTGCATGCTCATACCGGGGCTTGTGGCAACCTTGGGTCTTCACGCTTTGACAGTATTTCAGACGGAAATATTTCTCTGTTTGATTACTTGGGGTATGAACTTGATAATCAGTTAGCTTTTGGATTGATGCTAAGCATATTTTCGGGTTGTCCAATAATTACCAATTTGTCTTTGAAATCCAAAGCTAAATTTTCCTAATACTAAAAGCTTAACCATGCCTAATTGAAACTTCTTCCTGTTCCATACTCTTGTTTTTTGTCTGTCCTCTCAAGAGAAATGGATTTATTTATCCCTCTCTCTACAAGGAAAGTAAAGAGATAGGACCCAAATCAACAGATAAATAAGGATGTCTTAAACTAATAAAAAATGATATCAATTTCTTGTTTGCATAAACACATTATGTTATCTTAGTTCAATTTCCTTGATCATTCTGATACATGTTTAACCCTTTTGAAGTTTGCGCACAACTTCATCTGAAGAGTGAATCACTTAAAGGGATGGAAGCATAACTTTAAATCACATTATGTATGCATAGTGTGTCAAAACTCTATTTTAAACTTTATTTGGACAGACCTGATACATGCAAAAATTATTCAGTGGCCTGATGCTTCGTGGAATTCTCTGCCTCCGAAAGCACCGATTCTTTGCTTACGGTAAGGAGAGCCATGAAATTGGACCCTAGTAAATCCATGCGCTGTGAATCTAAAGCTCCCATGTTTCACGCGCAACACTTGTAGGGTATATTTTAGAAAATAACTTTAGATTCATGTATAATTGTTCTTTTTTTATATCTTATTCTATTCCAGAAATTTGGTCACGGTCAACGGCATGATCCGCTTTCTTGCTGAAGAACAAAAGGTAGTCATGAATTTGATGACAAATTATAAATAGAGTAGCATATTGAGTCAATTACAGGCAAAGTGCTACTGCTATTTGTTGGTGACTCTCGTATGGGGACTTGTCTAGTTTAGTACCCATCAGCAGCCCCTCAGTCATAATAGTTAGAGACTGAGAGGGACTCCAAGGTTAAATTCAGTTTTGTGAAGTAGTTTCGGTTCTGAGCGGAACCAACATTGAGAGCCGTTTATACCTCAACTGCAGTTCTTCTCAGAACAACTGCTTCCCCCAGAAAGATTAATTTAAAACACTGGAAATGGAAACTTTCAAGACTAAACAAAGAAAAAAGTAAGAATCACTCTCTCTCTCTCTCTCTCTCTCAATTCAATTCAACTCAAGTTAACATAAAAGATGGAGGGGAAAGAGTTAATCTTTGTACACCAAAATAAAGAGGGTATGAGGCTGTCGGATTCTGCCAAGGCTTGTAGATAACAGCCTAGACGGACAAACTACAAATGTGGAGACAAGACAAATAGTGACGCAAAACAAAACAAAAACACAAGACTGTGAATGCAATGAGAGTAGTATGTCTAAACTAGCAGGGCTATTAAGTTAATGGCTGATGGTTGGGGCTGGACTGACTAGAAGACAGCTATGCCACATGATGGGGAGGAGAAATCTTTTGTAAAAGTATATTGATTTAAGTTCATCACGATATGTCATAGTCTTTTGTCCGCTGTGTCATTGTGATTTGTTTCTGTTGGTTGACTTTATAGGACACAATGGCTAACAATCCCATAGCGGTCAGGGAATCCATGAGATCGTTCCTGTCAGACCTTAGCCGTGGCTCACCGGATGCAGAACCTTGCTTCACTGTTCCTGAGGTAAGCTGGTATAGCGTCATCATCTCATGCTATCATTATGAAGACATTGAAATGATGCCTCACATTGATTCTCTTACAAGGTGGTGTGGTGCAATCTGCAGCGAACCATGCCCTTCTCTTAATGATTAGTGTACTGGGTTCTTTTCTTTACTTTGCATAATACATGGGACCTCTGGACACCCCATCTGAAGACAATTTAATTATGGTTAAGTGTCTTGCTTACTGACACAGTTGCCGCTACTCGGACCCGAACTTAAACTACGACAACTCTAGAAGTCCGGTGCACTGAACTGCTCGGCCTAATTGTTAGGCTCACATCAATACTTGAGTAAGGTACTCAGTCAAAAGTGCATATATGCAAAACATTCTGTTAAATTCACAATTCAAAAAATTGTCATAAATTAACGTAGAACTTTCTCTCCTTTTTCGTTTTAGTTTCTTCTCTACCTATATTCTCCGGACAATGAATGTTGGGACAAAAAATTTGATGAAATCACAGATGACTTGAACCATCCAATGTGCGATTATCTGGTTGCATCTTCTCACAATACGTAAGTAAAAAGGTCATGGCCCCATCCTGTCCACTAAAGATAATGATGTAAATACTCCTGTCAGCTGTATCTGTAAACGTAATGGAGCATCAAGATTGTGTTTGGCAGAATTACAAGAATAACATCGGAACTTTCTGTGGCGATCACATCAGACAAGTTTTCTAGTACTAACTCTCTGCAGTGTCAGCAATTCTTGACATAAAATATGCAAAAGCAGATGGGGATGGGATACTGGTGAAACAAATAAAGCACCTGTTATGAGTTGACTAGCATGGAGGCTTTAAAAAGAAGTAAAGAGATCAACGATTGGATCCTAAGAATAATATGCAACTCTTTCATAACCCTTTATAGCAACCCGACAGGCTTGTCAAAGCACTCATTGTTTTTACGGCACAATCAGTGTGCTTTGTGCACTATTATGGTGCTTTCGTTCAATATTTTCCTCAGTGTGAGTTTGGTAATTTGTCGTTCTTGTTTTGTCAGATATCTAACAGGAGATCAGATAGCTAGTGAATCTTCATGTGAAGCGTATGTACGCTGTCTACGCATGGGTTGCAGATGCCTGGAGTGTAAGTCCAGATATTCACATCATGAAAATGTTGACTGCCAACCCAGACTGGTAATGGGGTTCTACTCACAGCCACTCATATATTGTAAAGACCCCTTCCCCCTGCAAGCTCAAACAGCGCCCTCACTCCGGCCAAAGGAAGACCTTTCATTGGCTGAGAGTTGTCCGTTGTGCATGCACATGTGCATGTTTTTATTGTCTGACCTTAGCGATGGTGGCTTATACACGGAGTATACCGACCTCATTGCATTAGTAATTAAAACCAGGGCTAAGTGTCATGAAGCCTTTCAGCACAAACAAATTGCTTACCCGGAACAGATTACCAGAAGAAAAATATTATGTATTGTACATTGTGGTACTGGTTCCCTGCTAAATTTGGCTTAGCAGAAAACAAAATTGCTAAGCACCCTTTTCTGTTAACAGCTTCATAAAAACAAGCCCAATTTCAAGGCTCTGCTTACCGCCGAATTCTACGCTTGCGATCACCAGTCTTCCCTTACAGGGCAAGCACCGAATTTCGGCACTAGCCTTGTAAGCGAAGAATACCTAGTAACGTGAACCATGTATGGACTATGTACACACACATTCCCTGCTAACCCGTGAAATACGCTTGACTTAAGCGCGGAATTCCCTGCTTTCGTAAGTGCCAATTCTTTGCTTACAGTAAGCAGAGCCATGACATTGGGCCCTAACATAAAACTCATTTTGAAACCGTTGTTTGTTTTCACACTCTCCAAGACCAAGTTTGTTGTTGTCTATCTTTAACTGTTTACCTCTTTCTCTCTTGATAGTGGATTGTTGGGATGGGCCAGAGGGACTTCCTATAATTTATCATGGCCTCACATTGACATCTAAAATTAAATTCCTGGACGTCTTGAGGACGATAAAAGAGCATGCCTGGGTACAGTCAGAGTAAGTACATCAAACCTGAAGTGAATCCAAACCAAATTAGAACTCAGTTGGTAGAGCGCTGGCATGTTAAGCCGGAGGTTACAGGTTCAAGTTCAGCTCTAGTCAATTTTTCTTGTTTTCTTTTAAAAATGTACCCAGTCAGGTACCCTTGTGGTTTATTAATAATAATAATAATAAATAATAATAATAACATTAGGGCTAGAGAGTAGAGCGCTGGCATGTTATAAACAGCAGTGATTTTGAAACCCCTACTATCAACGCCCATTATGGGTTTCGTTTAAAAAATAATAATTTCCCATTTCTATACCTGTTTATGTTCTATAAAAGTGTTGGACCAAACTGGTTTTTGGAGGTTACAGTTAGAGACGGTTTTTATGTTGATGGTTTTTCCATGTGTTCCTTGTTCACAGATTGCCAATTATTTTATCCATTGAGAATCACTGCAGTTTGCAACAACAACGCAACATGGCCACTTTATTCCAGGAAGTCTTTGGGGGTAAGTTGTATTTAAAAGTCGATGAGGTTTGAAGTCTGACTTTGGATGTGGTTGTCATTTTCATTCAGCTCATGATGTAAGATCTCATAACGAGCAACATTTTCTCAAGTATTTTGCCCACCCAAGGAGAATGCAAAATCATAACAAGCTCAAATGCTAGTGCTTCAGTTAGGCAGGCGACTCCAATGTTGATGGGCTCTCTTGTGAACCAGTTTTCTTTGGGATTCAAAATCTCTTTCCTGAGACCTGGGCGGTATTATTTCCAAAAAACCTTTATTGGCAATATCGAGTACCAGTGCTTATTACAAATGTGCATTGCCATGTACTATACACCACATTGCTTTGACAGGTTACACATAAGTGCAGTCTGTCGTAGTACGCGTGCTGTACGATTGGATTGAGATCAGTCAGATGCACTTAAATTGAGTGCTGGTCGGAGTGACTTCATTCATCCTATTCTGCTGGCTGGCATTACTGAGTAATGGTCGATGCCGACAGGTACTGATGGGTGCCGACCGGTGCCGACTGGCGCCGACCGGCGCCGACTGGTGTCGACCAGTTAAGCTACATCACTGTTGACGATGATGTTGACGATGTACCTCCTCAATTTTTGAGAGTCAAATTTGAAACTTTGTGTGGTGTGGGCAGAAAGAACTGGATGGGTTTATTGGTAAAAGTCTCTTTTGTGAGAAGCGTTCAAAGAACTGCGGCTGAGATGCAGTGAAGTCTTGACTTTTCCAGCAGTGTGCTCTGCTCGTAATCAGAGTCTTAAATCACAGTATTCTAGGAAGTATTTAATGATTTGGTGTTTGTTTTATGTGGCAGACGCTCTGCTGACTCAGCCAGTGGATCGAGAGGCGACCATACTACCCACCGTCAACGATCTCAAACGTAAAATCATCCTCAAGCACAAGAAGCTGTCTGGTACTAACGAGACTTTCACTGTTCCTGATGAAGAAAGTGAGTATCTTGTGGTTAAACCAGCCCCTTCCCTCTACCCCTCTAACCTTTGTCTCTTTCTTTGTGGTTCATCCCTTGCTTTTTCTGTGTGCTTTCTGCCTCTCTGTTCATTTATTTCCACTTGACTGCTTCTGTTACACTAGTATGACCTGTGTGTTGTGTTTTCATTTAGCCTTTGAGGAAGACTCTGCTAGGGTTGAAACGTAAGGCCATTAACTAGTTTTTGCAATTGAAACAAAATAGTGATTTTCAAGAATAAACTAGATTTTTTTGATTGCATACAGTAAAGGCAAAGTGCAGATAGGGTAATTATCAATCCATGAGGCATGGACTTCAAATCTCCAGTTGTAAAATACTTTTTATCTAGGGTAGTGGACAATACTTTCGCAGTGTAAAAACATAATAATTAACACCAAAAAACATAATAATAATTATAACTTTTTGTTGTCGCTAAACTATCTCTACACTGCAGGAAAGGTTATTAGCTTTAAAAAAGTATGAAATCAACATTGCATAGGAGATATACACGCTTTTCTTAAGGACTGCACCCTACTGTTCCCTAGGGAGTCCATGTAAAATGATCAGTAAATTGCATCATAATGTTTTAAAGAACTTGCTCAAATTTACCGTTCCTGTTCATGAACTTCAGTCCTTCGCATTTCAAGGAGCAAACACACGTGGGGGATGGTGCCTTTTCTATCGCTGCTCCTAGGATCTGGAATAATCTTCCCAACAATCTCCCTCAGTAGCCATCTTCAAAATGCAACTTAAAACCTACCTATTTTTTTTGAGAGAGCTTATTGTACAACACTATGAGCAACGACCGTTGAATTGGGCCTTTGAAATTTCAACGATTGATTGATTGATTGGTTGATTGATTGATAATTGATTGGATGACATTTTTATTGGTTGGTTGTTTGGTGTGTTTATTGAATAACAAGCGATGGAAACCAATTGAGTCTTCCAAACACTAACAATGTTGTATACCAGTAATCTCCTTATTCTTGACTATCTACAGTAACTGGCCTGGATTTGAGGAATTCGTTGAAGAATGGAATATTGAAGTTGGAAGACCCCGTAGATGTGAGTGAATATTCAGAAGAAATTGTTTTACCTGGTTGAACCATTCCTAGGATGTGTGAACCATGATCCCAAGTTCCTCAATGGTTTGACAAAGATTTTTTCTGCAGCCATCAGAATCTTTCAGCATGTTGTGACCCCTCATGCCACAACACTGTTTCCCCAATGTAGTCATGAATTCAACAAAGTCCAACATAGGAAATGGAGTTTTAGGCATTTGAACTTGAGCAAGAATGAAGACAATGTTTAACAAAGTAAATTTGTCTTTCTCTGAATCCCTGGTATTCGATATCAACAGAATCGTTTTCCCCTTTTAAAACCCTGCAAGATTATTGGTATCAATTACAACACTACTCATCTGCAGGGTGCAGCTGTTGCCGACAGTCCAAAGGAAAACGTGCTGTTTGCACTAATCAAAAACATGGTTTTACATCTTCTTGAAGTTATTTTCTCTTCTGAGGGTCTGCAGATATCATTCATTAAAAAATATTTTTTTGAAAACTATATTTCGTCTCGGAAGGCTCAAGGGATTTGTAAACAAAGACATTATGGTGAAGTATTCAAACAGCTGAACAGAATGAATGAAGTCTGACCTGTTTGTTTGCGTTGATCTATAAAAATATATATATATATTTGAATAAAAAATCAATTAGTTATTAACTAATTAGTGGTATTTTCTGACACATTCTTCATTGGAAATTTAATTGTTCCTTATATTTAAGCAACTAATTGGTAAATCCATACCAACAAGAGTTTGATATTTACCTATTATTGCACGGCCAATATACCTATATTGCACGGCCAATGTCAAACCCTGTTTTAATGCACTGTTCTGACTCAGCGCGGTATCCAACAAGATCGAAGGCTAATTTTGATATGGGACACAGATGCACTTTTTTTCTTCTGTATTCCACTTGCGCTTGTGTGATAACTAACAGAATCTTTCATGCCACAGAGTGAATGGGTTCCCCACTACTTTGTGCTGACGGCAGAAAAACTCTTTTATTCTGAGCAAACGGAGACCCTTGGCAACCAAGATGACGATGATGACACAAGCAGCCAGCTGGACTTGGTAAGATTGTGTAGAGAAGAGATAAATAGATGACAATAGGGGACCTTGGATTTGGGGTACGTTTCTTCCAAGTACTTTCTAACCCTAGCTTCCTTGAGTGACTTGAAAGTTCTAAGATCCTGCATCTATCTAAAGGAAAATCCAACACCGTGTGGTAAATCAACACCCAAACTGCGGAACTCTGATTATGGTGGTATGCCTGATTCAATGCGTTGTCAGTAATTGCCTAGTGTAGTCCTCAGTCCAACAGAGTCAAACAATGCTTTTTGAAATGGTTATTTGTTGAGCATGGTGAGGGTTTTGACGCTAGTTCTCGTCATTTTGTAGCGCTTGGAGGTCATCTGTGAATTACGGTGAATGTATTGTGCATAAGGTTAGTTCTGAATATAAGTGCAAGGTAGAAAGTGAGGGGGGAGGGGCAAAATTGCTACCTTTCTTAAGTGGGGGGCAATGGCCCTTTCGGGTCCTGGTTCCACCGCCTCAAGTGCCTCAATTACCTACAAATTCCAGATAGTGAGGGAAATATTTGTTCAGCCGGTGTCAACTATTTGCTTAAGGAAGGCCTCTTAAACTCTTCCATTTTCATAAGTTTAAATCGCATGCGATCTGTAAGGATTTATTTGTCCACAATAATCTATGATCTTATGTCTTTGATACAACAACAAAATGTCACTTTTGAGGTCCATTTTTTTTTTCATCAGCAAACCACTTCTAACGATGAGCTGCATTTCTCAGAGCCTTGGTTCCACGGCAAGCTGAACACCAACAGCAACATCACACCACGCGGAATGGCCGAGCAGCTGTTGCAACAGTACCAGAAGGGAGAGGGCACCTTCCTGGTCAGAGAGAGTGAGACATTCAAGGGCGATTACTCCCTCTCATTCTGGTAGGAACACAAATCAGTCTTTGCAATTAGTTTGTGAAAACACGAGGGTAACACAAAAGTTGCTGTGTCATTTTGTGAAGTTTCCTACAACAGTGCAACAATTGTATTCCCTCAGGAATAGTCTAAACGCGGCTCACATATTTGGAAAAGCATGATTGCCTCATCTCAAAAATAACTACACCAGGTGTAAACGTAAATTCAATGGTGATGAGCCACTTGTGTCAGATACAACGTTTTTTGCACTGTAGTGACGCATTAATGCTCAAATTTCAGATGTTTGAATTTAACATTGTAAAGGCAGAGTACACTTTTGGTAATTGTCAAAGACCAGTATCCTCTCTTGGTGTATCCCAACAAATGCTTAAAGATACAGACCTGTGAACATTTGGGCTCAATTGGTCATCAAAGTTGCAAGAAAATAATGAAAGAAAAAACACCCTTGTTGCATAGAACTGTGTGCTTTCAGATGCTTGAGAAATACTTCATGCCTGAAGCCTGTCTTATATTCAAATTTTGGGGGTGAAGTTCACCTCTCTCTTACAAACTACACGACTTCAAAGGGGGTCGTTTCTCACAATGGTTTATAATATCAACAGCTCTCCAGTACTCTTTACCAAGTAAGTTTTGATGGTCATTAACTTGTGGAGTAATTACCAACAGTACACCCTGCCTTTAATAGATGTCATAGAAGCATATTGAATCGTTGAGCCTTTAGAGAATTAGCATCCACAAGTGTCTTGTACCAAAATACCATTGGCAGCCGCAAGCAGCTGCAAGATTTGACTTTCATTCAAACAAGTGAGAGTTGTATTCTGAATTGACATTTTCCGATGCTTCTCATTTTAACATGTGGTACTACCTACATTTCTAGAACAAAGTCACATTTCTACATATTGGGAAAATTGTTTTGAAAACAGACACAGATTGAGGACATTTGTGTCACAAAGTTGTAGATGTCTTTGCAGACAGCTGCTTTGCTTTTTACTCCTGTGGGTATGTTTGTGAATAGACAATGATTCTGGAATTACTGCTGAACCTGTGGCTTGGATGTAAAAGAGTTAGTCTCATGGGTGCCATTGACCACCCACTTACCATTTTTTAGTCCCTCCTTCTGACCGATTCTAAACTCAAATAACCCTCCTCCTGCCTTGATCATTCAGTATCATTCATAGTGGTTTTGATTGATAGATAAGCTATGCCAGCCTGCCATATGGTATCACAAGATAAGTACACAGTACACACTTATTAGTTATTGCCACCATACACAACCCGTGCAGTTGAATGGTTTCAAAGGGGATGATCAACACACTAGAAAATGTTCTCAAGAGTAGGAGGGTCTAAGGAGAATGTTATAATGACAAGTTTATTTCCTGACACTATTCCAAACCCCCCCTGCCTCCCTGAAGGGCACGGAGGAAGGTTAACCACTGCAGAATCAGGTACAGGCTAGATCAGAGCCGCCCCAAGTATTTCCTGGTGGAGCACACCTGCTTTGACAGCCTCTACAGCCTCATCTCTCACTACAGACAGTGTCACTTACGCAGTAAGGGTATGGAACTGCTGCTGGCTGAGCCAGTCCCCCAGCCCATGAGTCATGAGGGAAAAGAGTAAGTCCAGGAGACCCCCATCCCCCTGATCCTCGGGCACTTTGTGATGTTCTCCTAACAACTAATCTGACTCGGCATGTCTTTTTTTATTTATATTTTCTTTGATAGGTTTGATTCTTCTAACATAGCTCCTGCATGTAGTGTCTCCCTCTGGACTTGGTTTTTGTATTAATCTGGTTGACGAGACTCTGAAGGCATTTCCGTCGTAAAGTTGACGAAGTCCGATGTTTCACTCTTTTGTGATGTCATCCCTGTTATTTCTATACTGATTCACTTTCATGAAGTGAAAGATTAGCACCAAAGCACACCCAAAAATTCACTTTTCCTCATTTGTTTGTGGTAAACATGCCATTAAATACTCATATCGCAAAAGTTTTAACTCAAATTACAATATCATTCACATGCCAATCAGAAATTGATGTTACAAAAGATGTTACAAATTATCCCAAAAACTTTTCAGAGGAAGATGCACAGATTATAAAAATATAAAGGAACATACAACAGGAAGAAACAGCGGGATTCATCTACTGTGTATTTATGCCTTCAGATCCCAGTCAACCAATGCACGTTGTTGTCCCCTCTAACAAACTTTGTAATCCTAAACCGTTTTTTAAATTTATTTGTTTGTATTGCTCTTTTTCTACTTCACTCATCTCACCCATGACTATCTGTCCACTCATACTTATTTGTCAATCCCTTTCCCGATGTCTTCCCTTCACTTTAATTCATCGTACTCTGCCTTTACTTTTATCAATATCTTTTTACCCTTTCCCTTCTGTCAATAATACTACCTTGAAATGTGTTTTCCCCGCCACAAATGTTCCACTGGCCTTCCATCTTATAACTTTTACATTCCTTTTCATGTCTCCCTCGCTTGTACATTTGCATTTTCGTTTCTATATTGATATCGCTCATCCTCATGTCACTCCCTCATACCTTTAACTCTAACTGTCTGATCTTTGTCGGATCTCTTTGTCATCCTTCATCATTTACCACCCCCCTACTCTCATCTTCCTCATCCTCCACTGCCAAATACAAACACAGGGCCAACGGCCGCGCCAATCACTGTCGTATTAAGTCCAAGCTGCTCAATGGTCAGCTCATGTACTACCTGACAGAACGTCTGCTATTCAAAAACATCTACGATCTTATTAACAACTATCGGGATAAACCCCTGAGGGGAAAGAACGGGCTGGAGGTCACACTCACCAACTCAGTGCCCCAAGCCTTGGGTCATAAAAACAAAGAGTAAGTTGTGCTGTGTCTTTATCAGGGATGATCCTCGGTAGAAACGTTTACGATGTGAACATTCCTTGACATTAAAGAATGAACTGTTGCAAACTTGCTTTCCATCCAAACTTGCTTCTAGTATAAATACATTTAAAACAAAATTAAGACAAGTTAAAAAATTGTTGTCTTGGTATTCTGCAACCAGTATCCTCACACAGAATTGTGTATCATATTAATAAACTATTTCTCTTTGGGGGGGGGGGGTTAATGGTGGGTTGTCTTCTATCAGATCTACAAAATTCATTAGATACAATTTGATTTCATTCAATGCACACATTCTGCTTAAATCAGTCATTTGTAGAATTGTTACCCAAAGGATTAATGCGAGCCAATCAAGTGGGTAAATGGAACCAGACTGTTATAGAAGTAATTAATTTCCCTCACTGCTTGAAGAGATATATATTCAGTTGAAAACCCAACCTGTCTGGTAACAGACTCAATCTCTATACCTCCCTGCCCTCTATTTTTGTATTGCATTGAGGCAGTGTTAGCCACACATGTATATGGTGATAGTGTTTAATTGATGCAAATATTACATCAGCAATAAATTTTCAAAAAGCTGTTTGGCTTTTCCCTTTACACTTATGTGTGATATGTTCCAAGTCCTGAGGAGAAAAAAACCCACAGGTTACTTGGTTGGAGTTGAACCCTTAACCCTCACATTCTAGATGTTATTTGGTGATCCAGTGTGCATCTTAGTTTGGGCTTTGCAGTGCATCCATCCAGAAGCTGTACAGTCGACTCTCGTTATAACAAGTTTGCTGAGACTGGCCAAAAAAATAACCTCTTTATAACAGGAACATTGTTATAAGAGGACAGCAAAACAAAAAGACACAAAGCAAAAATGAGATTTGGGACTTCAGAATGTACTCTTTATAAGCAGACCTCTTTACAATGCACCCTTTATAACAAGGGTTGACTGTATATGCATTTAGTAAAAAGCAGACCTAAAATTGTCTCCTTGAACGGGCTTCTCCTACTGAAATTAAACTGCTGGTAATCAGAGCTCTACTTTTACTTCAAGCATATTTCAAATTGTGGCTAACACTCTGTGCAAATTAATCTGTTTTAGATTTTTGTGTTTTTAGATCTGTTTGTTGGTGTTGAGTTCCTTGTAAAATAAATGCATGCTATTGTTACTAAAACTGAAGAGCTTCATCACCCAAACTATCCCAATGTTGGAAGACTTGGGATATATACCTTGATTGGAACCCCGTTCTCCCCTTGAGTATATCAGTGGTCCCCAGTTTGGGTGAAAGCAACACCTACTTTAAAGTTGTTTTCACTGGGTCACTCGAACTATACCTTGATTTGAACCCTGTTCTCCCCTTGAGTATATCAGTGGTCCCCAGTTTGGGTGAAAGCAACACCTACTTTAAAGTTGTTTTCACTGGGTCACTCGAACTATACCTTGATTGGAACCCTGTTCTACCCTTGAGTATATCAGTGGTCCCCAGTTTTGGTGAAAGCAACACCTACTTTTAAGTTTTCTTCACTGGGTCACTCAAACTGCCCCAACTGGGACACAATGACAGTCAGATTGGCGTAGTGGTACCTTGCCTTGCCTTCCACCTCTGGGAACCCCGGTTCAAATCACACCGGGGCACTATGTGGATTGGGATTTTCAGTCCCTGTCTAATTGCGTGGGTTTTCCCTGGAATATTTCTCTGGGGTTTTCCTCCCACCCACATCTGAAACTGAAACTTTCATTGTCTTCTCTCCACTGGGTTCTTGACTAATATAGTGATTAAGTTCACTTTCTGAGAGTCCATGGATTCACAACCAGAATTAATAAATGAAATGAAATGAAATGACACCATCTACACGAATAAATTCATCCATATTGACAATGTGGATAACTTGCAGATGGTTCCATCAGAGGCTAAGTCGTAAACAAGCAGAGGAGATGTTGAAGCGAGTCCATCAAGATGGATCCTTCTTAGTTCGTAAGAGAGAACAGGAAGACGACTCTTATGCTATATCATTCAGGTAGTTTTTTTGTTTCCTTTGTTGTTAGTTGTTTTTAAAAGATTTGTACAAACAGTGCTAAAAGCAATTCCTTTTTGTGTTGTGTTTTTCATCCTGTTTGTGTAACTGCAGTTTATTTTTAAAGAGTAAATAGTTTCGTATAGACTGTTTAAGTCACGCACTTATTGGAACATTGGGACATGTTAAAATGCGCAAGTTTGTTTCCTTCACGCGTTGAAGTAATGTACGTGGGACCAAAGTGGTCCCAAAATTGTTTAAATACGCGCGAGACTTGCACGGTCTATTATAGTAATTTTACAAGACTTTTTAATTAAAATGTCTTTGGCTGTTTGTTAATTTTGAAAACAAAAGGCGTGTCTTTTGCTTTTTTTGTATTAAAACTCTTTCCAATTTTGTTTAATGAAGAGTTTACAAGTTGTCATTATTGTATTTACAACTTTACTTTTATTTGCAGATTAAAAAACAATTGTTGCATTTGATTCTACAGTTACAATAGCAACTGAAATGGAGACATTGATCAAATGCTTTTATCAGAAAGTCATTTCATGTATCGAAAAAACGAAAAGCAGATCTACAATCCAATAAGGCTAAATCCACATTTGTTCTCTTTCACTGTAGAGCTGAGGGCAAAATTAAACATTGTCGTATCAATCAAGAAGGTCGTCTGTTTGCCATCGGCAACGCTCACTTTGAGGACATCTGTGAGTTAGTCTCGTACTATGAGAAGTTTGCGCTGTACCGTAAGATGAAACTCAAGTACCCAGTCAACCAGGATGTTGTGGATAGGGTCGGAGGGGTAGGTCATTTTAAGAGTAGAAAGATTTAGTTCAGAGTTGTATCACCTTGTTGTATGAAGGAAGACCTATAGTCTAACTGCCCTACGTATACCTCACGGTATACAGTAAACGTTTAAGACACCACCGTGGAGTAAAGGATTTCACTAAACATGCATAGAATGAGTGTACCGACTAGTTATAAAAGATCTAGACATTGAATATACTTGGCATGAATGGAAGAAAAATTTAAAAATTTGATTGAAAATTCATCTGAGGGAACAAAATGCCTGCATCTTTCAGGATTTCCTTTGCCTTCGACTTTTCTTGAAAGACATGAACTTGCAATAAAAGACAGAAAGACTTGTTCCTCTCTAGTCTGAGCATCTGGTTTTCCATTTGTTGTCATTTAAATAGTCTGGAAGTCCTGTAAAACAGAACGATCAGTTCCAATAGTTTTATCTTTTAACTTATTTTCAGTATTTTTAATTTTTGTACAATCCCACCTCTATTTTTTATAAAGAACTGTTTAAATAGTAACCTTTATAAAGCTGGGACTTGTTCCTTGTTTGTGATAACATCAATGAATACTGTCACGCATTTAATACGAGGGAACAGACTATTCTCAGGATGCTCTGGTATGCTAGATAGGTCAGGTCAGATTTGTTCATGTCGGATCAGGTCAGGTCAGGTCAGGTCGGGTCAAACGCAGTTATATATTTTTATGGGGGTCTTTGTTGACATTACAGACTGCTGATGAAGGTTCGTTGTACGGAAATCCAGAGCTGTACATGGATCCCAACCAGTTCATTGCAAAGGTAAGTACAAACATTTTGCATTTTTCCCCCTGTACTTTCTACAATCCATTAAATTCCAGGTACATTTCCAAGAAAATGAGGATTTATTAATTATCCAATGTCTTGTAATCTTGGTGGACTTAAGGTATTAACCTGGACGACTGTCCCCTGACTTCCCTGTGGTGTCTAGTATTGCTATACCTCATACATATTCATGACCGTGAGCTGAATTCTCACTGGTCCATTCACCAACACGTGCCAGGTGCTGTTTTTGCTGTTCACCTTGCACACGTACCAGTATTCACGTACAGGGTAATATAAGTGTGTGCAACTGTCTACTACTACGCGTGCGCTTTACAAAGCAATCATGGAACTGTTGTACTGGTGTAGTATTACACATGCAAACATCACCCTAAAATTTAGCTACAGACACATGTGTAAAGATGGCGTCAATGTCAAGCTGCGTTTTCCTGAACAGCAAACCAATATAACATGTTTTATGTCGGATGGACAGTTGATATTAGCTCCACTCTATATTTGAAGTTGATAAACTAGTTCCCTAAATATTGGCCTAGTACCACATTCTACTAGTTCAGAATTCAGTTATTTTACTTTACTGCAATCAAGCTTCATCATGGTGCAGCCATCTTACTTTTCTGACATTCAAACCAATATAACCAAATAGAGGCTGGGAGGAATAATGGTAAGTTTCTTTGATTTAAAAAGAGAATCGGACCGGTTACTATAATTTTTCATGTTTATACACAGCCCAGGTTGGGCTCCACCATTGCATACAATGGTCAGACGGACACTGATGTCCTACCAGGGCTAGTTTATACATAGACTCTACCATAACATATCAAGTCATCACTTTGAGGCTTGTGAATGACACAAAACCGGTCTTCAAAACATCACACAACTACCAGTGATTGATGGATGTTTACTTTTGACCTTTTGCTTAGTGTCTACAATGGTTATTTGATGGTTTAACATGAATACCAATACCTAAGGGAGCTGCTCTGAACTGTCTACCCTCAAACCATGTTATATTTGTTTACTACCCCTCAAAGGCTAAACATTCTCTCCAAAGCTTGCATTTCATTGGTTGTCCTGGTAAATTAAGGAGAACGTTCACAAGAGTAGCTAACTTCGCTGTGTTATGTAGAAGTGAAAATTGATGAGCGTCTGAATGCAATATGTGGATAACTTGTTGTTTGAAGGTGACTGTGAAAGCTCTGTATGACTACAAGGCGCAGCGTGACGATGAACTATCCTTCTGCAAGCATGCCATCATCACCAATGTGGACAGACAAGATCATGGCTGGTAAGTCCTATTCCCTGAGTATGCACACGGTACAGACAACAAACATGCAGACTTATCACCAATTCAAACAGTGGATTTTGCAAACAATTAGTCTGAAATAATTGTTCATTGTAGTGCGAGGAAATTCTGGGAAGTATAAGCCTAGCTTAAAGGGGCATGTTGCCTTTGGACTGGGCGCTTTGGGCTGTAAAAAGCATTTTGTTTTGAAATAATGGTTTGAAAGAAATTTTAAATGTAGAATACAATGATTCACATAAATATTCCTTGAAATTGTGTGGTTTGTATGTAGTTCATGACAGAACATGGTCCATTATTTTGTAGAAACCAAATTGTAGACTCCACATTATGGCAGACTGTATGTTCCCCTGGTTGTATTTCAAGAGGCAAATGTCAAATACTTTTAAATCACTACTCACTATTTACAACACGCTGTAGGTGTTTTAATGCATGAACAGCGCTTAAATAGGATAAGGAGTAAATCCAAACAGCAAAATGTTCTGAGATTCGAGAGCCATGTGCTTCTTTAAAACTCCCCTCATTTGATGCAAATGACCAGGTGGCAAGGAGACTATGGAGGTAAGAAGAACATGTGGTTTCCATGTAACTATGTGGAGGAGACTCAACCCAATGACACAGGCAGCCCAGAGTCCACATTACTCGGGACTCTACAGAAAGGAGCTATTGATATTAGAGGCTGCAGTGTCGGTAAGTTCTTTGAAATCAGGGCCCAGTGTCATGGCTCTGCTTACTGTGTGTGTGAGATTGTCGCTTACGGGTAGCAGAAAATGGGTTAGGAAGGAAATATTTGTGCACGTACTTTATGTTACTAAACGCATTCTTCGCTTACACAGTTAACTCACAAAATTTGTGCTAAGTGGTGAATGGCAACCAATAGCACAGAATCCTGTGGTAAGCAGAGCCATGAATTTTGGTCCAGGTGTTTTTACTGCCACCTTTCTCTTCCTTCTCCTAATCAGTATTTTGACTAGTAATCATAATGTAAAAGCCTCTGTTTGGTTACATTAATTTAAATTCATAATAAGGTGATCGCTCTGCTGCTGCTTCCCAGGTTGTATTGTAAATTTGGGTGTTGTCCCTGGCTACACAGCAGTTACAGGTTGAATGTCTTCTGACCATTTCAAGGGTATAATTGATTACGGCAAACTCTTAACTGCTGTTCGGTTCAAGTGATGATATCTGAATGAGCTCTTTCTCTTTCTCTTTGCAGAGACCCTCCCTGGATCACGCACCACACACGCCAACGTCTTCCGCATCACACGCTTGAACCACAGACCCTCCATTGAGCTGGCCGCATCGTCCAGCGAAGACCTCAGTGATTGGATTCAGATGATTGAGACTGCTGCTATTAGGGCTGAGGAAAGGGTAAGGCTATGGCACGATTACTGCAATTTGTCTTGTGGTTGAGAATGGGCTCTGGTAACCAACCGGGTCTTCTCAGAGCATTTGAATTTAAACTATTATACAAACTGCTGTTTCGGCGACTGCTTAGTTGTTTTTCTGTTAAATTTTAATACCAAAAATAAAGCTGACATTCTCAGACATATAGAACTGTTTAGTGTTCATATGTTTTCAATCTTGAAACTATTTTTGATTAGTTGTTAATTCCTAAACATTTGCCATTTTCTTGAAACATGCGCTGTGTACAAACCAATGCTTATTCAGATTCGCTGGTTCGTGAAAATGCTTAGCTTATATAGGTCAACAGAATCGTGGTTCGTGACAACGCAAAATACATACCACAAGTGTTTGGCACCTGCCAGCGGTATGTATTTCAATAGGTAAAGTGGCAAATCTTGATTTGCAACTTTGTGAAAACGCAAAATGGGAAATCTAGTGATTCGTCAGTCATGCTATGTAGTGTGATTCCGAAACTAATTTGTGTTAGGTCCTGAATCTTGCTGAAAATGTTAACAGCAATGAGTATGTCAAGAATTTGTACAAAATCGATTTACCAAATTATTATTTTTTTTTGGACATATTCTTTGGTATGTGAAAATGGCAAAATTGTTAAAAATAGATTTTTCCGTTTTGTCACAGCAAACCTTACCTACTTTCACTACCACCAGGTTTTTAGGAACCTGACAGGAATGGGTTACCAACCAGAATGGCAATGTAAAAACCGATGTCCTGCACAGAAACAGGAAGTGAAAGGCAAAACCCCCAAATGAATCATATCACAAACTTGTTTACGTTTTCCTGATTTACAGAAACAAGATCAGAATAAACATGAGCGTAAGATGCGAATTGCAAAGGAATTCTCCGATCTGATCGTCTACTGTAGGCAGTACCTTTCCGAGAAGAAAGTAAGTTCAGCTTGACTTCCATCAAGCTGAGGGAACATCTCAAAAAGCCGGGCGCGTTCTAGGTGTCAAAGAATGTGCCCGTGGGCACATTGCCCGCAATCCATTGGTAGCCAACTCGTACACCAACTCGTACACCAACTCGTACACCAACTCGTACACCAACTGTACACCAACTCGACACCAACTCGGACACCTAACTCGGACACCAACTCGTAACACCAACTCGTACACCAACTCGTACACCAACTCGTACACCAACTCGTACACCACTCGTACACCAGCTAGTACACCAACTCGTACACCAACTCGTACACCAACTCGTACACCACCGTACATCACTCGTACACCAACTCGTACACCAGCTAGTACACACACAACTCGTACACCCAACTCGTACACCAAACTCGTACACCATACACACTGGTAACCAACTCGTACACCAAACTCGTACACATACAAACTCGTACACCAAGTAGCTGTTATTTTCTTCAGATATGAATAACTCCTGCTCTTTGATCTACTTCACTAGTGCTGAGAATACTGTTCTGAAAAGCTCCTTGACATAAAAACTCTCTGAGTTACTAAAAGGTGGAAATGATCACATCTCTTTTATTGAGATCTTGATTTCAGACCTTGTCATCAGCGATGACGCTCACCCCTGTGAAATGGATGCTCCAGAAAGACATTCAAACTCTTTGAACAAATTAAGATAAAGCTTCCTCGTCTTGATTGTGCAAAGGTTTTATCAAACAGAGATGTTCTCAATCTTTGTGTCAAGTTTTTTTACTTTTGTTCTGAAGATAGACCAGGTCCCAAAGGACTATTGATAGGCAACACACCAACCCTTTCCCCCTTTTTTCTTTGTTGGGAAATTTGGGGGTCACCTGTCCAGTATCTTAGTCAGACCTCCTGCTATCCCTTGAAAATTCTCGCTAATTCCTCTGGTGTTGTTTTCACGTTTTATTTCTTCCCCTTCTCCTAGACATTCCTGGCAACTATTTTGAGATGTCCTCATTCCCAGAGACCAAAGTGGAGCGCTATCTTGCCCCAGTCAAGTCCAAGATCCTCTTGGAGTATAACAGACACCAGGTAAATTGGGCTTAACCCCTCCCTGATCCTCCAGGTAAATTGGGCTTAACCCTCCTCCCGGTAAATTGTTAACCTCCTGACTCCAGGTAAATTGGGCTTAACCCCTCCCTGATCCTCTAGGTAAATTGGCTATACCTCTGACCTTTAGGTAATTGGCTAACCTCCTGATCTCAGTAATGGCTTACCCCTCCTGATCCTCTAGGTAAATTGGGTTAACCCTCTGATCTCCCGGTAAATTGTTAACCCCTCCCTGATCCTCTAGGTAAATTGGTTTACCTCGTCCTTAGTAATTGGCTTAACCTTCCCTGATCCTCTAGGTAAATTGGGCTTAACCCCTCCCTGATCCTCTAGGTAAATTGGGCTTAACCCCTCCCTGATCCTCTAGGTAAATTGAGGTCCCATGTTATTTGGGCTCACCCCTTCATTGATTCTCCAAACTGAGGTCCAAGGTGAATTGGGCTCATCCCCTTCCGTGATCCCCCTCTCAATCCTTAGGAAAATTGTGCTCAGCATGAAAAGAAGGGTTCTCTCCCTAATCTGCAACTAATTTATGAACCTGAACAATATTGGACACATACAATGCTGTGGTTATTTGCCCATTTTTACACTTGGTCACTGGGTCAGCTCAGTCCTGAAACCATCTCAGCTCCTTCGGGGGAAACGCAGCATGTTCTACAAGAACCATTTATGGCCTAATAGGTACCCGTTTCTTGATGAAGAGAAGCAATTGTAGTTTTGTGCTGAGGGACACAAGTGCCACAACTGGGATTGGAACCCGCACCCTGGTGACTTTGCCACCAGTGTGCGAGGCTGATCAACCATGACACCCCAAAGTTAAAGATGGAAGTTGGATATTAAGATATTAAGACGGTGCTTTGATGGTTTACCATTAATTGTCACTTTCTCTAATAGGTGAGCCGGACCTACCCTAAAGGACAGCGTTTTGATTCATCCAACTATGATCCAGTTCCCATCTGGATATGTGGTTCTCAAATGGTCTCTCTCAACTACCAAACCCCAGGTTTGTTATTTATAATCCATTCTGTATCAATCAGGCAATGATTCCCAAATAGTATCAAGCGAGCAGCTGTGTTGTGTACTCTATTTAATTTGAAGCAATACCTGTTAAAGTATAGACTTTTTCACCTTGTTTACAAAAATAGTGACTGAAGCTTATGGTGTGGATCATAAGAAAAATTACAGTAGTAAACTTGTGGGTACAACCATGTATAAAACTCATTTGAAGAACTGGTGTGGTCTGTACGTTTCTAACAGTATACTCTGCTCATCTCCTGGAGAATGAGTGACCTTGTACATTCCAGGGCATTTCTTGGCACAGATCTATTATTAAAATCAACATCCGACTTATTAAAAAAAGTTTTGAGATATGCTCCCTTATATTTCTTCATATCAAAAGTTGATAAAAATTGTACGGTAAATTCCATAAAAGTATTACTTTTTTAGTTTTTCTCCACTGAGCCGTGCAGAAGTCTAAAATATGTGGCTCTTTTGTAAACATGAGATGTCACAGGTCACATGGTACAAGAAAAAGGGCATATCGGAACTGAATAGAAAAAAAATAAACCTATTTTCTTGATGTCATTCTTAGATCGCTACATGCAAATCAACGAGGGACTGTTTTCTCTGAATGGTCGCTGTGGTTACGTCTTGAAACATCAATGCATGAAAGATCCAAACTTTGACCCCTATGAACCCCGCTCCATTTCTGGCGTTGCCCCAATTCATCTAACTATAACGGTAAGATTCCTCAGCTTTTGTCGTATCATGGTTGTCAAGCAGAGTTGTTTTGCTGCGACAATCTTTTAACCCTTAATCTAGACCATTCATTTCTGTATAATCATTACCATAATACGCCCAGAATTCGCTAATGTTGCTGATTGTTTTTAACTCAAAATATTTGTTAGCAAAAATTTTTGAAAATCGTATGAAACAGTTATTTGGTTATGTTTTAGAAATGCAGATACTTTGTTAACATGGAAATATGGGGAAATGTCAATTCAGGACATGACCTTTACTTTGACCTTTGTGGTTGAGTGGAAGTGGGTCAAATCTTTGAGGCTGTTTGTGGTTGCCATTGGGATTTTGGTACAAGCCAGTTGCAGCCGCCACGGTCTCTAAATGGTTGATACAGTATCTTAAAAACTTGTCATGAAAAATTAAGATTGTTTTGTGCTCATTAGAATGCTGTTAAAATGATAGATATTTGTTCTCCTCTATCATTAGATTTTGGCTGCCAGGCATCTGGAGAAGACGGGACGCTCCATTGCTAGTCCGTTTGTAGAAGTTGAAATCATCGGGATTGAGCGTGACAGCTCACAAAAATACAAAACGCAGACAATTGGTAAACAGAATGTTTTGTCTAAAGACTTAAATGTTTAAAGACTTTCTTGGGGATCCTAAATCATGTGTATTAGACAGATATGGAAATATTTATGCGGATTGAGCAAATGTTGTTGGTTGTTTGGAACAGAACTATCAGAAGAGTGCTTTTTTTTCTTCTTACTTTTTTGTATGCAAGTTCGCCCCAAACAAGGCTAAAAGCCACTCTTGGTAAGGGGCTACAAGAAGAAAACATTTAAGATTAAATAACTCGGGGAGCTGAAGGTAGGAATTGATATTCCTTGTAAAACAGTCTAGGTTGTAGGATGGAGGGAAACATGCACCAGGCAAGGAGTTCCAAAGAGATGCAGTACGTGGAACAAAGCTGTTTGAATGGCTCTTTGTTCTACATCTCAGCGAAGCAAGAGTGTATGGGTGAGAAGAAGCAGAAAGCCTGGTTCACGCTCAAACACCCTGATAGGAGGAACCAGGTCGGACACACTGGTGGCACATTACCATGAAATTATCTGTAGGAAAGACAGAAGCTGGCTACAGACCTACAGTGGGAAGAGGTTGTGCCGTTGATGCCACCTCTTCGCCAACTCTTCTTTTGTGAACATGGGTTTAAATCAACAATCATCGTGTCCATGCAAAATCATTGTACCTCTGAAAGTAGTCTAGACATGACATGAACATTTGAAGCTGCTTCAATGTTATCTCTTACTTCAGCTATACTGGATGTACAAAAAAATCTCCTCACACAAAAAATTTTGCGCAGAGCCTTTTTGGTTTATTATAACATTATAACAAAACAAGATGAAATGTCTTTTGCACAGACGCAACAAGATAAATCCTTAAAAAGATGAGTCGTCGTAGCTTTTCTTTTTACATTCTAGCTAGCTGCTATTAACTTTGCTCCTTCTCTTTTCTGACCAGCTGATAATGGTTTCACCCCCATCTTCAATGAGCGCTGTGAATTTGACGTGGTGAATAGAGACCTGGCCTTCATCCGCTTTGTGGTACAGGATGAAGATATGTTTGGGGACCCTAACTTCCTGGGTCAACGAACTATGCCGCTGAAGGCAATCCGAACAGGTGAGAAACGAGGCTGTTTGGAGGATGCGTTTTTTATAACTAACTCAAATCCCTCAAAATCCACTGGTTGGTTTGAATTATTTTGATGAATGCAATTATGAGATCAGGCATGCTGATGTCATCAGAATGACAAAGTGAGTTACCGATTTGAACTTCCAAAGGACTCTGCGTAGCACTACGAAAATATCTCAGAATTGGTGAAACAAAGTCTGCTCTGATCACACTTTCATCTAATCATAAATTAATCTAAGACACTTGGAAATATCTTTAAGAAGAGCCAGTGTAACTATTTTCTGATCATCTACTTCTCTAATCATGAAGTAACTTGAAAGGTTTTTAAAAACCATCATGGAATTATTTGTTGAGAAAATAGAATTAGCTGTTGCAAACTGCTCACCAAGTTTCTACGGTATAATTAGTTAATGGCCTGACGTTTTCAACCCTAGCAGAGTCTTTCTCGAACGCTAAATTTATTTGTGGTGAGAAGTTTTCAATTGTGAATGTAGTCGGTGTTACAGCTGATGTGGTTAGAGGAAATCATGCTCAGCATGGCTTAGGGAAATGACTTGGGACAAAATTGGCGTCAGTAAACCAACCCCATTCTGTTTGATGTTGATTTCTTTGATCAGGGTATCGCTCCGTGCCGTTACTCAATGGTCACTCAGAGCCTTTAGAGCTAGCATCGCTGCTAGTCCATGTAGAAACCAGGATTATAGGGGTAAGTCGCCTGCAATTTGATTTTTGTTTGAGCAATGTAACTGATCATCAAGTTGATTCTCAAAGTGTCTTTGTGTCCATTGGCTGTGCAGCTAAAGCCTTGATGAAGGTACAATGAGGTGTAAGTTTGTGGTGACACCATGTATGTAGTTTCTTTGTGAGTATGTGAGAGGAACTGGATTTTTACTCCATGTTAGGAGCAGTATGCTCTGTTTGCCGTCTGGCGTCTGGCATTCTCCGGATGACAGAGTTATACCATTCCAAACGTCAAGTATACCTCCAGTTCTTCTCAGAATCACATACTCATACATGAGTGCATTGTCCTAGAATATATTCGCGAGGTAAAATCTGGACTGTTCCATTTCATGGGGCAAAGCCTAGTAAAATGGAAAAGCCAGATTTCAATGAGTGATTATATTCTATGACAATTCCTTTAAAAAAGAAACTGAATTAACATTTACCCAGTCAGTTTCCTGTGTGGTTTAAAAATCTCTATTGTGAGATGTTTGAGATGTTTTGGTTCTGAGGAAGAACCGGGTTGGGGGAAGACTGTACTGGTTCTTCTCAGAACTAATGCTTCTCCTCAAGGTTGTAACCTTTGACCCTACTCAATGTTCTTTACCTCCTACAGCTTTCATAATCCGACTTCCATTTGTCTTTCCTTGTACAGGAGTGTGGGGACAATGAACTTTATGCATCCATCCAGTGTTTGAGAGACCGAACGGAAGAATTGACCCGCCAGATTGGAACCTTGAGTTATCCCCATGCAGATAGCCAAACACCGCAGACAGTCCAGGTTAAAAATGCTGAGCTAGATCAGGTCCAAAAGATGCTTTTCAAACTTACTGAACAGAGAAGGTAAGAATTAATTGTTGTTTTCAAGGGAATGATGAATCCCCAACAGTTTAAGATTACTAAGGATGCTAAAGATTAAGCTTGCTAAATGGCAGCACTAGGAAGATGGGTAGGTTGAAAGAGGGCTTCAACAGTGATTCTGATGGTGTTTAAAGAGGCTACAGTGATCATTAACTTCAACAGTGATTCTGATGGTGTTTAAAGAGGCACCTACAGGCTTATGATACTTATTTTGATTGATTGCTTAGCCCTCCTATTCTCTTGATAACATTTCCATCGAGTTGACCAACCAGTTGAAACTGTTCGATATCATAACGCAGGCTGGCGTAGTTTATCTATCATTCAAAACCACAGTGGATGATATTGATTGGGCAGACAATAGGAGGATTAATTACAGAAAATTGTTTACCAGTCAAAATACCATTTGGTGTAAAACTGATTGTGCTTACTGTTTCCCTACTGAATTTAGCTAGCTTTGGTGCAAAATGTTTCTCCAATAAGCTCAGAACCAGATTAGAGGATGTTTTCTTTCTTTTGAATGTAGTGCAAAACTAAAGAAGACAAGTAGCAGCACTTAAGCAGTGTGTTATCCAGTACAGCCAGTGCAACAAGCCAGAACCGGATCAAACCAGTCACGACCAGCAGAAGCAAGTTTATTCTATGAGTCGTTCAATCTAGTTCACCTACAAGGTCGTATTATCATAGCAACTGGGAACCACAAAACATCACAAGATTAAAGTATCCAATCTGTGTTATTTGGTGTGTGAATTTGGTAACATTGACCTTTGACCCTCTTATAAACGATGTCGCAGGGGTATCATTTATCGTGAATTCAGACATGTTAGTGTTTGTTTGTTTTTGTTTGTTTTGTAAATAGAGAGTATCCTCCCAAAACACTTCTAACAACAGTTTTGTCGGCGGGCATTGATAAGCTGAAGTATTTTGAAAGAGTAAAAATGCAACTCTGTGTCTTTCTTATAACAGTTAATAATCAATGCACAAAGTTGTTTCGAGAAAATGGGACAAGATTTCATTTTTTTGAGAGAGAAAGATGTAAACATCAGTAGCTATCTAAATAATCAAATCAATCTTGAAACTTTGATTTGAATACTTATCACACTGTGATACATAATATTGTAATGTAAATTAATGCATGCCACAATAAGCCTCAAGCATGAACGCAAAGGACCTTCAAAGTGAAGACACTTGCATTGATCCAATGTCAATAAGCAGAATATAAAAAAGAGCACTCATCATTGTTTTCCAGGAATTTTCTTGATGGGATTTTCTGGAGGTCTAAAGTTATATCCACAAATGTACTACCAAATTGCTCCATCTATCATATCATTTACAAGGTCAGTGTAATTATAAACATTTCCGTTACTCTATCTCGTGTTTTGACGTGTGTACAAAGAGTTGAGAAACATGTATTTAGAACATTTTTAAAACCTGAGATCATCTGGTATTGATAATGTGTTTAACGGTTGTAGACAAAACTGTACAAATTACAACTTATTTTGTTCGGTTGTTCTTTGATTGATTTTGCTATCAAAGTGTATATTTCTGACATCCGGTTCTTTTTGTTTTTTTTAGTGTAAAAATGAAAAACATGAGACAAGCCAAAATGCAAATTGCGTTAAAATAAGAAATGATTTAAAGGCTTGAGTTTGCGGTAAACGCATCATAGTGTTACCGCAAAGCTCAATCTTACCGTACTTGAAATTAGTTGACAAGTTCCTCAAATTTGTTATTAATTCTGAGAGTTAAAAGTTTGTAATTTAGCTACAGGATCAAAATGGCTGTACTTGCGTTGAAAAAAAACAAACCTATTAATCTAAACAACATTTTAAAAAATTACTTCAAATACGATTGATATATTTTTGTGATTGATTTGGGGTAGTTTTTTTTCTTCCATTTGCTATTAAGAGAGACTAACTTATCAGCATTTGATAAATGTGCAAAGCATCTAGTCAGGTAGTGTCAGAGGGTGCTTTTTTGTATATTACTATAATTTAATTGAAACCGTTCCAGGATTAGTCAAGTAATTCCTTGAATACTAGTTAAGTGAAGTAGTATCGGGTGTTGTAGCATGTTTGTACATGTATATATCATAACACTCTGTACATGCCTGTAAAGGTCACAACTAACTCACTTGCTTTTTTAAAAGTTTGATCATGATGGAATCAATTCTCTTCCGTTTGTATTTTTGTATTGGTTTGATAGATTGCTTTCATTGTTTACTACTTTTCCCTCGATCAATGGAACGTTGACTGCAGTTTATTAGCAATGGATATTACTGACATATTTGTATTACACGTTTATCCACCGGTTAGATAGTGTCAAGGTGCGGACTGGTGTTTGTCCGGCAGAAAAACTAGCTACCCAAATCAACCAATACAAAAATAGTCTCCCATCCAATACTGACCACAATGGTTCCTTTATTGTTTGATGCTCCAGACTTGGTCTCAAAGGTGCTCTCCCCAGACTGGCCACCCAAACCGTGCTGTATGGTCTCCCATCCAAATGTTGAGTGTAATCGTAGGTGGTTTAATGTATCATGATACAATGAAACGTCTCACATCCATGTTCTGACCACAGTCAAAGGTGCTTACCCCAGACTTGGTCTCAAAGGTGCTTAACCCCAGACTAGCCACCCAACCAAGCCGCACAAGTTATGGGCACTCAATCCTAGTCCTGACCACAGTCAAAGGTGCTAACCCCAGACTTGGTCTCAAAGGTGCTAACCCCAGACTAGCCACCCAACCAGCCGCACAAGTTATGGGACCTCCTTCTACCAAGTAGTGTAACCCAACTGTTTAAAGGTGCTAACCCCAGACTAGCCACCCAACCAAGCCGCACAAGTTATGGGCTCTATTATCAAGGGGTTTAACCCAAATTGGTCTCAAAGGTGCTTTAACCCAGACTAGCCACCCAACCAAGCCGCACAAGTTATGGGCACCCATCCTAGTCCTGACCACAGTCAAAGGTGCTAACCCCAGACTTGGTCTCAAAGGTGCTAACCCCAGACTAGCCACCCAACCATGCCGCACAAGTTATGGGCTCTTATCCAAGTAGTAACCACAGTCAAAGGTGCTTACCCCAGACTAGCCACCCAACCAAGCCGCACAAGTTATGGGCACCCATCCTAGTCCTGACCACAGTCAAAGGTGCTTACCCCAGACTTGGTCTCAAAGGTGCTAACCCCAGACTAGCCACCCAACCATGCCGCACAAGTTATGAGCTCCCATCCGAGTTCTGATCATAGTCAACGTTACTACATTTAGACAGTTATTGTCTCTTGAAGACTAAGAATATTTTCTTCCAGTCAGTTTGCCAAGAAGGAATGGTTCCATTTTCTTTACCATCTTAAGGAAGTTTCTGAACTAGTTTATATAATTTATGTGAAGGTTTATGTTGACGATGTGTCATTTGTCACAAGAGAAACAGTGCAACTCTCATGTATACAAGAATGGAACTTTCAAAGAGTGATCGCTATATGTTAAATCACTCTTATATATATTTTTCTGGTATTATTTTCATTTTACGAAAGACAGTTAAATAAGATGAATCAAGTGTTTTAAAGTTCAATATATTACACAGACATAAATTCAGACATTTATATATTTCTACCAACATATTTACGAAAAAAACATATTTTCAGCTATATTTTTGTAGTAACAGTGTGTTGAGTTGTGTTAATGTCTAGGGGAAAGAAAAACCAGATCAATGCTAAAAATCTTACTTTGAGAGAATATTTAGCCTTTATTAAAGGTTGAACCATGGAGCAAGAAAATCCATTGTTGAACAAAGTGTAGCTAGTCAAACCCACCGTAGAAATTAATTTTAAGCAATGCATATCAGTAGCAAATAACAAAAAGTAGCTAATGCATGACTAGTGTGTACTGTCATAAAATAGTGGTAAATCATGTGATGTTGGTAATAAAAAAAATTATGTAATATTCATAATAAAAAAATCATGCGGTTTGAATATATTTCAGTCTAAATCCACCAGGTGTAAACTTCATAGAACTGCTGCTAGAGAAATCGTACTTACCAGAAACGGATTATCAGCCAAAATTCCGTGCATTGGGTATAATTTCTAATCAGTTCCCCGCTAAGCAATTGCGAGGCAATACTTCAGCTATGTAATTGAGCTCTGGTTTTGGCGTACTTACAGGTAATCTTGACCTTGGAAAAATGACATTTCTTCACAGTTTCTGAAGAAAGTCTCCTTAAATTAGAATCATCTTCAGACGTCATCATTGGAAGGACAGAACCTTTGAGGCGACTACCTACGTTTTTATTTACTTTGTGTGATTTCACAAGAGGTTTTTTATCAAATCTGATGTGGAAAGATTATTATCATGGGTTGGAGGGAAAATTAACTAGAGTAAACTTTCTTGCTGTATGATAGTAAAAATAAAGTAAATGTATCATTTACATATATATCTGTACTTTATAAATTAAGGGTTAAATCTTGAAGGGTTGTTAAGTCTATTCCCTAAACAGTATCATTTTTGGAGGGCATGGGTAACAATGCTGATGTATATTGCTGGATTCAGTGAAATGATGGGCAATGCTTGTGTACCGTCAAGCGAGGAAGGTCTTCAGAATGGAGCCATGTTAAGAATTGATCAACTCTCTGGCTGTGGCTGTAATGGCAAGGATAGACAGCCATTGTGATCAAGCCTTAGCCATTGACAAAGTCCTCAGTTCCAACAATGCCTTTTAGTTGAATTATAATTGGGGGGAGGGGTGAAAAGTCTGGTTTTTCACCTTTTGTGCCACTTCATCTTTCTTATACACTATTCCTCAAACCCTAATAGATCTAAAAGATTCTCGTTGAGAAAATGCAACATCCATTTTATGTCTTGATTTACAAGAAGAACATTGTGAGAAAATGTTAAGGTTGCCATGCTAAAGAAAAAACCTGAGTTGTATATTTACACGTACTCTGCAGGAACTATGTACATATCAAGAGTGGAATGAACTTGTGTACTTTGTTATTCAGACTTCTCTTCATCAAACAAAAACCCAGCTGAAAATAACATCTTGTTTAGAGCATGAGGCAAGATTGTTTTTGTTGTTTCAGATAAACCCAGTATTTACATGTTGTTGCAAATACTGTTTTATTATTGAGGTTGAATTTTAAGGAATTTTCTTAACTGTGGTTTGTATATAAAAGTGCATGCAGCTTCTTTCAAGACATCTCTCAGTAAAATGGATGAAACTACTCACTAACATTACTTAAAGGTGTTGATTTTTGTCAAATGGGTGTCAATGTGATCACTGGATGCTTGTTTTAAAAGTGACCACCAATTTTTCGAATGAAAATTGTTACTATGTGTTACTTAAAAACTGCAGGATTGGAATGAATTGCAAGCTTGTTAATCTTGCAATCGCGTTTTAAAAACCGTACACAATCCTTAGATGCCTTTGTTTTTTATCATGGCCTGTGGAGCTGCAGTGCTCAAGTATATTGACTGTAACCGTTTAAAAAAAAGTTTGTAGTAAAGTCATTCATAAACACATACCCTAAACTTGTATGTGTGGTTCTTTATCCATTTTTAAAAACTTGCATGGTTCAAACAAATGTTTAGAAATGATAAAATGATTCTTAGCTATCTGTAAGAACTACAACAAAAATCATTGTGGAAAAAAGTTTACTCAGATATTGTTGACAAGGCCTTGGCCCAATTTCATAGAGCTGATTAAGCGCAGAAAGATGCCAAGCACAACAAAATGTTGCTTACCAGTTAAGGTTACCAGCCAAATTATCATGTCATGTGTACCATTTGTGATTGGTATTCTGCTTTTTTCTGCTAGCAGAACAATTTTAAGTAATATTTTTTGCTTAAAAGGAGGGTATACCTTTGGTAATTACTCAAAGAATTACAGACCATAAACGCTTACTTGTTACGAAGCACTGCAGCAGTTGATAATGTATAACATGTTGAGAAATGATTCCCTTCTTAGGAATGTGGTTTTAGAGAGAGGGATACAAAAACATTTCAATCTGAGAAACGTCTGCATGAAACTGAGATCGATATTCCAATAACAGATTATTCTTCCTGCATGAACATAACCACTCTAGATTTCACCAAAAAAACGCTAGCACCTTTTGAAAGTTAAATTTGCGCAGGTTAGTATTCTGCAGTTAAATAGGATTATAACAAACGAACAGTTCAAAAAATTGAAGTTATAAAGCAGCTCTATGATATTTGGCCCTGTTCATAAACTCTGTATACCATACACAAATTCATCCAGAGGTAACACAATGGAAAGATGACACTTGTTCATACTGGGTTTACATCAAGTTTTATTTAACAGATTCTGAAAAAAGCAACATCTATCAAACATAATTCCTGTTAACAACAAAACAGCATAAAATTAGACTTCAACTCCACAGTGTCTCCGATCTTAAAAAAACTTTCTTCATTGATGATCTGAAGGCATGAGGCTATCTAAAATGCAAAGTTGGTGTTTCAGATGATCAGCTTTGTCCGTTTCAAATTGCTTGTCCAAACGCAAACACTTCATGTCTACTGACTATTGTGTTAGTCTTTGAGTAAACAGGGTTCCACACAGGATTTGTCAAATCTGAGGGGCATTCTTGAACCAAATTTTGGAAATAATGGTCTAAAAACACTGAATTGAAACAAGTCATCAGAGTTTTTTTTTACAAAAGACTTACTGTGCAATCTTGGGCATTCTAAATGGTTTTATCCTCATGATGTGTTTTGGGGATCCCCAACTTGCGGCAGTCATGCAATTCACGCAACGATAATGCTAGCTTGTACATGGGGAGAACCCTAGTAAAGAAAGGATCCTAGTACACTTTGAATGGCACTCAGGGACTTGACAAACTTAGTTTGTCAACAGTTCAATTTTAAAACATGCAGAATAAGCGTTCATCCATGCCCCCCCCCATCCCTAATGAGGCAAGATAAACAACTTTGGCTCATTTTATACAACAATCTCATTTTGGTAAACAATTGCTGGTGATTTATCTTCAAATGGCATATAGGAAGATTTCAAAGTATGGAAAACGACATTGAGCATTGGATAAATTTCTAGAATTTTAAACTGGTTGGATTTAAAGTTCCTTTTCATATCCCATTAGACGATTGTAATCACTTGGGAGTTTGAAGTTATAAGGATTCACAAAGTAGGGACGACCCTTTGCTTTTAATGTTGTCAGGTTGAACGTCCCCGGAGAATTGAGCTGGTGTGATCAGAACTAACAATGTCCTTGCGTATAAACTCAACACGTTTCAATGTCAGGAAGACGGACATTGTCATGGCAACATAGGAATTGCGCTCTTGACTGTGGTACATCTTTAAGACTAGTCTCCTGTTGAACGTTGTTAGCAGAAACGGCAAGGCTACGACGCCCATGAAGATTCCAACAAGGTCAATGATCAGTTCACTGTTGAACCCCTCATGCTCTAGGGCAGTGGAGATGATGTCTGGTGCCATGTACAGACCTGTCAGAGACGTTGCATAGAAGAGCAGCGTACAGAATCGCATCATCCAAATGGCCCGCACCTCGTATAGGAGACGATCACCACCAGTGTCAGTGGTACCCTGTGGAACACCAGAATGCTTCAACACTCGACGCAAACGATCAATGTCTTCATCTGGCTTGGAGAGTTGACTCATCGGTCTCGAACATTGTAAGAAAACCTTTTGAACAAATTGAAATAAAAAGGAAATTATAATCAAAATTCCATGTTGGCCAGAGTTTTCAGCTTACATAAACAGACAATTGTACAAGTTGGTATTACCATCGATTACGTACATACTGTGGGTCTACTCCTAGAATTATGAGGTTCCATGAACCTCATAGAGGTCCATGTACAAACTACAATACAAAACTTTTTTTCATTTACGTTTCTGCACCTGGAGTTCTCATTTGAAATCGGATCTCGCCAAAATTAGGCTCTACGTGTTCCTTGGAATCTCATTGAGCGTTGCATGGGTCAAGAATATCCACTCCGCAAATTTAAAATTGTTAAAAAGCAATAAATTCTTACCGTCATTCCCAGTCCTCTTCAAACAGTGTGAGTGTTATAACAAATATGGCGCTGGAGTCACATGATGTGTGTACAAAACCAACCTACAGTTGCCGGGACCAGCGTTGCTGCGCGCGGAGTACCAGTTTGTTCGGTAGACCTTTGCGAGCGCAGCAAGCGCCATATTTGTTATAACACTCACACTGTTTGAAGAGGACTGGGAATGACGGTAAGAATTTATTGCTTTTTAACAATTTTAAATTTGCGGAGTGGATTTTCTTGACCCATGCAACGCTCAATGAAATTCCAAGGAACACGTAGAGCCTAATTTTGGCGAGATCCGATTTCAAATGAGAACTCCAGGTGCAGAAACGTAAATGACAAAAAGTTTTGTATTGGAGTTTGTACATGGACCTCTATGAGGTTCATGGAACCTCATAATTCTAGGAGTACTGTGGGTCATACACCCTAGAATACAAAAGTAGCCATCAAGCATAGTGACAGAAACTGTAGTGTAACTACACCTAGACTCCAGTAACTGGGGCACAGTACTCCTCTTTTTAAAATTTTGACTTTGAGTCTTTTCGACGGTATACTGTCGAAGTCAAATTTCAAAAAGAGGAATACAGCGCTTAAGTTATTGAACATGTTGAATATTGTGGCTAAACTTAAAACTACACCTAATTTATTTGACATCCAAAAAATATGTAGCACACATTTACAGATTTTCATCACAAAATCTGGTCAGCTAGTGATGAGGGTTACAATTATTGCGACTAAAATGTTACACAAAATGTCACTCGACATGAACTCTTCAACTCAAATTCAGACTTCAATTCAAAGTAAAAAATTAATGCTAAATCTCTTCAGTAAAAAAGCAAAGAAATTGAATTCATATTCAGATTGAAGTAATCACCTCTACATTTGTAGAACTCACATGATTACAAAACATTGTTGAAATCCATGGAGTTTTCCAACGCCATCGAGATCTTCTTGGACAGCAGTCACTCAATTTAGTTAACAAACTACACGATCTGCTATTGCTATCCACCGGAAAGTAACGAACTTGACGATTGAAAACGTTTACAAATCTCATGCTGTTGTTAACAGGTCGAAAGTTAAGAATAAATGGGCGCGAAAGCTGACATATTATGAGAGCCATGACTTCTTTACTAAGACTATTGTAGTATTAGTTAGTTACGAAGCCAGTGAAAATAGTAATGATCCCATAGGCGCTGCCATCTTGAATTATACGGCGCCTCCAACGTTAATGTTCTGTCAATCCGAACTGTACGCCGACAACGGTAATGTGCTGCCAATCTGAACTATACGCCACCAAGCCTCGGTTTGGTTACATTGATTTGAACGCAGGAAAACAAAGTGGCCGAAGTGTCACGTTAAATTGGGGTTTAACAAAGAAACAACAAAGAAAAAACCATCGATGATCCGTTTACAGTCAATTCAGATACAACAATGGATAAACAGTAATAACAATAAAGAATTGATTGAAAGATGTAGATCCTCGAATCGTATTTAACTTTCAATATTTTGTTTTCATTAAGATTCAAAATTTCTTTCACAATTTGATAACCAACTCAATATTGCTTTAAAGTTCAATCATCCAAAATCTTCATAAACATTTCCCCCAAAAATTATAACAAAAACTAATTAATTTTAACCTTAAAACGTCTTTAAAAATTCCCCCACACATGTTGACCCTAAAACTCAAATTTCCAAAATACACCCATCCCTCCATGGAGAATGTCAAATTTTATAATTGGGTAATTTCCTGGCCAGCAATAGTTATGAGCATTTCTACTGAACCCACCACGGCCGGCTGTCCCCACAGCCCATACACAGTGCACAAGCAATGGGTAAAGGAATATAGCCATATCCTGGATCCACAGCTCCGTAACGCAGCGGTCTACATCCCCATAGACTGTGCACAAGCAATGAGTACAGGAATATAGCCATATCCCGGGTCCACCACGGCCCCATACACTGTGCACAAGCAATGGATACAGGAATATGGCCATATCCCGGGTCCACGTCACCGTAACGTAGCGGTCTCCATCCTCATAGACTGTGCACAAGCAATGGGTACAGGAATATGACCATATCCCGGGTCCACCACGGCCCCATACACTGTGCACAAGCAATGGGTACAGGAATATGGCCATATCCCGGGTCCACCACGGCCCCATACACTGTGCACAAGCAATGGGTACAGGAATATGGCCATATCCCGGGTCCATCACGGCCCCATACACTGTGCACAAGCAATGGGTACAGGAATATGGCCATATCCCGGGTCCATCACGGCCCCATACACTGTGCACAAGCAATGGGTACAGGAATATGGCCATATCCCGGGTCCACGTCACCGTAACGTAGCGGTTCCCATCCTCATAGACTGTGCACAAGCAATGTGTACAGGAATATGGCCATATCAGAGGTTCAACCTGCTCCATAGTACGTGTACATACATTGTTATTCATATGAGTTTAAATGCCGCGTTGCTTGATGACGTCACACAAACAACTGGTTGTGCCGCTCATTTTAAAGACAAAATGGCTGTAGGCAACACGTCTCCGCCTTGTTCTCCAACAAATTCTACTTTTTAATGAGTTCTAAGGACACCTCTTCCACCAAAGTGTAGACCTAATGGTGAGTTACGGCACTAGTATTAAAACCACTATAAATTTGAATGTGTTTGTTACGAACGATTGTTCACAAAAAAGGAATGTAACCATTCAGCATGAATCGCAAAACCTCGGTCGTGAGGCCGATAATTATTGGTCCCAACTTAGGCTGGAATCTCAGTTAATTCTACCTCCACTTGATCAGACCATCAGACTACTCCTGACTGCCTGAGTCATAGGAGGCTCGTTCTGCCATCATCTCCATGAACCTCATCTCCATAGGTCATTGTGTAGTAAATCTTTTTCAAAACTTTTTGCCCCTCAGGTTTATGCACTATACTCTATAGGATCCTTTTTTAAAACAGGATCTCGCCAAAATTAGGCTCATTTTCGTGTCAGATGTGTTCCTTGTATTATCAGTGAGCTCTTGATTGTTTCACACAAAAACAACATTGCAAAAATGGATGAATTCTCATCATTATTCTGAGTTCTTAAATTTGCATCATCTTTCAAAAAACAAATATCACCATGGATTATCACCAATGTGCGCATGATAATAATTGGTTTTTATATAGCGCTTTATCACACCTGAGGGCATCTCAAAGCGCTTCCAACATTATTACCCCTGGTCAGTGGGACATTTATTTCATTCCTTAAACCATCTCAGCTCCCTGGGGAGTATACAGCATAAGTATGCGCTACTAAGCTAAATCAACCACAAGAACCATCTCTGCCCTCACATGCAGGTACCCATTTACCCCTGGGTGGAGAGAAACACTCATAGTTTAGTGTCTTGCTCAGGGACACAAGTGTCACGACCCGGGACTCGAACCCACACTCCGCTGAACAGAAACACCAGAGCTTGAGTTCGGTGTTCTTATCCAACGCCCCACAAATAGACCCATGTGTAGTGCAAATCCACTTTGAGAACGTTGCTTTGTTTCTCACTCGTTGGGATTCAAATAGTGCTTGTCAACAGTGCACTGTTATATTGCGGAATCGAGCACCAGTCTCAATAGGTTCATCAATCATACTCTGTCGGGTTCCCTGTACTTACAATAAAGTAATCAACTGCCAAAATCTACGGGGGGAGCAGACTATAGTTTGTGATGCCATGTAAGAGCACAAGTGGACGTAAAAAATTGACACTCAAAAGCAATCAAATTTTTTCAAACTAAGTCATTATTAAGTTTTCCCAACAAACTTCAGTGGTAGTGTAATCTTTCTGTTCAGGAGAAACGTGCTAGGGCCAAGTATCTAACATGGATAAGCAATACTTAAGATAGAGCTAAGGCCCAAACAAAGGCCACTTGAAGAAAAGGTGTCAAGATATTCATATTGCTTTCCTTCACTTGTAGTACTTGTGGCTCACTTACACTGCATTGGTGAATCTTGTTAATACTTGGTACTTAGCAGCGGTGCTGACTTAACGGGGTTGAAGGAAAGCAATATGAATATCTTGACACCTTTTCTTCAAGTGAAGTTGAGTCATTTTCAAAAACGTGTCCATGAACATATATTGTGACACAATATGAAGCTTACCAAAAATCTGCACCAATATTTTAGTACACAAGAGTTTCACTTTAAAAAAAAGTGGAACCGGCACTGAAAAATATGGGCCGTCTCATTCATTTTTCAAATTGTTTAAAACCAAAAGATGTAAACCGTGTTTTGTGAATTACTGTATGGCGCCCTCTCATGTTCAAAACATTATCAGAATTGATGCAGCATTTGAAGGAAAACAACATCACACCCCTTTCACAGAATGTTGTTTTTATTTTGTTTGCATTTAGGCTAGCTTCAGACATGCCATTGTCAGATGAAGTCTATCCGCCAAAAGTTGATGTATGATGCACATGCTGCCCAGCATCAAGATTCAAGGATGTATTCTCCATCAACAGGTAAATTTATGAACAACCATTATTTTTTAGATGCATCAAGAGATTTAGTAGATATGTAAAATTATAAAAATTGAATTTTCCAGAGTTAAGGAAAATTTAGCTGAGATATCAAATACAAAATCTGCACTGATTTATAAGCTATTGTTAGGTAAAAAATGCAAGTGGACACTTCCATGTTTACATCATTTTGCAACTGCTAGCACCGCATGCTTTGCAAAATATATTTATATACATAAATTCAACATTTCTCTTACTTGTTGTGTGTGAAGAACATCATTTTTGGTTTCACCCTTGCACTGATATGTGATAAAGCACTGTCTACTCAGTGCTTTCCAAGTGCTACACTTCAATCATTTTTAAATATTTCCTTTGACTACTTGAAAAACTACTATAAAAATTTGAAAGGTCACATTCAAACAGTGTACCTTATAAAAATGAATAGTATTTTTTGTTTCACAAAATGTAAAATATATTTCATTTGTTTGTATTTTGAAGGCGTGCCGTCTGTAGATGTTTACCTGTAACAAAAAGAAGATTCCTGAGACCTGCTCTTGCGTACCATCAGCCCAATGTCTACTCATCACAATTTAGATATGTGACGGTTACAACAGAGGTATGTAAAACTCTTGTAGGTTACATTATTCTTTTTAAATAATAACGTCAAAAAGTGGGCTGTTTTTGCAGCGCTGAACAAACAGCATCCCTACATCACATGCCACAATAAACTCCAGTGAAAGGGTAATCTAGATCAAGAAGTAAAATGGCTCTCAATTTAACAAGTGTTTGATGTTCAGGTAAGCCAGCAGATGTAAAGCCACATTTTACACAGTCTGGTCTGAAATGTGCTAGGGCCATGGATCCAACGCCGATTGGCAATACTTATGGATGACCAATACAAAGGCCACTTGAAAAAAAATTGTCTGTATATTCATGTTTTCCTTCAACCCCTTTGTGTCCAAAACCGTGAAACCGTCAACGATACTGCACTCAACAATACACCCCGAGTGAACAGGCAAGAAATAGAAAAGATTTGGGCAAATACTGTCTCTTTGCTTTATGTTTAAAACCACAGGATATAAAGCATGTTTTTTAATTTACTGTATGGAGCCCTCTTATGGTCAAATCATTGTCAGAATTGATGCTGTAATTAACGGAAAACAACGTTCTTCATGCCCCTTTCACATCAGGTTGTTTTTATTTTGTTTGCATTTAGGCTAGCTACAGACATGCCATTGTCAGATGAAGTCTATCTACCAAAGTAGATGTATGATGCACATGCTGCCCAGCATCAAGATTCAAAGATGTATTCTCCGCTAACAGGTAAATTTATGAACAACCATTATTTTTAGATGCATCAAGAGACTTGGGAGAGTTTGATGATACCAGGCTTCAGGAAAAATATGTAAAGTTATTAAAATAAGAGTTAAGGGAAGTTTAGTTGAGATATCAAATTAAAAATCTGCAATAATACACAATTGTTAGGTAACAAACGCAACTGGACAATTCCACATCATTTTGCAACTGCCAGTACCATGCTTTGCAAAAAGTGATTAAATACATGCAAACAGCATTTCTCTTACTTGTGTGTGGAGAATATCATTTTTTGGTTTCACCCTTGCACTGATGTGTGATAAGCTCTGTCTACTCAGTGCTTTCCAAGTCCTATACTTCAATGATCTTTTAATATTTCATGTTTGTTTTCAGACAGTTCACAAACAATCACTAAAACATTTTTGTGATTTCTGGCAGTTTGACCACTGCATTTATTTCAGCACCTGTTTGTAAATTCTAACTTAGTCAAAATATTAGCACACAGTGTTTACAATATATAAATTGTTAATTAGACTTTTATGTAAATTGTATAAGATAACACTCTAGATAACTTAAATAATCTTAAATCTAAAAAACAACTTTTAAATACCTACTTGTTTCTTTGAAACTGAGGCAACAAAAATGGCCTATTATACACATGCTGTCAAGGACAGTTTAAGAAAGTACCTAGGCCAAGGAGGTGATGAGGGTGGTGGTGGGTTAATTTGACGAAACAGCGACTTTGAATTACTGAGCTGAAGTGAGGGTTTCCTGCCTTGGTGGCAAAAACCCTAACCTATTCTTTGAAATTGATCCTTCTCATTGGCCATAGGGTTTAGTGACATGGGACCCAGGTTTAGCCAAATGCCATCCAGGCCCAGTGCCAGTTGCGAGTTGTATATGTAATTGGTAACATTCTAAGAAAGCCTCTTTGTTGACAGTAGGGTGCCTATAGTTATTACCGGCTGGACAGGTGGTCCCCTGTACTGTTTGCACGTGGTGAATAATGTAATTTAATGACAATTTTTTAAGGCCACATTCAAACTATACCTCATTAAAATAAACATTTGTTTGACTTCTTGTAAAAAAAAATTTCCCTTCTTTGTATTTTGAAGGTGTGCCATCTGTAGATGATATTTATATGTCACAAAGAGAAGATTCCTGAGACGTGCTAGTGCCTATCATCAGCCCCAATATGTGCTCATCACAACTTAGATATGTGAGGGTTACAACAAAGGTATGTAAAACCCCTGCGGGTTATATTACTTTTTTTACACTAACAACAAAAAGTGGGCTGTTTTTGCAGCACTTACAGACAGCACCCCTACACCACATACCACAACACTTTGGGGATGAATGCTGGCGCCAGCCTAACCCATAATGAGTGGTTTGTCCCTACAGATTGATTACAGATTTAAAAAATATAAACATGTTTTTTATTAACAAACCTCTTTTATGAATAAGTTAGCACATGTTTTTCATGTTTGTTTTATAACATGAACACCAGTAGATTTGTACAAAATATAGCTTAAAGAGTTATTTTATAGTATTGCCTTATTTTATAGGAACAGGGAAGTTCATTTGACCTTTTCCTTTTTTAAAGGCAGGGTGTATTTTTGGTAATTACTATACAAGTTGATGATCATAAAAGCTTAGTTGCTAAAGAGCACTGGAGGGCTGTTGACATTCATTGTTAAAACCGCCCCCTTTTGAAGTAATAAGTTTCAGAGAAAGAGGTTATTTTTTCACCCAACAATTGTAATCTCAGAAAGGCTTCATGCATGAACTCTTATCAGGCATCTGAAAGCACACAATAGACCGATCCATTATGCTCCGCCCCCTTACGTGTTGACCGATCACAACCTTGGCTACACCACCGAAAGTCCGACAAAAAGTCAGACAAGCTAAAAAGCCCATTAGAAAAGTAAACATGCGCGCGTATACTAAAAGCGCGCACGTTTATGTCGTGAGTGTGGCGTTTGATAGATGCATAATAGTCCTGCCCACGTGTGCAGTGGTGATGCAGCCAATGCTGTGATTGGCCAATATGTTAAGGGGGTTGGGCTTAAATGGATCGGTCTATTCTATGCAATGAGGGTGTGTTTTTCTTTAAAAATTTTCTTGCAACTTCGATGACTAATTGAGCTCAAATTTTCACAGGGTTGTTATTTTATGCATATGTTGGGATACACCAAGTGAGGAATGGCCAATTACCAAAAGTATACCCTGCCTTTAATGCGCCTTACTGTGTTACCCGTATATACATTTGTTTTCTTTATACTTTCACAGCATGAGAAAGTTGATGTTCTACAACCAAGTTTGCAGCATCTAACTTTCACTACAATCATGAAGGCTTCAAATGTTGAGGAGAGCAACTCATAATGGAAACATCAAATTCTAAACATCATGGATTCATTAGCAATCTAGAAGCTAATTGTTGATTAAATATGTAGGATTTGTAAGATGTTAATTAGTTATGTCCAGTACATCCCCGATGCAAATATTACATCTACGTAATGTTCTTGTAAAAAGTAAGTGCACCATTTGCAGGCAAGCCCACAAGGTGCATATTTTGAATTCATGAAGTTGAAGATCTAGGCCGTTTATGTTTGACTGGTTCTCAGAGTCTCTGACCCTTCTGAAAGAAAGGTTTACTCTTAAGATTTCAGACAGTGCATAGAGCTGGTGTCCTTGGACCTGGTTGTGGTGGCACTGCCTTTAGATCAACCTTAACCAGGATGGTAACATTTATCTCAGAATTAAACTGCTTGCAGGGTGCACTTATTTTACACCAAAACCTTATTTAAAGTGAACATAAAGTATACTATCAAATTGTTTATAATTTAAAAGCTTACTTTTTGTTAAACAATGTCCTTCTCAAGCTGGGTTTTATTTTAGACTGGCTCTGGCAAAACCCTGAAATTTGACCCAATTTTAAGAAATAGATTAGATTTGATATTTTTCCAGAAACTTTTTTATAACCAGAATCTACAGGAAATGCTCTATTATGGTGACATAGAAATCTCAAATTGGTCACTAGGGTCAATTGTTGGCTGTTACACATTTATGGTAATTGATGCCAAGAATTTTCAGATTTTATTAGATAGCAGGTGTTATTTTGATAAACCAAAATTAAAACTAAAAATGTGCACAGAATTTCTGTAGAAGAAAAAAAGATGACTTTGATATAGTTTCTTGCCATAAATATCAAATTTTTGAAAATTTTACAGGTTGAGTTGAATAAATTGAATAAATTGAGGTTTTCAAAAAGTAACTTTTTCCTTTTAAAATACTTTTAAAAAGCATACTTCAAAAAAACCTTTACACCAGAATAAATAATCCTAAAAACAATTTTAGTACATGGTAGACAAATTTGCCTCAAAAGGATATACAAACAATTAGCACAAAATCTACGACGAAATTTTAACCATTATTTGGAGTTGACTTAAAAACATACCTGACTATATTTTATTCATAGATAAGTTAATTAGTCTTCCAAAAGAAATGTGTCCAGATAGTGAACAAATACTCATTCTTCTAAAGATTGAAAGTTTTCCTCTTTTTCAAACGTATTCAATAGTACAGTAAAATTAATGTTCTGATACCGATAATATTGAAATTATATTGTTTATATTATTTGGAGTTGTCAAATAAAATGATTCTATAAATGTAGCAAGAAATCTGTTTATTCCCTTACTTTGTGTTGTAGTAACAAGTATTAAGCAGTACATAGAGATCTCATTTGACCTGCTACCCCACACCAAAAGCCACGTAACAAAATCCATCTTTACGCAAATAAAATAGTCTGGTCCCATTCGATGAACCAGTAAAAGCAGTCCAATTATAAAATAGTAGTCAGGGAACCCAACAAAAATGGATGCAGTGAAACAGCTCTATATCCTATCAATCCTTTTCCAGAAAAGTGCAGTAAATAGTCTTTTTATCTATTCTGCATAAAATGTAAATATCCCTCAATATAAATATGAAAAAACCATAACATTGATTCAGAAAGTACCAAATTATTCTAAACCACTAATTATACCTTTAACGCAAAATGAACCACACAACATAAACCCCTTCAAAATAATGGTCACCACTTCATTGTGAAATTTATTAAACATAAAAAGTTCACCAACTTTAAGTTAAAATAGAGTTGACTCCACAGCTGGTTAATATCATTATTAATACACGTATACCTTTAAATAAATTTTGCAAGACATTTAAATGTACTTGATTGCCAATACAGTTTCAACTTTCCTATAAATCAATCTCATCCTACAGTACTTAAAAATCATTGGCAGTATGTAGACCTGTTTCACTTATTTTGTTTTACTTCAGTGAAATCCCATGAACATAAACCCGCAAAACAATACTTTTTTCTATCCATGTACTTGTATTCCTTCAATTCAGGTTTAAAATTTCCTTTTAAATTAATTCCCCCCTAAAGTAAAATCCCACGAATCTTTACCACATAACAAACATTTTTTTAATACCCAAATACTTGTATTCCTGCAATAAATCCCATGACCATTAAACCCCCCAAAGCAAGACTTTTTCTACCCATGTACTTGTATTCATTCATTACAATTTTAAAGTTTCCTTTTAAATTAATTCCCCCCTACATGAAATCCCATGAATCTTTACCACATAACAAACCTTTTTTTCTACCCAATTTTTTAATCCCATGACCATAAAACCCACAAAACAATACTTTTTTCTACCCATGTACTTGTATTCCTGCAATACAAGTTTTAAATTTCCCTTTAAATTAATTCCCCCCACAGTGAAATCCCATGAATCTTTACCACATAACAAAACTTTTGTTTTACCACTGTACATGTATTTCTTCAATACAGTTTTAAAATTTCCTTTTAAATTAATTCCACCCTACAGTGAAATCCCAAATAAAACTTTACCACATAACAAGCATTTCTTTTTACTCAAATACTTGTATTCCTTCCACACAGCATCCACCCTCCAACCCAGGCCCAGTCCTATACCTATCCCGATCATTCCCATCTCCAGCTAGCCATTCCCCAACAGAAGTCTATCTCCCCTACCCTCAAGTCCAACCATCCTAGCCCAGCCCAACTGCTGACTGACTGCCCAGCAAGCTCCCTGGCCCCTCAGCACCCTCCCTGGCCTCTCAGCACTTAGAAATTTTACTCCCCAATCTCAGCTCCAAGGCCCTTGGTCAGCCCTCAGATCTGCCAAAAATCCAAGGGTATAGCCAGGGAAAAATTTTTCTCAAAAATTTTCTAAGTCGGGCCATTCTAATATTCATCAGGTCAAAAACCGTTAAATTTTTAAGAAAGCTCAGTAGCAGAGCGGTAAGGGATAGAGGCTACAGAGCTAAAGGTACCAGGTTCAAGCCCTACCCATTTTTTCAAGAAATATAAAAAAACTCTTTTTTTACTGGTAAAAAAGGGCCTCACCAGGATTTGAACCGCCGAGCTCACAGCCCCAGAATTCTGGGAGCTGTGAGCTAGCCCACTGCGCCACGCCGCCACTTGAAAAAAATCGCTCGGAACTAATATATAAACCTTAGGATGGATAGGTCAAAAAAAAATTGTACAAAAAAAGCACATTTTGACCTATGACCTATGACCTATGAACTAATGTATAAACCTTATGGATAGGTTGTACAAAATTGTACCAAAAATGCACATTTTGACCTTTGACCTATGAACTAATATATAAACCTTAGGATGGATAGGTCGTACAAGATTGTACCAAAAATGCACATTTTGACCTTTGACCTATGAACTAATATATAAACCTTAGGATGGATAGGTCGTACAAAATTGTACCAAAAATGCACATTTTGACCTATGACCTTTGCATGATCCATGCATCTGTTGATGCCTTAAGTTTATTTGTAGAACCAAAAACCCAATATTACATAAAAGGAACAAGTTTATATAACGAGTAAAAGAAAAGACAAATATGACAACAAACCGTACTAGTTAGTTTTTTAACATTAAAAGTTTCAAATTAAATAAATACTGAAATTAGGTATTGACCCTTTATTTTAAGCATTAAGCAAAAGTAAGATGCGTGTCATCTCAAAATGCGCATATAAAACTGTTAGTTGCGACAATATTCCCTGTAAAATGGGCTCAAATAATTGAATTCTCTTATCCAAAGGAAGGGATAATATCAGCCCCTTGATCTAACCTCAACAGGGTTTGAAACTACTAAATTTCAATTTGTAAAATGAGAACCCTTGTAGACTACACAGTGCTTGCAATACTAGTGCTTTTTATCAACTATTATACTTCAATATTCATATTTTATATTTCAAAGTTTCCATTTGTCACAGCTAGTGGGTGCTACCGCTATCTAGCCGCCCCTCACTTTCGTCGTCTTTGATAAAATTACACTCTGACACACGCATCTTAAAGTAAATTAACACGCATCTTAAAGTAAATTAAAAGTTAAAGGCAGTGGATACTTTTGGTAATTACTCAAGAAAAAATTAAGTAATATTTCTTATTTCAGATAAAGTGGTTTTTAGAATGCGGGATCATTCTGAACTTTGAACACACTGATTTAATTAATTTAATTAATTTAACTGCAACTGAGATACTCATTTCTTTATTTTTCTTATCACAGTTCCAGTAATAATAATAATTTATTCTTGATATAGCCTATAGCCTTTTACATAAAATCTCAAGAAAAACATTACCATAAAAACTTACTTAGTAAGGAGCACCTGAGAGCTGCCAGAACATAAAACATTGTGAGAAACGACTCCCTCTAAAGTAAATAGTTTTTGAGAAAGTGGTAATTTCTCACTAAAATATTTGAATCTGAGAAAGGCTTCAAATGAAGCTATCTCAGGCATTGGAAAGCCACAATAATGAAACAAGGTGTTTTTCCCCTTATTTTCACAGTTTTTATTTCATGCATACATGGTGTTGATACACAAGTGTGGGGTGATACTAGTCTTTGACAATACCAAATTTATTCTGCTTAATAATACAACTTATAAAGTGATTTTAATATCAAGTCTGTATAATATCATCATCAATTGTTCCCTGCTAGAGGGCTACACTATCTACTGCCTCATTTAGTCATTCTTGATAGATCACTCTGACACACATAACTTAAATAATAAAAAATTAAGTAATATTCTTTTTCAGATAAAATGTTTTTAGAATGCGGGATCATTCTGAACTTGAACACACTGATTTATTAATTAATTGCAACGAGATACTCATTTCTTTATTTTTCTTATCACATTCCAGTAATAATAATAATTTATCTTGCTATAGCCTTTACATAAAATCTCAAAACTCATTACAGAAATATCATAAACATAAATCGTAATCAAATATTAAATAAGTATGTACCATAGAGTAAAAGCACACAATGAACTAAAGACCACAATCACAAAAACATGTTAAACATTAAACATTGCATAACACTGTAAGTATAAAGACAACATTTAAAAACACAATTTTTAAAATAAACATTTCTAAAGCGAGGCTGCTTTTCACGGCTAAATAGATGCGTCAATCACATAAACTGCAAATTAATATTCAATCTCTGCAGCGCCATTACAAAAACACAAACACGATTGTTTATTTCATCGACGTCACTCAAGATTTTAATGACCTTATAAGTCATAGCCGTAGTTCTTTTCCAGTTATATTATTCTTCATAATGAATTCTTAATGATTCTTTATCGCATGACTTTTTAAATATAATAAAATGTGGTGCATACATTGAAAACTGCTGTTATAAAAAACAGCTTCAAAATTCTTGTTATTGTGAAACTTGCAAGTTATCATGTAGGCCTAAAATTAATTGTACAGTTAATATTTTGTCAAAGATAGTTTTGATTAAACCATTTTATTGTAACAATTTATAACCGATAGTTTTTAGTCTTTTGAATCAAATCACAGATGGTATTAGTTTATCAGTTGTTAGTGGTGGAATTTATTTGATTTTCAACAAACAATGCTTAATAAGTTGTTTCCTCTTACCTACAATCATTTGTAATTTAAACAAAATTTAACGTTCTATTATTTTATTAATTTCTTATTGACACCAATTTGTAATTTTTGGTTTTAATACAAGAAAATCCCCCCCTATCTAGCCGCTATTTTATACCCCCCCCCCCCCTGTCTAGCGGTCTCCATAATCATATTTTCTTTCTGTGTTAATTAGTAAATATTTGTAAATATTATATGAATACATATATAATATATCTATATACTGATAAACATGTATTGTCATACACTTATTACTTTAAAAAAAAATTGTCAAGTGTATGTGAATTATGGAGAAATAAAATGATAACACATTCCTGTGCACTTTCACGGGTCTTATGGACCAACAAAAACATCCTATTTCTATACGAAACAAAACCTATGATATCGGTTGCAATATTTTCAACGCGCGACGACTTATCCTGACTCACACTCCAACCCATCATTATCAACTTGTTAATTCTTGTTAGTGGTACACAAATTATATAGATAACATTGTATGGTTAATTTCCAACATTTCACTTATTTTCATGGCTGAAACATTTCACTGTAGTTTCATTAATGTAAGTAGTTCTATGTGTATTAGTAATAAAAAGTAGTTAGTAATTTAAAACAAATCACAGTAGTTTTTAATTTTCACCTATTACTGGTGAAATTTCATCTAATTTTGAAGAAAAAAAATCATAATATGTTGAAAGCCCTAACTACAAATCATTTACAATTGTTATACATTTAATGTAATCTTTTGGTTACAGGAAAATTTACTTTTCCCCCTCTGTCCAGCAGTCTCCATAATCATTGTATATTTTCTGTGGTTACTTTTTATACTTTATATATAACTTCATTTTTTTTAAATGTTATACATATATTTATAATCATGTCTTATCATACTCTTGTTACTTTGGAAAACTTGTCATATGTACATTGTCTGTGAATTATGGAGAAATAAAAACACAATCCCGTGTTGCACGTCTTGTGGACGAACATTAATGTTATCTTTCTATATGAAACAAAAACTATAATATTAATCTCAATATCATCAACATGTTAAATTCTTGTTAGTGGTGCACAAAATTACATATCGTAATATTGTACGGTTAATTGCCAACATTTATTTTTTTCAAAGACAGTTCTTGACTGAGAGTTTATTGTAATAATTTCATTGGTATATTAGTATATTTATTTTAATTTGTTATTTGTAATAAAAGTAAAACACCACTTGAGGTTTGAGTTTAGATCCTCAAGCTGCAAGTCATTCATACAATAGATAAATAACAACAATAATAACAAATTAGCTTGTAAGAAGAGTTTAAAGAATATATATTTGATAGTTTGAACTGTTGAGTTATTTGTTTCACTGAAAAGTTAGAAAGTAATTCATTGGTAGTAGTTTCATTAGTTTTATTTATCATTATTAACAAAAAAGAGCAAATCTACATGTAGGCCTAACTTATTCTTTACAGCTAAACATTAAGAGGACTTGAGTCACTGATTATAAAGTTCATATAAGTAAATGTTTTAATTAATGTAATTGTTAGAAAGTAATTCATTGGTAGTAGTTTCATTAGTTTTATTATATCATTATTAACAAAAAAGAGCAAATCTACATGTAGGCCTAACTTATTCTTTACAGCTAAACATTAAGAGGACTTGAGTCACTGATTAAAAGTTCATATAAGTAAATGTTTTAATTAATGTAATTGTTAGAAAGTAATTCATTGGTAGTAGTTTCATTAGTTTATTATCACATTACAAAAAAGAGCAAATCTACATGTAGGCCTAACTTATTCTTTACAGCTAAACATAAGAGGACTTGAGTCACTGATTATAAAGTTCATATAAGTAAATGTTTTAATTAATGTAATTGTTAGAAGTAATCATTGTAGTAGTTTCATTAGTTTTATTATCATTATTAACAAAAAAGAGCAAATCTACATGTAGGCCTAACTTATTCTTTACAGCTAAACATTAAGAGGACTTGAGTCACTGATTATAAAGTTCATATAAGTAAATGTTTTTATTAATGTAATTGTTGTTTAGGTTGTTCAAACGTAATTGTTTGATTAATGCTAGTAATCTAATTGTTGATAAGTGTTAATCTACATAGGCCTGCTTATGTAAGAGGCTTCACCCCCTACCCACATTAGTGATGTAACCTGTCCAAATAAATATAAACAACATTAACTAATAATTTGCCATTTTTCTAATGTCATTATTTGTTACCCCTAAAGGTGAAGTCGTTGGATGAACATAATGTAAACCAAATTGTTTTTTAAAGAAACTTTTTGTATCTTACATGTATATTGAACTTTGGGTGTCAGCCTATATTTTATCATTGTTATTTTTAGCATCAATATCTTTAAAGTTAGTTCTTAAAAACTAATTTTACATTGTTGTTAGTATTGTAAAATGTATAGTTATTCAAATTTGAAGCAAATAATTCTTAGATTTAATTGATATATAATCAATTTATCAGTAATTGACAATGTCATAATTTTCACTTAACTAAAAAGTCGATAGAGTTTGTTAAAGGTTAAAAACTTAATATAAAAAAATATAGAAATTGTTTAAGATTTAGCATTTATGTATTTGGGGGATTTAATTATTTTTTAAATCATTGTAAGATTTGTTATGTTTAATGCATTTAAATAAAATTTATGAATTTTGATTTGAAGCCTTATTTAATTATGGAATTATCACATATTATTTTAAAATTATCATGAAATAGGCCTACTATTTTTTTAAAGGAGCATGTAAACTGCTATTTTGTTGGTTAATTGTGACACAATATTATTTAAAGGATATAATTATCTGTAATAGATGAAGGTGTGCAGGATTTATTTTTATAGCAAGTGATTGGTGCAACGAGGATATTTTGGCATTTTAATAATTAATTTTTAATTTATAAATTGTAACTTATTTTCTGATTGAATGCACAAATTTGCAGCTACTTGTAATGTGGCCTTTTACTTGTAGTGAAGCCTTTTAAGCTATTTCTTTCCAGATGTTAATGGTAAAACTTATGGAATTTAGTAAATAAATCAGAATAAGTTGTTTTACAAAACAAACTTTGTTGTCAACAAAGTCGTATCCAGAAATCTTTTTTTTATATATAAACATTTTAGTAGATTAACTTCTTGTTTGATCCCCTTAACTTTGTACATTTTTTGGTTACAGTAAAATCATTTCCCCCCGCCCCCCCCCATCCTGATTCTAGCTTTCTCCATAATAACATATTGTACTGGCTCAGAATCTTTTTTCTCATATAATTATATTAGGTTCTGTATTCTCATACTCTTTTTACATACTTGTAATATTTCATAATGTGTCCATTTTTCTGTGAACTATGGAAAATAAAATAACAACAAGAACGCATTCCAGCGCATTTTCAAGGGTCTTGTGGAAAAACATTAATGTCCTCTATTTATACCCGACGAAAATGCTCAAATCTCAACGCGCATGACTTTATTTCCGCCCGACTCACACTCCAACCCATCGGCAGCAGCCTCGTTTACATACTTCACAAAATTGTGTTTTTTAACAGAATTAAAAACAATCTTATACTTATTTGGGGGCCAAAACTAGCACATGAAAGTTATTGATTATGTCACTGAAAAGTTTAACATCACAAATAGTAATGCGGTATATGTAGTTCTTGATTAGTGTTGCTTAGGAATATGAAGTGATTGATCAACATCATCTCAAAATGGACTCATAATCTTATAATTATAACTAACAAATATTTTATAAGTACACCATTGCAAGCATTTTAATTAATTCAGTTCTTATTTTTTCCAATATCATCCTGGTAAGGTTAGTCTAAAGCAGGGCCACCACGTGCAGGTCCCAGGATACCAGCCCCACGCGCTTTACTGAATCAGACAGGGCCTTCGTACTATTTAAATGAGCGTCCAGTCCACGCACCCTTATGCAGGGCCCGCCCCCTCTTCCTACTAACGCGGTCCCTAGCCCCACGGCCTAGACTAGGAACTACTTCTGTTGGCCAACCATTTGTGATAACACCAGAACATCCCCGACGGCCGAGGATGCTGATGCACCTTTAAGATCAACCACCAGCTATTACCCTGGCCAGAAGTGAAACCCCACACGCCTCGCCGTGTGTCCAAGTCCCATTTTCGCAATTAAGTTTGGAATTTCCCGCGATTTACCACCATTAGATTCCAAACTGTTCGATCTCCGCACCACCAATCGAATCCCCGCACCACCAATCGAATCTCCGCACCACCAATCGAATCTCCGCACCACCATCAATTCGACAACTCCCCGCACCACAAATCGAATCTCCGCACCACCAATCGAATCTCCACACCACCAATCGAATCTCCGCACTACCAAGGCTCTAAGATCTCCAAGTTCATAGCTCAAAAAACGCGTATGTGCTTGCTTGCAATGGTGTACTTATTTACAAGACGTTAACTGCATAGTGCTGCGAAAACAGCCCACTATACGACGATAACAGAAAACATCAAAACATCAAACTAACATATTTACAATATCTTACAATTGAAGACAACAGATGGCTTGGTTGTTCATTCATGTTTGCTAGATGAACAGCTGAGATGTCTTGATGATACTGATGTTTTCATATGCATTGCTTTCCTTTATACCCTGTAGCCTTTAAGATGTCAGTAGAGATGATTCTCGTTGCACTTGATTTCAGGGAACTATATAAAGCTTCATCTCTAGCATCTGAAAAGTAAAATTTAAAGATGAGAAATTTTATACAAGCCAATAATTGCATCAGTCATCAGTCATTTCAAAATGGACTTATAACCTTATAATTAAAATAACAACAATTTACAAGTTACACCATTGCAAGCATTTTAATTCATTTAGTTCTTAATAAATTCCCCCCACCAATCGAATCTCCGCACCACCAATCGAATCTCCGCACCACCAATCGAATCTCCGCACCACCAATCGCATCTCCGCACCAACTATCGAATCTCCGCACCAACAATCGCATCTCCGCACCACCAATCGAATCTCCGCACCAACAATTGAATCTCCGCACCACCAATCGAATCTCCGCACCACCGATCGAAACTCCGCACCACTGATCGAATCTCCGCACCACCAATCGAATCTCCGCACCACCAATCGAATCTCCGCACCATCAATTGAATCTCTGCACCACCAATCAAATCTCCGCACCACCAATCAAATCTCCGCACCACCAATCGAATCTCCGCACCCCAATCGAATCTCCGCACTACCAATCGAATCTCCGCACCACTGATCGAATCTCCGCACCACCAATCGAATCTCCGCACCACCAATCGAATCTCCGCACCATCAATTGAATCTCTGCACCACCAATCAAATCTCCGCACCACCAATCGAATCTCCGCACCACCAATCAAATCTCTGCACCACTAATTATATTTCCCCAACAAACCAATCGAATCTTCGCACCACCAATCGAATCTCCGCACCACCAATCAAATCTTCGCACCACCAATCGAATCTCCGCACCATCAATTGAATCTCCGCATCACCAATCAAATCTCCAAGTTCATAGTTTAAAAATTTGCATAAATGTTTGCTTGCAATGGTGTACTTATTTACATGATGCTGCAATCTCGGCACCAACAATCTCCGCACCAATCTCAACAGCCCACTATACGACGATAACAGAAAACATCAAACTAACATACCTTAAAGTTGAAGACAACAGATGGCTTGGTTGTTCACTCATGTTTGCTAGATGAACAGCTGAGATGTCTTGATGATACTGATGTTTACATACGCGTTGCTCTCCTTTACCCTGTAGCCTTCAAGATGCCAGTAGAGATGATTCCCTATGCACTTGATTTCAGGGAACTATTAGCTCATATCTGGCATCTGAAAGGTAAAGTTTATCAGATTAAATTGTTCTAACATGCCAACAGTTGCAATGTGCAAAATCCCAGCTTGTTTTTACAGTCATCATTGTTTTTTACTTGATTTTTAACCATTTCTTTTCTGATCCTTTTTTCCCCATTAAAAATATAGACATAGTACGTCCTCTGTGAGAAAGTTTAACAAGTAACCTGTTTTTGAAAATCCTAACAATTGTTTACTTTTTTCTTATATCTTTCAGAGTAAGTATATGGGTGGAATGTTCAGGGTTTAATGATCAGTCCTCTCTCCTGACTGGGAAAGGGAGCCGGAGGAGCACTCTGATGGTAAGAACTAGCCATCAACTCTCAGGTGCATAAATCCAAAGCTTGGGTCCTCCCCAGACTGGATCACCTGAAATGCTCGTGTAAAGAGGAGGGATATGTTTCCTCCTCAAGAGAGTGACGGTTTATTCAAGTCGGACGGGATTTATGTCTCATGAACATACATGTGGGAGAAGCTATGGACACTGAAGGCTTCTTTAGATTGACCTTGTTAGTTGCCTCCAGTCTTGTTGCTTTGATTTCCATTGATTCATAAAATTTACCAGCAAAAAGGTCCACCCACAATAAGTATTAATGTTTCAATGGGTTTGTGTGCGCCCTACGATGGAAGAAACAGCATAAAAAGCACATTTGCTTCACAAAATGAGGCTATACCAGCATAGAGACCAGCTCAACTCATTTTACACTGAAAAGACTGGGGTATCGAGGGGGTGGGATCTATGGGGGAGATGGCAGTTCCAAAACCAGAAACGGGAAAGACGAGTTGACACTGGTGAATGAGCTCAGTGCAGTTGTGTGTATATAATGCGGTGGCCGGATCTGGAGGGCCCTCAATTGGGGGATAACCTCTATCGAGGGGATGCTGGAGCACGGCTAATTGTGCAAAGCCATTCCCATTGGTTTTGAGTAGTCCAGCCATGGTCAGGATATGGACATGGGGGCTGAGGGTTGCGTGGGCTGAGGTTGAGTGGGCTGAGGTTGAGTGGGCTGAGGTTGAGTGGGCTGAGGTTGAGTGGGCTGAGGTTGAGTGGGCTGAGGTTGCGTGGGCTGAGGTTGCGTGGGCTGAGGTTGAGTGGGCTGAGGTTGAGTGGGCCGAGGTTGAGTGGGCTGAGGTTGAGTGGGCTGAGGTTGAGTGGGCTGAGGTTGCGTGGGCCGAGGTTGAGTGGGCCGAGGTTGAGTGGGCCGAGGTTGAGTGGGCCGAGGTTGAGTGGGCTGAGGTTGAGTGGGCCGAGGTTGAGTGGGCTGAGGTTGAGTGGGCTGAGGTTGAGTGGGCTGAGGTTGAGTGGGCTGAGGTTAATGAGTGGGCTGAGATTGAGTGGGCTGAGGTTAATGAGTGGGCTGAGGTTAATGAGTGGGCCGAGGTTAATGAGTGGGCTGAGGTTGAGTGGGCCAAGGTTGAGTGGGCTGAGGTTGAGTGGGCTGAGTATATGTCCAGGAACTCTGCCCTGTTAGTTAGGCAGATATGGAATGTACAGCCTGTAAAAACTCATCCCTTGATACAGAGTCAAAGCGATGTGTCTTGCCCCTCCATGATTCGCCTTGACGAACTCTCCAAACTGGAAGATGATAGGGGCCGGGGATGTCGGCTTGTCCGATCTATTTTTACGGGTTTGGCCATGGATCGAGACTGAAGACGATTCAGAACAGACTATTAGCCTAAGAACGCCTGATGTTGGGGGAAAATTTAACATCAACGGCAGTCCGGACGACTGAGTCATGCTTGACATCATCACAGCCCCACTCTATGGCCAGTCAACAGCACTGAGTGCCTAAGAGATTAAGGGACTGTGTCACGGCCTGTCTGTCCGTACAGGAGCCCATCTCGAGTGCCATGGAGCTCCGATGGAACAGTTGTAAAGCAATAATGGTGAGTGTAACTGAGCCCTGAAAAGGGTTGTACTTGCCCTACACTTACTCTTCATTTTGGAGCTAGTCCCGAGGCTGGAGGATTTTTTGGATTTACCATTGCCGGGAAGACTCCCTTGTTGCCCATTCTGTTTAACACACTGGCCAGGGCCTAAGATTGAATAGTGTTTTCTTTTCGACCCACAGAACTGCCAGCACTTGGGTTCTCTAGGGGAACAAAGTGCAGGGTGGGGGGGCTGATTCGGTGGCAGGATATGAATTAGTGCACCCCTGGGAGAGGGTATTCCCCCATTTTAAACAAGAGCAACAACATGTAAGCATGCATTCTGCACACTTATTACTGAGCTCCATTTTAGACCAGGGGTAAATATTAAAAGTATGCTTTTTACCTGAAGCACAGCTCCTGTACCATAGGCTGGTCTTGGACATCTACTTGTGGATGGTTAGATGTCTTTGGAGATTCTAAGCATGACTGCAACACAAACAAAATGAACATTTTCAGACACTTAGTGTTTGAGAACATGACCCATCATTTAAACAATTGGGTTCAGATAACTCAATTGTACCTTCATGTTTTTGTTATATTTTCAATTAAAACTAAGTGAATAGCCTAACATTGCAGGAAGGAAAAAACTGATGCATTCCAGGATTATTTTGATTGTTGCAAATCAAAATAAACATTTGTGATTTTTGGGGATGTCAAATGCCTGTGACAGATCTCTTGACAATTGGTGCTGGTATGAACTTTATCATCAGTGAGCCCTCTCTAAGAATGAAAACCACAACTTTGAACCCAGCCTTTTACTTCTGAAATCATTGCCAAAAAACATACAAATGTCATTGTGAATGAATTGTAATGCTACAATTATTACAGAGCTTCATCTGGGACCAGGGATAAAGTATAATGTTTGAGAATTCACCTTTTACTGGAGAGTGCAGCGCCTTTTTTACAGCCTGGTCTTGGACATCTACTTGTTGACGGGTAGATGTCTTTGGAGATTCTAAGCCTGACTGCAACACAAACAAAATTTGTGACAACAGAAACAATTAGGAAATTTACAGTTCAAATAACTTGCTTTCATGTAGTTGCGTTTGTAATACTTTCATTAAAAATAAGTGCAGAAAACCAACATTATAAGCAGAAAAAAACTATTTGGAGGCACTCATGTTTTTCAGTGTTATTTTGATTGTTGCAGCAACAATTAGCAACTGTGATTTTGTGAGACGCAAATGCCTTTGAGAGTTCTACTGAGGATTGGTCCTGGTATGAATTTCATCATCAGTGAGCTCTGTCAGTATGAAATTTATCTAGCAAGAGAAAGTGCACCAATGGCCAAGAATCTGGATTGATATTTGTGTTTAACATGAAGCTTCTTTAGAGACTTTACACAGTTATTTAAAAGTGTTATTGAAAAGAAAAACCTGAAAATGGTTGCTAAACAACATACAAAAAGACTGATCTGCACTTCTGTTTTAGGAGTATCACCATGCATTAATCACAGTGATCACAAAGCAACATTTGGGACCAAATACTAAAAGTATAATTTCATTCACCTTTCACAGGAGAGTGCAGCTCCTTCTTTAGGCTGGTCTTGGACATCTACTTGTTGACTGGTAGATATCTTTGGAGATGCTAGTCTGACTGCAACACAAATACATTGCACAAATTGCGACATTAAGAAATATTCAAGACGTTACCAATCATTATAACAGTTGGGTTGCGATAACTTGTGTTTACCTTCAGATTTAGTTTTATACTTTACATACAAAAAGGAAGAAAACCAACATTGTAAGCAGCAAAAAACTGTTTGGGAGGAATTCATGCATTCCAGGATTATTTTGATTGTTGCAATCAAAATAAGCATTGTGATTTTGGGGGATGTCAAATGCCTCTGAAAGATCTCTTGAGGATTGGTGCTGGTATGAACTTTATCATCAGTGAGCTCTCTCTAAGAATGAAAACCACAACTTTGAACCCAGCCTTTTACTTCTGAAATCATTGCCAAACAACATACAAATGTCATTGTGAATGAATTGTAATGCTACAGTTATTACAGAGCTTCATCTGGGACCAGGGATAAAGTATGTTTGAGAATTCACCTTTTACTGGAGAGTGAAGTGCCCTTTTTACAGCCTGGTCTTGGACATCTACTTGTTGGCGGGTAGATGTCTTTGGAGATCCGACGCCTGACTGCAACACACAAAATGCACAACTTGTGACAATCAGAAACAGTTAGGAAATTTACCCATCATTTAAACCGTTCAAATAACTTGCTTTCATATAGCTGCGTTTGTAATATTTTCATTAAAAATATGTGCAAAAAACAAAAATTGTAAGCAGCCAAAACTTGTTTGGAAGAACTCATGTTTTTCAAGGTTGTTTTGATTGTTGAAGCAAAAATTAACAACTGTGATTTTGTGAGACGCAAATGCCTTTGAGAGTTCTACTGAGATTGGTCCTGGTTTGAATTTTATCATCAGTGAGCTCTGTCAGTATGAAATTTATCTAGCAAGAGAAAGTGCACCAATGGCCAAGAATCTGGATTGATATTTGTGTTTAACATGAAGCTTCTTTAGAGACTTTACACAGTTATTTAAAAGTGTTATTGAAAAGAAAAACCTGAAAATGGTTGCTAAACAACATACAAAAAGACTGATCTGCACTTCTGTTTTAGGAGTATCACCATGCATTAATCACAATGATCAAAGAGCAACATTTGTGACCAAATACTAAAAGTATAATTTCATTCACCTTTCAATGGAGAGTGCAGCTTCTTCTATAGGCTGGTCTTGGACATCTACTTGTTGACGGGTAGATATCTTTGGAGATGCTAGTCTGACTGCAACACAAATACATTGCACAAATTGCGACATTAAGAAATATTCAAGACGTTACCAATCATTATAACAGTTGGGTTGCGATAACTTGTGTTTACCTTCAGATTTAGTTCATACTTTACATACAAAAAGGAAGAAAACCAACATTGTAAGCAGCAAAAAAATGTTTGGGAGGAATTCATGCATTCCAGGATTATTTTGATTGTTGCAATCAAAATAAGCATTGTGATTTTTGGGGATGTCAAATGCCTGTGACAGATCTCTTGATGATTGGTGCTGGTATGAACTTTATCATCAGTGAGCTCTCTCTAAGAATGAAAACCACAATTTTGAACCCAGCCTTTTACTTCTGAAATCATTGCCAAAAAACATACAAATGTCATTGTGAATGAATTGTAATGCTACAATTATTACAGAGCTTCATCTAGGACCAGGGATAAAGTATAATGTTTGAGAATTCACCTTTTACGGAGAGTGCAGCACCTTTTCTACAGCCTGGTCTTGGACATCTACTTGTTGACGGGTAGATGTCTTTGGAGATCCTAAGCCTGACTGCAACATAACCAAAAGGCACAACTTGTGCCAAATACAACCAATTCAGAACTTTACCCGTCATTTAAACAGTTCAAATAACTTGCTTCCATGTAATTGCGTTCGTAATACTTTCATTAAAAATAAGTGCAAAAACCAACATTGTAAGCAGCATAAAACTGTTTGGAGAAACTCATGTTTTTCAGGGTTATTTTGATTGTTTCAGCAAAAATTAGCAACCGCGATTTTGTGAGACGCAAATGCCTTTTAGAATTCTACTGAGGGTTGGTTCTGGTATGGATTTTATCATCAGTGAGCACTGTCATCAGTATGAAATTTATCTAGCAAGTGTAAGAGCAAAATTTAATTTACCAAAGGCCAAGAATCTGGATTGATATTTGTGTTTAACATGAAACATCTTTAAGGACTTTACTCACATATTTAAAAGTGTTATTGAAAAGAAAAACCTGAAAATGGTTGCTAAACAACAAAAAAGCACTGGTCTTAACTTCTGTTTTAAGAGTAACAACATGCATATATCACAATGATCACAGAGCCCCATTTGGGACCAAATACTAAAAGTACATTTTCATGGTATTCACCTTTCACTGGAAAGTGCAGCTGCTTCTATAGGCTTGTCTTGGACATCTACTTGTTGACGGGTAGATATCTTTGGAGATGCTAGTCTGACTGCAACACAAATACATTGCACAAATTGCGACATTTAGAAATATTCAAGAACATTACCAATCATTATAACAGTTGGGTTGAGATAACTTGTGTTTACCTTCAGATTTAGTTTTATACTTTACATACAAAAAGGAAGAAAACCAACATTGTAAGCAGCAAAAAAATGTTTGGGAGGAACTCATGCATTCCAGGACTATTTTGATTATTGCAATCAAAATAAGCATTTGTGATTTTGGGGGATGTCAAATGCCTGTGAAAGTTCTCTTGATGGTTGGTGCTGGTATGAATTTTATCATCAGTGACCTCTCTCAGAATGAAACCCACAACCTTGAACCCAGCCTTTTACTTCTGAAATCATTGCCAAACAACATACAAATGTCATTGTGAATGAATTGTAATGCTACAATTATTACAGAGCTTCATCTGGGACCAGGGATAAAGTATAATATTTGAGAATTCACCTTTTACTGGAGAGTGCAGCGCCTCGCTCTCAGCTTCATGTAAAGAGCATATGATACTGGAGCACCACCAGCACTCTGGAGCACCCTTAATATTGTTCCGATCACCAAGTCCGGTGACCTCACCAAGTCCTCTCCTCGCCAAGACCTACAACAGGATTCTGCTCAACAGATTGAGACCTGCTCTAGATCCTCTGCTTAGAACATCGCAGAATGGCTTTTGGCAGAAGCGCACAACTGTCCAGCAGATAATTGCAGTCAGGAGAATACTGGAAGGAGTGAAGGAGACAAGACTACCAGCAGTGCTCACCTTCATCGATTTCCGCAAGGCCTTCGACACCGTGCACAGAGGAAAATTAATATCTATTCTTCGAGCCTATGGCATCCCAGAAAAGGTGGTCCAGGCAATTGCAGTGGGTTACAAGGGAACTCGGGCAAAGGTGCTCTCTCTTGATGGTGAGACCCCATATTTTGAGATACAAGCAGGAGTACTCCAGGGCAACACACTGGCCCCCTTTCTATTTGTTCTAGCCCTTGACAATGCATTGAGGCAGGCAATTGACAGCAAGGAGGAACAACTGGGCTTCACACTCACCCCCAGGAGAAGCCGGGTCGGGCCAGTCATGGTGACTGACCTTGACTACGCTGACGATATTGGCCTCATATGTGACACAGCAGAAAAAGCATGGGTGCTGTTGCTCACGGTGGAATCAGAGAGCAAGAAGATCGGCCTTCATCTCAATACCAAAAATACAAAAGTGCTTGCCTTCAACGTCGAGGACACGACTGTCGTCAATGGTGATGGAGCAGTGCTAGAGGTGGGAACTCGGTACTTCAAGTACCTTGGGGCCTACATCACCTCGACAGAGAAGGAGCTGAAGGTCAGGAGGGTTCTGGCACGGAGTGCGACACACTCAATGAAGAAGGTGTGGAAGGCCAAGCTCAGTGACGACCTCGAGAGGCGACTCTTTGTGGCAACAGTCGAGTCAGTGCTGCTCTACAGCGCTGAAACATGGACCTTAACTGTACAGCAGGAGAAATCCCTTGATGGAGTCTATACCAGGATGTTGCGCATGGCACTTGACGTCACCTGGAAAGACCACGTACACAACAATGACCTGTATAGTGACCTTCCGAATATCTCAATAAAGATCAGGGAGAGAAGGTTCGGTCTGGCAGGCCACTGCATTCCTCACCCGGAGCTGACAGCCCATCACACCGTCTTGTGGGAGCCAAGTCAGGGAACTGGCAGAAGGGGACAGCGGCGAGCCACATTCATCGACACTTTGCGGTGGGATGTTGGCCTCGGTGACACAGGGGAGATGAGCCCCCAATGTTGGACAGGGAAGAGTGGAGGGCTGCGACCAAGTCCTGAGTTGGTGTAGGATAGACTAAGCCCTCGCATCGCCTACAGTGCCTATTTTAAGCCTGGTCTTGGACATCTACTTGTTGACGGGTTGGTTTTTTTTGGAGATCCTAAGCCAGACTGCAACACGAACAAAATGCACAAATTGTGACAATCAGAAACAATTAGAAAATTTACCCATCATTTAAACAGTTCAAATAACTTGCTTTCATGAAGTTGCATCTGTAATACTTTCATTAAAAATAACTGCAAATCACAAAAATTGTAAGCTGCCAAAACTTGTTTGGAGGAACTCATGTTTTTCAGGGTTATTTTGATTGTTGCAGCAAAAATTAGCAACTGTGATTTTGTGAGACGCAAATGCCGCAAATGTCCTGGTATGAATTTCATCATCAGTGAGCTCTGTCAGTATGAAATTTATCTAGCAAGAGAAAGTGCACCAATGGCCAAGAATCTGGATTGATATTTGTGTTTAACATGAAGCATCTTTAGAGACTTTACACAATTATTTAAAAGTGTTATTGAAAAGAAAAACCTGAAAATGGTTGCTAAACAACATAAGAGGTCTGATCTTAACTTCTGTTTTAACCCTTTCAGCCCCAAGGGCGACTATAGTCGACTGTGCACTATACCCTGCTTGAGCCCCAAGTGCGACTATAGTCGCCCAAGATAACACACAACAAAGCACTCAAGCCTGGGCACAAAGGCCACTTGTTAAAAAGCTGTAGTTTTGTCCATGTTCACCCTCCATACCCAAGCTTACCATCATTGGAAAGAGAAAGATCGGATCTTTCCAGTGACGGTAAAATAAAATAGGATTGTTATTTTGCAATTGCTTCAAATTAGAGTAGAAAGATCCGAAATGCAAAACACATACAGAGCGCCATAAGGTTGTGTGCAAAAAAGTGTTTGGGTTTTCAGAACACACTGAGGAAACAAAGACCAAGAACTTGGACATTGTTTGGCTGATTTCAATGATTTTTGAATTATATGAAAGGAAATTCAATAAGTAAGTCAATTTGTATTACTCATTATGCTCTAAAATAAAATCTTCAAGGTAATAATAGAGTTTGTAAAATCAAACTTTGAACACCAGCTTCCTGTTGTGTGAGGAAGTGTGTTTCACGCTTGAGTGGTCAAAGAACTTGGGCTCCAGCGGTTGTTTATGTCAAAAGAACTTGGGGCTGAAAGGGTTAAGAGCAACAACATGTATTGATCACAATGATCACAGAGCCTCATTTGGGACCAGCAGTAACTATTAAAAGTACATTTCCATGGTATTCACCTTTCACTGGAGAGTGCAGCTCCTTCTATAGGCTGGTCTTGGACATCTACTTGTTGACGTGTAGATGTCTTTGGAGATCCTAAGCCTGACTGCAACATAACCACATTGCACAAATTGCGACATTTAGAAATATTCAAGAACATTACCAATCATTACAACTGTTGGGTTGAGATAACTTGTGTTTACCTTCAAATTTATTTTTATACTTTACATACAAAAAGGAAGAAAACCAACATTGTAAGCAGAAAAAAAAACTATTTGGGAGGAATTTATGCAATCCAGGATTATTTTGATTGTTGTCAAATGCTGGTATAAACTTCATCATCAGTGACCTCTCTTTCAAAATGAAACCCACAACCTTGAACCCAGCCTTTTATTTCTGAAATGATTGCCAAACAACATACAAATGTCATTGTGAATGAATTGTAATTCTAAAAGAAAATGACTGATATTATTGTCTGTTTTAGCATGAGCAAAAACAGACCTTCTGCACAATTGTGACCCGATCTGTCGAAATGAGGAATATATCGACCCTTAATAAAATTGAGATGTGCATACCGTGTTTTTTTTGTAGTGTTTTTTCATGATTTTCGATTGTGAACAACTTTACACGCAAATTACACGCAATACGTTCTGTCTGACACACTCCTCATTTTGATAGATCAGGTCACAATTATTACAGAGCTTTAGTTCGGACCAGGAGTAAATATTAAAAGGTTATCATTTGAGAATTCACCTTTTAGTGGAGACTGCAGCACCTTTTTCATAGCCTGGTCTTTGACGTCTACTTGTTGATGGGTAGTTGTCTTTGGAGGCCCCAAGCCTGACTGCAACACAAACAGTTTGTGACAATTAAAAACATTTAAGAACATTACCCATCATTTGTAGTTATGTTTGTAATACTTTCATTAAAAATGAGTGCAGCAAGCCAAGATTGTAAGCAGCAAAAAACTGTTTGAAGGAAGTCATTCATTTGACTATTTTGATTGCTGAGTCAAAATAAGCAACTGTGTTTTTGTTGGATGTCAAATTGCTGGTATGAATTTTATCATCAGTGAGCTCTCTGTCAGAATGAAACTTATCTAGCAAATGGCATGCCAACTATTACAGAACTTCATTTTGGACCAGGGGTAAATATTGAAAGTATTGTTTTTTAGAGTTCACCCTTTACTGAAGGGTGCAGCTCTTTTTATAAAAGGCTGTCTTTGACGTCTACTTTTTGACGGGTAGATGTCTTTGGAGATGGTCAGCTTGACTGCAACACAAGCAAAATGCACAATTTATCAACAAGCTATCAACATTTGGATACATCAGGCCCTTGCACAATTTGTGTTTCCATTGACTTGCCTCCAGTCAGCAGTATATTTAAAAAGCCTACAAAAATGTTGATAAAACTGAGTGAGTTTTAAAAATACTTTATTGAGAATGTAAATAATTTCACTTGAAAGATTCCTTTATAATTTGCATTAGCCTTTTGAATGGTTATCTAAAGAAGCAAGTTTGACTAGCCCACACCGGGCTAGTGACTAAACTGAGCCCTATGGGTGGGATGTGTTTCTCCAGTGTGGCTGGTCATGGCTCTTTATCTACAGTTACTTCTCAAGACCTGAGAGGGTTGAAGTTGTTGTTACAATTAGCTACAGAATAGCAAATGTTGTTACTTTTAACTCATCATGATCATATCTCATTGCACTATTCAATTGGCTAAGACATCTAGACTAGAGGGCTCTTGACCGGGATTATCCCTGTCAGCTGTAAAGGGCATCCTTAAGGCAGCTTCCCGTGAGAAAAAGCAAAGAACTAAAAGTCCTGTTGAGTATTGATGCTATAAGAGAATAGAGCTTAACAGCAACAATCCCATTATTTCACTCACTGATTTTATTTAGGAGATTGTCTTACCTGTGAGGACTGTGTTCATCGAAAACATGTCTCAGCCAAAAAAAGGTTCAATTGGAAGGCTGGTATCCTGAATGTCTGGACTCCACAATGAAGTCAAGATTCTTGTCCATTGCCCCTGGTGACCATTTCCATCCTAGTAGGAGAACATCTCAACTGTATGGATGGTTCGTCTTTATTACCGTGCCAAAACAAGAGGTGGTGGATACCCTGGGCAGCCATCTGAAAAGTAAAACAAATTAAAACCTTCAAATTTACATTAATTACTAAAAGAGTGCACTCATTCTGATCCTCTTCATTAAACACATTATTCAAATAATCAGTGAAAATTTCATTAAATTGACAAGTTACATTTTCAAGAAAACAACAAATACTAGTTTGTAGTTTGTCACAGATTTTTTTTTCTGTAAATAACATTTAGTAGTTTTGGACTGTTAAGAACAAATAATTTTTGGGAGTCTTAAAATGCCATTTTCTCAACTTTGAAAGAGTGATGTAAATATTCTAAGCAGGATTTAATCAGTGCTTAACAATCCTGGCATTGCCATTGTTCATGTGGAGACCGTCTTAGAATACAGTCAGATTGTTGGGGTAGGTTGGTATTCTCCGGCCATTCAATGGTGTCATCATTCAGGTCCATAAGGCTTTGATGTTCATGGGAATAACTGAATATAGTGCAGGAGTTGATGAGGTGATCAACTGTTTGGTGGGTGCCCCACTTGCATCTGTCCGAGGGCTCGATATCTGATCTTTTGTAGAAGGAAATGGACTCTCCCCCAGTAAGAACATACCTGTATTTAAACTTTAAAGAGATGGTAAATGTTTGATTAGTGAAAGAATGCAAAAATTCAAACCTTGCAAGATTTCAGTTAAGACTCAACATGAATTGTGATGAGGGTTTATGTCCTGTCCAGCATCCTGTCTCTCTGGTATGTCAGAGTCTGCATTTCCTCGGTTATCAAGATGGTTTTTAAGGCTCCTTTTGCAATGTGTGTTCAGCCAACACCATGGTTTCTTCTATCACAGGTTTTCCTGTGAAATTACTAATAATATGACATCTTTATTACATTGTACGTTATGGTCCATTAATGAAACTGTTCAAGATTTTAAGTAGAATTTGCGCTTGTTTGTTGTTTCCATTGATTGTGAAGGTTAGCTAGAGATATTACATTAATTGTTTCTGGTAACATGGATTAATCCATATATTATGCCTAACTAAGGCACTGCATTCTCTCACCACACAGTAGCTACACTGAGTGATGACAGCCTGCACAGTCTCTAACAGAAAAAACGTCATTTGAGGATGATTACTATAATACACATACATCAGTTTTTAAACTCATTACTTTTTGTGCTTAAGCAGCTCTATGTACTAGTAATTTGGGCCTAGCTCTCCTGCTGATGTGCTTAAAAGCCATCACAGACCAAATTAAATATCAGACAAAGAACATGATTATTACCCTTGGTTTTGTGACATTTTTGCATCAATTACCTACAGGCCTCTTGCCAACAAGGATAAATTTTGCATGTTCCAGCACCTGGACGGAGCAGCTAAAGAGAATGTTAAGCTCTGCCTCCTCGACAGACAATAACAGAGTTAGTTTCAATTTTGCACAAAGTGCTTGGGGTCAAAGCTGATGGTGTCAGTCACAAAGAAATTGTGTTCGAGTGTTAACAGAGTTTCAGTCCCTTAGGGATTTCTCACACCTTTTGATGGAGGGCCTAAAAGTTTATAAACAAGTGCCCTCAATTAAGTTCCTCTAAAGACCAAATGCATTTTCTGAGGGTGAATCTGATTGGGTTTTACAAAAACATTTAAAAAACAGTGAGTCGTGAGGTGACTGATTAGGCCGAAGAAGATAATGACACAGCCCTAAAGAGCAAAGTTACCGTTGAGGATGCTCGTAGTGTGACCAGACCCAACTCGGCTGAAGAAATTTAAAAACAAATGAGAGGTTCACGAGAAAAGCCATGACAACTCATCAAAGAGCAACAGGCACAAATCAACCAGCTTTGAAAGGTAGCGTCGGCAAGTCCTCAACATGAAGCGTCTTCTCCATCCAACATAAGCAATGAGGAACAATTGTTCATCTTCTTCATCTAGTCATCTTAGACCATGCTGCAACCACCGTCAGTGGAGAGAACATCGCACTGCAAATTGATTCAGAAAACTGCTAATAGAGACCCAAACTGAGTTAGCACAGCTAAAGCTCAACCAACACTGCTGAATGGTATAAGAAGACGGAGTTTCACACCTCAAAAATTGCAACATCAAAGTAGGGCCTCCCATCGACTAAAAACCCTCAGGTGGGCAGGATTGAAATAAGTTCAACACACACCAGTAAGATCTTTAGGATCACTTTGTTGGGGTATCCCCAACAATGGAATTAATTATTGGAGGTGTTTAAAGTGCAGTGCCTTGTGAACACAGGATCGATGTTATATCATCACCAAGGAGTTCTTCAAACGTTTCTTGAAGCCAGTGGGAGCGATTCTTGTAACGGAAGGTCTCTGATTATCCCTCACCTGCGTATTGGGTTGAACATTACGTACATTGGCTATACCTTGAGTTGGATTTTGACATAAGGGTCAACTTACAGAGTATGGGGAGCAACGACTGATCTGATGGTCTTGGGTATGAACATCAAATCCTCTGCAATCGCAAGTGGGGTGAACATGGCAGAACTAGCAGGAACCCATGATGTTAACAATCAAAAATTGTCTTTAGTGCAAATGGTGGCTGGCATTTTAACTTTCATTCCTGCACAATCTTGGGTCAGAGTTGAAGCTACAGGTACAAAAGCTGAGACTCAGTTCTCTATAGTTGAACCTTAGAGAAATTTTTGCAGTCTTCTCTTTGTGTCATTGTACAGTCTACCATCATTGACAACACATGTACAGTGGACATGTACAATAGGATGGTCAATCTTTCTTGAGAGAGAGTCATTCTAGCTGAACGCTCGCAATTTGGTGTCCAGTTGAGTCCATGACTGGAAGGATTTGTACATAAGTCCAATTCAAACAGGTGTCTGTCAATGAAGTCATGATTCTGGCATCTGAAAAATTATCTCCTTCCGAGTCGAATAACGTCCAGTCCACGTTGAATTGTCAGAATTTGATGGAACCAAAGACCAGTTTGCTCAGATAAACTCTCTCCTTCACAAGCATCGTGATACTTTTGTAACGGACGTGTTTGATTTAGGTGATACCTCCACAGTAACCCATCATATTCTATTGAAATCTAATGAACCGCTTACACAACCCTTTCGCTAAAATACCGCCACATCAATTTGATCTCCTCCAAGCAGGTGCTATCAGAGAAGGCTGCAGCTCAAATGCAGCCTCAGTGGTTCTGGCTAGGAAGAATTATTGCTCCTTATTTATGTGTGTAGACTATTGTCGAATGAACTTTCAAACGCAGCCAGTCGTTTTTCATTGCCTCGCATCTGAGATTTCCTGGATGCTCCAACTGGTGCCAAGTGTATTAGCACACTCGATCTGGCAAGTGGTGACTTACCATCAGGTTAGGATGCATGAAGACGATCATGAGAAGAACGCTTTCACAATCACATTAGGGCTGTACGAGTGCAACCACATGTCCTTTGGCCTTTAAGCACATGCAACCTTTCAAAGACTCATGCAGAGGTGTTTCAGTGACGTCACATTCTAAATGTCGTTAGTCTGAACAGTACTTGGAGCACTAGACCCTCAGACTCCAGGCCAACCCCTTGAAGCTGAAGTCCTCAACGTGTCATCTATTCCAGCACCAGGGTATCGTATAGGGGGCCATATTCTGTCAGCAGAGGGCACAGCATTCAATGGTGGATAAACAAGTGCAGTGACTGAATGGCCAGTTCCACGAACATTGAAACAATTCAAATTGAGGAACTTTCTTGGGTTTGCAGGTTATTACCGGAGATATGTGCTGTCATTCTCAAAGATCACAGGTGACTTGTATTCTTTGGTTGGGATGTGCCAATAGAGGTCTCCAAGCTACTTTACAAGGCGAAAGAATGAAACCTGCCAGGATGGGTTTGACCAACCAAAGAATTTATTTACCTTTATGCCTATTTTGGGTTATGCTAACATTACGACGCCAGTTTAGATGGAATAGCTGCAGTTCTTTCTCAATACAAGACGAAAGACGTAGGATGATAGCTTTTGCCAGCCATACTCTCCGCCTTAATGAGTGAGGCATGCAACAATGTAGTTGGAACTTCTTGGTTCAAGGACTATCTGTATGGAAGCTCCTTTGGAGTATGGGCCTAGGCAACATCACACTAGTCACCTGCAAACAGCACATCTGGATGCTATCAGAACAGAGATCTGTTGCTAGGCTTACTACCTACAATTTCTAAATCAGGTATAGATCGGGTCGTGAAAACGCCAACACGTTTCTCAAATATTACAAAAGAAGTTGAGGACATCAAATCAGCGGAAGATAGAACCAATGATCTCATTCACAAAACATCTCCTTCCACTGCTCCTTCGAAATTACAAGTTGCAGGTACACTAAGCCGCAACGAAGAGCCAGCAATACAGTAGCTTTACAGAATTCATCATTCCCCTTGTGATGATAATAATAACAAACGTTCTTATAAAGTGCACTACACACAGAGTCCCAATGCGCTGTACAAATTCAATAGAGTTCAAACAAAATTAAGTTACAATTTAACAAATGGGTGTTGAGAAGGCGTTTAAATTGATCCAGAGTTTGTGCGTCTTTTATGTTTATTGGGAGCTTGGGAGAAGAGGTAGAAAAAGCATGCTGGCCGTATGACTTTGTTGATGCCGATGAACAGGTAAGTAGAGCTTGTGATTGGGAGTTTTCTTGGAGGCTTATATTCGTGAATAAGATCTCGTAAATATGTTGGTGCGTAGCCATGGATACAGCTGTAGGTGAGAGGAAGGGTTTGTACACAATCCGTCGTCTAACCGGAAGCCAGTGCAAGTTGCGGAAAATTTGTGAAATACGGTCACAGGATTTGGCTGCTGACCAATCTGGCTGATGAGTTCTGAACTCGCTGTAATTTGGAGATTGTTGAGTCAGGTAGACCAAGAAGAAGACTGTTACAAAAATCAAGGCAGCATTATAATGACAGCGTGGACGAGCCTTTCGTAGTGGATTTGTCAAGAAGATAACGAATTTGTCCAATCTTGTGCAATGCAGGGTATGAAAATTTGCAGACATTTCTCACATGGCTGTCCATCTGGAGACCGTTCTGAAAAGTAACACCTAGATCTTGTACTTTCTTGAAGTGGTTGCCTTTGATTTCAGATTGAAATGAGAATGTTCTCGTCATTCCGGATAGTTCCTCTAAGTATACACTTGGCCGTTCCAATGAACGATCAGACTACCCCTCACAACTTCAAGAGTTTCAGTAAACAATTGGTTTGTAAAATTTGGAGTACCGGACATGATCCATCCTGATCAAGGGAGACAACCTGAGTCTGACTTAATCCAAGAACTTTTTGCCTTGGTATGGTATGCGAATGTGAGCGTTTCAATCGTAGGATTAATTCAACTGCACTGATGGCTCCTCCAGCAACTGAACACCCTCCCTAAAGGAAGAGTAATCAATTGCACTGATGGCTCGCTCCTTCAGCAACTGAACACCCTCCCTACAGGAGGAGTTCAAGTGCACTGATGGCTCCTTCAGCGACTGAACATCCTTCTAACAGAGTAATTATACTGCACTGTAGTAGTAGTTGTACAAGTAGACGGACCTCTCACGTTACGCCTAGAGATGGCTGCTGCATAATGAATCTTATCCAGAACTGAGTGTTTCAGCCTTCCTGCCAGCTTCCGTTGTAGAGTAGATGCCTCTAGCGCTACAGCTTGTTTAAATGGTATCAATCGAGTGCATGGGTGGTTGTCTGTGAGGTCTATTTCCAGCTATGGCTCCGTCCATATTGATCTTTGGGTATCTGGAGTTTGGCATCCTTTCGATCTGACCAAAGTACCATAGCCTCTCTGTTTTGATGATATAGCTTGATGCTAGCTCTGGTCTTTATGTTCTCATTTCTTATCCTATCTCTTCTGGAAACCCCCAGTATCCTACTTAGACAGGGCATCTCAAAGACTCACAATCGGTGGTTGATGGCTTTTTTGAGAGTCCAAGTTTCAGAGCCATACGTAATGACGGAGAGGAAAAGAGTCCTGTACAGCTTGAACTCAAACTGCACTGATGTCACCTTGAAAGCAGCAGCGGACAGCAAGGCCAAACCGTATCCTTTCACTTTCAGAGACTTAGTCTACCTCAAACAGCATCATAAAATTTAAGATGCCTATTTGTCACAGCTCTACAGAGTCATCAAACAACCCGATCACAACAATTTTGATCCAATCGATAAATGATTCTGATCTGAAGAAAAATGTACACTCAACCGAGTTGAAGTTAGCATGAGTGGACAAAGAAGATCCTGACAACCCCCAAGAGCGTCTGGCAAGTGAAGAAAAGAACTTTCAAAGATTGCAGCTCTAGTTCAGATTTAGAAATGGAAATCATGGTTGACCACTTAAGAGCTCTTCTTCAACCCAAGATACATGCCTGCTACAGTGCGTCTGCAAGATGGTGCTGTCGAACCTCAATCAGTTCAAATGAGCAGACAAAGATTACAGTACCCTAGCTTATTACAACTAGATCTACAGCTGGGAAGCAGTACAGCAATCCTTTCCGCGAGCCCCGCTCTGCTACCTCACACAAGCAAATCTCAACGGAAGTAATTCAAGTTAAATGGTGACCAATGTTTAAATAAGATCAAACAGGGATTTCTCTTGTTTGCCATGAGTAGTATGATCTCTGTATATAATGCTTTGTGGATTCATACAACCATGAAGCAGATGTCCATGATTCTATCATTCGAGATACAATCACAAATGACAAAGAGATCAATGAACCACTGATAAACCGGAATGAAGTGGAACAAGCTATAAAAGGACACTAGAAGCAACAAAGTACCTGGTATCGATAATTTTCCCAGTACCCGATTACAGGAAGAAACAAGATGGTTGAGTTCTTCCTAAAGATAGGCCTACATGTATGCAATGATTGCTTGAGAAAAGGTAAATGGCCGCCACAATGAACCAAGTCCATTTGATACCCATAGATACCCATACCCAAGACAGGAAATCTCAAGACATGTGACAACTATCAAATTAATAAGTCTAATCAGTCAAGCGAGTAAAATAGTTCTCAGAACAACCAAACAGAATAACCTTGTATTGAAGCCATTTTGGTCGAAGTATAGGCAGGGTTTTGTAAAGGCAGAGGCACAAAAGAACAAATTGCCAATAATCGGATTCTCTGAGAGAAAAACAGAAACCAGCCACAACAAACCTTTCACAACTTCATAAACTTCAAAAAGGCATTCAACAGGGTATGACATGGAGCACTATGGCACACAATAGGTCTATGGTTATAATGATGATGAATTTTAAAGGAACATTACAGAATTGGTAAGAAAAAACTTGTAAAATATACTTTTTGATCACAGATTTACGTAAAACTTACACGGTCTAATAGTAGAAAAAAATCCCTTGAAATATTATTGTCTGAAATGCCATATTTGATGAGAAATGAATAAACTAATTTTCCTATTGGAGTTTATAGCTCAGTGAGCGTTTTATTCATTTGTTGAATCTATATGATTTCATGCAAATGTGTAATCGGTTTTTCACTATTTTCTCGTGACCCAGAGGGCCGATCGATCTCAAACTTCTACAGGTTTGTCAGTTTATGTATATGGTGGATTACATAAAGTGCTTACACTGCCAGCAACTGTTTTGTTAGCAAAAACCAATTCTGTAATGTTCCTTTAAGTAAAAACAGTCTTATTTAATAAACAAACTATCATTGTTAGGCCCCTACCACTTTAATAAAAAAGTAAGAAAGAAAACGAAAATAAAGAAAAACAAAACAAAGATTATATATTTGTAAAAACATGCAACATGTAAAAAACAAGAAGCTCATTTTTTTAAACTAATTTGTCTGACAGCCATCAGTGAGAGATATTTTGCACTCCATACTTGAGTCCAAAGTTGATAGAAACTGCCTATCAATGAAAGGTTCGAAAACATAATGATGCTTGCATTCTCACATGAAGTAACGCTATAATTAGCAGATGATCTTTCAGAATGCAAGACTGCAACTTTAAGGATTTTAACAGTTTATGAACGGAAGAGGTATGTTAAAAGGTGGGTCAGAAGGATTTACAAATTTCATTTGGCTTCTGTTTCTGATACCAGTATAAGATTTGGACGTTTAACAAGTTAACCATTAAACTGTATATACAAAGTTTTTCAAAAATAAAAAAATGAAAGACCTGTTGAAATCTGTTTCCAAATTTCTTGAATGATAAAACAAAATTGACAATAAAAAAAATAAAAAAATAAAAAAGGCAGACAGTAAAATAAAGTTAATTAAGTAAACAAAATTTTTAATTTTACCTAAAAATTTGAAGTAATATATGATCTGTCCTTTGAAATACTTGTATTTGGGTCCCATTTCACTTGCACAAAAAAACTGAGACGAAAAAAAATAAATTCACCTTAAATTTAAAACCATTAAATATTGTACTGGTCCAAATATAAATATGGACAGAAATATCTTGGGGTGCAGTGAGCAAAGAAAAGTAAGTCCTCAAATGTAGTCAGGTTGTGACGAAGAGAGGTGCAGGTGTAAAGAAATTTGGGCTCCATGAACATGACTTGAAGAAGTAAAACTGGGATCTTTAACATTGGATATATTCTCACTGGATTTAGCTCCATTGGTTTAGAGGAAAGTGCTTTGCACCATTACCAGGCATTGAAAAACTTTTCCAAGTTAATTACTTTGTCAAAAAATTGATTCAGAAATCCGATGGATTTTTGATGCCAAAGTGTAAAGTAATACTTCAACAACAGTACTAACACTTAATAGGTTACTCTGCAAAGGTTGTCAACGTTTTTTTTATTCTGCTCGAGAAACGTGCTTCCCTGCGGAATGGGTGGGGCTCCATCCTACTGACTGTATAGTCTAGGGCGGGTAATTCCGCCATTTTCGAAATATTTTCGAGAGAGGTATTAAAACTCAAAAATGTGTTGGTATTCTGAGAAGATTCATTATGCAAGAGTATCAGTTTAAATTTGTGAACAAGAAATACCTAAAGATACAGCATAATGCATTGCAATGAAGAACAAATTTACGTAAATGAAGAAAAAATGCAAATTTACCTCGCATACTCGCTGCCTCGTTGCTTCCAATGTGCGTGCCCACGTTTAAAGAGACTTGCTAGTCCAGGTTTGGCGCCCTCTTGGGATATAGACCTTTTCGAAAATACGGATCGGGCTTGGGCTTGGGCTTGGGATCTATCTGCCTGATTGAAGCCTCGTAAGGAAAGCGCACGTCTTCTGAATAACTGACGGAGCCTAAGCTAAAGTCCCCGTGGTTTCGAAAAGGGCCTTTAATTCGCAAGCGCGCGATAGCCGGCCGTGGAATGAGGAGCATTTTGGTCTAGATAATGAACAATTATTTCATAAGCTTTTTTTTATAAAACTGAAAGGATTTGAATGTATTCTGTTTGTATATTTATTTCTTTGCATTGATGAGAGTTTCTTTATCTTCATGTGCCACCCCCTCCCCCAATTGAAGTTCGTACACTCTGGAAGTTAAATGTTACATTTTATAAGCTTTTATGTAGTCAGTGTATTTAAAACTAATTTTCTATTTTTACCTCGAAGGCATTATCTAACAAAAAATAGCATATGACATAAAGAGAGTGCTGAAAGAAGCGGCTTGTTTACGAAAAATGCAAACAAAAACTACATTTTTAATTGGCCTAGCCAGAAGTGCCCCCTAGAAAAAAAGGGTGCACCCCCCCCCTTGTCAATGTACCTCCCTATTTACTCTAGTTTCGGCGCTGTTGATCATTAAAACTTGTCGATGGCGTGCTAAAAACTTGTGCATCAGATTTGCACCAGAACTAAAATCTTCAAAAACAGTTTCTTTCCAAGAACAATCAGAGACTATGGAACAGTGTACATGCCTCGGTGGATCCGGAATACGGCCATATTACTGTCACCATCATGTTAATATCTACCTGTGTCATTGGTTCTGTTCGCCAGCAATTCTTGTAGTTTTATAAATTAGATGTAAGGGTTTCCAAAAACATTATGGAAACAGCTATTGTTAGGTCCTTGTACTGATAGTGTACAAAAAGGGTTTCCGCAAATTCCTCAAACATTTTGGAAACAACTATTGTGACGTCACATTGTATCCGGCTGCTTGCTGTTCAATAGTTGCCGTGCGCGCTCCAAGCAACGAGTAAGCTATATGGAGCACACTACTTTTTCCACGCCATGGTAACTAAGAAGAAGATCCGTATCAGACATTTCTTTTTCGCAATACTTTAATTAAAATCTGTTATAAAGATAATTTCTTGTTGAAGCCCGTGACAATGTGACTTGCCTTCATCATGCCATGGTGTATGGAGCAAGCTTTAAGTGTAAAGCCACCGGGCAAGCACCGCAACCCAGATATTCAGACCGAGCTAAACAGACGCTGTCTTAACACATGTGGACTGAAACTATGGATTAAATCCAGGTCTAGATTACCTCCTATAAAGATTCAGATTTTCACCAAGCTCTTGGAGAATTCACAGCGAATGTTTGGAGATCCAGAAATGAAGTTAGCGTGCATGTATGATAGGTTGGTGCTAGCTGGGCGTGGCACTCCCGTTGATAAAGGTAGTTTTAAAATAAAGTTTTCCATCTAAAGATCTCAACTGTTTTTTGTCTTTTTATAAAAAAAAATAAAAAATTCTTCAAAATGTTAACAAATAACGCCGCATTCCCCTCGGTCTTATGAAAACCAAAATGAAGGATGTACTTTGCGAAACGCGTTTCCCATACATCTGAATTATTTTTCTTATCATCATTTCCCGTCGTAGGACATTAATTTTTGTCTGCAAAGGAAATGTTTCTGAATCTAAATCGATTCACTCCCAGAGCTTTTGACGGCCCCTACTTGCTGCCGGTTCCACTGGCTCCAGTATCAGTCCGGTAAGCGGCAGCTAATAGGAGCAGTCCTGCCGTACGAAGACCCATTTCAACCGCTGACACCTGCCTCGAAGGCTCTGCAGAACATCGGCAAGGCTGACCACCTAACCAGACGAGTTCGCCAAGATTTGAGAAACAATGCCAGGGTACAGGCGACTATTGCAACAATAAATGTCAGGTATAATGCAGGAATTGTCATGAATTGTTACAAATGTCAAAGTTTAATTGAATTCCAAAAAACTGACTCTAAATGCCTAAAACAGTCTTCAATTTGATTTTTTTTTGAGGGGGGACCTGTGGGGGGGGGGGGTAGGCACTGACAAATGGGGGGGGGGGGCACTTGCCCCCATGCAACGCTCTGACTGGCTGAAACTTCACGCATGTTATTCAGACTAATTTGAGATATGCATTCTGCTACTTCAAACCTCCCTGGATTTCCTGAGAGGGTTTCCTTTCTGTAAGTTGTGGCAGTTAAACAGAACCAGAGTTATTACACCACCCATTCTTTTTTAGAACTACCACAACTCATAGAGAGATTATTTCCATGGTGTTATCGCAAACCCTACTGGATTAAATTCCCACTGTTTGCACCGTACCAGGTTTAAAATCCCACTCCCAATAGTTTTACTTTCCTAACACTGTATTTTCGAATCTTAAAAAGTAAAGTGTTTATTTCCTCCATAGATGGCACAATCTGCGTAACGACCCTGGCTATGACACTGAATCCTTGTATTCTACCCTCAGCCAATATGGAGACATCGTTAATATCACCATGACCAGCCCTCTGAGCGCAAGGGTTGAATTCTGTCGACTCCAGGCAGCTTGTACCGTCGTTGAAGCACACACTGTCGGCCATACACAAAACCCCCTACTGTGTCTGTGGTATCATAAATCCATGAAAAATAAAGGCTTTTATGTGAGAAGAAAACACCTTCATGTTACATGCGATCCATTTGCCACATGAATGTGTTTACCTCAATGACAAGCTTAACTTCATTCTCATAAAGTTGTTTTTTTCAAAACATGTAAAGACCGTATAAATTAAAAATATAAACATTCATAAGACAAAAGAAACTGTTTCTTTATAATTGTTATTATCATAAACACAATTTTTTATTTTACATTACAAATTGAAAATAACAAAAGCCGTCTGTAAGAATAGAGATTTAGTGTCAAGAATATAAATCTAAAACAAAATAAGGGAGGAAATTATTTTTTTTATCATTAATTCCTAAAAAAGTGTCTTTGCATATGAAATCCCTTTCAATAGATATTAGTTTATAAAAATACTTTTTGGGATAGGAATCATAAAGTTGACTGCTTTCAATCAAAAGTTAAATGCAATATGTTAAACCATTGCAATGAAATGTACAAGCTAATAAATGTTACCGGTTAGAATACTATATTATTCAGTTATATAATTTTTAGTCTAATTGTCATAAAATTGATGAAATGTATGGACTCCCATTGGCTTTCACCTCTGTAGACCTCGGTTCAATAAACCATTTGCGAGTTAGATTTGAATAAAGTCTGGTACAATGAAAGTAGTCATAAGACATCGCTTAAATTTGAATTCTTACCCAGACTTGTTGCTATGTCAAATCGTTCGGGGCAAGTTTTTGTATAGCAACCTCCAGGGCCCAATTTCATAGAGCTGCTAAGCACAACAATTTGCTTAGTATGAAATTTCTTCATTGATAAAAACAGGATTACCAACCAAATTTCCACATGATTTTCAGGATAAGCAAACAACAGCTGAATACCAGTAACAAGCAATATGCAACACATGGAAATTTGGTTGGTAACCCTGTTTTTATCAAGGAAGAAATTTCATGCTAAGCAAATTGTTGTGCTTAGCAGCTCTATGAAATTGGGCCCTGATGAGCAAACCCTGGTACTATTGTGCCATACACATTCATTCAAAATTGTGTACAGGTGTTCAACGTCTCTTGCGTCACTACGCAAAAGCTTGCCCGAATCATGTGACACAGCAACTGTCTCTACAGTCTGAGGAATTCAAACTTGTGACTAAACAAGTCATTGTACCAGACATTATTCAAAACTAACTCGCAGACGGCTTATTCTCCTCTGGAAACAGAGCTTCACATGTAGAGTCAGCTTTCAGTCCCCATTTATGTAAACTTACACAATCTTTGGTTTTTCTCACATCTACAATTTCTTTCTTGTCTTCTCTTCAAGGGTTTCTTAGGGCAAACAAGCAACAGGGAGGGTTCCATGGTTTCATCCTCAAAATGTTACTTAAAATGCAATCACCTAAGATAATTGTTTGCATGATTTGGAGCATTCAGCCATACCACAATTACATCAATGACCTGAAGTCAGGAAATTATTGATTTGAATACCATTTTAAAGTAAAAAATGAGCTGAAGGTTATATATTAAAGGTACAAATATCTGGTGAATATAGTTAGAAATAATTCATATTAAAAAAAAATGCATAATCACAACTTTTTTCACACACACCATGCAAATTCATGTTTGTTTTAAATCATGCAAATTCCAAAACATAATTGAAAGAAACAAAATAGACGAAATCTCTTGTAATACTGCAACATTTTTAGGGGGATCAAAGTACAAACACTTATTCCATCAGAAGTTTACACTGGGGTGCCTTCCACTCTGGTGAATAACACAAACACCATGAAAGTGTTTCATATTTGCCTTTTGAACCTGGCTTTTGTTGGCCAACGTTTGCAATTATTGCCAGAGTGAAATCCACCCCTGGTTCTGAATAGAACAGGTTTCAAAAAGAAAATTAGCGCATTAGCACCCTGCAATGTATATAACTACCAGATCTACCACCAGGGCCCAATTTCATAGAGCTGCTAAGCACAACAATTTGCTTAGCATGAAATGTTTGCCTTGATAAAAACAGGATTACCAGCCAAATTTTCAGGTGATTTTCAGGATAAGCAAACAACAGCTGAATACCATTAACAAGCAATATGCAACAAATGGAAATTCGGTTGGTAATCCTGTTTTTATCAAGTAAGAAATTTCATGCTAAGCATATTTTTGTGCTTAGCAGCTCTATGAAATTGGGCCCAGGACTGTAGGTCCCCTGCTGGTGACCCCTACTCAGGGTAAGTGTCCAGTTAATGTATTTTCCCTTCGGTGGAAACCACTGGACACTGGAAACCACTGGATGTACTACAAGTTTTTGGATGGACTTCCCTTCTTAGAACGATGCCATGACAACATTGTCAACGTTTCCCTTTTATGAATGGGCATCCCAATTCAGAATGCAATCAGAGTCACATTGCCACTGCTCTTGATCTTAAGAACGGCCTTCTTCACAGCTTGTCTTGCCATCTCTACCTCTGCAATAGTAATGTGTCGACTCTGTACCATTCTCTTGTGCAGCTTCAGAAAGAAGGGTATATAAGTCAGGAACTCCATAAAGTCAATAGTACCGCTATCGTCAGCATCGATGGTGCTATGGACATGTTGGACAATCTCAGGATCAGTCCCACTCTCTAAGTTACCTGACAGTGCAATACTCAGCATGATGTCTTCAAGAGTTAACCGGCCATCTGCATCCTGATCAGTCACCTCAAATAGCTCCTAGATTGGAAAAAACACAAACTTTGTCAAGTCTTGGGAAGATTAGTTCATATCAAGTAGATCACGCACTACACCATTACGCACAGTGCTTAGTAAACACCACAGACCTCATTTAATAAACTTGCAGTTCATGATAATTGTATGTGTGATACAGTCATTAACTTCAACTATGTGCTACAAATTGCATTATAGTTCTGGCTTACTTTGGTAGCTAATCGAATACCGGGCTTCAAGATCATTTGTTGGTCCATTTGTAAGTAGAAAGCTTGTTAAGGATTCAGAGCGTTTGGTAAATTGTTCTAAGCTGGGAGAGATCGAAGGCAAAACATGAATGTTGGGCATTTGCTTGTTGTCTTCAGTTGAGCATTTCAAACAAATTTTGTGATCAGTGGCTAGTTCATGATTTCCAACATTCATTTTGTTCGGAAAAATGAGGAATCACTTCAAGCAGTTCCTAATTTTAACAAAATCGGGAAGAACAAATCAAATTTCACTGACTAAACACAGCACACTACTTCCCCAAAACAGCTTTGTTTTTTCCCCTGTTCCTCGGCAGAGGAGACATTTTTGACAATAATTTTAGGGTAAAGAGTGCCATCACAACATTCACTCTCTTAAAAACGCAAGTTTTAAAGCAAAAATTACTGCAGCATTAGCTACAAGTTAAAAAAAGAGAAGAGAAATGGCAATTAGCACTAAGCTAAGTTACAAACAGCTAAAAATCTACTTAATGAATCACACCAGATAGCTTCACTACAATCTATGAAAAGTACTCTTAATAAACACTCCTTGATTGCAGAAATGATCAAATAAACTGCTACAAATGAGCTACCCAAGCTATGCGCCTGTCACAAACCATGGCTAGTGCTTAATTTATGTCAGCGTTAATGCAAGCTTTGAAGATGGCTCACGTAGTAGTTTGAAAAAGTCACCATGTGTCAATGAACGAATGAATGAATAATTCATGAGGATGGTAAAAAGTGACAAATGGATGAATGAATAATTCATGAGGGAGGATGATAAAATGCAGAGTACAAACCCTACCTCAGTGAGTCTTTAAACAAAAACCTTGATGGATCATGAAGAGAGATTGGAAACTTTTGAAATTCATGCGATCTCAAATCAACATCCTGTTTTCAGGCAAACAAACTCTTACTGGCATATTTCCATGGTGTTTTCTGCAAACCTCCCAATCGCATCTCAAAAAGACCCAACAAGATCCAACAATGGATAACAAATAGCAAGACAAGCTTTCCAATGTCTTCTGTTTGCTTGTTTGTTCGTTTGTTTGTTTAGATGACTTTACCAACAAGGAACTTGGCAAAGCTCCCACAAGGGATTTAAACGCCAAGCTGGCAACGGCCAGTCTCTCTGATACAAACATTGACTAAATGATAAAATTAATTTTTAGGGAACTTTCAAACGATAGTTTCTTGTTTTGTGAGGAGAAAAAAAAGATAACTAGATGATGAAAGAAAACATGACATGATGAACAGACCAATTGAACATCACACAGTAAGGCCATTCAAACAAGATCAAGCAATCAGATCAGCACACACAGGAATTTAACTTCAACCAATCAAAATGCACCGTCAATACCAAATCAATCACTACGTATCAAGGGTCATCCTGATCCTGTGTGTTGTCATGGCAACCGATGGTCTCCTTACTGTCCTCCTGTGCTCTACTACGAGCGGACGCTAGCTTTCTCTGTCACGGTACAAGTGATTATAAGCAATAAATGGTGAAAAGCTCTGACGTCGGAGTTACTTCCTTTAGAAGCAAACATCTACTTTGGTACTAGGATGAAGGATCAACCAAAACTACACCAGTGTGAATAACTTGGATATATTCATCACATGATATCATTGAATAATTATCCAGTGAGTGCTGGAAGGGAGTGACTATAGACCTTCATCATGGTGTGGCCATCTTGATTTTCTCCAATCAGAACCAATATAACCAAACCGAGGCTTGATGAAAAAAATAGTCTGGTTCCTTTTTCAGTGCAATGAATACTAGCATTCATTACTGTTATTACTATATTAGATACAGGAAACATGACCAAGATGGTGGCAGAAAGATGAAGGTCTATTGCTGAGGATCGATTTGCTTCTGACCTCTTCCCTCTTTCTAAAGTCTGTCAAATGTACAGCTTGGAGAGGAGAAGAATTTCCATTAATTAGTTCTCCTCTTATCAGAGGTCTCAGCTTTTATGTCCGAGGGCATTACAAACGTAAGAACTACCTAAAAGACCTTGAACTAAACTCTAAATAATTACCGTGTACATGGATTGATTGTTGTGCATATGAGCATCATGTTACGGGTGCATTACTCATGACATGGCCACGGTCATCTGTAAGTCTAGGAATGCCACATCCAGGCAAGCAACTGCAGTTTGTCAAAACAAAAAAACCAGGAACATTCTAGGCACAGCCAGACTTTGTACTGTGTTTTTTTCAATTTTCACTGACACAGCTGAGAAACCAAACATCGAGGAAACCAAAAGTCCGTGCAAGTCTCGCGCGTATTCGAACATTGGGACCCGTTAAAATGCGCAAGTTTGTTTCCCTTCACGCGTTAAGGCAATGTACCTGGGACCCAAAGTGGTCCCCAAATTGACCGAAACTTGCACGGTCTATTGATCAGCTGAAAGGTTGCATGCCTGTATGTCTTTCCTATTCCCCCTGACCCTGCTTTTAAGGGAACGTAACTCAGTACGGTTTCTTACCTTGTATGCAGTGATGTGTTTAGCCAACATCTCCAGATCTAACTCTAGCGGAGCGTCTAGCGATTCAGTCACCTTGCCTGTCAGCTTGTCGTTCAGAGCAGCTACAATGACAAACTCACGCTGCTCAATCGTCTTGTCCTTGTTCAGGTCGAATACCTGTGGTGTTTGGTTTTCAAAACAACATGAAGTTAGGCTCACAGAGTATAAATCTAATTAGCAGAAATTGTCCTGTATAGAAGAAGTTTGCGTTGCACGCTGCTAAAATATAGGATTCAAACTGCCTCCATCTACTGGGCAAGCTCGGTGGTCTAGTGGTAAGGCATTTGCTCTAGAATGGTACAGGTTGTGGGTTCGAACCCATCCAGGTAATATGCCCTGTGGATTTTTTCAAAGAGTACTGAGTGTACACCAGATAAAACGTAAATAATAAGCAGACGTTTGTTGAGATGCAAAACAACAAAAAAACATAACAGAACAGGGAAATCTTTCTACAGCTTTAATTAATTGACCAACCCTCCCAGCAAGGAGATTTCCAGCTTTCTAGGATTGTAGAGGGTCAGTGCGTACCTGCATGAAGGCCCGTCCAGTGTCTCTATCTTTGCCTTTGTACATCCTACTGAAGAGTTCCTGGAGCGTAATCACACCGTTTCCATCAGCGTCAAAATCCTCAAACTTCTTCTCAAACACCTCCTGCTGTCGGCTACTGATGAAGGTGTAGATTTCTGCCATCTGAAAGGAAGAACCATGGTTTATGCGTAAGGAGGTCTAGAAGCCCATGGTGCTGGGTTGGGGTAGAAGTGAGGTACAGCTACACCTCTAAATGATACTCCTGTCTCTATTCAAATTGTCTTTCATTATCCCCAGTGCCCATTTTTCCCTTTGGAAAGCTTTAGCGCTGTTTTTCCAAACTTTAAAAACCCTAATAACACGTGACAAAGAATTTCTTCAAGACAAACTTCTAAAAGACAACAATCAATTAAATAGAGTCGTTTAGGAACAGTTTGTTTTTTAGGGCAAGAAAATTGATTGGACTCTTTCCAAACCCATACCTTAGATTTGGCTTCAGACACCTTAGCGGATGACACAATAGTTTCTTCAGCTTTCTTGGCCGACTTCGCTCTCCTCTCTTCTTGCTTCTTCTCTCTCCTTCTCTCAATCTCCTTTAATTCTTCATCACTCCTGACTTTCCCAAACATCTCCTGTCCATAATCCGCTGTCTCACTTTCTGTCTTGAACTCCTCCAGGTCCAGCCTAGACTCCTCCAGATGCCCAACCTTCTCCATCCCTCCTTTAAGAAGATTGATCTTCTTGAGGTCGTCTTCCATAGTAGCGATCTGATCGTCACTGATGAGCATTTTTGTCAAGGCTTCTTCAGCAGTCATTGGGGTTGTGCCGTCCTGGGAGTTTGACCCAAGAGCAGAGTCCACAGGTTGCGGGGCATTTGCACTTGAGCTGTCGCCCTTAAAGTTATCAAACATATCCTCGATATCAGCATCCTCCGTCGCTGGGTTAATCAACTCTGTCAAGAAGGCACTAGATGAAGAAAATAAATATGACTGGTTTTAGAAAGCAATCCGAGGTCAATGGAAGTCTTCACAGTTAGAGAACCAGTTGCAATCTGAATTAGAATGTGCAAATCCACAGCATATCAAATAATGGCACCCAATGAAGAGTACAACAGTATTTCCCTCAGGTTAAAGCACTGAACATGGAGATCCAAGGTTTCCCCAAATAGGTATGCACTATCTATAAACACCATCACAGATTGACCCATTAAAAAATAATAATAATGAGATATTGCCTAACTCACAACGTCGAATGGCCACTTCAAGGTGAGGGCTACACTTAACTAAAATTGGGCTATCGACCCAAATCAACTGTCACCAGGGGCACGTTGCCACCAACTCCTGGTGCTGAAACAGGGTTACCCCCTTCATAATTTGTAAAGATGTAGGCATGGGTATCATCCACTAGTAGCCTGGTTGGTAGAGCAGACTGCACTACATTCCCAACTTTGTTTTTTAAGAAGCATCTGTGGTTAAGTGCCTTGCTCAAGGGTCCAAGTGTCATGACCGGGATTCGAACCAACACTCCGCTGTCGACAACACCAGAGCTTGGGTCCGGTGAACTAGACTGCTCGGCCACGACACCCACAAAGAAACGACCCATGAGAAAAACTGACAGTCAATTTCCTTTCCCAAACCAATAAAATAAATTTTCAAAAATAATGTTCTTTTGCAACTTTCCCAGATTAACCCTTTGCATAATTATTCCCATACAAAAGGATGTTTACTTCAATAAATCACAGAAATGATTCAAACTTTTGCTGACATCATTCCCTCTATAAGATCAACTCTCCTGTAAGACGATTGAATGAAATACTTTTTAACATTCAAACATACATTCTGAAATAGATCTATTCATTTAACTCACTCCTTCCCATTTCCAGTCTTCTTTTTCAGAGTTCGAGTTATCTTGACATTTGGCATCATGCTGTAGAAACAAAACAAGTAAACTAGGTGAGGAGGAAGTTAACAACTTATTAAATTAGAAACAATTTGCAGGTTTGTATGGTGAAGGTACAATTAATGTAGCTTTGCAGAGATGCCGCGTAAATAATCTTGTGAAGTGAGCACGTATGGTTCTGAGAAGAGCTGTAGGCCTCCAATATGTTCATCATCTTATGTTCATCATCAGGAGATGAACGGAGGATACCATTTGAATTCGCTGAGTAAACCTCCGGGTCTTCTCAGAACCACAGAAACTCCAGAGATTATATACATGGTGTCATCACAAACTTACATCTCAACTTACTGACTCACAAAGGAAACTTTACCACGAAAGCCAACTTATACGAAGTCATCTTTTAACCAGTTAACGCCAGAGATCTTCCATTATTTCACATCCAGCGCGACAGGATATTTTCTCGGAATTGCCTGAATCACTTTTGTTTAAGAGCACCACTGTCATACAGAAACCATTGACTTTACAAAGCCAAGAGAACTAAGATCCTGTTTGAAGCACTGTTTTTTTTTTATTGAGAAAATACCATATTCATGCACCATGAATTGCAAAAAGGCCGAGACAAAATGGACTTACTTTTCAACTTCCCTTGTCTCTCCATTTTCTTCTTCATTTTCTTGACCTGGCCGAGAAAAAGAGAACTTGTTAATTTTGGTGTTTAGAATCGGTCAAGATTGTACCAATTGTTAATACTTAAAAATATTATGTATACAAAGGTGCAATTAAATTATTTCTCGCTCGGAACACTTAAATTCAGTTTTGCTTTAGAATTATGGAGAAGTTAGCACTGCAATAAAAAATGTGCAGGAAAGAAAGTCATCATGCAGAAATCCAGACGAAAATGTGCTTAGGAGAAGTTTTGATAAAAGCATGCAGATGTGACAGAGCAACAACAGGAAGAAAGCTTGAGTCAAGATGCACCCCAATAGTAATCTGTTAATCACGTCAGAGTAGAGGAAAGATGTGCAGGCAGAGCTGAGAATGTGCCATCTTTAGAAGCTCCAGATTCAAACGCCAAGCAGATGGGCATGCCACAGAGAAGCGCTAAACATACCAGCCGGCTCTTCATCTCTCCTCACTTCCTCATCTTCTACATCAAGCCCTGATTCTTCTTCTTCTTCCGCTGTACCATTTTGCTCCACGTGTTGAGCGTCGTCATTCTGGTTCTGCGCTGGCTCTAATTCTAACTTTGTATGACATCGTCATCGGGCGATTGAACAGCACCCTCTATTGACCGCAGGACATCTGGTCTGGCATCGTTGCCTGTTTCAGAAGCTTTGTCTTCCGTGTCTAATTGATCTATTGTGTCACACTTTTGTTGATCTTCATGCTCGATGAATTTTCTCTACTACTTCCCTTCCAACCTATCATCATCATTTATTGATAAGGGTGTTGCTGTAGCAACATCACCTTCATTTTCATTGGTTTCTGTGGCGATCTGAGATGTGTAGTTACCTTGTGTATCGTCTTTCTGCTCTTGTGTTGGCGATGACATTTTCTTCTGCTTAAAAATAAAGAAAACAAGTTTAGACAACTTAAATCATCACACCATTTTTTGAGGGCAAATTGTTTCAGTTTATTGACCTGAAAAAAGGGATTACCTGAAAGTTATCTCAAAACAAAAGACAGAATTATTAATGGTTGGGAAAATGATGTTGCAACTCAAACACTTTTTGACTTTGCCAAACAACCAACCTTTTCACTGAGTTTGCATGATACACAAAAGTTGATATTCATTTAGATTTGATCTAGGATACAAAGCAAGCTTTTTTCATAACTTTAATAAATAAAATTAAAAAAACTATTCTTTAATGGCAAGGTAGGTTAGTACCATTATCAGATACACACTTGGACAGTTTCACATTGAATTTAACAAAGTTGTCGTTCCAAAAGTGAAAAAGTTGTTTTTCAAAAGTAACTCACTCTTAAAAGAAAATGCTGATTTGTCTTTTAATTTACCTGGCGGGTTAAATGTCCACTGTTGATCCTTCCTCCATATCCACCATAGTAGCTCACTGGTGAACTATGCATATTCATGAAGTGTGGATGAACCAATCAAGTTGCATGCAAATAAATGATATGGTGAAACGTGCACATGACATGCAATCATTTTTACAATTTTAAATAATGCAGAATTTAAAGAGTGTGCTCGGGTAAGTGTGCTGCAAAGAATAACTAATTTGATTGGTTTGCGGTAACATCATGTATTATTGAGTCAAGGTGACTGAAAAGAACCTGCGGTTTAACAACTCAACGTTACGATCATGTATGCTCTAATTCTCTTCTGAAGAAGCATTCCCTTGAAGACAATCAGAGCATACTGATCGAAATGTTGAGTTGTTAGCCATCAGTTCTTTTCAGAACCACCACAACTCATAGAGAGATTATTTACATGGTGTTACTGCAAACCTTACAAGATTGAACTCCCAGCATGCAAAGTTTCAAACCCTACTTATTTATTGGTATTGAAATGTGTTCATGGAGAGTCAATTTGAAGTTGAGATTAAAATGAGATTAAGAAAAACATCTGAATTGACACATGACCAAAGCCCAATTTATAGTCAGTGAACATGACGTCAAGACAAAGACACAATAAACAAAAGATGGGCATAACTTAAATTGAACAAAACATTTTCATATTGAATTTACAAGGCCTTTACTTTTGTTTGAGTAAACTGGCCTTCTGCTAAGAAAATAGTTTCCTGGTGAACTAGCCAAACTGAACTTCTACTACTGAAGTAACCTACTTCACATGCTTGTAAGCAAATTGCCTAAACATAACAGATGGTTTTAAAGATGAGTTAACCTTAACCTATAACCTTACCTTCCTCTCTTGGTTGACCTGGCTTTCGTGAGTTGTCTGAGGCGATCCATCTCTTCACTATCAACCATGTAACGATTGAATAATGGGAGGCCGGAACCACACATGTGGTACTTCCTGTCTTTACGATGTGCCATTACCTGTCAACAAAACCATAGACGACAAAACTTGAAAGCCACTTAAGGGCAAATACACATCAAAGCAATTCCCAAACTCTATTTTGTTGTTCGAGTCCCAGTCCCAGTCTTTATCTAACGATACATTGCGATAATAACTGTGTGAATTGGGTGGCAAGCCTATCTGTGAAAGTGATTTTGCGTCTTATACGGCGGTGCGCCTTGTACGTTAACACTTGAATCTTATTTCAGTGATCTTAGGGTACTGTGCCTGGTACGCCGAGTGCCTTATATGCCAGCACCTTATATGCAGGAAATTACAGTAGGTACTGACCATGTTGAGAATCAGTGACTTACCTCTGTTGATTTCCGGAGTGACTTGGTTTGGGACAGAGCTACCCTCTCTTCCTCAAACCTCCGCACTTGTTCACTTGAAGATGCATTGCTAGACATTGGATGGAGGACATCTGCAGCTGACCTGCTCCTGTTTACAAACACATTACAAGGATTCAAGTCGTGCATTTATTGCATCAACACTAACGAACCATACTTGATCTATCACAAATTGTAAGGGTTTTAAAAACAATTTTCATGAGAGGAGAGCATTCTCCATTAGAATGATAGACATGGTGAAGCAACTAGGCATGGTTGGTTTGGCTGTGCAGCACCCAATCCATCAACACATACAAAAATGTCTAGCCATTTCTGGATGAAATTCGGCCCCTTCAAAACATCAGGCTTTTCACATTATAGATATGTACCAAGTCTGTTGTTGTCTTAAAAGAGAATCCAGCATGTTTAGTGAGGAATGCTTATGTACAAGCAGTAACTCTGGGTTGAACCCCTTGTGTAGTCTACAAGGTACAACTTCAAAGTGGTTACGCAAGGTTCAACTCGGAGTGACTGCTTGCTTACAAGAATGGTTTGCTTTGGTGATGCTGGATTGGTTAGCATTTTGGTCAGAGGACTCGGTACATTTGTTAAAAATGCTGTATAAAAAATCTTTTAAAAAGGGTTCAGTTTTTGAGCCTCAATAATCACACCACACCTATTTAATTTTTTATTATCTTACCTTCTATGTAACTGTTGCTGCCCCAACCTGGAGGTCCCAAGGTATCGGTCAGAGCAGACACTGACATTCTTCTTCCCCCTTGGGCTGGAGGAGGTTGTCCCAAGGACGTCAGAACTCTGCACCTGGGGAAGAGGAAGCTGCTTCATCTTGGTTGTGGAACTAACGGAGGAGGGGAAAAGAACAAATGTTAATAACAATGAACATTAATCATTAAACATAGCAAGGAAAATAATGGAGAAAATAGGTACAAATAAATATAAATCAATCTTCATAACTGATCAAATGTGAAAATAAAAATCAAGGCATGAATGTCATCTGACATACTTGTTGGTGCAGCAAAGTACACAATTAGAGTTCACTTCAAAGACTAGTTTAATGCAAACATTCTAAATCTTGGCAATATTGATGAAGTCAATACAGTTTGCCACAATGCTGATGTAATGAAGTAAACTAGATTAATTCACAATAAAATCTTAAGCACGGAAAAACAAGTGCCTTAGCTCTGAAGCTACATTTGAAAAGGAATCACTATGGACTCAAATTTGACATCAATTAAAAACCCTTCAAAGTTGTCAAAAGATCTGAAGCGACAACAACTAATTAAACAAAATTGTAAAATGGTAAACAGTTGTGATGCATGCACTTACTAAAACGTCCATGGCACACTTGCAGTGCAGCTTTAGGAGTTATGCAGGAGGGAGAGATGAAACAAAACAGCAAAATAGAATTACGGGGAAATGAGAAACAACTGACAGCAACATGGCAAAATAAATGGGTAGCATTTGTGAGTCGGATCATAGTTTGCATGGTTACAGCGAAGGGATTGGCAGCATCGATATTTTGCTGGGTGGGGAACAAAAAGCAAATATATGAAATCAAAATTGGGGGCTGAGGTTTTATGAAAGTACTGGATGAGTCATGAAGTTCAGCATGTAGAACATTCGGTTCAAAAGAAAGGTTTGGGGATTTTTTAGGAAAATGAGGTCAACATAACAACTTTAGCTTCTTAGCACCAGGGCCCAATTTTAATACAGCAGCTGAAGCAGAAAATATTGCTAAGCAAAAATAAGCAGGATACCAGTCACAGATTGTACATGTGACATGATATATTGGCTGCTAATCTTAGTTTGGTAAGCATAATTTGGTAGTGCTTAGTTCCTTTTTGTGCTTAAAGCAGCTCTATGAAATTTGGCCCAGACCTTAGCGTGGATGACTTACACTTGAAACTTGCAATAGTCAGATTTTAAATGGCAATCTGCCTTTTGGGTATTCAGATGTTACTTTTCCTGACTAAAAACAGCTTAAAGGGGCACTACCGTAGTGATCCCAGCCAGATATTAAATTCTGAACTTTCACCCAGTTACTACACATGCGCACAATAATAATAACGGCGCCCTTTAAAGATTTTGTTTGTGATGCGCTGTCAACGAGCACACTAGTAACTGGGTGAGAGCTCATGTTCCCATGTCCAGCCACAAGTAGACTATCATCACGACAACAGTTCCCCCCTTTAATTGTTACTCCCAAGTTCTTACAGAATAAAGTCACGAAATGATATTATGAATGTTGGAGTGTTGATTTACCTTGCAGATGACAGAGATGTGTCCATTCTGTGCTGTTGGCCTCTCACACCTGATGCTGTATACTATAAAAAATAAACGGTTACAAGGTTCATAATTTCTTCAAAATATTACCTTAATCAAACTCACAGTTCAGTTACAGAAACATTTTAGTATTTTTAAATAAACACAGAAATAGTTCTGTTAGGGTTTATTTCAGATGATGAGTAAAACAAGTTGGTGAATGGAATAGAGAGAAATCCTCTCTGTATGAAGATGATGCGATTCTTGGCAAAGCTGATGATGAGTAATTTTTCAACCTTTTGACGACTCTTCCATCTTCAGAAACCCAAAATCTTTACCATGCTATCACTCTGTAGTAAATTTATCAAATGGGAACCCTGTAGATTAATCCAACCTTTTGATAAAGCTGGTGTCTAGAAGTCAAATGTTCGGCCATCAGAAAACCAAGCTTCCGAACGAAGGTCGACCGCGTTTGCTGGCTATATCCAGAAGGTGCATCAACGCTGACCAGTGAGGGCGCTGCATGAGATCGCACAGCAGACTGCGCCCTGTGCGGAAGCACTGATGGCAGTTTGGGTGATGTTGATCCCGATGCTGTTGACATGATTCAATAATGCAGTTTTTCAAACGAAGAGGAACGCTCTTGGCACAGCAAGACTTTGTGACTGTTTCTGAGTTTATAACGGTGCAGCTGAGAAACCCAAAACAGTTGATCAGCAGTAAAGTTGCATGCCTGATAGTAGTGCAGAAAGAGTGAAACTGATGCACCCAACAAAATACAGTCACTTTGTGAGTTTCACTTTGTGCGGAGAATGCCGATAACAATGAAGATCACTTGACACAGTAATTCCAACATTGTAAATCCTGCATGCTACTCATTTCCAAAACACACACACACAGCGCTTTCACTCAATTAACCAATTCCTCTCACTTAGTTCCAGCTTGAACCATCTCCTACCCAAGAGAAATCCAACTTGTAAAGAGACAAAGATGTTGCTTCTAAAATGTCATTGTTACTGATCATCAAGCTGACAACAAACAAGGAAAGCGTGACTTTTGACACTCTGTGACCTACTTAATACTATGGTAGTTCTAGAAGAGTTTCATCTTTCTTCCTGACATGATTCCAGAACTGTACATATCCAGGAGTTCCTCACAGATTGGTTTCACTGTGGTCCTTGTACCTGCCATTGGTGTAATGATACATCTGAAAGAAATCCTGTCTCCAATGTGAACATTTTGCTTTTCCTTTGGATTTGAAGAATGTTAAAGACGTTTGGCAAGTTTCCTCAGCGTCAAGTTTCCAGAGGGGATGGTTTTATACACACTTTCCAAATACAAATGGTACAGTGTTGCTGTGGTTCAGCACGAACTTCAATGGTGAAACTCACGCCCCCAAATCGTCATGTGTGTTAGTGCCAACAAAGCTGATAGAAATTAACCTTACACCAGGCTCTCCTTTCATCCAGAAACCCAACGTCTCACTCCTGTGTTCTTTTGACTTACAGGCTTAAAAGCAGACTCAAACATAGCAACATGCGGTGAATCTAAAAAAATCAATAGCAGACAACAATTGGCTCGCTGCCTTGTTGCACTGGTCACTTCCCTACAGAAAGGCAAACACTTTCGACCCACATGAAGTCCTTTCATGTTTTCTCAGACTCCAACACACATTACGCCAATTCAGATGTAAATGAGCCGTTGTACAGAAAAGAGGCAGGATGCAAAGTCAATATTTAGTGCCGAGGGTCCAAAGCTGCCAAGGTTTTCAGGTTTTGTCTTCTCTGTTTAGACTCTTGGAAAAGAAAACATTCTCTTTTCAGTTAAAACCTTTGAGGGATTCTATTTTGGAATATTTGTCAAGGTATTAAGTATCACTGGTCAGTCTAGTGTTACTATTTGGATAATTGGGTATTTTGAGCAGAGTAAACAAAACTATTACCTTAACCTGGGATGGATCTTAAAACTTTGTACTAAAGAACTGTGACACCACTGTTTAATCCTGTTGAAATTGATCTTTGATGAACTAAATTTTGTGGGGAAAACTGTTACTTCATAAAATCTACCAAGACACTCAAAACTGCATTACTGTAGTTCTAAATACTAAACAAGTTCACAGTGACATTACTTGTTCAAACTGAAGTTCAATTTTGATCTATAACGTTTAAATGACCAGCAGCAATCACAGTTAGTTGACAAACACTTGATTGTTGCCAACCATCCTGCCACTCCCAGGGCAGAAGTTTGTGGTATTTAGACTTAACTTATTTAAGTCACACTCAATAGCTGTTTTGAGTGTGAATTGATAAAGTATTTCAGACCATCGAATGCAATTTACAATTTTTTTTTTATTGAGACAAAAAAAGAAACATCTAGGTCTACAAAAGGGGTTTCACAAACTCTGAAAAATGTCTTAAAGAGCAACCTTCATCACACTTCTTTTGTCTTTGTTAGTTTCAGTAGATGTGATTTGATTGATTAACAGTTGTTAACACTTACTGAGTATGCAAAACTGTCTCCAGATTCAACAGCACTGCTGGACACTTGGCCACTGATCTTTGGAAATGAATCGTCAAACATTATCGCTGTTGCGGGGGGTGTCCTGACACTCCTTGTCATGCTTTGAGAAGATTTGGAGGCTTGTAATGTCCCATGACTATTGCTTGACCGAAATGGTAAGAGCACCGGGTCAATCTTGAGAGGTCCGTGATGCTGGTGGACATGAGAATCCAGACGGAAGCTTCTTAAACTCGGAGCGATAAGCTTTTTGAAAAGTTTGTCCGTTTCAAGGAGCTCTGCAAAAGTTTGAAATATACAGAGGGTTGAATTTTCAATGGCCTCAAAAGCTTAGCACACAAGGTCTTGTTTGTCAGTCTATGTATTCCAATATGGGTTTTTTCACAGTAATTTAATCAACCTAAGTAATTATACAAAACTATATAACTCAGATGTCAACATTTACAAACACAACATTGGCAACAGAACACTTTTAAAATCTTTGGAACTAAATACAATTATAAATACTTTATGGCACAACAAACTACTGTAGTCATGTGTTCCTTTCTCTTGAGTGAGTCCTAGTTGCAATAATAGTAACCCTCAATCCTCCCGGTAGTGGCATTTTCCTCCCTTAACTTATGTTTTTAGCTTCCTAATTAAATAATAAATTATAAGGGTAGTTGCTAGCTGTACCATAAGGCATAACCTTGCCCAGTATGTAAACTGACCCTTTTTTGGGTTACATACACTTTATCTGATGCATTATTTTATATGTCAATGGTCAAGTAGCCTGGTGAAGATGAAAATGAATATGCGACTTAAAATATAGGTGGGAGTGAGTTGCTTAACGCTGATCAAAGGCCCAATTTCATAGATAGCACTGAGCTGCTTTAAAGCAGGCAACAGTACAATTTTCTGCTATGCACAAATAAGCAGGGAGCCAGTCAAACCCAGTAACCATGGTAACTGGGGTGCTGTATTCCTTTTAAAAAGTAGTTCTATCTCTGCGACCGCAGATGTCAAAATTATTAATAAAAGGAGTATGCATGGTATGCCCTACAGGAACCGCCCTACATACGACATTTTTTGACAGTTCAGACAGTGCCCCAGTTTGTTCTGGTAAGCAAAGTTGTTTTGTGCTTAGCTACTTTTTGTGCTAAAATTGGGCCCAGACTAGACATATTCCATCCTACTCGTACTCATAGAATTAGAATAGAATGGAGGTTCGTTCCTCCATGGTTCCGCCGTCTAGCGGAACGAACCTCGCTCATGTCGACTCATTCATAACCATAACTTCTACATGTTCTTGGAGTAGCTCTCCAACTCCATGGCAATTTATATGACGTTCTTACTCCTTACCTTTTTTATTGTCAGAGATCATTGTTCTTGTCCAAGTCACTGTGTTGCCTTATTGAATTCATTCTATACATGCACACATTCACATTGATTAAACATTTCTTCTGGTGAGTTGACATGAATTGCTAGAAATAATCGAAACTTTCATGGTCATTTCCAACGAGCTCGGTGTGTTGTTGTTTCCATTTTGCATCAATTCACTGGTATACTGTTGTTGAGTGTACTACTCTGAGTGTTACGTTACGCACGCTGCATGCATAGTTAGTAGAGTACAGTGTAACCAGCGAAACTACCAAACTGCACAGATACACCCATTGAGAATTTTTGTTTGAAACCAATTTGCAAATTCGGCAAGTAATTTCACATTTATCAAAACTGTTTTCATTCAGTTAGGTAGATAACAAAATGCGCTTACATTTCAGCTATTACTTTAAGATCAATTTGTATAAAATGAATAAGTTTCTGTCTAATTATAGTGGGTTAAAATGAAGGCATTTTCATTAAAATGAAATCAATGAGGGCCCGAACTGCACGCACGAAAATGACCTCTGACCTTCAATCCGTACCCATGTGACGTCATTTTGTAAACTACTTGTTGCTATGCTGCTGTATCAACGAGCCAAATCGACCAGGAATACTCATTTTTATTCTATATAGTTGATTTGTAGCTTATAAAATGGTCATTGTCGAATAAATTTGATCATTTAAATACGGAGAAGCTGTAAAAAACAAACAAAAAAACCTGCATGCAAGTATTTAATTACTTGGGAAACCTAGGACTATGGACAGGGGGCTAAAAGTGGGGTGGGCGGGGTCATTATGGTGTAAATTAATCATACCCTTATTCTTGTAGCAGGGTTCTTAGTTGAGTACCTTTTCAGTGGATACCAAAGGGAAGTTTTTTGTGTTATATTTTCATCTAAATAAACCACAAGGGAAACTGACTGGGTAAATTATAAAATGATTTTGGGTTGAACAGACAAATATAGAGCGGGACTTGAACCTGCGACCTCCGAATTAATGTGCCGGTGCTCTACCAACTGGGCTATCTAGCCCGACAGTGTATCAACTGAGCAGGGCTAGATATAGCTCAGTTGGTAGAGTGCTGGCACATCAATCTGGAGGTCGCAGGTTGAAGTCCTGCTCTGGTCAATTTTGCTTTAATTGTTTAACCCCAAACCTTTTAATATCATGTATTGCAATGCCAATCTTCCTAATAATAATCCCACCTCATAAAGACACCAACCCCACCCCACCCCTGATAAAGTACTTTTCACTCATTTCTAATATAAGAACAAGAAGATGATTGAGCTATCTTGTTCTTCTTGCCCTAACCAAACCCCCTGAAACACCACACAATGAAAGACAACCTCATCACAAATAAATTGATATTATTTTCTCTTTTATTATTACACGTATAATGAATACACTGCATACAGCTATCACTTTGTCTAGCAATGCACGTGTACAACGTGCAAAAAATGTCCACACTGAAGTCAAAATGTTATTAAGTTTTTTTGGAATGTATTAGCTCCACGTTAATTCAGCACAAAGAAAGAAGGGGGGTGGGGTTGAACAAGATGAGGGAGGAGTTGGAAACAGAGGGGGAAGGGTGAGGAGGAACTGGGGAACACAAGACAAATGCAAGGATTGAGTAATCAAATGGTAGATATTACCATGTTTTACATACACAATAAACAACAAATAGCTATGACATGTTTTTTTTCTGGGAGAACACACCATTATAATAGTACTATATCTACATTAAAAATGGGATAAAACAAACAAGTGTTTCCACTTTGTTTTGATGGTTCTTCACATCTGTAATAATTTATCCAAGTTGTATAATTATGTCAAATACATAATTTGAAACTAACATTATCACTGGAGAGACTACTTAGCAGAGATTTAATAAGATTAACCACTCCTATCGGTTATTGATCTTTTTTCAAATTTTTCATGTTCATAATTTGTCGTTTTTGTTATTAGCTTTGCAGGACTGTGTCCTTTAGTATGAAAAAACCCATAACAAAAATATTTGATTTCCTTCTCCCTATAAAATGAGTACATTTATTACACTTCTTTTAGAAGCAATGGGATCCATGTATAGATGAGTACTGGGTCAAAGCTGGGTACATCAAACATTTCACTTTTGTACCAAATTTAAGGCCAACATAAAACAATTTTTTTTAAATTGCCAGTAAAGCTCTAAAATAAAATTTACATTGAGGCCATTTTGGGATTTAAAATATTTATGTTAATTAAGAATATCACCTGATGTCAATCATTTGACCAACTTGAGCAATTTTTGAAACGCTAGTGGGGCCAGTCCCCACTTGCCTTTTCCATCTAATGTTGAGATAGTCCCAACTAAGGTTGCAGCAGGCCTAACCAAGGAATGTGTGCAATACAAATTATACAGGGGAAAAAAAACATAACAATGATAAGGACTGCCATCTAGTGCCCCAAGACTACATGGTTGGCAAAAAATCTAAAAGATGTGGTTACTCTACACGGTTCCCCTTATATGGCACCTATTTTTCATTTTTTTCCCTTTATTTCGTGAGGTAGTTTTAGAGCAATTCAGACCATATGAAATGCTCACAGCATATTTTACTGTACAAATTGGGCAATATAAATAATAATAATTACAACTTAAAAAGTTTTTCTTATAATTCTTTCAGATGACAACAAAATAAAGACAATAGTAAAAGCCAAGTAGAAATAAAGTAGGAACCAAGTCAACCGACCTGAAGCAATACATTCATTGTAGTGCCACTTTTATCTGCCATTTTTTCTTTTAGAGTTTACGCTGTGACTAAAGTGAACTACTCTCTCAAAATTCTACTGGATGAGGGTAAAATCAGCTTCTTCAAACTGGTACAATAAATTAATTCTGAACCCAGTCGGTAGTTGTTTCCAACACTCAGTATTGGACTTAACACTCATAACAAGATTTACTTAAAAGGCTTTGCATTCCTGCCCCCCAATTTTTTTTTTAAAGACCAAAACATAAATGACAGTTTTCATGACTTGCGTTTATTTTGGGGGAGATCAAAGTTCATTGACCTGCTGAGAAGAGACTAAGCAGCAGGGAACCACTTACATCAACACACAAAACATGGCAATTTGGCTGGTAACTCACTTTTGCTAAGCAAAACATATCTAAGCTCAACAAGCGTTTGTCCTCAGTGGGCCTTGGATATTGACCAAGGTCACAGATGCAATAGAGTTTAGTAATGACAATCAATCTACTCTAGTTATCATTATGGTTGACTGGTATATGACCTTTCAGGTGACCTTAGGGTGGTACCAAACCATGCCTATCTACTGAAAATGTGGACACATCCACCTAATGGAAATTGGACATCACTGTATACTGATGACATCACAACTAGAAGTACAACTAAAAAGCTCTGTAAAATGATGCAACTATTGCATCAAAATACTGACTACTGTATTTGACTCATGTCCTTCACCATAGCTTTCCCTCAGTCTCTTGATCACTCATAATGGATGAGCTGAACTAACATCTATGCCTCATTTGAAAAAGCTGTCAGGCAGTTTCATCAAATTATCAGCTTTCACATTGTAAGCTAAGCATATTTTAGCAGAGAACCAGTGGCAAACAATACACATCCCAAGGTATTTTGGTTGGTTAACCATTTTCTTATAAGCAAACTGTTTCAGAGCCAAGCAGCTCTTGGTGTTCAAGTATCCACAAGAACTGTTCTCTTGTTACACAGAAGAAGACAAAGTGCTTGGAGATAAATTGGTTATTGACAACAGGCTAGGAATTTCAATCTTGTAGAGGCATGAAACCCTCCATGATCGAGGAAAGAGCATTTTCCTGAGAAGATGGGAACGATTAATGGGCACTTTTGACAAGTGCGACAGAGGTATAATGACCTCCATGAAATTCCACGTCTGGAACAATCAAATCCAATGGGAACCAATTGGGAACGCTAGGTGGCAGCAGACTTACCAGGTGAATCCACCGTTTTCAGAATTGTGCACATGCTCTAGAACTACGTAAACAATGGACAAATACCTGGGGTTTCTGCTGCAAGCTTAATAGCATCCCAAAGTCCCCTAGTGTTTCTAAGAACTCCTGTCTGATGCTAAGCACGCGTCATTTCACTAGTTGCTTGCTTTACACAGCTGTCCATGTCATGTTAAAAATGTCACCAAATAGACTAGATTTTCACTGAATTTGTTTAATATACAAAAATACATGTAAAGTACCTGACACAGAGATAAATTCAAAAGCTAGTACAATGACAATATTGCCTGGTAAATGACGTTCACATCACGCACCCCCACACACACCCCCACATGCACGCCCACACACTGATATTTACATGATCATTAAATTGGCAGCATCTAGTATTTTACAGGAATAACGTCTGCTCTGAAACAACCAGCTACCTACAATTCTGCAGTCTATAAATAACTATATACACAACAAATCTACATTGTACCATATCATAATGTCCAGCCATCAGCAATAGTCATATTTTTTTGCACTGTACAATATAAATGGAGCAAAATGTTTGCCCATTTAAACACTGCGTGCGTTATCAAATAGCACACCTAATCTCATAAAAATTGAAACCACTTAAAAAGAGACAATATTTGTTCTTCAAACAAATACATATTTTTTTTCAGACATTTATGTTTCTCAAACACTTCATTACAATAACCAGGAAAAGTTTTCTTCTCCACCAGCAAACACTCAGCACTTCTAAAGATAGTTTGAACTTTAAAAAAATATACTACTTTATACTTGCCACCCTTTTAAAATACAAAGCATAGTGTGGGCCCCAAATCACAGACCCTAGCATTGCTCATTCAACGATACTTGTATCCACACATGGACATGAGGATGATGACAGAAAAATATGCATGGCTAGACACAAAATCATTCATGTACTAAATGCGTTCGCTTTAACCTTTAAAACGCTCGCTGCAACAAGATCTAACGGGATGAAACAATCCTTGGATCTTTTGCCGTCAGCGGATAATAAAACATTCTCCAAGTTGGATCTTGTTCCACTCAGCCTGCTGTGCATTTTGTCTCAGTTACATTTCCCAGCGAAGTGCTCGTGCGTTTCCTATAGGTGGTTAGTTTTCAGGTTCAAGTAACAATGAGTGTCATCAAGCGGAGCTTTGCTTGACCTATCTTCATATTTCTTAATGTGTTACTCAGCACTTTAAGGCAACCTTTTGCATACAAAGATGTGGTTTTTTTTGGGCTGTACATAATCTCATTTCTGATTATTTTCTTGACAGTTCTTATATTTCACAATCCTTGCAATTATAGGAGTGAATATCGTGTGTTATTAAAAACAAAAGGATGGCAAATACAATGTATACATGATAGTTACTTGATATAGTGCTGATATGCACTGAGGTTTTATGCCCCAAATCATCTTTAGATTTGGAATTGTGCCCACATATACAATACTTTTTTAAAACTCTGGATCTCCACGATGACAGTTGTAACTGAAAATTAACCCCAACAGTTTATTTCATGCATAGCAATAGTTAGAATGAAAACATGCCTTTGTTTGCTGCGCCCATTCCTCAGGAGCTTTTTTTGATCTAAAAGAGCTTTAATTTCACAGTTTTTTTTAGCCACAAGAGACACTCACTGACGAGGATTGAGTTACTGAGACTTAATTAACTACAGATTTCTTTAAACTACAATTTGTTGGTATTCTTATATTTTGTTTTAGTTGATGCTGCTCATGTCGAACTCGTTGCCAGCCCTGGATGCGTCTCCATAGACCTTCTTGTCTTCCCGGGTGGTGTCGATATCCTTAGAACGCAACCAGAGCGTGATGATGGAGGTATGACCTGGTAAACCAATCACGGCGCAGTCCCCGCTGGCAGAGATTTGACAACAGCTGATTGGATAGTCTGGGGTGAATGTGGCAATGCTCATACCTGGAGACAAATTCAAACATTTTATTGTCACCCTCGTGTTGCCAATTTTCACTTATACAGTTTTCGATTTTTCACAAAGCCATCATTTTTCTACCATTTTATGTTCCAAATACTTTTTGCTATAATAAATTATAATGCTATTTTTGCAACTTTGTCTTTTCATCATGAACACCTTCACCACCTTAACAAAAAACAATACATTTTTTCAAAGCAGATAAGCTATTTTTCTGTCTTGATAATTTAAAGGCAGTGCAACTTTGGGTAATTGTCAAAGAACAGTATCCCCACTTGGTGTATCCCAACATATGCATAACAAACAAAAAAAACTGTGAAAATTTGGGCTCGATTGGTCATCTAAGTTGCAAGAAAATAATGAAAGAAAAAACACCATTGTTGCATAGAACTGTGTGCTTTCACATTCCTGAGAAAGGCTTCATGCCTAGCCTTTCTCAGATTCACATCATCGGGTGAAAAATTACCTCTTTCTCTAAAACTACATTACTTCAAAGGGGGTCGTTTCTAACAATGTTTTATAATATCAAGAGCTCTCCAGTGCTCTTTACAAGTAAGTTTTTATGGTCATTCATTTTTGGAGTAATCACCAAAGGTATACCTTCCCTTTAAGGGTTGGGTGTTAGTTGGAGGTTAGAATCTTACCTGATTGAAGGTCCCACATCCTCACGCTTCTATCCATGTTTGTGGAATCGTTGCTAATACATCTCTTACCTCTTCACTCAAGTAGATACGGTCTATTGTATGGGTGTGACCGTACAGCGAGTACCTGATCATCAAATGGAATGAATACAGAATTATCAACTCTCTAACATCAAGTATTAATCTTTAAGGTATTACAAAGGATTGGTAAGGATAGAAAACATTACTGTTAAGCTTTTGTCTGAAGGCTTACTGATTATGAAGTTCATACTTAAATCAATTTTTCTGTGAAATATTCAAAGCTACTGTATCTGAGAACCCTCAAAACAAACAGTGATTTCGGTAGTTACAAAAGAAATTAAGGACATTGTGTTTACATGCTGGAAATTGTACATGGGGTTTCACTATTTTTCTCCCGGGTCACACAACGAATTAATCCAAAATGTTACAGGTTTGTTATTTCATGGTCGATCACACAAAACATGAACACTGTCTGTCTGCCTGCCTGACTAAACCTATGGGCCCAATTTCATAGAGCGGCTTAAGCAGAAAGCATTGCTTAACAATATTCTGCTGAGCAGAAATGAGCAGGAAACCAGTCACAAATTGTACTTTTACATGGTGTAGTTTGGTTGGTTCCCTTATTCTGGTAAGCATCATTTCGTAGTGCTTAGCTACTTTTTGTGCTTAAGCAGCTCTATGAAATTAGGCCCTTGTTATTTGGAAGCAGCCTCCACACCCAATTTGGTTCAAGTTGTATATAAATTCATGTTTGGGGGTGTATTTTCTTGCGTGTTGCTGAACAAATATTTGCTTTGATGCAGACTACTCGACGGAAGTTGGTCATAGTCTCATGTGAGGGTGTAAAATAGCGCTTAACTACATGAACTAAAATGAAATTTAGAACTGATTGGTTTTCTGGGTAGACTGATGGTTATAAACACGTGCCCTTACTTGAGCGATCCAGAGGCTAGATCCCAGACTAAGATGGAGCAATCCTCACACCCATTGACCACACACTGACCCTCCGATGAGATGGCCACACAGGTCGTATTGGCCAGCGGTTTCCACTTCTTGAATTGCTGACCACTCTGGAGGTCATACACAATGATGAAGTTACGGCTAGGGTCGTCCAGTTCCTGACAAGAGAAGTTTAGGCAAATAGTCAGACACCTGCTTCGTAGAGAATTGGGAGGGGGCACTGCAACATAACATTTTATCCATGCAGGGTTAATGAAAATGAAATTTATTACAAAGGAAAAAAAGCACGGCTAGGTTTGCCAATTAATTTGATTGGTGAGATGTCGCTTTTCTACTTTCAAGTAGCTACGCTCTCTGTTCTTGGTAGCTTGGATTGCTTGCCACGCATAGTTAGCACATGAATGCAAGAAAACATGTATCTTAATCACGTAAGCCCTTCATAGCATGATACATTGTAAATGTGAGCATACTTTGCCTACAAGTACAAGTAGCTGGCCATAGACCTCACTCAACAGAGATTGTGACTAATTTGCAGCCACTTTGGCCAGTGGATTAAGATTACAGATTGCATAGTTTACAAGACTGCATCTGTTATTTACATACCTTGATAACAGAGACTACATAGTGGCCATCATTGGAGATTGCCGCCATTCTGGTCACAAACTCATGCTGATTAATCCTGAAATCATGAATCAACTTCCTCGCTGAGAGATCCCACACTAAGAGGGGGCTCGGTTTCTGGGTATCATCCCCACAAACGCAACGGTGGCCGTTGGCGCTGACCAACAGGCTGTTCAGAAAACGATCCTCGCCAACTTTGAACGTGGACACCACATCCCCGCTGTTAACGTTGATCATATTCACGTACATCCGGTTGCGAGAGAGGGCCACCACGTGTTCGTTGTCGCTCATGGCGTAGTACGGCATCTTCTGATTCATGATGCCTTTCAGTTTGGTTTCAAAGCTACCCGTGTCGATGTTGAAGATGAGAAGTTCTCGGTTGCACAGCACGACCACTCGATGGCTGTCATGAAACGCACGTCTCGGGGACATGTCAGGTTGCGTAATGTTCGGACACACTTTTGCGTTGTGATATTCCAGACTTTGAGTTCTCCGATGTCTGTTGCGACTGAAACCATATATGTGTCGCTTGCCGTTACCCTGAACAGCCCTGAAAGGATATGCTTGGGTGTTGTAGTGGGTTCATCGGGGGACTTGGCATCTAGTTTAAGTAAACAGTCCCTTGAGGGGACAAAATTGCACACTGGGGGCTTAGCAGCCTGCTTAAATAATTGTTGCATCTTAGGGTAGTTAGTTCCCTTCTTCTCGATGACTCCACCACTAAGGCGTTGTCTCAGCTGGGTGAATAACTGAGCGCCGTCGGTGGACAAGCTATATGCAGAGAGTTGAAGGAACTCCATCAACATCTGTAAGTCTGAGTTATTGGTGTCTTTACTTTGGGCTAGTACCACGTCTTCCATTACACTGTACACATCATTATACTCCAACTTGAATCGGAACCACTCCATATCCCATATATACTTGTCGGCAAATTTTTTCTCTCCACTGCAGAATGCGTGGTATACAAGTTCTCTGTACCTTCGCCTGTTTGGGTAGGTACCGAAGGTTGAGGGCTGCGGTAAAATAAACCTATCCATAAGAACTTCAATTCCTCCTTCTTTAACGAAAGGCTTCTTCTTATTCTTTGCCCAACGACTCTGGTAGTAGTCCAAGATGTTCTTATGTAGCTGTACTTTGGTCTGTGAGCTTGACACATATCGCTTCACAGCAAGCTCCTTCAAACAGACATTAGCCCAAGTTCTCAAATAGCGATCATCAACTACACGCTCCAGGAGAAACGGCGCAAGCTCCTGACACACGGCGACCCACAGGTATGTTGGTGCCCTGCGTAGCACCGGTCTCTTTTTGGAGTAGATCTCATCTAGTACTGCATCATCGCAGGATAATAAGTCATTCATTTCTGCATCCGATAGGCCGTCTCGTGCTACACATAGATATCCTACAGAATGACTGACTGCTGTTTTACCGTATCTCTGTTCTAACCTATCAAAGAACATGTTCATTTGAGCACTTATGTCCGTCTGCAACTTTGTCTTGCTGCTGCCATCGTAACTGCGCCATGCACAGGCGTCGTGACATGCTAATTTCACAAAGAGTGGTGTGGGGCACACACCGACAGCCTCTCGTAGCAACTGAGCCTGTGTATCGCTCAATGTTCTCCCATGGCTCTTGAGAAGACCCTCGGCCATCTTGGTGGAATCCTTTCCAGACAGTTGGGGTACCTCCACAAAGCTTGCACTGTCCCGTAATAAACTCTGTCATCAAAACAAAAACAAAAGAGATAAAATATTCCAATGCTTATCTACATCAAAACATCAATAAATGAAGTCAAATGCATGTTCTTTTTTAGCCTAAACTTCACACTCTTTAAACAACACTTTTTAGGAAAGACTTTCAGATTTCTAAAAGAAAAATCAGAGCTCCTCTAAGAAATGTTTTGATTACTCTACAAATGTTACTGCCTTATTTGCATTGTCTTTGAACAGGAGGAATTTCATAAATGCAGTAAGTATAAAAGTGTCAAATCATCTTTCGCTCTTTTGAGGTTGGAGAACAAAATCCTTGAGACATGGGGAGGGGGGGGTGGGGTGAAGTAGGAAAGAGAAGAAAGTGGAAGGAGGGAAGAAAGAAAGGGTTGGGCTCCTTACCTTGAGATGACTAAATCCTTCAAAGTCTTTGCTTCTCATGGTAAGAATCATCTTCACATTCGCTGGTAGTACGTCCGGGATCCAGTTAAATGCAGCAGTGGCATCCCCAGATGAGGCAAACTGGTCGATGCCATCCAGAACGACCACTAGAGGGCGGTGTTCGGTCACACGCTTCAGCAGCGTTGGCAAGTCCTTGCTCAACCGATTAGCTCCCTGGTTGAACAATTGTAAAAATCCAAACTTAAGTATTTCAAAGGTTTTCAAAGTAGTAAAATAAAAAAAGTCAGGATTTCTTTTTAATTGTAAACTGAGTTTTGAAGAAAATAATTTTGAGAAAATAACATTAAAATGTTGTACTGCTATTCTTCTCACACTTCCTTTAACATGATTTTTTTTTTTAAATATAAATCATTCAACCAGCAAAAACAACTTTGTGATTGAAAAAAACAAACCCATCCACACCCCTGAATTTTTACAAAACGTTTACAACGTTTACCTTTGATGCAACAGATATATGTTCACCATACAGGTATGCAATCTGCTCACACGCACTTCTCAGCAGTTGGTTTGGAGTTGATGATTCCGGGGTAGCTCCAACAAACCTGACCACACAGGCGCTGTGCGGCAACACTTGACAGCACAGCTTGACTGACATGGCAGCGAGGGCAGTCTTACCGCATCCCGTGCCACCATGGAGGATCAGCGGAGACTGGGTGTCGCTGCCGAGGTACTCTCGGATGCAGCTGAGGAGGCTGGACTGACCATGGAATGTGTCGGAGTGACGCTGGCATAATAAAGTGTGATGTTGTAGTTCATGGTACAACCTCCGATGCGTTTCTGAAGTCAGATTGAAAAGTACAACAAAGGATCCAATTTAATTAACATCTCAACTCCTATCTCATGGAATTTGAAGAAAAAATAACAATAGTATGAATATAATAGTTCTCATGACCTTTTGTTAGTTACTGTCTGTAGAAAGGTTGGACAGTCTTGATCAGTAATTAATGGAGTACATGTACATTGTACTTGCAAAAATGATGGCACACTTCTCCATGATAAATGCAACATTAAGCATAAATGTATGAACACTTGGAAAGATTTGTATTAATATTGAATGATCAGTCGTGTTAAGAAGATTAATGTTAGTAGAGTCCACAGTGTGAAATGTCCTGCATGGCATGATACTAAAGCGTACACAAAATGGACACTAGGTATTTGAGTACCAGTTCTTTGTTCTATACAAGGTCCCCTAGTGGCAAACAAAACCAGTGAAGAAGTCTAGCTTCAAATAACAATGATAATAATAAATAATATGTAGTTCTTATATAGGCTTTATCACACCCGATGGGCGTCTCAAAGCACTCAGAATTTTTGTCCTGCAAGGTAAGCTGAGTTACGTCTTGAAGTATGATGAGACCTTTTTCCTTTACATAGCACCATGTAATGTTTGCAGGGTGCTGTGGCCAAATATGCAGCCAATCAAACCAGGAACACCGGGGCGAACCCCTTCTCTTTACAATAAGTGCACTGGGTTCTTTACGTGCATTACACAACACACGGGACCTACGGATTTACGCCCCATCCGAAAGACACAGCAGTAATGGTGAAGTGTCTTGCTTAAGGACACAAGTGTAATGACCGGGACTCGAACCCACACTCTGCTGATCGGAAACACCAGAGCTCGAGTCCGGTGTTCATATCTGCTCAATCACGACATGCCACTGTCACTAGGATGAAACATTACAAGTTCTTGTGCACTGTTCATTATGGGGAACTTTAGACAATGGAAACAAGTGTAGTATACAAAGAAACAAGGTTCATCATGTATGACCGCATCTCTATCAGTTTTATGTCAAGAAACCCTTCCTCAAAGACTCTAGCTGTGAAATATCACTGGATCCAACCAATGAATTAGCCAACTTCATGTAATTGTGAAAACAACAGATTGACAGAATAGTTCTGTTGTGGGATTATTAGCGGCCTGCTAAAATCACAAGACGTGTAGAGTGCTTAGTGCCAATGATAACCCAACGGCTACGTGTACTTGTCAGAGAAAACAATAACCAGTATATTTCCCTAACCTGGCTGGGCACTTCTTCTTGAGAAATCTTATACACTCTCTCATCTCTCTATGAGCAGATAACAGTGAAGTTGTCGAATTCATCTGGGGTCTCTATACATGGAGCAAAAGCAAATGATGCAGCTCAAGCATTAAGAGACTCTGAGTTATGCGTCTTAAGAGATGATGAAACTCACAACAGATCACAGTCAAAGACAGAAAAACAACCGACTTGCTCAGATCTCAAGTGGAGCACAGAATCCCTCAAGCTCTCACTCCAAGAGATACAAAATCATTCCACAGTTAGGTTAGTCTGTTGTTGTCTTTATTTTGAAATAGTTTTGTTGTTGCTTTGAAGGAATCCAGCAGATAATGGACTTAAGGGCCTCTGTCTATACCCAGGACTGACACCCCTGTTACTATCAGCAGGGGGCCCCTATAGACACCAATCTGCACGGTTAATTTGGATTTACTTTAAAGGGATGGATGATTGAAAAGGCTTGCTAAACAAATAATCCAAGGTGTACAATCCTTTTAGTTTGTTAAAGCATGGAGGCCCTCCATGGTTAAGTTAAAGGTAGGGTCATAGATTGGTTTTTGTTCATGTAATGCTGATTTATAGGCAAAACTATAAAGAGAGATACAATAAAAGACTCATGTGAAAGTTGCAGTTGAATACAGTATCTACTTCCTGAGAAAACAGCAAAGAACTGTCACTTTATTTTCACACGAATGTTGAATCCATACGCGTTTAAGTGAGGTGACGGCGGGTACCAACCGCATCTCTGGCTGCAGCATTCGCGAACGGACGCCAACCCTCAGAAATCTGAGTGACGATTCATGCATGAATCTTTTCCCTGAGAAACGATTCATGCATGAAATGTTTCTCAGATTCAAATGTCCTGGGGTGAAAAAAATTATCCAAACCATATTACTTCGAAAGGGAATCCTCTCTCAAGACAGTTTATACTATCAATAGCTGCAGTAATTCTCACAAAGTAAGTGATTATGGTCATTCATTTTTAGAGTATTTACCAATCTATGACCCCTATACCTTGAAACAAAAACCTACAAACAATGCAACGTTAGAGTGTTGTTATTTGCAAATAGAACAAGCATGTAACTTGAAGGCACATCAGTTGTGTAAAAATTCTTATAAACATGATACAAATTCAAAATGATGATCCTCCTTTGAGTTTGTTGAACAAAAAAACAAAAAAAACCCAAAGCAGTGTTATATGGAATATCAGTAAAGGGAATGGGGGTTAAAACATGCGGAAAATTTGTTAAAATTTAATAGTAGTAACAATGATGTGCAAAAAAAAAAAACCAGAAATAAAAAAAAAATCCAAAAGAAATGGAACTGGAGAAAAAAAATGTTGTCTTGAATTTATGTTAATGTTAGCTTTACTCATCACAATGTACGGTTACTGAGCACTGCAAAAAAGAAAAACAAAACCAAAAAAAGGGCACCTTGCATGATGATGAAATCTCCAGGACACAGGGCTTTATTAAAAACACATTGATAAAGAGAACAAAATATAAATATCAAATATTCATCATGCAGGAATAACATTAACATATTGAAGGTTTTCAATTGTCACGACAAGGACCTTTAACATTTAATCTTCCACAAGTTCATTTAATACAATATTCTGTGAAATCACAACTTTTAATTTGCGGAATAGTAACAATAACAACTTTGTTTTGATTTGGCAGAACCCTTAGATTACCATAAAACCAATAATTTACAGCCTCTTACATGAATTTCCCATAAATTCACCGAATACTTGCATTTTCCATGAACCGCTGATTTAATTTTTGACAACCGCCTGAATCCTACGAACAAACATGTTACAACCACGACCAAATTACACTCAGATGATTTATTGAATTACGTACACCTACAGCAAGAACAATGAACAAATCTCTGGCGTACCCCCATCAAAAATTAATCCTGTGGTTTTCAGGCATCACATTTTGACAAATTACTTTGTGGCAAGGTGTCACCTGACATTAATAACTGTCAGGTTCATGACGTAAAAGGTAGAAATAAACGTCAGCCGGATTTGATCAATTTAATTTCACAGAAGTGGGGAGACCATAAAACATTTATCTGCAATTGTAATAAATTTCCATTTTAAATGGAAAATGATATTTCTTTTCCATTTCACAGAAAGAAGACGACTTGCAGGAAGTGTACTCTGAGATTTTTTAATCCAGCTAATGAGTGGATGGGTCACTTTAAAATGTTTACGTCTGTAATTAATGCAGCGAATAAACAGTTGTTTTTACAGTATAATGTTCAACCTCTCAACTGAAGATAAATAAGCATTGATGCAATTTGATAAAGTGTACATCACCTAAAATTACTTTTGACAAAAAAATTGTTGTAATTAAGAGCAAAATATCTAAATTAATGAAAAGAAATTGCTCCAGTAATCCAAAAAGGGGAGTATACAACACCTAAAATACCCCAAAAATGAGCTAAATTAATATATTCTGGTTACAAAATAGCATGGTTGATGTTATCGAAAGACAGGATAAATTGATCATGTAATCGAGAGTGTATGTAATAATGTTCTGATCATTGGACAACATTTGTCAATCTGTACCGTGTCCCACTAGGCACACCTTATCGCTGCATCAACCCATTCTAGGTCATCATTTGAGCACTGCGATCCATTTGAGATATGCTCCCGTCCGCTAATGGGTAGCACCTGCAGGTCTACAGCCGTAGCGTCTTCCTGTTGTACTCCAGGTTGCATGGAAGAAGTGGAGGGGGGGGGGATATATGCAAAGCTAATGATGATGACTGTACACGGCCCCGGAGGATCACATTAGTATGTGTGTCGCTCTTTAATACCATTATGTTAAAAAGAACCCACTCTTCTGGTTGCTACTGCGGCGTGTATGATAGATTATCAGCAAGATGAGCTTTATGCAAGAATCACCGTAGCACAGTATTCATTTCAATCACACTCGTATCATAATCGCCCTCCTCTAATTAGGATTTGACTAGAAATCTCATTTTTCAGATCCGGTTTGATCAAAAATTCAACTATGGTTTAATGTGTGTTCTCCCCAAACAGTAACAGTGGTCCATTAAACAAAAAGCAGGTGAACATCATCAGACTATTAAAAAAGAAATTCCCATTTTTAGTCGAACTGACAAGTCATCAATACAGAGAGATTTCTCATGGCTAACTCTTTGCACACAACAAATATAGCTGAAGATTTCAGATTTGTATAAAAGCAATGTAAGAAACAAATGTCTCTAACATGCACATACGGAAGACATTTGACCCTGTTCAGATGGGCAATGGACTATGGGTAATGTGTGCCGTGTCATAGAAAGCAATTTACAGACAACCAGTTTCATGCAATCTCCAATAAGAACATAAATTATGTTTCAATTTCCACATAATTTTCTGGGGATTAATATGTCGCTAGCAGTAAAATGTCTCTCGAATGTTCTGCCAAAGTGTTTCTTTCTGATGCAGAATGGTTTAGTTTGCTTGCCTCTAAGATGCATGTAAAGATTGCCCTAGTATAACATGCTTGAGACTAGATGACTCTAAAAACCATTATCGTCAAAAACATTCACAAGGTTGTGTAAAACAACAGCACTATTCTATAACTGCACGTGGTGAGATTACGAGAAAAAAGTCCGCAGATGATTTACAAAAGAACTCCATCATTCAACAACATAAAAGCAAAACAAAAATCTTCTTATACAGAACATTTTCCAATTATCATAGACATTTCATATCGATATAAACAGCTTCTGTACCTAAATTTAAAAATTATTCAATCTGTTGAAAAGAAAGGAGTAAGACAATTAATTTGTCTGAGAAGACAAGAAACTCCGAAAAGACGAATATAGAAAACAACAAAATAAAAATGATATTAGACAAAACCACTTGAAAGTGAATTGATAAGAAGACTGGAATTTCAACTTACTCTTTGCCATAACATCTTCTTCCATTCTCTCCGCCATGGCCCTGTCAATCAACTCTGTCAGCATCTGCTGAGTCTTCAGACATACCTCATCGATGTATTTAGCGTGGGTGGAGATCCCGTCTGGGTCCAGTCCCTTAGGGCTCCATGGGATGTCAAACTTAAAGAAGTTTCCCTCGTTGACCTTGGCCACCAACCTCTTGGTGAGTTGAGCGAGTTGCTCATGAGAGTGAGTGTCAGCCTCCTTGTTGTCCGGTGAGAGGTCCAGGTAGATGCTGGCCGTCTCGTCGTTGTGGTCGATACGAGTGAAGCGACGATGGAGCCAGATGACCGCATCGCTGACACTGGTTGGACAAAACACACCCTCATCTATCTCCATCTCAGCAACTGGTCCATTTCAAAACAAAAGGATATATTTTTTGTTAAATATTGATAATAAGGAGGCGCTGATCATTTCACATTACGTTATCAGTGACTACTACTGAAATATGACAAACTTATTTGTCAATTCAAAACAATTTTTTTTTAAAACATCAATGAGTAAATAATTATTGAAGAATAGATAGTCCTTCCCCCACTCAGATCCCTTGCCCACCCCTTGCACCCAAATAGAGGTCGAACAAGTGCACAAATAAATGGCTCAATACATCAAATAGCCCCCCCCCCTTAAAAAATAAATAACTAAATAAATACAAAACATGTCTTTGCCACCACTTCCCCACCCCCTCCCTGCCCGATGAGAATGTCTGGTTATGCAACTGCTCAAAAGAGTCAAAAAGGTATTAAAAATGTGTTCAAATAGTGAAATGATACATTTGTGTCTGTCGAAAAAATGCAAGGTAGTACTACACAGTCCTAAAACTTGCTTGGACTGTGCATGGCTTAATAAACGTGTTGAGAGGTGTTTTGGGGAATGTGCCTGAAAGTTGAAGCATTTGTGGGCGTCGGTCTCCACTCACCAGAAGCCATGTATCGTTCTTTCTCCTCCTTCCCCCACGAACTCCTCAGGATTTCACATATCATCTCCGCCTCGTCGTTCGTCGCGCTCCCCTGGAACAAGTAGACCGGCGGTACGGCATTGGAGTCCAGACAGTAGTGTTTAGTCAGCAGGCTCCTGTCCTCCTCACCGGCCACTTTCTTGAGGAGGCGGTCGAACGCCGAGGCCAAGACGCGGACAGGTGTCTTACACCGATCGTACTTCATATTCAGGAAAGACTGCAACGGGTGTGAAGATGCGGGTTGGAAACAGACAGGGAAATGTCAACATTGAGAGATGGCCTCATGAAAGGAAAGAGTGTTTTACATGGTTCAACCAAGAAGAGATTTGGTCCTGTGTACAAAATGATTGATTTAGATTGGATTTTGTTTTGTTGTTGTGTATTCAATTCAAGGTTAGGTTAGTTATGATATTGCACAGTGGGAAGACAATATTCATTACATTGAAATAAGCACATTCAAATCATTGCTTGTAAAGGCAGGATATACTTTTGGTAATTGTCAAAGACTAGTATTCTCACTTGGTGTATCCCAGCATACATGTATGCATAAAATAACAAACCTGTGATAAGTTAGGCTCAATTGGTCATCAAAGTTGCAAGAAAATAATAAAAGAAAAAAACACCCTTGTTGCATAGAATTGTGTGCTTTCAAATGCCTGAGGAAGGCTTCATGCCTGAAGCCTTTCTCAGATTCAAATATTTTCATATATTACATTGTACCTCTTTCTAAATAACTACATTACTTCAGAGGAAGTCGTTTCTCACAATGTTGTATACTATCAGCGACTCTCAGGTGCTCCTTACCAGGTAAGTTTTAATGGTCATGTATTTCTTGAGTAATTACCAAAAGTATCCACTGCCTTTAACATAATCATGCATTCTGAAAAAAGAAAAAAAATCCAAGTTGTCCTGAATGTTGATAACAAGTGGATGTTTACACATGATGTTATGAATCACAATGTTCAGCAGGATGCTTTGAATCCAAGCCAGTCAAAATTGTTTTTAAAAAAATCTCTAAACATAAATCCACTATGGACTTGCTACATTTGTTTTGCTTGAAGCAAGACTGTTTGCATAACATTCTTTAGTTTGGGCACAACAAACATTAAGTGGAAATCTTCTCTTTGAGTCAGGCAGGAATTGTTTGTAAATTTTGTTGCTAATAGTAAACAGTTACATCTGGTCTGTTCCTCATAGCTGGATACATCGGGGAAGGAATATCACAGGGAAGGAATATCACCGAGGTGGCATATAATCCAACAATGTTAAGTTTCTTGTCAAAATTTAATGAACAACATAATTAGGTCCTTGACATTGATAATCTTTCATCATAGGAACTTTTATTGTATTCCATTTTAAACATTTTAAAACTGTATTGTTGTTCAGCATATGAGTTAAAAAATTCAAGTATAAATTTTGGGTTGAACAAAGAAAAAGTGACTAAAGCGATACTTAAACCTGAGACCTCCAGATTAACGTGCTGGCGCTCAACCAACTGAGCTATCTAGCCTTAATGTTGGTGGTCTCCCTATTATGTCAATATCTTTGTTCCCCGGGGTGCCAGCAAGAAGTCATTCACCCTGTAACTGCCGTATAGTCAGGGATCACAGGACACCCCAAGTTTACAATACAACCTGGGGAGTGGCAGGGTTACATAAAGGGTAACATGTTTGTTATTTGTATTTTGATTCAAGCCTAGAATCTTACCATGAAGTTGGGACCAGTTGAGGTAGCCTGACAATGTTTGATCTCTCGTAAACACTGATCCAGAAATCGTTCATCTTGAAGCTTAGGGTCCCACAATCCCCAGTGAAGATCGATGGCCTCAAACTCGTAGCCGTTGAGGGCGCAATGCTCTCGTAGCTTGGGATAAACTCGCTCCATCAGGGCATTTCTCTCTGTCTCTGAATCTGAAAGTATAGAATTCAACCACAAAGATGAAGATAGAATGAGCAAAATATACTGACATGTTTGTTTGCGGACAGGAAATTGGATGGCTTGTAGCAAACAACTTCTATCAATTAATTGCAGGACTGCGAAAGTAAAAGCATACAGAACTACTCACAAATTGGTGTAAGGTAAAAATAGAAGTAATATTCCTCATCCCCAAGCGGAACCCATTGTTAATAACAGGAGCCAATTTCATAGAGCTGCTTAACGGCCGATTTTGTGCTTACTGTGAGCGTTTCCATTTCATAGCTCTGCCGACTGTAAGCGAACGAAAAGACATGCTATCGTTCAAGTGCTTACTGTATGAAAATAAATGACGTAACAATGCAAAACCATGGCGATCGCGCAAGCCAACCAAGTTTTTTGCTAACCTGTGAAATATGCTTACGCTTAAGCAAATTTTTCTGCTGACCATTAAGCAGCGCTATTAAATTGGGCCCTAGATTCAAACTGGCCTCTTGTCACTGGGCACACACTGGGTGGACTAGTGGGTAAGACACCTGCTCTGGAGGGTGGGGGTCCTTGGTTTGATTCCAACTCGAGTAGCTGATGGGTTTTTCCTCCAACATGATTCAGAAAGCACTGAGTATCACATCATCCTCATAGTGATGTCCGTGCGTGTGCAGCGCACGGGTGTTGCTCAGTGGCTGCATGTTAATTGTTGGGCATTTTGAGTGGCTTGGTATTAAGCTGGTTCAATCCAATACCAACCATCCTCAGGTCATCAGAAAGTTGCTGTTGGTACGGTTCTGATCATACATTGGTGTAAAGATCAAAATTTACTTCCATAACTGTTTTTTTCTTCTTCCTTTTTCTAATGACTACTTCATACTACATGTAAGCCAATGTAAAATTACTGAGCAGACAACCATATGGGTTGCAACATATTTGTTTAGTTGATCAGGGGCAGAGAAAAGGCGTTTATTTTGGGATGGGGTGGGAGAGGGGTGTAAGGAAGGAAGATAAACACAAAGAGATTTACAAAGTACCAACCGATAATGTTTTCAGTGTTTGTAAAAACAAAATCAATAAAAATAGTGTATTATACCATGAAAACCAATCAACATTTCAACAACTGGTAAACTGCTTAAAAAAGAAATACTCCATGAACTTAAAACACACTCAACAGTGACAGGTCCAGAATCTGGCATTTCAGTCAGGACAGGCTCTTGTTTTATACATTTGTAGTTGGGAGTTGTCCCCCACCCCTATCTCCCGCCTCCTGCCATATCCAACAACTGTGGCAATTAGAGTACATGACCATCTTTGTTTAAACTTAAGGACTCTACATAAATACTGTCTCCATCTTTGATTTTTGGGGTTGGTCTTTTTAAGTCAAGATTGTTGAAGTAAAAGGAAAAATTAGTTTTTACAAGTTTTACATAATGTCCATTTTTAATCAACTGCAACAAGAGGTTTTCCAAGGACCGAAACAAAACAAGAATCCTGTAAGTCAAATTTCCCAAGTCAAAATTTGTTAGGTACAGAATAAAATCCCATTCATGTTTTATTACACGTTTTCACAACAACATGAGCTTTAAAAAAAAAAAAAAATTAGTAACATTTTTAAAATAAATAAGTAAGCATTAGACATTCTTTGGATGGATACTGTTTAAATATCCGTACGTACATTCACCACACTGAATGTCTATTGTTGAGACCTCATGTCATGGGTGCACAATTTGTCCCATCTGTCGTATATTTTATTGGATGACGCTTGTCCTACGTACGTTGTACACGGATACATCCTGGTGATTGGCCATATGTATCCTTTGACGTCTACAGTAGACGCACCACGAACCAGCAAACTGGTATTTGTTACGTTAGACATTCATCTAACGTTTATTTCATGTGACAGGTAATCAAGTTGGGAAAGACATCAAGAAAGAGTTAGCATAAAATTCCACGATTAAAGTCTTCGGTTGGAAATTGTAATTTTTTGTTGTTGCCAAGATATGTGTTGCAATAAAACAATTCAATTTTAATTTGATTACAATTTCCTTGTTGCAGATAGGGTGTGTATGCTTGTGTGTGAATGTGAGTTAAATATAACGCAACAACGCGACCCACACTCAGCGTATTTATATGAAATCTAAGATATGATTTTGTGGTGGACAATGCATCAAAATGACATGTAATTACTCTGTGTTTATTTGTCAATTCCACACCCATGCCAGTGTGTGTATTTTTTACATCCAAATGATATTCCACTTGAAGTGATTTTTCCAGGGTTGTCGTCGAAAGCCGTTTATCATAAATACAACTATCCTACACCATCAGCATCACGACTCCCTAGGAGTCTATATCATCCCTCTTAAAACCAAACTCACTCCATCGCCGCCGCTGCCGCTGCACGCGCCGTGTAAATGTACTACACCATCGACTAGTGCTGGACTGCTCATTCTAAAAATTGCCTGTCATTGCCAAGACTCTGTGTTGAAAATGTCAAAGGTGGGCCAGCGACTCGGCCCCTGGAGCTGTTGTCATCCATTTTAATGAGGTAGGGAACTAGAAAAAAAAGAAGGTGGGGGGGGGGGGAAGATCACCTCGGCGATGATGCTACATGATGCCTTGCATTAGGGTTGGGTGTTACTCATAATGGTGTTGGGATGGAGATCTGTGGTTGTTTAAGGTTGAGATAATATTATGTGGGAACGAGACAGTTTGGTGGAATATATTGCAGGAAATGGATGGTTTGCTAAGAGGGTAGATTGCCCTGGATGAAAAATGGTGTAAATTTCAGATGATTGCTGAAACCAGTAGTAGTCATGTACAGTGCACCGTGTACGTTGAGTGTAAAGTAAACCAATACATCACTTGTTGTAAATAATACATCGTAATTTAGGAATGGTTTGGAGAGACATATTGTAGGGATTGGTGGATGAGTTTCAAATGATGCGGAACGAGAAGGATGAACTGTAGGCATAATAATGTAAATCTCATATGCAGGGGGTGCCTTGTCAAGAGCTCACAAATGTGTAAAGACAGATACAGATTGCCAAAATGCTGTACCTTACCTCATGGCTCGTTTCCATCTGACCTGTTTTTTTTTCGTCTTGGTGAATAAATTTGATAAGCGACACTTCACAGCTTTCTGAAATTGGAGTCTCACTACTTCATGTGGAACCAGGGGCCAATTTCACAAAGAGCTAAGATTGATCTTAACTGTGTGCATTTATGAATCTTATAGGTTGCTAAGCAAGGTGTGATGTCACAGTACATATCACTATGGCGATATCCAAAACTCATCTTAAGATGAATCGCAGTGCACTGTGAAATCGAGCCCTAGGCCCCAATTCCAAGAAAATCCCGACTGTACCACAGGTCTCAGCGCTTTCACTGGACCAGAAAGTTTGTTTTCACAAGACCTGAAATATTTCTTTCCTTTTTTTTGGGTTGACATTTGCTGAACATTTAGGAGTAGGTGTGGAATTGAAAATTGAATTGAAATTGAAGTACACATTAGTAAATCTTCAAGAATATGTGTATGTGGAAGAACACTAGACTGTGCAGGACTGGTAGAGTTGTGGGGTTACATTGACTAGACTCTGGCCAGTGGTCTCTAGTGGGTATTTTAAGCCCCTTGACTCCAAGGCCATGTCCAAATTGACGACTTCTGCAGTGGCTATGGCCGGATCACTGAAATTGTCTATTCCTCTCAATGTTGTCGCTGCAGCCAATGACCATAGCCATAGCCGAAGTCACCTGATTCAGACACGGCCTAAATTTATTACGTGTGTATCGTATGTAGAGAGTACAGATTTATGTACATGTGTATCGTATGTAGAGAGTAAAGAAATGTAAAATTTTAAAATTATTTTGTGAACAAAGTCCAATTTAAGTGTATCAGACATTAATCAATCAAAGGCAATATCTATTAAGATGTTATGACATTCTACACAATTACTGCCAGCAACATTGTCCTTTTATTCATATTTTTTTATATGAGTTTAACATTTCAGTACACCATGAATGTACTTGAGGTGTACAACATTATAAGAATTCATTAAAAATAAATTAGCCCAATGACCATAGCCTTAGTCGAAGTCACCTGAGTTAGACATATTTGATGATTGTATGCAGGACTAGAATTGTTGTGTATCCACCATGCAGTTGTGTCGAATACAATATTAGTCATTCCACAAAATTGTCCCGAAATATAAGAAAACATTTACAATATTTCGATTTGGCGCTCTACCAAATGGGCTATCTAGCCCTATGTTGGTAGTCTCCCTATTTTGTCAAAATCTGTTCTAATTTTGTTAACAAATTTTATGGAATGTTTTGGCTAGCTTGTGAAATCAGCCATGTTGAAACAAAAATGAATCAAAACCTTGTTTTTGGTTTGGTCAACAACAGCTAAGTCAATGCAGTACAACGTGCGTGGCGTGTCATGGCCGAGTGGTCAAGCACACCGGACACAACCTCCGGTGTTTCTTCCCAGCAGAGTGTGGGTTCAAGTCCCAGTCTTGACACTTGTGTCCTTAAGCAAGACACTTAACCATTAGTGCTTCGCCCTTCCGATGGGACGTAAAGCCGTAGGTCCCGTGTGTTGTGTAATGCACGTAAAAGAACCCAGTTACACTCGTATAGTTAAGAGAAGGGGGTTTGCCCCTGTGTATGGTTGGCTGCAGATTGCAGAACGTAAACCGCAACATTGGCACTATTTACATAAATGGGTCTTATTTGCACGAAGCTCCTCATGCCTTAAAGAAAAAATACTGAGCGCTTTGAAACGCTCTCGCGTGTGACAAAGCACCGTATAAGAACTGCGTATTATTATTATTACAACCAAACTTGTGAAAACGCTTCACTAAGAAATCTCAAACATGGTTCTGGACTGGTCAGGGTTACCAAAATGTGCCTCTGTCATTCCTATATCAGAATCCTCATGTCACGGACTGCTCATCTGTGCTCTAACAAAGCTTCTGGTGTTAGTCATTGACGAATTATGATTGATTCTGGAAACGTGTTCAACATGTACACAAACGCTACAGGTTTACGTACAACTGTATTAATTGACATGTTAAATCACTTATTTTGATGTCGAACAGTTAACCGACATCACTGATTGAAAAAGTAGGGCACTTGCAGCTGATGTCACATTGAGTAATGTACGAGAGCCCGTGTGGACATTATTATAAATACATCGTTTCTTACTGCAATGCCCCGATGAGGAATGCTTCAAGATGTACAACATCCACAAGAAGGTGATAAGGAGGATGACAGAGCGCCAGTGATGACTGGTAACCCTGGTTATCAGTCACTCACTGCAGACAATGTTGTTTCAGTCAGGGATTGGACGTAGACCGCACTGGCAGGCAGAAGTGATACGGTCAGATAAGGTACCATCTGCGCACATGTGCGTTCCCAGACGGACAATTTGAAAGCAGGAGGGGTTATGGGAGCTCATGTCTCTAGCGAACAATTAAGTCAAATGGCTGGAAGGAAAAACTGTCTGGTCTAGTTTTGATGGCGCATCTGTATTTATTACTGCAATTGCAGGGGAACATAACCATGGCCGTAATGTGATTAATAATCTACATGTACTCTGTAATGAAACAAACCAGTAATGAGCTGGCCATATACGAGCACATTGGATGCAACAATTTGCTGACTTAAGATTTGGTACAAATAAACCCTCACTTCCCCTTGAAGTGATTTACTAGGATCCTTCCTCACTCCAACAACATCCAACAACATCCAACACAATGTGTAGTAACTTAACACATAAACTGTTGGACTCTGATTATGGAGGTATGCCAGATCCCATATGGAGCATGACCAGTTTACTATTGCAATCCTGAGTCCAGTAGAATCAAACAGTTGGATTTGGAAGAGTTAGGGGTTATTTAGGGTTTAGGACAGTTGGGAACGGCTGGGGACGATTGTGAACACATGGGGACAATTGGGGACAGTTAGGAGTATTTGGGGACGGTTGAGAACGGTTGGAAGCGGTTTGGGACAGTAGGGGAGGGTTTGGGATAGTAGGGGGTTAATTTAGGTTATTTAACAAGCTTTTCATCTAAGGAAGGCATCCAAGGAAGATAGTAGTTAAGTATTGCCACTAGCCATCATTGTTAGATTCACATATGGATACAGGTTAAAGGTTCAAATCTTACCTATAGATGCTGCACTGATGAACACTCGCACCATCTTTGCTTGCGGTTTACACTTGACTGAAGAAACCTTCCCAAGGAGCATGTTCCTCACGTCCTCGCTGTAGCATACCAAATCTGGCAACGAGGACCCCCCACTTGTCTTACTCGCCGGCTTAGCCATGGGCGAGGATGCTGGAGCAGGCTTTGGGGTCGAAGGGGCAGGGGCTTGATGAGGTGGGCTTTCGGCTGGTTGGGGTGGAGCGAGGGGTGGGTTGGCACTGGGGCGTTTCTCCTGCTGGGTCTGGGTGGGGGTCTTGGCTGAGGCATTGCTGCTGGAGCGATGCTCTCGTTCTTCTCCTTGTCTTTCTCTTCTGATGAGGAGTGGCTACTTCGGCGGTTACCCATGCTGCAACAAACAACAAAGAAAAACAAGGTTATTAACAATCCACTATTTCTTTTGATATGTTGTATTTGAAACAAATTGGAGTATCTTTTACAACCTAGATGGGACAAATTAATTTGGTACAATCCAGCAAAATATTCAATCGGCAATATACAATAATAGCCTTGGTTGTACAGGGGCGCTACATGGAGGCATATGCTAGAACTGGGGCACACTCCAATGTAACAATTGTCTTTAGACTAAAGACAATTGTTACGTTGGAGTGTAATTAGAAAAGTTTTACAGGAATTAGCAGCCACCAGTTGCCCAATAAAATTATGTCCTCCAAAACAAATTAATTGATTGGTGTGTTTCCTCTATTTGTATGGCGTAGATAATTTAGAAGTACATGTGCTTTTTATTCAATGTTTGTTTAAAAAAATATATCTCACTACATGTATTTCTCCAAAGCTGTTTATGTACAATTCTGTCACGATTGACATAATCCCTTGTCCATTAAATCCTAATGATAATCATGAATCACCGTGGCAACAGTTCCCACAGGACACCAGTGATTGGGTCGCGAATGACTCTCACAAACCCCACCCTCAAAAAGAATGATCATCAGTCTTTCTGGTTACCATGTTGAAGTAATTACTACATTAGTGTTATGGCTGCCACGACTCCATACATTATACATGTCTATCCATCAGACGCCAAAACACACAATCCCACTATAGACTGTGTAAAAATACATTTTCAATTTTTTTTTAGGGAACTTGGGTAATTGGCACTTTAACTGGTCCCAACATTCGAGACTTACCAGACTTGTACAGTCTATACCAATATATTTTAACAAAACAACTCATATTTCAAATTGCTCTGTGTTTCTCCCTACATCCCTTTCAAGATTAGGATTTTTTAATTCTCTTTAATTCTCCCAATCCAGACTAGAGCCCAACAAAACTGTTAATCACAAACAGCTGCAACATCTTGCTTAGCAGAAGCAGGCCACCAGCCAAAATATAATGTGCATGTATTGTTTGTCACTGGTTCACTGCAAATTTTGGCTTCAGCAGAAAAATATCCTAAACAAAATTGAACTGCTTCATGAAATTGGGACCAGTTTTTCCAACCCAGAGAAAATTTCTCTATAAATCATCTATTTTTAAAACTTGTCCGTTCATATTCAGAGTCACTGCCTAAAATATATAAGCATTAATGACTTAAGATCATGGCAACTACTTACCATGGAATTCTGGACTGAAAACCCACAGAAATACACACTATAAATACAGGGTGCTCTCAATTCTGTGGTAAGCAGAACCATGAAATTAGGCCAACTACATGTATTATTAACATACAATATGTTAATATTTCCAACTCTCAGTTCCAGACTAGTAAATATATGAAAACCTCAACAGTCTGGGACTGAAACAGAGGCCAAGACTGAGGGAGGGGCTAAAACCAATCTTGAGACAAGCGATACTGTAAGATACAGACATGATACAAGTATACTAGATGTACGTACATGTATACTTAGGCAACGTGTGAATTGATGTCTGTGGCAGATATGACCGGATCACTGTGAAGGCTATTCTTCAATGTTGACACTGCAGCCAATGGCCAGGGCCCAATTTCATAGAGCTGCTTTAAGCAGAAAATATTGCTTAACAATTTTCTGCTAAGCAGAATTTAGCAGGATACCAGTCACAAATTGTACATGTGACATGGTTGTTTGGCCGGTAATCTTATTCTACTAACATAATTTTGTTGTGCTTAGCTCCTTCTAGTGCTTAAGCAGCTCTATAATTGACACAACCTTACAGTACACTACATTACGATCGTCCACTATCACCTTCAAACAACATTAAGCTCATCAAATATGCAAGAAGCTACATTTGTAATATTTTACTGAGTAAAAGCTCACGTTCTCGGTGGCAGTAAATCTTAATTCCAACTTCTTCTTGATTGTACAACATTCAGGAAATTTGTTTCAAGCTTTTAAAAAGAAATTAGAACTAGTACATGTAAATTGTGTGTTGACATTGGGTCAGTACCATAACAACTGAACAAGCTATCTTGTGTTTTTCCCTGCACATATTTTGAAAGATTGACTGATTAGTACTACCGTTTTTTAAGCCCAAATCTCCTCAAAAAGTTAAGCAAATACAAAAGAACGAGAATTGATACCTTTCCCAGTCAAGTGTAAATACTGAGCTACCAGACCTGTGGTCTTGTATAAATTGATGTACATGTACTTCAAATTTGAGCCCTGTCTATCCTGTTCACAATTGTGACGCTCTGTAAGCCACACCCACTTCACACAAACTGGCTCCAACAATTACCAGAAAAGCAAATAGGCATTGCATTGGGCTAGTTTTTGTGTGAGGTCAGGATTTATGTCAGAAAAAATGTAATTTGCTGGACTTGGCTGCTACATGTACATGTATGTTCTTCAAAGACTTGAGGTCTTCTCAGAATTACAAGTTTTTCTGTCATGACAAATGCCTTTGAGCGGTGATATTTAGTGATTTTTTACAAAATTACACACAAACATATGCTTTGAAGCTGGAAGTAGCAAAAACTATAAGCGTGCAGCAGATGTGCAATGACTTACAAACTGAATAATCAGAAAACTTTCCTTCCCCTTTCTGTCATCAGAAATGTGAATTAATTTCCATACAGTAAATTCAATCCATTGAAAGTAACAATAATTATAAATGAGTGCATGGACATTGCATTATTGTGTACCACCTGTACAGAATCACAACAGCATAAATAATTCTCAGTAGATCTGCAACACTAACACGACTGCATTTTGTACCTTTTGTAAATCGTAATATACAAAATAAAAAAATAATAATGTGCTATTAAATATGTATGTGCTATTAATGTGCTATTAAACCACCAGTTCTTTTCAGAACCCTCAGAGAGATAGTTCCAGAACTACACCAGTTTTACAGCAAATCACTGTTTCTTGATAAAGGAATTGTGCAAGTTCTCCTATTGCCCTGTCCATGGTGTCCCTACCCCTTGAGTAATATATAAACATTACAAACTTGCAATCATTATATACAGACCAGAAGTTACATAGAATTTATTGGCTAAATATTACCTTGAATGCGTTATTATCAACAGCCTACGATTACACTGTTGTTCTTGTCAATTTGCTGCTCCTGTACACAAGACTCCAAAGCATTTAATGAAGCATTGCTGCAGTCCAATCGGCCAGCACAACACTCCAAACCACTACTACAGTAACCATCAAGCTGGTTGCGGTGTCACTACGTGTACACACACAACTAGCTGCAGCTCTAAGAGGCTGACTGACGTCATTAACCCTTAATGAGCTGTCCAGCGCCATCCAGCGCCATCCATTACTGACTGTCCCCTCATTAATGTGTACGTACATTGTGTATCATGTCATACAGGTGACTTGCTTGTTGTATCAAGATATTGGCATTAAGTTGTTAGGCCGCATAATGATCGGAGAATTTTGTATTTTTGTTTGCTGTGTAATGATGCAAAGATGAGGTATGCATGGAGTTAGTGGCAATATCATAAAGTAAAAACATTACCCATAATGCTCTCTGTCTGGAATCTCCCTGGTGTAAACACAGTTATCATGTGCCAATTATTCTCAGAAAAATTTGACTCATATCAGAATTATTAAAGTAAAATGTGTATTCCTGGTGCATACAAATTACTAAATTACTAATCTTTACTGTACTTTGGATGTGTGAGAAAAAATTTAAAATACAATATGGAAGCAAAATTTTCTTCCTGCAAGAATGGACGGCACTCTTTACATTAAAGAGCATCGTTAAACACATGGTGGAAAGTTTGTAATTCAAAAGAAACTATATAAAAAAAGAAGTTGTAAAAATTTGTTATAAAATTTAAGGTATTGAGGTTCATAAAAGCTGAGAAACACAAATATCTAAAATGATTTAAAACAATGATTGAGTTGTGGCGTTGATAAAGTTTGGTACATCAATTCACCTATTGGTCTGGTCAGAGACCTAGTATTACCACACCCCGCCTTTAATTTCTCTTAAGCTAAGAATCTAATTGGCTTCCGATGATGATCACGCTGCGAGCACATTTTCATCATCTCCGATATTTGAGGCTACCTCGAGCACAGACACCAACCGTCTGACGATTCCATGATCTGCTCAAATGCAATTTCATCAACCACCAAACATCAAGGACAATAAAGGTCAGGTTGCCATGGTAATATATGTAATTACAATACGCTGGGCTCCCACAATGGCAGCGAGGCAGCCAGTGACGTCAAAACACATTTCTCCTGATGGAGCTGGGGGGGGGGGGGTAGTTGAGAGGGAGAAAAAAAGGATGCTGATGTGTCTCATCAGCTTTTCCAATAAATTCATACCACCCTGGATTTTAACTGCTTTTGTCGCCGGGAAAATTAAGCCAATGTCCTGGTTGAAATCCAATACTCCATACAGGTCATGCCCAAGCGTTGGTTACATATGTGGCATATTCAACTGCCATGACTCCCTTAACGTATCAATGGCTAAAATGAAGCTCCCAACACTATCACCATATTGATTCCTATTCTAATTGATAAAGTTCTCAGCATATGACTTGAAAGCTGCTCTCAGCACACACAATTTTACAGAAAAAAAACTATGCTAAGCCAAAACAACGAACCAGCCAAATGAGCGTGTGAGCTGAGTTTATCTCGGCTTTGATTCCTGTAATTTATTTGCTTAGAAATTCATGTTTTAAAAGCATTTCTTCTGCTAATAGCTTGATGAAATTTGACCATAATACTTGTTTTCAATATCAAGTGTTATACCCATTGATTCGATCTTCCTCAAATCACACATCTTTTCTCACATTAAAATCAAATTTTAAATTTCATTTTTTTGGCAGATTGACACCTCCTCCTCATGGCATTAATTGTCATTCATCAAGTCTCTTTTCATCAAGGCTTAATAAACGATTTTTGTCCTGGTCATGGAGCCAATCAAATGGTGCCTTGAACAATGGCACAGGGAAAGCAGCCCTGACTGTTATTAATAAACACAAGGCACAGGGCTGGCTCATTACTAATCAAGAAACAACACCCCAACGTCTCTCAAATCCAACTCCTTGATGTTAGAAAGTAAACTTGCTGGCGATTTAGGCACAATTTTGGTTTTAAAGTAATGCTAAAGAAAAAAGAGAAGATTATTACAAAACATTATGTTTGATAATCGTCTAAGTAGATGTCCATGAATGAATGACCCCCCTATAATTAATGCATGGAAAACACTCACTCCCTTAGTAGGTTTTTTATCACCCTAATGGTTTTACCGTGGAATTTTGAAACTGCTGGAATGTATGCCAGATATTGCAATAAATGTACAGTATTTTTAGGATGTTTGTAATATATCTCTGCCACTGTGTAATTTGTCCCGTTTATCTTTTTATAGTTCTTCCTTTCTATTCCACAAATTTATCTCCATTTGTGTTTTCATGTAAGGTGCACACTGGAAAATAATTTTCATGTTTTTTAACGTGACGTTTATAACAAATTGAATTGAATTGAATTGAATTGAATTGAAACGAAGTACAGATTGCAACAGTACCACCTGACATGGGTGCAAATTTAATATTTGTGCATGGCTTATTCTGTGAGAAAAGGGCAATTTATTGGAAAGTCATAAATTCTATTGGAAATATTTTTTCTAGGAACCCATGGCAGCAGCAAACATTAGCCTTCTTCGAAATTCTAGGCGACTAAAGAGAGATTCACTTTTCCGAAAACTGACAGCTCATCTCTGAAGTCAGATTATGTTCAGCTAGTTTCAAATAGGATCCAAAGTAGTATGTGATTAATCAATTTTCACTAGAAAGGAAATCAAGAAAGACTTGATTGTCAATTTTTCACGACTGCACGTGCGTGTACGTGCCAATCTGAATGACGCTAACAAACAGGACTCTGGATCAGTTGTGCATGGACTGGGTTTTCTTAGCCATTCATTGCACAACCCAGCACTCATTCAGGGAAAGAATATATAACTTTCATATCCAGGTTGAAAAAAAAATTGAGGTGTATGACGTCAATGGCCCATTGTGGGTAGACCGTTACCTTGGTTACCCTGAACACAAGTGATGCTGTCATTACACACAAAATGCATCGCCATGGAAACTCTACTGCATGATTACCTCCTTTCTTGGTATCCTAATGGTGATGTCATTTCTAGAAAGAGCCTATCCTCTGATATTCTATGAATCTAAACAAACTTTTATATGCACTTCATTAAAGTTAGTTTAATAAAGTAAACCTTCAAGTGAAACTGCAATATATACTGTCAATCTGTGCTGTTTGGTGTTTATTTAGTAAGTGAAAAAAAGAGACATTTCAGATCAGACTGGTAACACCTTTCGAACGATTGAATTTCTGACTTGAAAATAATGTATTCTTTCTCTTGTTGCATGTTACAATTACATCAGGGGTAAGGAATATTATTTTGGTTGAATGTTTTTACAGTTACACAGATGTGTGATAAGCACTGCACACTCAGTGCTTTCCAAGTTCTGTGGAAGAAAAACATAACCCACAGGCTATTCCAGTAGGATTCAAACCTATGACCCCCAATATTCTAGATCAGATATTCCAGTAGGATTCGAACCTATGACCCCCAATATTCTAGATCAGATATTTCAGTAGGATTCGAACCTATGACCCCCAATATTCTAGATCATGCAATTCCAGTAGTGATTCGAAACCCATGACCCAATATTCTAGATCAGACTATTCCAGTAGGATTCGAACCTATGACCCCCAATATTCTAGATCAGATATTCCAGTAGGATTCGAACCTATGACCCCCAATATTCTAGATCAGATATACAGTAGGATTCGAACCTATGACCCCCAATATTCTAGATCAGATATTCCAGTAGGATTCGAACCTATGACCCCCATATTCTAGATCAGATATTCCAGTAGGATTCAAACCTATGACCCCCCATATTCTAGATCAGATATTCCAGTAGGATTCGAACCTATGACCCCCCCCCCCCATATTCTAGATCAGATGTCTTAATGGTTAGACCTCGCGTATTGTTTCTATCGTTTTTCTACTAACAAGCTAGGGACTGAATCATTTGAGCAATGCCACAAGTACCTTAACCTATAATTAAAATATGTGTATGGAATTAAACAATATTGCAAAACAAACGTTTTGCATTCATTAATTTATTTTACATTAAGCAAGGATGTAGTAGGCCTATGGGTACCATCCAACCTAAGAAAAGCTGATGACTAAATCGGGCCTATGCCGAATAATATGTTTTCAACACAATCAGTTGAATCAGCGCACAGCAACTTAAAGCATGCATGCAGTGTTCATATTTGTTTTACTTTTTGCGGTTTGCTTTTTTTCCAAGTGCACAACTACCTGTATGTGTTCCAAGACTGGCGAATCAAGACTAACCCTTTAAGCAGATGACTGCTCGCATACTGCAGGAAGCAGTCATGTCAAATTGACAACTACATTGTCCATCTGTCTAACCAATCACTAACTCCAAACAGAAACTAAAACCAGACAACTCCATTCTCCAACGCATTTCCTATACCATAACAAATGGTGCACCAGGTTGTTGTCCTCCATTTCACAATTTTATTTCGCTTGTTAGCTCACATTTCCTTCACTTTTAACAGCAACAGGTCGCCTCACCCCCACAACCATAGTGGCTTGATTGCTAGGGTTTTATGCAGCTCAGTCACCTTGAAAGGTATGAAAGGCTTGGTGTCAAATCAATAAATGGTTTGGCTAATGTGACAGTTCGGGACACACAGCACGGTTTCTACAGTGCAGTATACCATGCAGGGCCTACACCCAGTTCGGGCTGTTAGTCGGGTTTTCCATACAGAAGACAACCATTGCAGACCTGCACAAAAGGGGATTAAAAATGCGGTGTAGACAGTCAAACAGTTCTGGTATACCAATCTGAGATTACCTTTTAACAGTATTGTCAGCAACTTATATTGGTGACCTACTTTAAGATAGTTTTGTCACGCATTTCACCAGCAGGAACCAGGAGTAAACACAGCATGGGAGCACAACCCAGTTTGCTAAACCGTGGTTAACACTGGGAACAGATGGACAAAGTTGGTGTCCTGGATGTCTGTTTTTTTTATTTTTTTTATTTTTTTTTTTACAGTTCCTCTAAAGCTGTGCTGGGCTACTGCACCTCAACAGTTGGAGTTCAACATTATGTGTACAGGACTGCAAACAGTTTAAGGAGAACGCCCTCTGTTAAAAACTAAACACACGTATTAAGTGGGGATCTGGGATTTAGAAGTTTGTTGAATGTGCGATTACCTATACAAGTACATAGGTCCACACCAATTATTCTATAATATCAAAAGTTCCAGTGTGGTCCAAAACATTTTGAAGCTTTTTGCACCTTTATGGTTAGTTTTAAATACAACATGTGTACCTGACAAACTATATAGATATTGGCCAACTATATTATGGATTAATGGACAATTATTCAAGCAAATCAGCTCCAAATAATTCAGTAACTGAATGCACTGTGTGCACAAGCTCTGGTACATTGTGACAGCCCTTTCACTAGCAGCTGTAATACATGTGTTTTCAGTGTTGTCCAACATATTAAAAAAGCTTGGCATACCACCATGCTTTCTGTGGCACCCACCACATTTAAGAAGTCGCCACCAAGGTTTAGAATCCATCTTCCATGCTCCCCCCCCCTTTTTTTCCAGTTCAGAGTTCCAATGCAATCTTAAAAACCTTTCCTTAAAGAAGTCAGGAGGAAGTGTCCATCAGGAATCACCTAAGACTGAGAGTGTATCACCGTGATCACAGAGCATGTACAATCAAACATTTTCCGGGCCCTCAGGCAAGCCGCGGACCCTACGCCGTAAAGGCTTTGCGCTTCGTGCTCACATGGGTGTCCCCCCCCCCCCAATCACCAACCTTTATTTTTCAAAGTTGGAGAACACTGCATGTGGATGTACCATAGAACAGACGTGTACCGAATAAATGTGCTCTGACATTATTCCAAAATGTTAGACCTTCTTCAATGGTGCACACCACTTGTTTTTTATCCCATTCACATCAATCTAACAAATAGTCTGGCCTCACTTTGGTTCAAATTAAAAATCCATATTCATTATTACTACATCACACAGGGAACATGACAGCATGATACATGTCTATTCAGTTCAAAGCAGCATGGCAAAGATCTTGGTTCCATCTTGTGAAACGTAACGAGCCAATTGTACCGACTGTCTCGCATGGTTTAGTCTCTGCTAAACCTTTGACATAAATACCCCAAACACAGCACATCATTTCAGGCATTCCATTCCAAATTTTCAGGTTAACAGGCCAGATTCAGGTGACCTGCCCACAGTACTCGGTGCTTGTCTGCACCATTCAACCTTCAAATACTGCACAGGTTTACATGGCTGATCAATATGTAGCATTTGCCCAAATCTGAATTAATGTGGTTTTTTTAAAACTTTTTCCTTCCAACGGTGAATAAATTGTGTGTGTATTGTTTGTCTACCCGGAATAGGGTCTTGTACACTAGCTAAATGGCACTTTATAGGCCTACATGTTTTTGTTATTATTATTATTATAAATATTATTATCCCTTAAAGGTTGGATGGACAACTTACTCAAGAAGACATTCTCAATGAAAAATTATCATAGGTAAAAAACCTGCTACTGACAACATTAACATACTGTAGGTACACAGTAAATACACAAACAATGTATGATATACAAAACCCATATATGAATAAAATACATACATGCATCATGTACACATATATAATTTATTTGCCCATATGTTCACTCACTGCTCCATGGACCTACATGCTTCCATCATAGCCATCTCAAGAATTAACATCTCTATGCAACATCCATAAATTTACCCACATATTTAATAAGATTCCAAAACTAATTGGCAAATTCACGAAATGAACCGCGCACAAAAACTGTAAAGTTTTGTCGCCACTAAAATTTGTCATGTTTTTTTCTGTATGTCACGAGGATATCTGAGCGTAAATTCTCCTCGAGCCACTTGGAGCCTACTGTATGGTATGGCTGTGTGAGCTTACACTGCACACAGCGGCCGGCCATGTCACCATAGGTTCCACTTGGGAGTGTCCCAGCCTGCAGAGCATGCCAGAGTGCAATGCAAATTTAATCAGGTCTTCTTCTTCTTCTTTTTTTTTTCCATGTTGGAAATCTTAGGCTATGTCTTCTGCAGGAGGCGGAACGACGGTGTGTGTTGTGTGTGTGTGTGTGTGCACGCACGCACGCTCTAAATCTAGTCGTGCAAATTGCAATGCTATAATGGAATATCTGTACACACTGTATATTTTATGGGAGACCATGTAGGCTACATGTGAGAGTAGATGGAATATGGTGGTGCATGAATGGCAAAGATGTGAAGCAATACTAATGCCACTACTTTTTTTATTATTTATTTGCCTGTCTGTCTGTATTCGGTCTTCTTGTTTGTTATCATATTTAACCTAGTTACGAAATATTTCAATAAAATAATGGAACACCAGAATGGAGTGTGTAAAGAGCACAGGGTTGTCCCTTTTGAGTATTTGAGTATATGAGTAAGTGGGATATATATTATTTGTAATACTAACCGTAAGGAAGCACAGTGTGTTTGGTTGTAGTTTGGGTTTCATTTGGTTGTACATCACAGTATGTATTTGTTTTGCTGTCAGTGTGTTTGATGACCTGAATGGCAAATCTGTGTATCTGGATGTGTGTTGAGTGAACGCTTGGTCTTTTTTGCCTGATGCTAATAATAATTGTCCACTATGTAATTAGCAGGAATCCTACAAAAAGTTCTGACAAAATTATCTGGTGGTTTCCCTTTTTTTAGGACATGAAAATTGCAAGAACATTATTGACTAACTTGCCCATTGAAATTTTTTTATTCAGTTTGATTGTACTTGTCAATCCCTGTCTGATTTGACAAATTAAAAAAAAAAAAAGTTCATATAAAACAACTTCTTTCTCAGTACAAGTCAGAAAAAACGAGATCAAGTAACTTTTATAAAGTCACTAACCATGTGTTGCATCCAAACGGTTGACCCCATTCCATCAGGTATATCAGGTATAAGTCCATTTTTGTACGAACAGCCAATTCAATTTTTATTTTTATCAAAGAAGAAAAAGACACCAACAAAGTGTACAATAATGTTATCTCTTAAGCTACATGTGTATACAATTTATACAGGGGTGAGAGTCAATGCTGTCGAAAAAAGTTTGCAAATCTTAGGAGGTACATGAATGTTGAAATGATAGCATCTCCACTTTTTTGTAACCAACCCCTGGAGTTATAAATTTTCTGAAACTTCTGGGATCAGTATCCACAGTGCTAGAGAAGGAGATCAAAGAGTAAGACTTATGTTTATCTGGAGAAACTATCAGCATTTTTTGTCACCAGGCAGACATACAACAAATCTGAATTCAGGTAATGGTCTGACAATACTCGTCCCTGTGTATACAGTTTGATTGACTTGACTGTCAAATTCAGATGTGGGATCCATTGGCTTTTGAATCCCTCCCCACCCCAACTCTTATCCCCTTGCTTTCATTACAGAAGAAGTGCAGGCTCTATCATTCAATGGTATCAACATGTACACACAGATGGTCAGACCTGTATAGCCTGCCCGATATGGGGCAGAGGGTCCCCCCCCATACTATAACACACTGTTTTCCTCTTGTATAGAACCTCCCCCCCCCCCTAAAATCCTCAAAAGATTTCCTGAGATTCCAAGCACACAATGAAGACACAATAGGTGGGGGTGCCCTCTGCTCTATATCCAGCACCAATTGGTCCCATGAAAAGAACAATCTTTCTTACTCCTACCCATAATCATTGGTCTGTGACAAGAAACCCATTGCTGGCTGCTAGACCTGTATTGTGTCAACCTTCTTACATTGGAACCCATGTTAATCTTCTTGGTTGAGGTAAAGTGGTGAGACAAGGAGCCTCACACAGAGGTACCCTGAACAAATAGTGACTATAGGTGTGATGACGTCAATTGATCACAATGACCCCTTGGTTGTCTTGGTAGTGCTTAGCCCGTGTGTGTAAGGGGGCCAACAGCCATAGGGGTATGCTTGCCCGCTTCCTAGCACACACCAAGGGGGTTACCAATTGCATGCTTCAATCAAAAACAACGATGGAACACATTCAATGCCTGTGTTTGCTTGTGCTGTGCGAATTCGTGTAGACCCAAAGTAAATTTGACATCGTAGTGGTGGGAAAAAAAAAAAACACTTGAGAGCGTTTGAAGAAAAGCATCAAAAGATTATTAATTGTGTGCTGACTGGTTCCGCTGTAGCCCAGGCTCATACTGGGGATTAAATCAATATGCAAAGGCAAATAGTGGCGATGAAAATCAGAATGATTGTTGATAATAAACTTGAGGGGCTTTACAAAATTATCGATATCACAAACATGCACCTATGGATTGGCCTCTAATACTGAAGAGGTGGGGTACCTGACTGCTTGTGTTGATTAAAGAGAATTTCTGACTTGATAACAACAGATTAATATATTAGTACCATCTCCACCAAATCGAATTATTTTGAAAACTATTTCAACCGTAATAAAAATGACTCCTCTCCATAAATTCAACAATGCAAACACACTCAGACTTTTGGGGTGAAAAACTTTGAACAAATTTCTAAAACATCAGGCCTGGATTTACACAGAGGCCATTGCATCTGTTGCTCTGGTCTTGGCCTTGGTGCTCCTTCAGAAGTTTTCCCACGGACTTCCCAAGATTTTCCCACGGAAAAGCCCTTTGAAAAATGAAAATGGCCATGCCCTCTCAAACATGAAATAGTTATCGTTTATACATCTGCACCAATCATAAGGAATATCACAGGATGTAAATGTTTTTTTAAATGTATTACATATTTTTTTTTAAATATGAGTTACTCCATTCAAGACTTGAGAGTTGAAGCAAGGTTATGATGAACTGTTCATGTGTACCACACAATCAAATACAATCTAAAAGATATCCCGTTCAACATTCAAGGCGAGCTTATTTCCAGACAAATTTCATACAAGAGCAGACAGTTTCTCGACTCACTACTCCCAATATACCATATTTTCATAGTCCCCTGGCCCCCCTCCCCCCACCCCGGTTTGATGTGAAATGCACAGATAATGTAGGATTGAAATCTCTTGTGCAACAGGAACCTTGAATTTCATCCACCAAGATGCAAGACGTAAGTAATCTCCTTTGATAAAAGTACTTCTTTCATAAACACAAAATGTTGGGAACAAATTACTAGATACGAAGACATACTGCAGAAATGAATTTACATAAAAAGAGGCTTGTCTCCATGGACATTTCCCTTTAAAAAAAAACAATATTACATTTGAAGACATTTCTTTTTAAATTGTAATTTGTGGTCCATGGGTTTAGCTCTCACTGCAAAGTAAAGTAACTTGTCGGTGATTCCGTGTCAATAACAGATTTATATTGAAACTGTTAAACTTTACAACTTACTATTTTTGTGAATTAAAATCTGTTTAGGATTTTTATTAGTTGTGGTATTTAAAATTGTGAAGCACATCAATGAATATGTTATTTATACTGCGCTGTACATTGCTTGTTTATTTATATAAAACAACAACTAAATCTGTTTTGCTGCAAGTTTTTCATATGTAAGCTGTCAATTTGTAAAACGTTTTGATTATTTAACAATACTTCACTCTCTGTTTTATAACATGGTTTTTATTAATGATTATGAAAAATATGACACGATTTTACGAATTACGTAAACAGTTCATTTCTAATGATGTCAGTGTCCCAACTACCATTTCCTCATTCAGAAATCCACTTCCAGAGAATTATTATTTCAATATTAAAATGATAAGTAATTTTCCAAATTGGTCATCGCAACTGCTATTATTGTTCCTTTAAGCTGATTCAATTACATGTACACAAGAATCAAAGGGAACAAAACCACAAGTTCTGTTTTCCCGATGAGCTGATGGAAATGATGGGGGGGTGGGGGTAGGCATAGCATTAACTGTTTATTTAGCATTTTGTACAAACCACTGGAACTCGTGGGAATCCTAAACGGATATTGCGGTCTAGCTCCATTTCCTTTGTTATCTAGGGAGATTACTCCAGTACATGAGTGGGGAAAAAGTAGCGAAACACATATTAAAATTAAAGCTGGTGAGGGAAAACTAGAACATGTTTGAGGAGAGAAAACAATCAGGTTGGGATCAGAAGTAGTAGAAAATTTAGCCAAATGAGTTGAAGTCCCTAATGCTGCATTTATACTGTCTTTGAACTACCTCATCTTATGTTAAACAAGACATAATTAACAATCAGGGTGAAATCTTCCTGAATTTATTCAATCCATCAGCAGCACCACTAAAAACCCAAACCTTTCAAAACAATTGTACCACAGGAAAATGGCATTGAGTTGGTAGCAATTTCGTTCAAAATTAAATGCATCATCAAATTGATTTTGTATTACACTGTTGCACACCTTGTCAAGTTTCCCATGTGCAAGAAAGAATACTTATTCTCATCAAATCAGAAAGGGCTCCGACTATTGTCCCTCTAGCCTCGGTTTGGTTATAATTTAAATGGGAGAAAAACAAGATGAATTCACTACAAACAGTCTAAAAAGAGTAGCAAGGTGGCTCCAGTAACAGTCTAAAAAGAGTAGCAAGATGGCTTCACTAACAGTCCTAAGAGAGTAGCAAGAGTAGCGCCACTATTAACAATCTTTAAAAAGAGTGGCAAAATGGCTTCACTAACAAAAAGAGTAGCAAGATGGTGTCAAGAACAGACTAAAAAGAGTAGGATTTAGTTGGTCTTGTTTCCACACGTTTTCATTAGTTCATTGATAAAATAGCAAGTTCTTTTAATTTGTTGCAGGAGGTAGAAAACTTTACTTTATTTGAGAAATTTAAGTTATGATTTTAAACCAACACACGTAGCATTGTCAGACATTAGTTATGGTCCTTTGCTTTTGCCTTTGCCTTTGCAAATCGCTCTGTGTCATAACTCAGCACAAGGCTGACACAGTTCATCATGTTAAATATCAAGGCCAGTGAAATCATACTCTGCTTCATTCTTCAAACGCTTGATTCAACACAATGAAACCGCGGCAACAGGTTTCCTTCACACGATTGATTAACTCAAATGAACTAGAAACATTTAATGAACCTGTTCTAGTTGCAGACGAATATTATAATTCCGTTCATAAGCAGCTTCCTTTGAGTCTTGTCAACACATCCAATTCATTATATTTTAACATTTTGTTTGAGCATTGAAAGTGTTCAGTGAATATGCACACGTATTAAACGGACCATTAACACTTTCAATTTTATGATAATTGTTTTACAGCAGGCGCCGCCAAGCTGACGCCATTCCTGATCATTCAGGACAAATGAAATAAATTGATTATTTAAAAGCAAATAGCGTAAAATATAATATTTTGCACAGAGAGTGTAACACTGAAAACTAATATTCAATAGGGGCCAATGCTACGTTCAATGTTAATTACTCAATAACCAATTCCTAATATTAAATTACCAATAGTAAAACACAAACATGAAATTTTGAACACTGAACACTTGCCTTTGACCTCTGCTGAATAAATAGAATAATAAACTTCAGATGGACAATTAGTGAATACTTAAAACTAAATACTGTCAAATTAATTATTAAAAATTCTTTGCAGCCAAACTCAGACTCATCATAATTTAATGTTATTGTATTGACCGGTATTAATTTATACACTGCTTGCATAGGTACTGACAAGGGCATGACAATCCAACCCTGCCGACATTAAAATAACTCATATTATTTAACGAAATTAGAAAGAGCAATACCAGCCAATTAACCTTTAAATTCAAAGGCCTGTCCCTGAGTAGATTACAGGGAGGGGGAATAGAGAGTGAACTGGCAAAGGGAGGGTTGCAGGTCATGGCACCCCTCCGATTAGTGCTTTCCTGGAATAGATCAATGCAGTCTATCAAATGCAGTTCCCCCAGCATGGTCTCTCATGCATTAGTTCCACCAACTAAAATATCAAAGCAACCACCAGTCAGCCAGCCCTGTGCTCCCAATGAGTGTGGGGGTCAATACTGAAATGTCACCTGACCATAATTTGTTTTTTTCAAAAAGGTAGATCGATCCTTTAAGGGGGTTTAATTGGAAGACAGTGAAAACTCAGATGAATGCTGGGGCCAGTTGCATGACTGTGAGAAGTCTCTACAGAAGGAGCAAGGGTTGACAGTTCGTGAGGATGGGGTTGGTTTGCATGCCTTGAGTTTATCTTGTAAATAAACAACAAGTACATGTAATAACTATAATTATACGCCTTTATTAGGCACATTTACACCCAGATTCCAGTGTCAAGGTGCCTCACTTTATCACCACCCTAATTTAACTCTAACTCCTTTGGAGTATGCACCACCGGAGGCCAAATGGGCACACGGGTCGCTAATCATTCACATCAACAATCTCTGCCCTCTAATGCACTTATGGATGATGAGAAGCAAGTATACTTGTCTTGCTCAAGGACAGGTGTCATGACCTGGATTCAAATTTAAATCCATACTGCTATGGGTGTTGAATCCGATGTACTAGTAGTAGACTACTAGGCCATGACATGCCTGTGCTATGTGCAATGGAAGTTGTTCAACAATAACCACTTCAGTCAGTTTTTCTATCATTAACACCTTCATTACAACCATAAAACTGCTGGTACGAACAACCAGATGGTCACTTTAATCAAGTGTATGTTTTCATGAAGTGTACATGTATGTATTTGTAGAAACTACACTACCCAATTGTTTCTTTATGTGACAAAATATAAGTAAGGATGAGGGAATAAATTGAGGTGATTTTCCCTATGTATTGGAACAGCTTCCCGATGTGCCATTTTAGTGCAAAATTATGCTTAGGGAAAGAACGTCATAATTTCTTTTTTTACAATTGTCTCAACCTCTACTAATACTACATTTTTAAACCAAACTGTGTAAAGTTTCACAGAACAATTTTTTTTAAATTTTATGTCTTCTGTTTTGTCAGTGATTTGGGGCATGTTCATGTCAGGTTTATTTTGATTGTGGCAATCAAAGTAAGCAAAGAGGTCTTCAAATGCTATTTCCTAAACTCTGACAGTATTATAGATGTCACTTTTTCTCTGGAGAATTGGTACTGGTGTAAACTGTCTAATCAAATTAAAACTTATCATTCAGTATTGCCAATCATGTTGTCTGTCAAGAAATTGAAAGGTCTGTAAAAATTGTTATCAAATTCCCTCAAATTACTCTACAATTATGTTCAATAGCTGGCAAAATGTAAAATATCTAGGTGTTCGGGTTTCAGTAAAAAGAACCTTTCAAATGTACAATTTTTTTTATTGTTGATTTGTTATGGAGTATAGGGAATTGTTTTTTTGTGCAAAAACAATTTTCTTTTAAGGCCAGTCTGTAAAAGTCATTCAGGCGGTTATTATTGCAGGTAAACAAACAAGGTAAATAAAATTTGTTTTATTGAACTAAATGCTTAAATTACTGTTTGTTTTAAATTGTAAGTTGTTTCAGTTGACATCTTCTCATATACATCCTTAAGGTGATTACTGTTGACAGCAAATGCAAAATCTGTATCAAAACATGTGACCCCTACAAACTACTGTCTTGTAGGAAAACAGTCGCACCTAATGTGTTTCAGTTTTGACAGGTTAGTTTGTTGACAATGTTTCTTGAAATATTGGGGATATACAAATGTTTCCTTCCACACAACCATTACTGTACCAGCTCTTTAGGATCAGACCACATAAAAACCAACGTGTGAAAATCAACACATTTAACATGCCATAGTTTATCACGGATCCTCTCCATGCATGTTCACATAATATTTACCAGTTTCAGCAAAAGATAAATGATTACAATCCAGATAAAAACGCTGATGATAATTAATCAATCCATTTGAATAACACCCAAACGTTATATACAGTGATGACACACTGTGTATGAACAGCATTGCTTTCAACATCAGTACAAACATCAAACATGAACTCAAATGAGTAAGCCACAAGTTAGATCAACATCTCTGCAATTCCTACATCAAATTATCTTGATCAAGGAATCATGGATAAATCATATTATAAATTTCAATTCTCAAATCTATGACAGCACGATCACACGAGCAGGAATTTATGATGCATAGCGTGTTATCAAGTTGATAACCCAGTCTGACATGAAGTAAAGCCTGTCTAAATAGAAGATGAAGGACCAATCTGTCCACATACACACACGCCTTCTTACTACATGTACATACTCACCAGGTGCCCATGATGATGATCTGTCTCACACACTAGCAAGATGCCCCTCACACACACACACACACCACTCCACACAGCCGCTCCTTGCTGAATACCCTGCTGGGCTGGATTGAGGAAACCCTGGCTAGGGTGAGTCCCGTACGATACAGAATCAGCCCCCCACGCCAGGCCAGATTGTTAGTTAGTGTGTCCCAGGCTGTATATTAACTGGAAATAACGCCCTGGTTCACAGGGATTTTGTCTTCCTTTAGTGTGGAGACAATATGCATCAAGAATGGATGTACACGTACATGTACAGTGATGAGAGAAGGGGGTTACATGTTGGGATGCCTTGGCAGTTTGCCCAACCGAGTGGATCACAGGAAGACCCCAGACTACAGTCCCGTAGCAGTATGTGTACTGCCACTCTACTCCTAGTACTACCTACATGTACACACAGCGCGAGCAGTCTATACACCCTTGGTTGTACACATACCTGCACCATTGCCTTATTATCTAATATGTGAGAACACCACACGCACACAGATCAGTGTTCACAAAGCAGGCATTCTGCATGCATTCACAAACCCCCATGGTGCATTGTGGGTGATCATGGTGATGACCATGGCAGCTTGTTTGTTGGTTGGGCAGAGTCCATTGAAAGAGGGCAGCAGATAGGTTTAGACAAACATCAGCAGGAACTAATCCTCTTAGAGCAAGTAAACACCATTTCATCTCACTTAAAAAGGTCTCCCATAGTGTCGTGGACCTCTCCAATCACCATACAGGGCCAATATATTGAAATGAGACTACATTTGTACGTATCCATTCAAAAGGTTTAGTGTATTAACATTTGTATCCATGTAGCTGCAAGTGCAGCCAAATATTCCAGTTTCCTCTGTGGAAACCAAGCACTCCTTATGCTTGGTCTCAAAAACAACTTTCTAGAATACTTTTACTTTTACACTATCTGACCTTATAGAGAGAAGGGCTCATAGATTCACATACACAGACTGATTCCTCTAGGATTACCACTTGGAAAAACAATGCATTTGTAGACAAGGTACAAGACTGGTAATAATGAATACATTTATAGAGCTCTCTTACTCATCAATGATGGTGTGTCGCTCTAGGTAATTATCAAGAAGTTGGTTACATTCAATCCAGAAGCTGACTTATTATCAAGTTCATAAGTTGGTTACATTCAATCCATAAGCTGACTTATTATCAAGTTCATAAGTTGGTTACATTCAATCTACAAGCTGACTTATTATCAAGTTCATAAGTTGGTTACATTCAATCCAGAGGCTGACTTATTATCAAGTTCATAAGTTGGTTACATTCAATCCAGAAGCTGACTTATTATCAAGTTCATAAGTTGGTTACATTCAATCCAGAAGCTGACTTATTATCAAGTTTATAAACTGATTACATTCAATCCATAAGCTGACTTATTATCAAGTTCATAAGTTGGTTACATTCAATCCAGAGGCTGACTTATTATCAAGTTCATAAGTTGGGTACATTCAATCCAGAAGCTGACTTATTATCAAGTTCATAAGTTGGTTACATTCAATCCAGAAGCTGACTTATTATCAAGTTTATAAACTGATTACATTCAATCCATAAGCTGACTTATTATCAAGTTCATAAGTTGGTTACATTCAATCTAGAAGCTGACTTATTATCAAGTTCATAAGTTGGGTACATTCAATCCAGAAGCTGACTTATTATCAAGTTCATAAGTTGGTTACATTCAATCCATAAGCTGACTTATTATCAAGTTCATAAGTTGGTTACATTCAATCTACAAGCTGACTTATTATCAAGTTCATAAGTTGGTTACATTCAATCCAGAGGCTGACTTATTATCAAGTTCATAAGTTGGTTACATTCAATCCAGAAGCTGACTTATTATCAAGTTCATAAGTTGGTTACATTCAATCCAGAAGCTGACTTATTATGAAGTTTATAAACTGATTACATTCAATCCATAAGCTGACTTATTATCAAGTTCATATGTTGGTTACATTCAATCCAGAGGCTGACTTATTATCAAGTTCATAAGTTGGTTACATTCAATCCAGAAGCTGACTTATTATCAAGTTTATAAACTGATTACATTCAATCCATAAGCTGACTTATTATCAAGTTCATAAGTTGGTTACATTCAATCCAGAGGCTGACTTATTATCAAGTTCATAAGTTGGGTACATTCAATCCAGAAGCTGACTTATTATCAAGTTCATAAGTTGGTTACATTCAATCCAGAAGCTGACTTATTATCAAGTTTATAAACTGATTACATTCAATCCATAAGCTGACTTATTATCAAGTTCATAAGTTGGTTACATTCAATCTAGAAGATGACTTATTATCAAGTTCATAAGTTGGGTACATTCAATCCAGAAGCTGACTTATTATCAAGTTCATAAGTTGGTTACATTCAATCCAGAAGCTGACTTATTATCAAGTTTATAAACTGATTACATTCAATCCAGAAGCTGACTTATTATCAAGTTCATAAGTTGGTTACATTCAATCCATAAGCTGACTTATTATCAAGTTTATAAGTTGGTTACATTCAATCTAGAAGCTGACTTATTATCAAGTTCATAAGTTGGTTACATTCAATCCATAAGCTGACTTATTATCAAGTTCATAAGTTGGTTACATTCAATCCATAAGCTGACTTATTATCAAGTTTATAAGTTGGTTACATTCAATCCATAAGCTGACTTATTATCAAGTTCATAAGTTGGGTACATTCAATCCAGAAGCTGACTTATTATCAAGTTCATAAGTTGGTTACATTCAATCCAGAAGCTGACTTATTATCAAGTTTATAAACTGATTACATTCAATCCAGAAGCTGACTTATTATCAAGTTCATAAGTTGGTTACATTCAATCCATAAGCTGACTTATTATCAAGTTTATAAGTTGGTTACATTCAATCCATAAGCTGACTTATTATCAAGTTCATAAGTTGGTTACATTCAATCTAGAAGCTGACTTATTATCAAGTTTATAAACTGATTACATTCAATCCAGAAGCTGACTTATTATCAAGTTCATAAGTTGGTTACATTCAATCCATAAGCTGACTTATTATCAAGTTTATAAGTTGGTTACATTCAATCCATAAGCTGACTTATTATCAAGTTCATAAGTTGGGTACATTCAATCTAGAAGCTGACTTATTATCAAGTTCATAAGTTGGTTACATTCAATCCATAAGCTGACTTATTATCAAGTTCATAAGTTGGTTACATTCAATCTAGAAGCTGACTTATTATCAAGTTCATAAGTTGGTTACATTCAATCCAGAAGCTGACTTATTATCAAGTTTATAAACTGATTACATTCAATCCAGAAGCTGACTTATTATCAAGTTTATAAACTGATTACATTCAATCTAGAAGCTGACTTATTATCAAGTTCATAAGTTGGTTACATTCAATCCAGAAGCTGACTTATTATCAAGTTTATAAGTTGGTTACATTTAATCCAGAAGCTGACTTATTATCAAGTTCATAAGTTGGTTACATTCAATCCAGAAGCTGACTTATTATCAAGTTCTAAAGTTGGTTTGATAGTCTCTTTAGCAACAAATTGCAAGGAAACACTTCAGCAAGTTACAATAAAACAACCTTTTTTTAACAATGCACATTGCTCTCCAACAAAGTCTAAGGTAAGTTTGAAAGTTTGCAGACAATTCACCATCAAAACAGATAGTGACAAAAGTTGTTCACTTTCTTCAAAGAGAGTTCAAACTAAACAAACAAAATACCTGGCGGCAACACTTATACAAGTGCGTGCTCATTGGAACCAGTTTTCTCAAAACACAGGGCTTGTTTGAAAAAACAAAACAAATGTTCTAGTTTTTATGTTACAAACATTCAATCTGACATTATTCTAATAGTCAAATTTTGACTAATTTTCCCTAAGATACTAATTGATCAAGGTCAGAAGACCACTGACTGTGGAGAAAAAATTATGGATAAATGATAAAGGAAGAGATAAACTTTGTGTATATTTCTCTTGAACTAAAATAGATTGAAACAGATACTGGTAGGGAGTTCCGAAGTGCAGATGTACAAGGGAAAAATCTAAAAGAATATCTCACAGTACCGGCCTTTGGAACCAATGTGAAGGGATTGGAAGATCGGGGAAAACATTTACTCCAAGTGATACAGACAGAGAATTGGGACACCCAGTGAGAAACCTTGTAAAACCCTGAAAGTAACTGAAGAACAGGCCATCTAAAGATGATGCCAGGTCTAGTTCCAAACATACACTGTTAGTCATGTGCTTACATCAAGTTAGTCACTTGAGAACAAACTTCAAATAAATGCATGGTCTAAACTTTCTGGATGTAAAGTGAGCCCTCTTTTGACATTTACAGCAACAGCTTCTTGAACTTTAAGGAGTTGGTTGATGCAATCTCTTTAAATCGAGACAAAGTATTCAACCTCTTGAACTTTCAGTTCACTGTGTGATTAGAAATACTGTATCAGAAATACACACTAACTGATAAATGTTCAAGGCATGGTTTACAGATAGAAATGTTCAACGACAAGACTAACTGCAGTGTATAAAGAAACCTAGTGACATTTCTATCTTCCTCCATGGTTCTACACACATTTAGCAAGTGGTAAATAATGTGCTGATTGCATTGTAGTAATAATAATAACCGGTGCTCATATAGCACATTTTACGATAACGTATCAGTGCGCTGTACATTAGTGCCCTGGTCATTGGGCCAATAACATTCCTGTAATCTTTCTCAGCTCCCTGGGGAGTATACAGCCCTGGGCTGCCGTGGCGCTCTAGGCTTATTCAAACACAATATCAACCTCTACCCTCGCAGGTACCCATTATTCCCCTGGGTGAGGAGAAGCAATTCTAGTAAAGCATCTTGCTCCAGTACACAAGCGACATGACCAGGATTCGAACCCACACCCCAAAACCAGAACTTGAATCCGATGCTTTAAACCGCTCAGCCAAGACAATTGTATTGATGAACATGAACTACAACAACTCAGTTGTACAACCACACTTTATTTTCAACACCTTATAGCAGCCAATGTAGAAACAACTTCTGTAAGTTGCAAACATACAAACAATGCTTATATTTAGATCTGCATTTTCAGGAAGAAAAGTGTCTTTAATAAAAAAACAAACCTTTAAAGGATGTTTCACACCAATTCCCCTAACTTAGAATTTTGTTTTCATGCATCAAAGAGTTTAGGGAAAAGGAAATTTGTTTGTTTGAGAGAAAGAACTTAAAAAAAATTAAAAGATAGGCTCTGAAAGTCAAACAAGAAATCAACCTGATAAAGCTTTGCCACACTTTCAATATATCCAACATAATTTAATTTGAAGAGGGGCTACTTTTAATGCCGTAGTTAACGTGGAAATAACACAATGCCCGGTACTGGTTGCCATATTTTATGGTTTAACAACCAAGAAAACATCAGCCGCATAAATTGGTGAACACAATACCAGCGCACGCTCACCAGCACGCCGGTGGGTAAACAACTGATCAGGAGAATTGGATCCAGTCCTAGAATCACAGACTAGAAATAACTGGGCCAATTCAGTGAAAGGCATGGTAATGTAGCTGTTCCACAAACCGTGCAGAATGTGGACAATGCTCACTCTTACACTGCTACGTGCTCTGGCATTGTGCCCGGCAGTTTTCCATCTGAAAATACGAAATTGTGAGTTACAGCCATTATGAGACTTCCCTGATGGAGAATCTGGAATGACTCATTAATGGGCTACAAGTGTTTTGCTGTGTTTACAATCCATAGATGTGCAGATGGCCGTCATTGAAACAAAGATTCATTTTTAAAAAGTGAAGGTGAAACGATAGATTTGTCTGCAATCTTGCACCTCAAAGTCTCCTGGTGAAGAAGGCTTAGATCTGGCTGACTGGCAGCTGAACAATCATGATAAGTGTGATACATGTGTAATACCAAGTATTGACTTTGGATTGATTCATTTTGGAAAAGGTCTCTGAAATAACCCATGTCAGACACTTTAGTTTTGAAGTCTGTAACAGTGAGATGAAGTCACTTGCCAGAGAATGGTTTTCCCATTAAATCACAAAGACAAATATAAATTAAGAAGGTTTTAATCTGAGTGCATTGCAATACTGCTGCATGAAGGCCATTCAGGTCTCTGTTGTACTTTTCACCTTGGTGATAACTTTCTCATACTGTAGACCTTATGCACATGACATCATTTGACTAGGGCGCCCTCGGCTAGAGGTAAAAAGAAGGCAGCTCGTTGGCCCACCCCGGTGCGCCGCGCGTACAAAGATGTGCGTTTCCTTTGTTTCATCATTGTTTTACCTCAAAGAGGGCGACGTGATGACGTCAATGCATAAGGTCTACTCTTATTTTGACCTACAGCGTGTGAAACTACAAGAGTGGACTCTCAAATTCGAACCATAGAGTACACAGATACAAAAATGTACCACAGCCAGGCCATTTGTCATCCCCTCCCCCTCCCCCTGGGTCCAAAGGACCGTAGATACAAGTCAACTGTGAGTCACATCACCATGTTTATAAATCTGTCTGCAAAATATTCTAATCACCAAATTGTATTCATTGAATATTGCATTAAGGAAGTTCTGTCTGTTAATGTGCACTCAGTGTGGTTCTGCGTAAACAGGTGGAGCAAACAAACTAATTGTTTTCACATAACTACGTACTACATCACTTAGCTGTGTGTTCCATTAAGCCTGGTAAATACTTCCTGCGAATGCAGATGCGCAGCAAACTTTGACGTCTCAACTTCTGCGAAACATTCGCAGCGAAAACAGCCCTGTTACACCAAAACTCGCTTCGCATTCACCTTCGCATGAAGTATGAACCGGGCTTTAGTTGAATTTGATTTATGAACCAATTTGTTTAACTGGGACTGTCTTTACATCAATTGGCAAAATACTTGGGTTTAAATTGTAGACAAACGAGTGGCAGTGATATGGATTACTCATAACAAATATTAAACACAGTTGAATGCAACTACACAAACGCGTACGATTGATTGTTCCTGGACGCTCACAGTTGATTTTATGTACAGCACCTACAGACACATACGCAGACCATCTACTATACTACGAACGGTATGGCAGCGAAGCAGATGTGGCATTCACTCAAACAAGAAATCCAGCTCCCAAACTATACAATAACAGATGATGAGTGGACAAACATCAGTTGTGGGTGCCTTGTTTAACATGGTTGCCTAGTGACAAAGCAGCCAAGGCTGGTGTGTAATGTACGTAGCCTCATGGTGAGACCTTTGCTGGTCTCTACCAAGGAGATCAATTACATCATGAATGCCTGTAGTGAGAAGTATAGCATCTGTCCTCAGCTATAAATTAACACTCACTAACACCGCTTCCACATCTTGAAATTGTGTACTTGTAATTACACGTACAACAGTACCAACATGGAGTGAATTGGTTCAATTTCAAATTAACCTACAATGTTGTTCTTAGAGTAGGGTTAATTATGGAATGTAATCCTTGGTTTGTGGACAATCCTTCAAAAATTCAAATGTATATTTCCTACAGAATAAACCAGAATAAACCACATCAGATCCAGCTGGGAAATCATAGTTTTGGACTCAATATCTCAATGTTTGAAATGAATTGAGCAACAAAGCAATTTGTTAAAAAATGTAATCAATCCATCCGTAAAAATTTAACAAAAAAGGTAAACATCTTTAAAATCATTACTAAAAAAAAAACACCCCACCACTAGTTAAACTGCTACAGATCGATCAACAGAGAGCACATTACCACATGAAGTATCCAATTCCCAATGGACAATGTCGCTGAGATCAATTTCGGATGAACGAGTAAAAATAGTTATGCGAAAAATAACCTCCTTTAGTTCCTGGCTACAAAATGGAAGTCTACTCAAGTGCGGTCTTTCCAAAACTCCACAATGAACGCTCTTTTGGGTTGGATGTCGACAGTCTAGCGAGTCGGCATACATTATGTTTTTAATTAGGATAGTTGGATTTGAGAATTTCAGTTTGTATGCATCTTGTCGTTAGAAATGCTGCCAGCAAATATCGTTAACAACATTAATGAAGTCTTCCTGAATTTTGTTTTTTAGACAACAACATTTAAACAAAAAAAATACATGATTCCAAAATAACTAAGTAAATTAAAATGTGACAACATTATCCATAGAACATGTAAATTTAAACATGACCATGCAATGGAAAATATCATATTTTTCCCAGGCATTAACATACTTTGGTGAATTTTGTCACAGAAACTGTAAACTATTCGAAAAAAATCCACACTACATTACAACAACGTGAGCGCATAAGAGATCTATACTACTGAGGGAGTCAATTTACCTACAACAAATATCAGTGTTACATCCTTTAGCCGGAGGAGGCACCAGGACCTGTTAGCATAATCCAATAACTCAGTGGAGATAATCCAATATAAGCTGGTTAGAAGACCTTACTGAATTATATATCACATTTGCTTGTTAATCTGACGGTGCAGTGTATGGATATTCAACCTTCCTTTAAGTGTGAGGGAATGTTATTGTTGGGTTCTTTCTTTATTTATCAGATTCCACCACTAAAATTCTTCCCAGGCAAAACCAAATTGTGTTAACCCCTTACTACTGTACCCGTAATCTTCCACAATCCATACCATATTTTTTGCCTGAGTTTGATGGATTCAGTTGTGTGCTTTGCATAAAGCCATGCATTAGCAGAGACAACAGGTTTGGGTGTATCATGAGTACATTATGCTAAAGGAATTCAGATGAACAAATGGTTTTTTAAAAAGGGGGAATTCGGGGTGGGTTAAAATAATTGCAATTCGACCTTTCACACTGTGGCCGTCTTGATCAGATTCCCCATCCCAAGACACACAATTTACACAAAAAACCACAAATGGGGCCAGACTATACTAACATCCAACCTCACTTTGGTGCGCAGCAGGACAACACAGTTCTACTGTGAAATTTCTTTAGAAATGTTCTCGACCAAACTGTTACAAAAAGGGAAAGAACAAATTATATCCTCATTAATTTGTAAACTGTTGCCAATGCTGAAAATTATGTACAACTATCGTCTGGTGTCGACTAGAATTTTTATATGTGAGTAGACAATAACCATTCATGTGTGATATTCAGGGATGCATAACACACCTCTTGCTAGTTCTGTATTCTGGTTGGCTGAAACACGGGCACATGGGGTTAACTAATAGTGCATGAGATTTGCGTAATTTGCGGGAAATAGTTCCCAAAGCGGGCAATAGACTTTTAAAAAATTTGACTTGTTACAGCGCCCTCAAGAAAAAGTTTCATATTATGGAGTGAGGTTTCGCTCGGCCCCAGCGGCCTATCCAGGACGTGGTGCTAATCAGCTTGCACCGATTCTTGTTCAGGAAGCACGTCATGCGTGCAGTGCTTGCAGTGTGAGTGTGGTGCATGATGGACTGAGCATGGGACTGAGCATTAACGTTAAAGATACGTTTGCCCATCCCAGCGCCTTTGGTTTTAAGGCAAGGCACTGGGGACGAGCGAAGACCGAGGTGTGTTATAAAACACAAGGACTGGCATGATTCGGTCACTAGAGCACGTACGTCTCTACCCCCTTGGGCTGAAGGCCTCGAGGAAATAGGTGGTCCCCCTTCAGGTCACTCACAGTCCCTCGAGGGAATAGACGTGCTCTAGTGACCTCATTGCCAGTCCATATATTGTGTAGCCTATACTACTTGTGTCAGAAGGGAATTTGAAGGGGAGAGCGTGTACAACTTACACAGCTTTAAACCTAGTATACAAAAAGAATAACACAAAACGTGAAATCAATCCCAATACCTGTATTTGACAAATGTAAGTGTTTTATTCTTTAATTTGACTATGAGATTGATGATGGCTTTATTTTTTCAGTCCAACGCCATTCTTGGTTTTTTTGATCGTAGGTCATAAAGGGACCCTTTTAACTGTAACATGTTCGGTGTTAATCAGCATCGCTGTTGTGGCAACCATAAATCCTACGGATTGATTAGACTACATCGAGGCTTGTCAATTTATTCTTTTGAAGGCCATTGCCAGCTCAACTAGAAGCCAACTGGTATAGAGAGGTTTAATCATACCAGTCACCGAAGAAAATCAATCTTTCAGCTTCCTGAACTCTGTGACTCATCAAGTTAGCAATCACATGATCCTACTAAGAAGAGAAACTAGGATGCTGATGGGAATAGTTTGAAGAAGGCAGGCCTGGAATTTCATCTTTGAGAGGGCAAGGCCATTTTCATTTTGCAAAGGGCACTTCCATTATTGGAAAATCTTAAAGTCTATGGGAAACTTTTGAAGGGGCACCGAGGCCAAAACCAGGGCAACAGAGGCCATGGCCTCCGTGTAATTCCAGGCCTGAGAAGGACCAAGACTGTGACTAAAGGCTTAAAGAGGACACGGTTGCATGACATCTTCTGGAAGACGAGCCCCAAAATGTTTTATTACTGAGTATTAATAAGCATTCTAGAAGCCAGCAGAAACTCTCTTTTGGACTCATGTGACATCGGTACAGGTAATTCTATCACACCCTTGCCTTCGATCATTATATCAGACTTGCTCCAACAATGAGCACCTTCTTCTTCTTCAAAGATTTATGCCAGCAACAAAGCTCCGGATTTGGATTTGCCGCCCACATGTACCGCCAACACTTTGCAAATAGTCAAGGTTGATTTAGAAAAATATCGATTCTGTCATAAATTATGCCTTTGAATGGCAAAATGAGAGAATTTAGGTTAAATATCGTTCGCACAAATTTAATGCCAGCTTTGAAGCCAGAAATAGAGGAAAAAACTTGTGCAAGCAAGCCATACGGTGCCCACACACGAGGCACTGGTTTGACTATAAACCAAACATCTGTACACATGTGGCTGGATGATTGATTCATTTTAAAGTTTGAACGATTTCTACTTCAAATATAGATGTTAACAAAATGGATGACACATTATTGGAGATGAAGATTACAGTTTTGAGACATTGGGTTTAGGCACATCGATTTGCCATCCAGCAAACAACATAATCTCCACATGTGTGTCTGGTTGAATATGCAGCATAATGGCTCTATCATATTTCCATCTACCCCTAATTACTAAATCAACACATTGACTGATGATTGAACACACCGTGTGAGAGAGAGAGAGGGGAGGGTGCAACATCCCTTGAACTATTATCTCCCCTTGCCTCATCACGGCTCCTCCACAGATGACTTGTTTAGCATCTGCATGGCGATGACGCTACAAATGCAATATCACCATGGATACCAGGGAAAGCCAACTCCAACTATCCATATTGACATCGTAATGAACTGGTAATCTCTCTCCATTGAGGCATGTAAATTTTTTCATGGGCACAAATTTCAGGTCATTTACTACCATAGTTCTGCAGTGTGTAATTGAAATATACGACCTGGTATACCGATCGAATGAAACGACCAGAGATTAATATGCACTAAGAAAACTCTCTAACCAGTAATTTGTTTACTCCCCATATTATAAAAATTGTAATCGGTTGTCCTTGTCTGATGTAAAATGAAATCAGCTCCAACCCTTTTGCATGGCAAAACCTTTTTTTAATATCATGTTTAAAATACCTTTTTTTTTGTACAGCACAATTATGAAGTAATCTGGATCTTTGTCATGCTGTCACCTTGTTGGTCAAGTTCCCTTTGCGTGTCAGCAATCATGGACATTGATTCTCACCATACCAAAAAGGGAACAGACTTTTGTTCCCTTCCAGCCTCTGTTTGGTTATTATGGATGCCATGGGAGATCTTGCTACTTTACATTGCAATAAAGATGTACATCAACTAAAACTTCTTGAATAATTGAATTCTGTGCTAGAAGATTATTTAGGTATCACAGAAGGAAAAATGGAAAAATGAATGAAAACAAATTCAACCATAAAAATCTAATCAGTTATTTCCATTTTCAAAGGCTGACGATATTAGTAATGAACTTGTCTGTTTTTATTCAAAACACAGCCTTTCCCTGTACGAAATTGCCACTGTCTACCTTTAATCCCAACCTAGCTCTCTTGTTACAAATCTCCAACATCCCTAAAAGGATTATGAATCTCTTTCTCAGTACAGCAGACCTTGCCGAAACTAACCATCGCTTCTACAAGAGATGCTCACTGTACACATACTTCCAAATGGTATGAACTCTGTTTATCTATCCAAGTCTTGAAGAAAACCTGCATAGTTTCGGTCAAGAAACTCTTCTTCTAATGGGATAGCCCCAGAAGTCTGTTGTTATTATTTACGCTCCAGGCACTGCAGACCTTGAAGACACTTTATTCCTTTGGAATTGAATAACTCCATCTTCCTGATTGCAATGCCTTTGATCTTATTTTTCCATCTTATTCTTTACAAAACGCATGTAGGTCTGACAGACCTTGAAGAAAGTCCTTTCCACCCAACTGCCTGGCACTTTACATATATTGCTTTCTTTTTGTGATTTTCACCATTAACGTACGATATATCTCATGCTAATTGAACACTGTAACTCACACAATACTCTCGCGGTTACTACACTCCCTGCCAGAGCAGAGACCTTTTCGTGTAATTTATAACAAGCTGCATAATCGAATAATGACATAACATACATGTAGGCATACATATGTATGTATTCTGTACACAGAGTCGGGTACATGAAGGTTGAACTAAATCCTAGCTTTGATGTGACCGAAATAATGCCAAGAAGGAAAGTACACAAATTGAACTGTTGTTGACTACTGCTGTACTGGAATGTGATCGTCTGGCTTGTGCTGGATGAATGGATTTACATCAACACTAAAGCGTATTATCCTTTGGAGAGGCAGACAAAAATAACAGCGCATTTCTGTGGATTACGACTTGATTTCATTCTGCACAGTCAAAACTCTTTTTTTTCACCAGCCTCTACTTTAAAGGCCCTGTACACTATTGGTAAGATCGAAAAACACAAATGTTCACAGATTCACACATAACTTACATGACTTAAAATAAGTAATGGTAGAAAGGGTTCCTTCAAATATTTAGAACTGCATAAAATGCTATTGTTTCTGAGAAATTAATAAAACAATAGTTTTTATCACGCGCGATAATAAACTCGATGATTTGTGAAAACAAGAAAACACATATAGGTCCCTCTCTTTCTCACTATTTTCTCGTGACCTCGATAACCAATTGAGCTCAAATTTTCACAGGTTTGTTATTTCATGTAATGATTAATCACACAAAACATTAACTTTGTTTGCGACTGTTTTGTCAGCTCTACCAGTCCTGTATAACCTTTAAACCAGAATCTCACTCGGACTTAAAAATCTCAGTTTGTCCAAACAAACTGTGAAAGTCTTTGGCATATTTGGAGGTTGTGACCTACTACAGTACTGGATTTTGTTCATAATAATAATAATCATAATCATCAATAATTAATCAATTCAAAGTTCCTGCATAAAGTACGTTAGAGTCTGAGCAAGACTTGTGGTCTATTTTCTTCAAGTTGAAAAAAAATTGCATCTAAATATCACACTTGTAAAGTAGGCTGGTCACCCCTAGGGCTAATACCATTGTTTGAAAAATACCAGAAAAAATACTGTAAGTATTGGTGTTGATAAAACTTCAAGGTGTTTTAATTGCATAATATCATCAGCCACCAACTATCTACATGTAGTACGTAACATTAAAGAGGGGCTCCAAGGTCAAATTCAGTTTTGTAATCAACTCATTTTCACAGTAGATAGTGTCCTTATAAGAATGGGGGGAAAGAAATTAGAAGTCTCTAACCTCACACTAAAACGGTGTAAAATACCACTGTGTGCAACTTTTGTCATCAGAGTCAAAAAAACATTTGACGATGTCACATTTAAAATATATGGTATGTACGTTTTTGTGCAGAGAATCTTTTAGTTCATTCCTAAATTTTGATGATATTCAATAAAAACAGCATTGGATTTTATCCTTTGACTAGCAGAAAAAAATTCCTCGTTGGATTGTACAGACCCATTTGTTTTTGATGTTTGTTATATGTATTCGGTATATGTGGTCACGTTTCAAATTTTGCTATGAAAGAGTATCAGATAAAATGATATTTTACAGTGTTTTAACGTGAGGCTAGAGACTGGTAATTATTGTTGCCGACTTTCATAAGGACTACATCCATTGGAAAATGAGTACGTAACACTAGATGAATTTGACCTTGGAGCCCCTCTTTAAATCAACTAATGGTTCCATGCAGTTTCTGCTCCACCACGTTTATTTGTACTGTGTGTGTGACCAGATCCACACATGTATACAGTACACAGGTTACAGTTCTACAGATGCAAATAATAAACTTGACCTCGGTAATAAATTAAAATTGATGATATTAATATGCAGTCGCCTTGGGGGTAACCGACATCTCAACGTCAACTTCGTCTCAAGTCAGTTTGCAATTTGCTCAGGAAATCTCTGGTGTCATCGATTTGTCTAAGTTCCCAAATCAGCCAAAACTCCTATCTCATTATGGAACCTAGATGATTCATTACCGGCATGATCAGTCTTTTTTATTATAAGCGGTTTTACTCTCTATGATCCCGAAACAGACAAACCCAAATAAAGATGCGGGGGAAAACAAAATTTAAAATACGCAGCGATTCGAAACTGTGTAACTAGTACTTAAATTATTGGTCATTACTGATATACATGTAACCTTCACAATAATTGGAAGGTTGATGGATTAATTAAGGGGTGTATTTTGATGGAGGAAGTTAAGCTTTGGCATCCTCTCATGTACTCTGCATCATGATGTTCGCATGGTTAAGTACGCTCATTTCTGATAATGAAGAGAAGCATCCATCTGTATGAACTGGCACCTTCGTTTCAACATACACACTATACTGTGCCAAGGTATTTCTTATAGAATTTAATATAATTCTAAGTGCAAGATGCAAAAAAATGTACATGCAGATGTTATCTTGTACGAATTCATTTTTATTAAGAAGATGTGAGATGCCACCGACTCCCTCAGGCATTTTTTAGCATCATTGATGAACTCCTTCTCGGCAACTGACTAAATGCGTGCAGGTTTTGTTTTGAATTTAGACGAGATTCTGTTTATTCTGGACTAGAGTGGATTTATTTCCTTGTGGTCTCCAAGCAAGGCGAGAACAAATTCTTCAAACTATGACAATACCTTTACCTGATAACTACGTAGATAGTTGATAAAGAATCTGAAAAAGGGTATATTTAGCTCTTTTTGTACCGTTCACCTGTAGTGTATCTCACTATTGGCCCTCTCTTTCAAAGACATACTGACATTAAATATTAATGTTGGTTTTAGTTAATTTGGTTTACTTAACTTGCCAGACGCTTTATCAGTTAACTGTGATTTGATGTCCACATAATGGAAAGATGTTTACTTAATGCTGAAATGTGTCACTGCATTGTATTCTAAATACAATTCAGCCTTTGGCTTCGATGTTTGAATGGTTTTAATGAAGCAATAATAGGAACAATAGTAAAACAAGAAAGACAAGAGCATAATATTTGAGGTTGTTAATTTTACAGATTTTTTTTTCAATCTGAGAACATAAAGGATCAAGACTCTATCTACAGGCCTGGGAATTAAACACATGCCTGCAGGTACTATGAGTATAATATCACACACTTTATTATTTCAATATTAGATTTTAGTTGTTTACTTGTTTAAAATCATAATCATGAACCTTTATGTAAGTTGCCTTTAAAATTATAGACAACATGTGACAAATAACAGACAAAATGTATAAAATAACACAGATTTCGACCAAAAAGGCAAAAGACAAACAAACAAACAAACAACATACACATAAAATAAAAACATTTGCTGTGGACAACTGCATCCTGCATTTGAAGAACTAAATTTAGGAGGAGAAAAGGGAACATGCCTTGTGGTTATTCTTCACTTACTTTTTACTTGTGGTTTCGCCGTTGACACTCTGGGAGGAGGAGCAGGTACTGCCCATTCTTTCGATCTGATTCACGAGAGACGGTTGATGTACATTCACACGTCTTAAAACCAGCCTCACCTTTACACCTCAGGAGCAATAGGGGACAGTGTCAGCCATCGCTAGTATAGTGTGATCTCTTCAAGACGTCTTAACTTCTGAATGATTCTATACACACATCAAAGGCTCATCTATGGAGTCACTACACCTACGCTGTGCTTGGGCTATTCCATCCATTCAAGTCAATTCATAAATACATTCAATCCCCTTTTGTTAAAGTCCATCAGTCAGTTTGTCAACACGTCGTCACAAGTGTTGTGAAGTTTCTGATCTGCAGCGTTACGGGGGGAGCATACAGTCGTGCCTTTTAATAGCTCATACTTTATCCTGATGAGATCGGACACCGTGGATCAACTGTTCATTTCACTAGCCGGAATACAAAAACAGGAATCCCATATGCACTTCAAAGAAAATCGTCCCTGTTCAGAATTCAGAATCTCGGCGGAGGTCTCGCCGTTGTAGTATGTTGAACTATGGAGAGCAAATCCAACACTAATTCAAATTCCTCAGTTGAATCAGCTTGTAAACTACACTGTAGGCGCCCATGCATACATCATGTGCATAATTCCCTGCAATAAGAGAAAAACAAAAACCAAAGCAGTCGGTAAAATACATTGATAAAAATGATTTCTATCCTGTAGTCCTAGATGAGAATTTAGGATAACCTTGCTACAGTATGTTCAAATGTTATCAATCATTGAGCGTATAATGCGTGTGTCTTGTCAGTTGTTGAGTTCACGGTGGATGATAATCTAAGAGGGATACATGGCCATGTATATCTTGAGTCCAATCTCCAGCCCAACCATGCCAGGTGTAACTGTCAGTGACAGTCAGTACAGTAGCATACACGTACAGTGCACTGTACATGTTTACCGCAAAGTCAACCCAAACACTGTGGTTACACAGGACGGACAGGAACCACTAAGCATTAAATACTGACATTCTCATGAATTTGCAAAAATAAGAATAAATGGTTCTTTAATCAATTTGCTTCTAAAGTATATTGTCAGTTCACGATGAAAGATTATGATCTACATACCAATGTTAATATTATCACAAATTCAAAACCTTTTGATAAAAATACTTATTTCTGACACAGGTTATGTACCACATGTTTAACAAAAACATCAGTCTAATCAAAAGTAAATATAAAGGGTAGTGCCTGGTACAATGCTCAAAATAGTGTTCCAAATTTATTTTGTTAGATTAGACTGCCAAATTAAATCATTCTTTGAGCATTCTATTTCTATACAAAATCAGACCAGCATTCTGTTCTTTGAAGGAATGATACAACATCAGGTTTTGAAGACTATTTTGTAACAATCCTTTTCTTTACAATAAAGGGACGATACATCATTTGTTATTGGAGGAGTACATTCAATCCAATCCACAAACTTTCAAAACAAACACAAAAACTTCATCAAATCAAACGACAGGTATTGTTGGTTATTTTTTGGTAACAACAGTCAATAACAGTTTGTGATCTATAACTCAAAAGAAATTGTCTCCTGATTTTGTTTTATCTCGAATAAATGGCAGTATTACAGATGGCTATTTTTCTAAAGGAAAACTGCAACTTCTTTTCCAATCTTAACTTAAACTCTATCTGTCTACCATGGTTTTAAACAACAACCTAGATACATGAAAGCGAACAAGGCAGACCTCTGGAAATAATGGCATACCAAAAGTGAGCATCCTATGAATTCCTTCATTGGTGAGTGTATATTATTGATTGTAGACTGTAATTGTCATAAAGCGTGCTCGCAAAGAGAAAACCAGCTGTCCCCAAGCCAAGCCAACTCTCATGTACATATGCGACAAATGTAAATAAATCTAAACGGTGTGAGTAATTATTATAAACAGAACATCTGGTTGAATTTAAATCAAAGTTTTCTTAGAATTAAACAGCCATTTTTTTTACAGTAATTTGCAAACTATCATCAACCACCAAAATCTTCAGACTTAAAATATGAAAAATATATTGCTTCATTGTAAACTAAAAGAAATGTAATTATCGTCTGTTTTGATATGCCAATGGTTACTTATTAACATTCAGTGATACACTGATTATTATTTCATAAGTTTAGTGGAGGATTTTTGAAGAAACCTTTGAGTGTAAAGGTGCTCAAATAATTTCAGCAACCATAATTTGTAAATAAATTTGATTATGCCAACTTAGGACTCCATAGCTTAGTTGGTAGAGTGCCGGCCTGTAATGCGGATGCCGTTGGTTTAAATCCCACTCTCATGACTCTAGTGAATTTTTCTTTGTTTATCCCCAAACTTCCAGTCAGTTTCCCTTGTGGTTTATTACTTAACATTTGGATTTAAAAAATTGCATCCCCTCAAGGCTGCTGCTTCTCAGGTTAAATCGTAAACTTGGGTGTGATCCCTGGCTACAAAGCAGATAACAGTTGTATGGCTTCTGATTGGCACCCTCGAACAAAGACATTGACAAAATAGGGAGACCACCAGAATACATGTAGGGCTAGATAGCTCAGTTTGTAGAGCACCAGCACGTTAATTCGGGGGTCACTGGTTCAAATCACGCTCAGACAATTTTTATTTGTACAACTCTGAATTATATAAAAAAATATTACCCAGTCAGTTTCCCTTGTGGTTTGTTACTTGAAATTTGATCACCTTGAGTTCAACCGGAGCTAATATGCCTGAGGGCAGCAGTGATTTAGTACCCTTTTTTTCCTGTCATCAGGGAATGTATTTTCTGTTTAGTTTTTTTCCTGGCGACAACAAAATTATTAATATAATATTTGGCAAGATTCACAAACATTTCATGAAAAGTAAAGACACGGTCTAAGTAGTTGTTTGTGTTTCTCTGAAAAAAACACTGTACAGTGAAACAGAAACAGTCACAAAGAAATAACTGTTACTGTACACTAAAATGAAAAACACATGGACTAACGCGTATAAATGAATCTTCTTGCTCTACACTCTCTTGTAATTTGTAATTTTCAATAAGAACACTGTTATTTTCCCTCAAGGAGCAGCCACAAATAATTCACAGTATTCTGTGTTTTTAACAGCTCTCTTTAACCTGTGTGGTTTGATCATCCATCCATGGTTTGACGTTAATAATCTTAGCTCAAGGGTATGCATCAGTTAAGCCTTCCCCAGGTAACCCTCTGCCTAGATTAACACAGATTGGTCTAAAGATACTAACGGCAATGAACGACCCTTTTCAAAGAATTCCTTTGTTAACCTCCTCATCCATAAAAATAAAAAAAAATTAACATAAGAAATAGATGGTGCTTTCTCCCAGGAGTGATTTTGAAGCTTGGAAATATTTCATTTTGAGAGGCAAAATAACCGCATTTCCAACTTAAATTCCCTTGCAGGCTAGAAGTGAACAAGAACATTCTCTTGCAAATTTGATTTGCAAAAAGGTTTCGGAATTCGGAGGGGATGAAACACTATAACCAATTGTTCCACCTGACATTTTGTCAAATTAAGACAAAGTGAAATGTAGATTTTTTCTATGGATTATCAGGGGCTAACCAGTGGGGGGGGGGGGGATGTCTCAGTCTCAAACATTTTGGGAACCTTGGATTTCCATGTACATACCCGGCATTGACATTTGAAGGAAACAAATATGTTCTAAATCCTTGAGGAGTCCCGAATAGAAATTGCCAAAGAACAAAGAGAGGTAGAAGGTGAGATAATACATTCTATAAGACTAGGCACTGTATGCAAGCATAGCTCCTTGAATGCAAGAAAGGCCTGGATGCTTATACACTGGACAAATCCAAGGGTTTGTCTATATAGAGAAAGCGACAACTTCCCTTGAAGATCAGCATTGTCTTGCTCCTTGAGAACCACTCTCTTCCTTTCTTTCAATTCCAACACACGCCATTGAATGGTTTCTATATTGACAACCGTCTGACCTGGTAAATAAACACATTTTGAGCAACTCTTCATCTGTATTCTTCTGTCTCCCTTCTTAATGTATGTATTTATAGATCAGAAGAATACTGAAAGTTTGTTTGCCAAATGATATGACGTCAGTTGGTTATTGACTTTGTCATGGTAACTATTGTACTGTACTTTTTAGTGCATGTATCTTCTGGTGGACTAACCTGATGTGGGGACATTCACTCTGAGTTTAATCTTACAATGGTTTGAAAACACAATGGAGTGTCGGTATTTGACTAAGAATTTTAACTAGTTGGGAGGAGACTATAGTGAGGTTCGGGTAAAAGTCTTCACCGTGTACAATAGATGGATTGCAATACGCGTCATTGACCACCATCTTTGATGAATTGGATTTGACATAATGATGCTTTAATTGTTACAATGTTTTGAATGAAAAAGATATTCATTACAACAGTAATATCAGTTTCTGAATGGAATAACATGGAAATAAAACAAAATTTGCCCATTATAAATTTTTACACTTTAATTATTGTTTCCATTGTCCAAGCAATCATGCTCAATTTTGTTCAAGTTGATTCAGTCCACAGAACCCTCATTCTGACTAGGGTATAGTTTTTTTCAATTTCATGCATTACTGAATTTTGAAATGTCAGCCACAAAGTCTGCCTTTGATTTCATCCTTAATTAAATTGGGAATGTTGAACCGATAATTTGTATTCTATTTCATTTTGTTTTTACTGACGCACACAACATTAAATGTACGTCATTAGACATTTAGGCTAACAACTCTTGCGGAAAACTCTTCCAGGGACTTTTTAATATTAAGATTTTTTAGTATTTTTTATATTAACCTGACAGACTTGCCCTTGTTTCATAGTTCTATCAAATATTCAACTGTTGAATCTTAATTTTGGTTTTCTACGGATGACTCTATTTCTTTTTGGTCCATTCTGATTGCAACACCGGCTGAAACTTGGCAAAGATAAATGTTAGATTTATCTCTTCTCCAAAGATATATAAGTGGTATGTAGCTGTCTTAGTTTCATGTGATTGAGCCAGTAGATTTATTCTAATAAAAACAGCTACATTCAGTCTACCCATGCAGAGGAGACAATTATAAAATTAACATATTTTGAATGAAGTTCCTTTTTTTGTTTTTCCATCGACACAATAGATTTTCACACTTGATAAACTCTTATAAATGGCAACAAGGATGCACATTTTAGTTCCATTGTCACCTTTGATCCAAATAAGCTCTTCATTTACCCAAACTTAATACTTAGTGGTTACAGTTGATGCACAGCTATAAAAACCAATCAACATAGATTAATCTTGTTGGTTGCCATGACTACAGATGCTTAACTGTCTACTAGCCCTGGTAATAAATAACTGTCTAATTACCAATTATTTGACCTGCATAACAGCATTATAACATTAAGTGTGGGTTACACAGACTAGGTCTTAATTTGCTAACAGGTGGCCTTAATCCACCCCATTTCCTCTTCTCCCTATTGTCACTTGGACTTGCATCACAGACAAGATTGGAATGCCCAGCTTATTATTTGAGACTACTTCATCTTGGCAATTGGATATAGAAGGATTCATGAACCTCTGTCTTAATGCATTACATAATGTACGTTCATGCAAACACTGTTTTAAATGGTAAAGTCAATGGCAATTAAAATAGTAATGAATACATAGTCTTATGTCGTGCACATATCTACCAATAACATACTCAAGGCGCTTACAAACAGAAACATGTTAAGACAGGTTTTTGATTTTTTTTTAATTATGAGACCAATTTATGCACAGCACCTTATAAGGATTTACAAGGTGCTGTGGCGCATTCAGCAGCCACTGCCAGAAACACCTTCTCTTAGTGATAAGTGTAACTAAATTCTTTTACAAGCACTACACAACACATCGACCTACGGATTTACATCTTACATCCCATCCGAAGGACAAAGCAATAATGATTAAAAGTGTCTTGCTTAAAAGACACAAGTGTCAAGACCGGGATTTAAATACAAATTCTGCTGATCAGAAACACCATGGGGGAGCTTGAGTCCAGTGCTCTTAACTATGCCATAATACCATGATCCAGAATGTCATATTACTTACATTGTCTTTGTGTAGGCTTAGTTAAGTGTTCAAGGGAAGGCAACCTTTTTGTTGTACTCTTAATGGCAGACAAAAAATGTTATCCACTAAGAAGTGGTAATTGGATTCTAATTAGTTCAATTGAATTTTTGATTGGTCAAAATGATCAATAGTTGGTAGTCAAGTAACACGTTTAAACCTGTCATTATGACCTGATCTACATTGTATTTTCATTGAGTTTAAATTAGAATTTGATTTGGTTGGTGACAACTGTAAGAAGTTTTGCAAAAGAGTGTCGTATCCAACTGCCAATTTTCCACTTGTAATGTTAAAAAAAATTATAACCTACAATGCAATTGAATTTAAATACCAAACTACTTTTAATTTTGGTATGAAAAAGTGGTGGCGTGATTTGGTACACGCTGCCCAAGTCACTTCGTACCTCAATTGTCCGAATCATGTGGCCGGTCAGCTGGACAAAAGACCTGTGAATCACGGGCGTGCGTGGTTATTTACGTTGTTTGTTGTTTAAAACTGTGTGGGTATTCCTAGTCAAAATGCCTATTAAAAACGAGCGCTACTTGCCCATCTGAAAACAACGGGACACTTTAAGTTTTTGACTGACCACTTTGGGATTCTGACGTACCCATGGTCACTATTTTGACAGACATGACGCACCCTCCCCGCGGGTCATACAGTGTGCATTACAATTGATGATAGGTTTAACTATTAAGTTTACTTTGAACAGTTTTTTTGCAAATTGTTGAAGACCCCACCCCAGCCTACTCCTAGAATTATGAGGTTCCATGAACCTCATAGAGGTCCATGTACAAACTACAATACAAAACTTTTTTCATTTACGTTTCTGCACCTGGAGTTCTCATTTGAAATCGGATCTCGCCAAAATTAGGCTCTACGTGTTCCTTGGAATCTCATTGAGCGTTGCATGGGTCAAGAAAATCCACTCCGCAAATTTAAAATTGTTAAAAAGCAATAAATTCTTCCGGTCATTCCCAGTCCTCTTCAAACAGTGTGAGTGTTATAACAAATATGGCGCTGGAGTCACATGATGTGTGTACAAAACCAACCTACAGTTGCCGGGACCAGCGTTGCTGCGCGCGGAGTACCAGTTTGTTCGGTAGACCTTTGCGAGCGCAGCAAGCGCCATATTTGTTATAACACTCACACTGTTTGAAGAGGACTGGGAATGACGGTAAGAATTTATTGCTTTTTAACAATTTTAAATTTGCGGAGTGGATTTTCTTGACCCATGCAATGCTCAATGAAATTCCAAGGAACACGTAGAGCCTAATTTTGGCGAGATCCCATTTCAAATGAGAACTCCTGGTGCAGAAACGTAAATGAAAAAAAAGTTTTGTATTGTAGTTTGTACATGGACCTCTATGACTATGAGGTTCATGGAACCTCATAATTCTAGGAGTAACCCCAGCCTAGCCTAGTTTAACAAAAATGGGAAAATAAGTCTCTTAAAACGGGCATGCATTTTGCATACCAAAGAATAAAAATAAGGAAAAGTTTCTCTCCTCAATTTTCAGACATGACTTGGCGAGAAACTAACAATCAATTCCATTGGCCTTCTTCACAAATTAGCAAGTAATTGCAGCCAAGTTAACCTTACCGCCAGTCAGTACATGATGTACATCAATGTCGTCTGCTCGTCATAAAATGACACCCTTCCCATTCACAACTGATGATAAAAATAGCCAACGCATACTTACAATGTCTGTGATTACACCAAGCTTTAGACTGAGGTTCCAAGTGGAATTTGATAGGAGACACGTCGAAGCAGAGTCAAAGAATTTGAGTTATCGATGAAGATTCAACAGTGGCCATGTAGTTACAGAGCTGCTAAGTAATGACGTACACAAGTAGACTGAGGAAGAGAGGAGTGTGAACAAACCAGGTGGTACTCAGTGGTAGCGAACGAAAGCTTGCTTTGTAACCAACCAAGATAAAGCCGACGCGAGGTGGCGCTATGCACATTTTGTTTGCATTTTTTCAACTGCACGGTCGGTTGTTTACAATTTTTAGAAAGAGAACCTAAGATTTGACAGCACGAACAATGCCAAAAATAAATTGGTTTTCAATCCGCACTTTTTGCCAACGCATACTTTGGACTTATTTCCATTTTCCTCTGTAATAAAGTGTTTATGATATCTAGTTTTTAGGCCATTTATGACTTTGGTTTAGTTGAAATGATAAATACCAATGCAAAATTAAGCACAAAGTACAAGAAAATATCAATAAAGACTACAAAAAGTTAAATGAAAGTACCCTGTGGGTGATTAGGCCTTCGGTTGTAAGTGCTTGTAAATAATGTATCACTTACCTTTTGTGCATAATCACAAGGGTAAAAACCTACATCCGGTTAATAATTATTTATTTACATGGTGCCACGGTTGGAAAGGTTAACAAGCCGCGATCACTTAAGCCTAAAACTAAAAGGTTTCCAGGCTGCGCTCCTGCCTGGTGGTGGAATTTCAGAAGAAAAACAACCTATCAAGTGTTATAGCGCCACCAAGTGGTATGAAAAGAGGATAATCAACATACAGAAAGCAAAATGGCGAGTCCCGTGACATCGGAAACTGATGGTACAGAAGATAAAACAACAGACGAAGATAAATCAACCGAGGAAATTTTAGAAGAAACAGCGAGGGATTTTGCTGGATATGTCTTGATTAACCCTCAAAAAGAGGTACTGTGTAGCCTAACGATGGTGGTAAACTACGTGGGGTTGTTCATTGCCTGAATTTATCTGGTTGTGGGCGGGGCAAGTGGAAGGGGAAGATTGTTATGATTGTTATTGTTAACTTGAGCAAATCCTGACGAGAGCATATTTTTTACGCTATTTCATTCTAGAAGCAGCAACTTGATGACAAAATTGAGGCAATGCTGACTCGACTAGATGAATTCTGTGCGGTGGTAGACATGGTAAGATTGGAATTGTTTCTCAATTCTACTACTCTACTCACTAACTAAACTATAACTAGTCCCCCAAAATTATGACATGAAAGATTTTCATATCCATCATTATAAAAAATAAACCAACAATGCTTAAAATATATGCAAATTGAATCACCAAGCTTGGTTTCTGTTGATAATGATACAATTCGGAACTTCATATCTAAACAAACCATGTTTAGCATTGCGTGACGATCCCCTCTCAATTAACACCGATTCCATCAAGTTTTATATGGAAGTTGTAAGTGTTTTGATGTATCTTAGATTCTTATTGACTGTAAATCAAATTTCTCTCATCTTTGATCCAGATCCGCACAGATTCCTCTTTGTCTTTGAACAGAAGTCTTCCAGGTATACATGAGAAAGCTCAAGAAATCAGACAAATATTCACCAAGATTGACCAACTTGAGGTAAGTAAATCTGCTTACCAAATTGAACAGTTGATAGCTAATGAGGTATTCTCTAACCCATACTTTGACAAAAGTATTTACCAGTTATAGCCAGATTGGCTTTCTCAAGTAAATAGCCCATGTGAGCAAGCAATAGATTGGCCTAGTCAAAGACAATATAAACTTAGGCATGCTAGACAGAAAGAGGCAAAGTGGCTTGTATTGAACCATAGAGCAAGCCTGTACTCATAAGACTTTTATTGGCTGATGGTATCTAGACCATGTTTTCAAATAACATTTGGAAGAATCTTGTCTGTTTGATGTCAGGAATTTGTAAGTGTTGTCCGTGCAAACGTCACTGCTATGGAGGAACAGGTGAATGAGGTCGAGAAGGAACAAGGAGCTCTTCATTCCATCAAGAACTTGCTCAGTTCACTTCCTGTCTTCACTCAGGTTTGTAAAACAACTCCTACTCGTCAAGCTCTTACAACAGTTTATTGGATGCTTTGGGTATTTGAGAGAAAACAAAACAAAATCAAAGATTTCTTTGAACTAGTCTTACAAATGTTTACCTCGGTCTTTTTCTTCTTTTGTAGAAAAGAGGGGCAGCCCCTAAGCAGCCACTCAAGTACGAAGCCCTGGAGATTTTCAAGACGAGTGATTATATCAAGAAAGACGGAGAATCATTACAACCACCTGATGTTCTTGAAGACGACACGTGATACTCGTTAATATGAGTATCTGGATTGGCAGAGTCTGAGATAACTGATTGAAGTAATGTTAAGGTGCTTTAATGAACTTCACCGAACTTGAAATTGAAGTGAAATATGAAGAGAAGCCAGTGAAGAGCTTGTGTGATGGCCAGTAGCAAAGGCCTTTTTTTATACTTAATTATGAAAATTAAGTAAGAAATTTGACTAGAGTGTTTAGGACACTGGCAAGAGCATCCACTGGATAAAAACTTTTTAAAATTAACCCTGTCATTTCTTATTCAAGTTTTGTTTGGGTTATTACCTCCCTCCCCCCCCCCAAAAAAAAAACACCCCAACAAATCCCAAAACATGCTGGTCTAAAAACCATATTACTCTTGGTAAACATTTTTAGTGAGTTGACAAACCATTTGAGACCATCAACTGCATGGGTTGTGTACGGAGGAACAACTGTGCACAGAACCGTGTTCATTTGTAAACTGTGTAGATGCATTCACCACATCAAATCATATTGCAGGCTGGCATAGTTTATCTATCACTATCAGTCAAGACCACGGTGGATGATATTGAATGGTCAGATAGAAGAAGGGTTGACTGTGTACTGTGTAGTTGCACTCACCACATAATATCATTTTGCAGGCTGGCATAGTTATCTATCAGTCAAAACCACAATGGATTATGTTGAATGGTCAGATAGTAGGAGGGTTGACTGTTTACTATGTAGATGCATTCACCACATGGTATCACTTGGCAGGCTGGCACAGTTTATCAGTCAAAACCACAGTGGATGATATTGAATGGTCAGATAGTAGGAGGGTTGACTCACTGTGTACTGTGTAGATGCATTCACCACATGATATCATATTTCAGGCTGGCACAGTTTATCAGTCAAAACCACAGTGGATGATATTGAATGGTCAGATAGTAGGAGGGCTAATGAATCGACAGCTGCATGTGTTTGAATAGTGTGAAAACATGATGTCAGACATACTTATGTTAACAATAGTTGTTAGTTGATAAATATATAATGCCTGAGTTTGATGGATCCGAGACAATTGACGTTAATTCGTGAGTTCAGGTCAGATCCTCTAGAATGTGAAATAACTGAAAATATATATTATGTAAAAAGATGTAATATTTGTTGAGAAAATGTTTTAAATGATAGATGTTTACTATGCATACATATTTTTCAAAAGTTGCTTGATCAAATCTTCATCTGTTTGATGTACCCCAATGTCAAATGCCATGTGTCATGTTTCTTGTGAACACAATAATGTTTGTAAGTGTTGCTGGTTTAAAACCAAAAAGGGACCAGACTTTATCAAGCTTTCAGCCTCACTTTGATTTTGGGCACTTTCTGTGAAAGGTAAGATGTCAAGACTGCTTTGTTGTGAAATAATATGATTTATTTATGAATTCTTGAAAAATAGATTATAGAAGATGAATACTTGGGCTTGGGGTATTACATTAGTCTTAACTTATTCCTAAAGGAACTACATGTTAGTAGAAAGGTATATTCAGCATCATACCTGATGAAACAATCCAAATAGCCACCAAGTTCCACCTTAAAGGTATTGTACACTTTTGGTAAAAGCTCAAAATAAGTGTCCGCATTTTGAGTGATTCAACATATGCATGAACAAACAAACCTGTGAAAGTTTGAGCTCAATCGGTCATCGAGGTCACGAGAAAATAGTGAAAAGAGACCTTATGTGTTTTCTGTTTTTGCAAACCTCAAGTGTTTATCACGGGCGATAAAAACTATTGTTTTACTCATTTCTCAGAAACGATAGCATTTTAGGCAGAAATTTTTTAAGGAACTCTATACCATTACTTACTTTAAATCATGTAAGTTATGTGTGAATCTGTGAACATTTGTGTTTTTCGATCTTACCAATAGTGTACAGGACCTTTAAGTTGGTGCATTATCTCATTTCATACAAATTAGGTAGCATTTAACTTTGAACTTGTCAACTTGTCTTGTTGAAAATTGAGCCACTCTTTGAACTGTAGGTCTCATGTGTAAGATTTTACGGGACAAATTTAATTTTGAATAAACGGATTTTCTGTTATCAAGATTCACTTGAGTCCGTTGCTGTGTTGTTATTCGGTACGAGAAAAAGGAATAAGTAACTGAAATGATCAAGTACTGGACTTAGGTGTAAACACAAGCAATGACTTTCATATGAATATTACCATAGGGAATTATTACCAAACAAACACACACCATACAGCAGAATTTCAAAGCTATTAAGGACTACATGTATTATATTTCAGTTCAGCAAGATGTGAAAGCAACACTTAGATCAGCAAACATTAAAGGGACACGATACCTTGAATTGGGCGATTTGGGCTACAAAAAGCGTTTGTTGTGAAATTAATTTGGTCGGAAAGATGTTTTAAAAGTAGAATATAATGATCCACACAAATATGCATATAATGGTTTTTCTGTTTACTTCGTGAACTAACACAGTCCACAATTTTGTAGAGCCAAAATTATACAATTTCGAGGCATGTGTGGATCATAATATTCTAATTTTAAAACATCGTTCCAACCATATTCATTTCACCACAAACGCTTTTTTAAATAGCCTAAAGCGCCCAGTCCAAGGCAATGTGTCCATGTAAGTGATAACAGATAACAGATAAGATTAATCGGTCAAAGTAATTGCCTTATGATCATGATCATTTCCAACAATGAGAGACGAGTATTTCTGAAAACATCAAGTGGGCTGAAAACTCGTTATTCAACATCATAGGACTACAAAGTACGACTACGAGACTAATACAGACGAAGTTGTAGAATAAATTAAGGCACCTATACAATATAAGGCAAGTTCGCAAAAAAAGCATATTGAGTTATTTACGAGGCGTTTACAAAACAATTATTTACATACAAATTCTTCTTTAAAAAACACATACAAAAACCAAGCTACAAATAATGCCTTCAATATTATGTGGAAAAATATCAGCGTAAGTACGGATTTGTATGAAAACTTTTTTTTTTATAATAAAACTGTATCAAATTATATCAAATCAAAGTGATTATTATTCAGTTACATTAATCAAGTCCTATTGTTGACTGCTCATTTTCATTATTTACAGTAATACTAAACTTGCACCTAATTAAACCAGAAGTACATTCCAAATAGAAGAGCTTAGTGTTTATTTCTGTTTCGAAGTTTCCGGTGTTGCAGTTTTACAGGCATTTTCTTGGTCTCCTTTGCATTCGTTCATGTCTATACTTATTATAATGTTTGTTCTACTCATACCATCGAACTTGAACTTCAACTTAAACATGTAGGTACCGCACCTTTAATATCAACATGGCCCAATTTCATAAAGCCCCTGTAAGCACAAAAACTTGTTAAGTACAAACAAATCTTGCTTAGAGGAAACAGGTTACCAGCCAACATTTTATAAACTTTACATTGTTGCAACTGGTACCCCACTCATCTGTTGGCTTAGCCTAGAAATTTGTCAAGCAGTATTTTCTGCAAAAACAGCTTTATGAAATTTGGTCCATGTTTGGGAACTTTGTGACGTTTTAAAATTATTTTTTACTTCAATGCAAAGTCACACACGTTAACGGGTCCAACAATTAAAGGAACATTACAGAATTGGTAAGAAAAAAACTTGTAAAATATACTTTTTGATCACAGATTTACATAAACTTACACGGTCTAATGATGATGATAGTAGAAAACATCCCTTGAATATTTCTGTCTGAAATGCCATATTTGATGAGAAATGAATAAACTAATTTTCCGATTGGAGTTTATCGCTCAGTGAACGTTTTATTCATTTGTTGAATCTATATGATTTCATGCAAATGTGTTTTTCACTATTTTCTCGTGACCCAGATGGCCGATCGATCTCAAACTTCTACAGGTTTGTCAGTTTATGTATATGGTGGATTACATAGAGTGCTTACACTGCCAGCAACTGTTTTGTTAGCAAAACCAATTCTGTAATGTGCCTTTAAATATATAATAACTCCCTATAAGGCCGACAGCGATACGAATTATTACAAAGGAAATTACTGTATGGTCGTTTGCGTAAATATTTGCGCAAGTATCCGCAAAGTCTATACCCGCTGTGTACGAACAAATTGAGTGTCCAATTCCCCAATTAATATCCTCAGATTCAAATGATTACGTCATCATTAAGTTGCATCTTAACCACGGGAAAACTAAAACTAGACGAAGTTTACAAACTACATGTACATGTTAGATTCTCGTTTTCTTCTCTCGGTAACGTCATATAACTAAAGTAGAGTTCGTTTCCAACCAAATTAAACATTATTTCAGATGGTGTGTGTGCCCATTCTCTTCAAATTATTTACAATCAATACACATTGTAAAATTCAGCTACACATTTTTCAGTACAACTAACTAATTGCATATCTATAACTCGATTGCGATAAAAAAACACACAAATCGGTTGCGATTTCAGTCGAAAAGCGAGAGGAGAAGCATTCTAAAAAGAAAAGTTATCGAGTTGTTGGAGGGAAAAAAAACAGACAGGTTTAATGTTTTGTAATATTTTGTTTCTTTCCAAAATGATAATTGACACTGTTTGACATTAAACCCCAAAGAGTCCCAAACTATTTTCCCTTTCAACCTCGGTTTCAATGCATTAATTTTAACATGTATCTTAAAACAAGATGACTGAACTGTGGCGATGCATTTGCCTACCATTTTACATCAGGGGCCTGCCCTAATAAAGCCTTCATAGCTCAGTGGTTAGAGCACTGGTCTTGTAAACCAGGGGTCGTGAGTTCGAATCTCACTGAAGGCTTCCCTTAACTTTATAAAAAATATAATAGTTAATCGTGTAATATTTTGTCCTAGTTGAATAAAAATATTTAAAAACGTCTTGTTGTCTGTTAAATAGAATTCGAATTAAAATTGATGCTCTGTGGGATTTCAAAATCCATTTTGTCAAAACTCTACTTTGCACGTGTCTTTGAGTGTAATTTCATCTACACGCATTTGTCATACCAGTAATTGTTAGGACACGTTTGAACATTACTGTTCTTGTATATATTTGTTGAAACTAAATTGGCGGTCCGTACGAATATCCAGGCGTTTCAACTACCCTATAAAGTTAGGACGAGATATGATTCTTTTGGAACCCATGTCGGTTCAGCATCCCCAAAGATTTGAATTTGAGTCCGCATTCCTTACACTTATGTGGATAGTTGAGTTTATGGCGTTGCTGGTGATACCTCAGCCCGGTGAGGTTGTGGTACTTTGCATCGCATAGGTTACACACATAGTTCCTGCCTACGTCATGCATCTGCATATGAGTCTGCAGCTGGTCTTGTGTTGGGAAGGACTGCCCACACGCCACACGCGTACACTTGTGGTTCTCCACCCCCTGGTTCTGGTGCCACTTGAGGATGTGTTTTCTGAGATGGTACTCGGACTTGGCAGTGTAGCCGCAGTTGAAACACATGTGTAAGCCTTTCGTGTTGGTGTGTTGGAACTTGTTGTGAATGAGTAGTTCCCTGGAGCTATTGCAGTACTGATTGCAGTGCGTGCAACGATGTTGGGTTTGTGTTGGGCGTTCGTTCAGTGAAGGTCTCACCAAGGTGGTGGTCGCGGCTGGATTGGCTGTTGAGCTTGCCTCAGAAGCCCTCGTCTCACCGATCTGGGTTTTGGTGTAGGGAGCATACGCCGGTTGAATTTTTTGCTGAACTGATGGGGACACAGCGACCTGTGGAGTTGCTTGTTTCATAGGACCAATACCACCGGTGATTGTTGCGTTGTGACATAACACATAGCTAGCAGTTGTCATCAGATTGCCTGGGATAACATTAACTACAGTAGCGTTTGTTGAATGACGTATTTCAGCCGACGATGAGATATTGCATTTGTCTGTAGCAATTAGTGTATTTCTATTTGGAACTGCTGGAGGTCCATACATCACGGCAGCTTGCTTCATAGGGGATACGGGATTCGTATTACCCTTATTGGTCACGAGTTTATTTTTATGGTCCCGTTTTGTCTTTTTCTTCTTATTAATTGTGAAATCCTTGCAGAACTTTGCAAAATGATCATTTTTGACGTGCGCACGAATCTCAGACCTAAAGCAACTTTTAAAGGAGCAAAAGTGACACTCTATGTCTATTTCTGAAACTTTTGTGTCTGGTTTTGTTTTTTTGGATACTGGTCCCGATCCTTTAGGACGGCCTCTCTTTCTCTTCTGGGGTGGTGTCTTGGAGGATGGATTGGGAATTTCTTCAACATGTAACACTGGCTTTGTGATCGCAGGTGTGTCTGGCAAATACGTATCTTTGGAACAAGTGACAGGTTCATTTGGATTATGGAGGACGGTAGAGAGTTGAGGTGGATTTAAAGTGGGCCTTTCATAAGGTCTTGCCACTACGGATGGTTGGAGATTTTCCTGGCTGTCTTTTGATGAGAGAGGCTGCTGGCCTGATGCGTTGATCCATGCATTTTGAAGTTTTGATTTCATTTTCGGGTATTTTGCCGTGTTGTCTGGCCCGACGGTAGGTTCGCTAGATTCTCTTTGTCGATTCAATGCGAGGTCAATAGCATCTTTGACTTGATGAATTGTTTGGTCAACATTCCCAACATTAACAACTGCCTCGGCCGAGTGGGACGAGGTGATGACCGTGACGGAGTTCTCATATCTAGCCCCTTGCACCGTCGGGTGATTGGCAGGTGAAGTCGTCCCAGTTTCGACATTATTGGACTCAACTAGATTCGTTCGTATGTTCTTGGCGGGATACGCGTAGCCGTATAAAATATCTGGCGTGGATATCGAACGACTCTGAACCCGTGACCTCCTCTCAAGCAGTTTGTTCCGTATCATCAGCTGAGTTGGGCTTAGGTTGTTTCGCAGAGATGAATTGATTGGTGGGGATATTGAATCGGATGTTAGATCTACGACACTAGATGCCCTGATTGGACCTCGCTCTCCTGCTGTGTATGCTCTGTGGCAGGGGCGACTGGGAAGTTGTCCCTGATGTTCAGAATCAATTACTCGTTTGTACCTGAGGTCGACTGCCTGCTGTTTTATGCTAAGATCAATTGCTTCATACCTCTGACTCTGTGTAGTCAACCCCTGCGAAGAAGCATCGGAGACATCTCGTACGTCGTCTGCCTCCAGTAATGGAGTTGAAGAGGGCGCAGGGTTGAAGAAACAGATGGGTGTTCTTCCGCAATAACTGTCTTCCTTGGAGTGTTGTTGCCTTGCCTGGTTGTCCACGTCGACAACGACGTTTGACGCAGACGCAGATTTGGACGCATATGTCGTCAGACTGACTGCCTGCTGTTGAGGTTGTGTGTCATACTGTTCTCGTTCTGGTGGGATCGGATCTTGACTTTCCAAAGTTTCAGTAGGGGCACTATGGTGATCGGTGTAGGGTGCATGATGGGCGTCTTTGGAGCGACCTGCAGCCCCCTTTGGAGTTTGATTTGGTAGATGATGCACAGTGTGGTCCCACACTCTAACTGCTTCGTCATTTTGAGTTTCCTCTTCTTCATCTTTGAGCGAGTCTTCAATAATTGACTTCAGTGTTTCTCTGAATGCACCCCCTTTCCTGCATTGATCGACGAGGTAATTCGCAAGTTCCTCTGGCAAGGAATTTAAGAGAGCTTCCTCCGTGGATGTCCATGTTCTTGTAGTTCTTGGTGGTGGTGGTGGTGGTGTATGTGTTGGAATTACAGGCCCTCCTGGCGATGACCCTTCTCGTTGCCCGACAGTTTGGTCGTCTTTTGACTGTGGTATGATTTGACTTATGTGCATGTGCTCACTTTGCGGAGGATTGTCAACAATTTCAGTGGTAACTTTCGCTGACTCATTTTGAGTAAGAACGGGGAATTGCGATTTTATGGCATCGTACATCTCTTGGTTCATCGCTCGCAATCTGTTTGTTTCAGCCAAATTACCGATAAAGACCGATGCTGGGAGGAGAGACAGTGGGTCACAACGGGCAGTGACGGCAGCTTGGGCAGGCCGGTCAGCTTGGCCAGCCGCAGGAGGTTGGCTTAAGTTGGTCCCACTAGGGGCAGTCTTTTGCGGGTGATTTTGATGGATAAAAGGGACGTCACTTCTTATCATTTTAGTTGTGGCTGCAGCAGTTGCCATTCGCTTTAGATGTTCAAAGTCACTGGATATTTGATCTTGGGGAGGGTTTTGCGATGGTGTTGCTTGAGTAGGTGTTAATGTACTGACTTCATGTTGGGTTTGTTTGGCTTCGACATCTGTAGAGTCCGTAAAGCTTCTTGCTGAATGAAATAGCTTTTGCTGGGCTTGGTAGGAAAGGGTTAGGTGGTCGGTTACACCTTGGTTAGTTGCTGATGTCGTCATCAATAGCCCCCTATCAACGGCCACAGGCAACTGCCCCCTCAGTCCAACTTCGTGAAGTTGTGGTGCTCTAGGAAAGGAAGAAGCAATTGTTGTTTCCAGGTGCTCCCTGGCCTGACTTTGTAGCTCGCTCTGAGTACTTGGTACTACCACGACGTCTGGTGAGACTGATACAATCATTGGCGTAGATGCGTGTGATTGGGCTAATCTGTGGGACTGATCATGTCGGCTGCCAGCTACTGGGGCGATCTGGGTGGGACGGACTACTAGCCCTTGCTGAGGATATACCCCCGGAGATTTTCTCGCTCTATCTGTGACATTCACATAGTTTGAAAGGCGTTGTTGATGTATGAAGTTTTGATGCATTGGATACTGAGACATCAAAAGGTTTTGGTGAGTTAGGTTTGGTCTCGGGTACTGCTGCTGCTGAGGATAGCTGCCGGCTGTGTTTGAAGAGGATTGCACATTATTTGGTACAATCGGAGGCATTGTTGGCAGGACTCCCGAAACTGGCACTGCTACAATGTGCTGGTTTTGAGCTATCGTTTGTTCGTTCGATCGATTTGCACCAGGGTTTTGCGGTTGATAGCAAAATGCTTCCTTGTTATATGCTATGAAACGTTTCCCACCAGGAAACTCAATTGGGACCCCATTATGAATGTTGACACCCTGACCCTTGAGACTGATAGGCCAATCATGCTGAGACACAGGTACCGTCCGGTCTGGTGGATTCAATGGCGGCTGGTTGGGAGCCACTTGTGACCTGTGGTCTGGATACAGTCTCCTCTCTTGTGTCAGACACCTTCTCAGCTCAATAAACTGTTCTGGTCTTTCGTTTTCTGTCACTGCCGCGTAATCTACAACAGCAAAGTTGCCTTTATATCTGCCGCTACCTCTCGGTAGGGGCCAGGGAGCCACGGAGTGGCTCAAGGAGCCTGGGGCTCTCACACTTGGTGAAGAGGTGACCTGGTGTGGCAGATACATTTGTCTACTTTGGTTTTTACTGCCTGGAAAACTGCGACCAGCTGGGTGAATGGGTCTCACCTCTTCTGGCCCTCTGTGGTCATGTACCGATGGCGTTAATTGAATATTGGTTGGAGTTGAACGCGACTGAATAGTGGTTTCTTGTGTTTGGGCTCCAGACGATGCGATACTCTGATTCACTTCACAGTTAGGATCCACTCTTGAGGGCAGTGTTGTAATTTCAGACATAGTTGCAAGGGAAATTGCAGTGTCGATCTCACGTAGTCTTGAATCTTTGTCAAACTGGGCAAGGCCACTTCTGGTGGATGCTGCTCCGGGCTCGTCTGGTTTTTGAGCCTGGTTTTGATTCGTTTTGCTTCCCACGTCCACGGTCGCACTCTGATTGATATACCCATACGGTGTTTTCCTACCTAGGTTATCGTCTTCCCTTGTAAGTGACGAGACCACGCGAGGTTTGATTCCAGAATTGAGAACGTCATCGCCCGTTCCCTGTACAGATTGATACTCCGTAGTTTTACGTAACTCGTCTGACGTAACGCCATCTTTTTGCCGGTGGGTCAGTGGAGCCAAGGTGGGAGTCCGACCAACACTGGTCACAGTTGAAGTTACTTGTACAGATCCCTCTGAATGGGAAGTTATATCATGCGTAGAAAAATGTGCACCATCAACAATTTGATTTGTATCACCTTGATTGTTAACAGATCTTTTGTCTTCAACGGAATATTGATCTGTCTGATCCTTTTCGATATCTACAGATATCTGAGTCGTGGAAGGCGTTACTTCGACTGTGCTCGAGGCGCAGCTCGAACTGTCGTTAACTTCTAAACGTCGACGAATATCATCAGGCGTCAGCTCTTCGAGGCAGTCATCCAATACGCCTGTCATTTTGTTTTCAGCTGACATGCCGTGGTCAGTAATTGATGCCACCGCTCTCTCAATCTCGGAGTTGACTTCGGAAACGGATGAGTTTACTGATTCGAAATCACAGACGTCAACTGTGACTTCGTTGGCAAAACCACAAACTTCAGGGCATTGTGAACCTTCGTGAGAAAACAACGGCTGGAGCTCTGGGGACGTTATTTTGTCACGTCGTAAACTAGCAACGCCATCATTAACGTTACCGGACAGTTCTGAAACGTCATCAGCTCTGTTTTCCTCGTTCTCGTTCTGTTTTTCTTGTCTCAACGTTGGGTATGCAACTCGGTCTGTACCTTGTGTGGTATCAGTCTGGTCATTCGAAGGTAAGGCACCGGCATACAGATCCTTATTACCAGTACCACTCCCGTATGCGTTTGATTGTTTGCCGCCCTCCTTGATTTGCCGAAATATCTGTTGATAGTCCGTATTTTCGTAATGCTCGTCATCGACAGCAAGTGACGCAACTGATGAACCTCGTGATGTCTCTTGGGAGCTTGCGACACTGTTGGTATCTGTGTCGGCACTGAACGTGGAGCTGGCAAAGAATACATCGTTGACGATATTTTCTGACTGTTCGGATCCTGTTGTCGACGGATGTTCGACTTGCTGGGATGGTATCGTTTCAATTGCTCCTGGCTGGTCCATTGTTTGAACTTGAACACTTTGGACGCCTTCAATCACCGATGTTGGGCTAACTGGAGTTGCTTCTTCACTCGAAGGCAGGACAGAAACATCTTTGTTCTGAGCTACATCCAAATTGGTAAGCTGAATGGTTTGCATGTCTTCAGTATCAACAGTACGCCCTGGCATTGAAGGACTAGGTTGTGAGGAATCGTGGATAGGACCTCGAGGATGTCCTGGGGAATGACCTGGGGAATGACCTGGGGAATGACCTGAGGGAACGATATGTTTCGTGTTTACCGATGGTGTCATACTGATTGTTGAAGTTGTTTCATTTCTTACCGAAGATGAATCAGTACCAGTAGCATTAGTCTTTGACCATTGAAAGAACTCGCTTGATTGACTAGCTCGGGATTGATGCGTCGTTATGGCAGTTTGTCTCTTTTCTGAAAGCTGCACACTAACCGGCTTTTCGTTCTCCGGACCTTTAGGGCTACTACGATCCCCAACATTCTCATTCAAGGGGTTTTGTTGTTCCAAAATCCCAATGCTTTGTGACGCAGCAATGAAGGAATTGTCTTTGTTTTGAGGTGATTTTCGCTCTTCACTACTCAAAGAATGATGCTGATTTAAGTTTTCCAAGAAGCCATCCCCAGTCTGGGATGGTTTCGAAGTAACAGTTTTGGAGAGATTATTTTTTTCTTCGGTTTCAGAAATATTGAGACTGTCTTGAGTGTCGTTCATTTTCTGTTGCTGGTTTAAACATGGCAATGAATCCTCACTATCTGGAGATAATTTAGAGGTAACACAGACCTCGATAGTTTGATTCCCAGTTTCGGTTTGTGTCCCTTTAAGGTTGTCGCTGAACTGATGGGAATCTCTTGTCAAAACATCTCTGTTCCAGAATGAATTTGAAGCACTGAGACGAGTTTTCACAACATTATCACTCGTTGAACGTTCATTGTTCGACGATTCTCTGGAGGCAAGGGGAGGGATGCATTCGGTATCTTGACTTTTGGAATCTTTGACTTCTCCACTCAGTCGACTTGTCTGGTTCGGGGAACTTGCCGTCAAATTTTGAGGTGAATTGGGGAAATGAAATGATGAACATCGTATGGCTTTGTTTTCACTGATACTGGTTAGCAAAGGTGGGGACAACAACGGAGGGTCATCAAAACTTGGTCTCGAAATAGTCCATGAATCTAGAATTTCTAAACGTGGGGGTTCGTCGCTTGGCTCTACGCCTTCAATCGCGTCGTCAAAGTCTCCGTCGATGTCGGTTTCATCTGGAATCGATTCCGAATACTCCAACGTTTCACTCGAGCCGGTCGAGGAGATACTTTCGGCGTCGAAATTAACCGAAAACGTGTCCCCGATTGAATCGATTGACGGATACTCGTAGTCTGTTCTGGTCATGTGATCAGACTCACTGTCTGACATAAGGATTGGGGTTGTGTCCATATTGCCTTCAGGAGATGCACGATCCGTTACGAGGCCATGTTCTCTAGCATCATCCATCGGAACTGTATGCAAGTCACGTAACATACTAGTGAAAACGTTTCGGTTGACATCGGAAGGTTCTCTTGGACTTTTGGTATCCGATGAGATAAGTCTATCTCTGCTGAATTCACGGAAGCCTGTGGGTCTTTCGCAAGCTTTCTCTTCATCACCGTCTCCTCCAACCGAAACTCCCGTATCCTCATAGTTGAGATGTTTAGAGCTATGGCAGCTCGGATCATAATTCGTCTTCTCCAACAGAATAAAACACCTCTTGATCTTGCCGGCCGCAATTAGTTTCTGGGTGGTGCTCCCAGGCGAGAGCATAACGGGACTAAGAGGAGCTCTTCTACCCATGGACCACTCGGGCGGTGGGCCCTCGGGTATCTCCATAGTCGTTGGGCGTGTGGGCTTCTCCGGTGGGTACACATCGTTGTCATCTTTGTGTGCCATCTCGCATGACAATCATCTGGGTTGAAGAGGTGTGGAAGATTGGTATGACTTCAATATATCTTTCGCCATCACAAAGAACACTACATGAGAAGAAACAAACAAACAACACATCTATTAACTTTGATGTCTGTATGAATTGACTGTAATGAAAACGACTGGTTTCCAGGCGCCTCGAGTCACCGAATGCCCCTGAAATAGCTTTAAATGCTTTGACTGTTTTCAAGTTCTGTAAGTTTAACAGCTCTACATTCGATCCGGGGAGCCTCCCATGTTTGTGAAACTATATCTTATTATTTTTTCAATTTCAATGGACATGTAGTATAAGACGTATCACGCTCCACTATAAATAACTATTGTAAATGTGACAATTATAAATAGAGTTCCCAAATAAACAAAAAGACGTCACTGAATCATTATGATGATTACTATGCCTGAAATTGACACGATGGTTGAAGATTTATTGTACAATGAAGCACAGTTTTAAATGTTTGCAAGTTCTGTTTAATCTGTTCATTTTATATGCACTGTTTGCAGAAGAGCGCACACGTCTAGATCCAACCTCCAGGGCTTCGTATAATACGCGTAAACGCCTACTCCAGGTTTTGTGCAGCGGCTAATTTGCCTTTGCCTTGTGTACTGTTTTGACTAATTTAGCTAGAATCATCTTAGGTGACACTAATTGATGGGCCGCCGTAGTTCGAATAAGCTTATTAAAAATGACGTGCGCCTCATAAAAAACACCATATCCATTAGATATATAATAACTCCCTATAAGGCCAACAGCGATACGAATTATTACAAAGGAAATGACCTGTACTGGTCGTTTGCACAAATATTTATATCTTTTTGTTATCCTAATTTTGTGTGTTGAGTATAATAACAATATTGGGGTGAACAAGGAAAAATTGATTATAAAGGAACTGATAACAATGGTGAGTCACTGAGTGATTGACGTCACAGAGAGCAATTGGTATATATTCACTAAGTTTCCATAGTTCTGTACACAAGGGAAAACAATAAGTCAGATCTCTAAGAGTAGTCTCTGTAATTTGGTTATAATGAACAATGGCAAAAACTGTAAGCCAATCATCTATATGTGTGTATTGACCGGAATATGTTACGACACGCCAACGTCCTTAAAGGTACGCGTTGCCTTGGATCGATCGAGTTGGTCTATGAAAAGCGTTTGTAACCGTTTGTTATAAAATGCATATGGTTAGAAAGATGTTTTAAAAGTAGAATACAACGATCCACACAAATATGCCTCGAAACTGCGTGGTTTTCTTTAACTTTGCGAACTAACACGGTCCTCCATAAAATGGCCGACTGTGTTAGTTCACGATGTAAAAGGAAAACTACGCAATTTCGAGGCATATTTGTGTGGATCATTGTATTCTACTTTTAAAACATCTTTCTAACCGTTATGCATTTTATAACAAACGGTTTACAAACGCTTTTTATAGGCCAACTCGGTCAATTCAAGGCAACGTGTACCTTTAAGTCGTGTCTATTTAAGCCTTTTTTGTGTATTTGTTAAACTGGTCAGTTCTGCCTGATCCACCAGAATACAAGTACATGTATTACACATGCACCGGAGACCAGCACCTCATTATAATAAGATCTTCCTCGTCATAGCAACCTTTTGACCATGTCACTCGCTTTGATTACTCTGTTGCACCAATTACAGTAGTGCGAATTTTTGTGTAAATAACAAAAAGCATATAATTATTATGAAGAGAATTAGGGTTCAGGGATTGCGTTAATTGACATTTTAGTTGTATCCATTGTTTTGTAATACTTAAAACAACCATAATGAAAATAATTGCCACAAGGTAGAGTATACAACTCCTCTCCGACTTGTTTAGATGCAATGGGTCATTTTGATTGGTTCTTTAGAATAGGAATAGGCGTCTCCAACCGTAAAAACGACACCCCGTGAGTGAAAAGAGTAATGCTTTTTATTTAGGTTTACTTTATTTTGAAGAGAAGGAAAATAATAGCCTACAATTAATAAAAGTTTGCTGCAGCGAGATGACAACGTTTAGATGACCATGCTTAAAGTCTATCCGTAAAAGTCACGAATGAAAGGTTTTGCTTTCCATTATTGCTCCCATTTTACCAACATTTAAATTTGCGTGTTATTTGTGCAGACCTATACTTGCCGCTCCACAAATTCTTAATTCTTTGTTAGATTCAAGTTATGTTTGTAGCCCCCACCCCCTTCCCAGAACAGCAAACCTCTTGGTCAGGCATTGCTTGCCTTGTCGATTTAACTCCTCAGGTTGTTCTCAATAAAACTGCTGTTGTCGTGTCAGACAAATTAACCGTTAAAATGAATACATAATATATCAACATAATATCTGGTACAGATATTGTGGGTTATCTCAAAACATGCCTAAATTGTACGCCACAACCCGCCCACTTAAGTGAATGCAATTAATGCAATTATGTGAATGCAAGTACTTCCAGTTCAGGTATGATATTATGTAAAGATACCTATAGGTCACCTAAATGTATCATTTATTTTATTTTATTGATTGATTTATTGTACTACACATCCAACAATTGGCGCCAAAAGTAGGTTAAATAGGAAACGAGAATTTTCGAGTTTTATGGGAGCAAAACCGCAAAAGGGAAAATTCACGACATCAGGTAGGGACTAAAAACCCAATCCAGGCACTAAAAACCCAATCCAGACACTAAAAGTCCAATCCAGGCACTAAAAACCCAATCCACATGCAGTTCGTGATTCGAACCGGGGTTCACAGAGGTGAAAGGCGCGGGGAAAGAAACCACCGAGCCAACCTGATACCCCAAAGTTTTGAAACTATTGGTGTTTTGGGACTCACGTAAAACAAAATCTAAAAATAAGCACTTCAGATAATGATGAGACAGTAAATCAATGGACAAAAGTGTTATTGTAGAAAACATTGCATACCCTGGATAAAGTGTTTTTCTAATAAAAAGGCATCATTACGAAGCCGGGTAAAGAATCAAGCACAATCTATCCACGCAGGGTAAAAATAAGGTTTCCTGTTTTTTATTAGATTTTCTCGAAGTAGAGTAAGCGTGGTCGATCGGAGTGTGATGAGTTTATAAATGAAAATCAAACTTTCCTCCAAATAGTTTTAATTTCATAGTTCCATCAAACCACGAAACAATTTCGTTCAAAGGATCAATATTGTCCATGGAGTGTTAAATGAACCACTCGTTGTCGCCATGCTCACTCATTACTGAATCAATCAAAATTTAATTAAACAATAGATTAAAAATGACTTAATTATTTTACCTTAAAGTTGCTTAGCCCGTTTTTTCGCTGAAAAGTTTTTTTTCTCTGAACGGATTTTGACAGATATTGTTGCCAAAGGTGTTATACAGGATTGGTAGAGTTGACAAAGAAGTCGCAGACAGTGTTCAAGTTTTGTGTGATCAACCATAAACATGAAATTACAAACCTGTGAAAATTTGGGCTTAATCCGTTGTGTGAGTCGGGAGAAAATAGTAAAAAACCACGCACAATTTTCGGCATGTCCTTATTTGGGGTTGTAACGACCGAAATCAGCTCTTGCGTTTTTGTAGGTTTTCAGATACAGTTTTTCTTCCTAATATGACTTAATTTCAGAGGGAAATATTTCACAGAAAAGAATTGTTTAAGTATGAGCATCAAAATCAGTAAACTTTCAGACTAAAATTATTGGTGTTTTTGGCTCACCAATCCTGTACAATACCTTTACTTTAAAAATGAAAAAACAAAACCATTAAAATCTTTTTTGCATTTGCCACATCAATGTGTAACATTCATGCATGTAGCATGCAATATTGTTAGTACATGGCTGATGGACTCTTGAGATAATGTTCCGACATTATTTCATTGTTTTTGTTTTTAATTAATTACCACTTATCATTGCAGGATTTTCGTGCATATACCTTAAAGCTGATAGTTTTCTCGAATCTATGCAAATGGTATCTAAATTTTAGGATCAAATCGGCCTAAAATGTGGCTTACTATCACCTGTTAAAACCCTCAAACGCGGCACCTAATTAGGACAAACGTAACTGCGACTTCTTCATTTGAGTGTGTTTTCTGTCCATTTGTTTGCTTAGTTAACTAATTTGATTGATCTAACCATTGTCAACTGACGGACAATTGACAGACCGATTTTGAACACATAGGATGCTGGCAGAGTTTTGACCTGCCCTTTCTAATCAAACCATTATCCCTCTATGTCGTGCGGCATGGTCCAGCTTACGATCTGATGGCATAATGGAGTTGACCAGTGTGTACGATGTGGTAAAGACAATGGAAATATTAAAATATGGAAGCATGTGCTGACAACGTGCTTCGCTTCGTTTGATGGGTTTAAGCGATGCATACAGAAGACACTTAATTTTATTACTGCGATCAGAATATACGTTTTGGAACAATTTTAGAGTAGCGCGGCAAGGACACGTCATCACGACGGATTTTACAGCCAGTCTTGTGTTATAAATGCACGATGCTGGGTGATTTGTTGAGAGAGGTTCATGGGGCGTAATTTGTGAAACGATCCAATTCCAAGGACGCTCTCGTCAAATAAATGCATCTTACAAACAGTAATAAATAGGCCCAGCACAACAATTTGAAATACATTATAGCAAGCTTCAAAATGATAACAAATACCACTGACAGAAACATGACATTATCTCATTAAAACTGGTTACTTTCTAAGATTGCTTTTTTTGTGGGGGGGGGGGTGGTCGAAAAAATACTAGAAAAATTATGATTGCATTTATATACCGATCGTAATTGAAAACAGATTAATTTTCTTGAAAATGCGCTTGAAAATGGAACACATAGAAATTAATTTGATTTTTTATTTGACCCCTTTTATCAAAATAGAATTGTTGAGTCGATCTCACGCTTCGTAGGTGAAATTAAATGAGGTTTGTATATTGAATTTCTCAAAAGGAAAAAAAAAAGCTTTAAAGGTACGGACAGAGATTGCTTTTGGCCAACGTACAGCTGATATTATAGGACTGGTAAAATTATCAATAAAGATACGATAAAAGTCGCACGTGAAAGGTTCAAAAGAAAGAAAAAATTCACAGTATTTTCATCAAGAACGTCAAATTCATCCACGCCTAGAGAGGAGACAGCGGGTACCAACCGCATCTCTGGCCGCAGCATTCACAAACGGACACCACGGAAATTTGAATCTCCAATAGCGACCTGAAGACGATCTTATAGAAATGCAATTGTTTCGTCATACTTTTTATTTCTAACCAACAGGGGTACTTCAGATTAACTAATTTGGCAGAATGCATATTTGTTACCATCTTTATAACAAACAGGCCTTCAGATAAAAATGATACAACGTTTTTAGTAGTCATTACCAAAGTATGGCCCAAACTTTGGAGCCGGGAGATTATTTCCTATTAACAAGTAAATATTTGAAAATTAATATTCTTGTCACCTTTGAATGATTATAATCTGTGAGAAGATGATATCCTTCACCAAAATTAAAGAGTGAAATTTAAGCACCAGGGTGAGAAAACGAAGACAATAGAAGGCCATCAACAACAACACAATGAAAGGAACAAGAACAATACGTAATCAGTGTGTGCTGCAGACATTGAGTTCTAGTGCATTAGCAAATGATCGTTGCATTTCCCCCCTGCGAGCTGCAACGATATGATTGACTTTTTATGACATGATGACTTCACTGTATCCGGTTGCATGACTAACAATACACGAGGGACTGTGAACATACAACAATGGATACACATATTATTATCAACCAGTGACAAAAGTAATATTTACCGAGGTTATTGTATCAAAATCGTTTGTTTTTGGCGTCTTTCGCGACGAAACGAAGGATTGGGGAACCCCCAAACACAATCGGTTGTGATTGCACAATTCAATTCAGCCATCGTGCATGTGCTGTGAAAACATCAATGTCACAGCCCTCATTCATAACCACTTCCTAATAGTTTATATTTCTACACAATAGAATTGTTCTTCTTCACGAAGTCGATAGTCAGATCAGTATACTCCTATTCAGAGCCAGGAGGCCGACGAAGATAAAATCGATACAGGAAAAGAAAACAGAGCTCAGTGGTAATAAATGGCACACTAATAATATTAATAGAAGGGAGGTATATATATAATTTATGATGAAATATAGTTTAGTACACTCCGGTGCCAATTACAGTTTCAATGCGTCGGCTGTGAACACCAACACACCAATGTGGTTACATTAAGGTACATTGTTTGAAACACGCCTGTTTAATGTAATTATCACATTGTGTTCATTCTTTTTCCTATCTTATGGTTGAAAGAATTATATCAAATTGCCTTTGTCAACCCTTACCGTATCTGACGATGACTATATACTGCTGCTTCTCGCGAGAATGTACATTTCCCCCCAAAACCGTCTAAAGAATTGGGGATACGAACTCTGCAACAGAAGGTGTGCTAGTCGCGTTCATGTCTAACAGTGCACAATCGCAGATCGCTATACTGGCATGTGCATTTCAACTATTTTATTTCTCAGCAAGCAAACTGAATGAGAATCCGTCAAGGCCGTTGGTTCCCCTTTTGACGCGACCAGTGACACAATACTCAAGGTTCGTCTGGGTAACAATGCACAGGTACTGGCAGCTCTGCATTGAAGTCACCGCACCGTGAACCGCTTGCTCTTTGCCTGCTGCCTGCTGAACGACGCCATCAAACTAGCCAATCCCGTCGTGCCTCGTACACTAGATGTGTGTAGACCACTCATGTTGGCGAGCACGTATTGGGGAACGTTGTGTAGGATACAAATTATATCCCCATGGTATAGCAAAATACTCACTTTGAGTGACGCAATAATTATTATTTAGAAAAGGTCTGACATGATACTTGGCATGAAGCAACACGGATATAAAAGCATATTATAATGTCTATAAGATTAATTGCTGTCTGTCTCTGCAGCAGTTATTTATAGTCTGGTTTATTGCCTCTATATTATAGGGTAGCATACTAAAGTACTGTAGTCCGTAAGTGTCTACATTTAAATGTTAAACGATGTGTCATGAGTGTTCTATCTATAGGGCCTACGTATTTTGCATTACTTTATTTTTTAGTAACACCCCATGATATTTCTTTTCATTGTTAGAAACCTAAACATGGCCCATATTTTATATCTCTACACGCGCTTCACCTTTGGCCCTTTGCTTCGAAGCTGGTGCCCTACACCATGTACTCAAGTCCAAAGTATTATACACAATTTATTTCCTTTGGTCTGACCTAGGGGACCGTATGGCCTTCGGAAAGCTCATATCCCGTTCCTCCCGGTTAGTCTGTCATTTCCGATGCATGGTTTGCAATAACATTATTATAGGCCGTGGCTGTTTATATTACGGTAAACGTTTTTTCATTTGAATTCTTAACAACCATTTATGACATGATTTAAGTTCTTAACAAACAATATTATGACAAACGCAATCGAGCTGTCCACTCTACAATTACCGTATTTTGTTTTGTACACAATGTTGCATCGGTTGTAAAGGGATCGATCTATTTTTTTTAAATGCCGAAAGAAAGTACGCGGAAGTGAATAGAGAAAAGAAAATCAAGCAAAACTCCGGACCTAAAACTCTGGCACTTTTTTATGTGGCCCCTGAGTTGATTCAATAGTCCATTGTGCTCATGATCATTGTAGTCAACGACTTTTTTGCCTCAGTTCTTTTTTGCCTCAGTGGTTTTTTACCCGCGTTGTCTGTGCAGCCAACAAACTGGATAGCCACACATATGTTAAAATTGGGTAGGGGGGCCTGTATTGTTGTCTGAATCTACTTGAATATAATCATGGAGCAATTTGAGTATACGATAAACAGGAACCACAGTTCTACCGCCATTCACCGGACGCAAAAACGCACGTTCCCTTTTTAACGTTTTTAAAACGTTTCCCCATAATTGATTGGCAGCATATTGCGCCACAGCACCTTGTAAACCATTACATTGTGCTATGTAAAAGGTCTCAAAACTTCGAAAAGTAGCTCCACATAATTATATACAAAAAATACTTAAAATACTGACTTTTGAAGCGCCTTGAGCGTCACAGTGACGGATATGAGCGCTATTAAGAACCCACTATTAATATTATTATAATGCACATTATCCGACCACATTAACCCGGGTTTTGGAGTAGCATCTGTGGGTAGGCGTGGCTGGATGCTTTAGTTCTAATTTCGCATATTGGGCAAGGTATATATGCCAGTTCGGTTAGCTAAAGGAGGTAGTTGTATATTATGGTCTGGGCCTTGCAACTGGAATAATCTCCCCTCTTATGTAACTTCTTGCAGGAACACAGTTGCCTTTCAACGCAAGCTCAAAGCACATATTGTTCAAAATCTCCTCTAATCGACGGAGCTTCCTCTTAGATTTCACCTTATATTGTCAAGTAATGAACCACAATGGAAACTGGCTGGGTAAATTTCAAATGGTTTGGGGTTGAACAAAGACAAATTGACTGGAGCGGGATTTGAACCAACAACCTCCGGATTAACGTACCGGCGCTCTACCAACTGGGCTATCTAGCCCTATTCCTTTTCACCTAATTGCGATTTTTCTATTTTCACGTACATACGCAGTGTTATGTATTGTTAAGTTGCATCCCTCTGTAGCCACTTTAGTTCACGAAAAGAGTATATTCTGTCTTGGTTAATAAATATCGAACCTACCAACACTGTACTTGTTAATTGTTAGTCCATGTGTGTTTTTGTTTGTCCGGGCATACCTACCACAAGCTTGGGCTTTTCTGGCTATGCCCCCATTTCCAATTATCCTCTTACTGTTCTTTGTTATTGTTATGATCATTCTCTCATGCAGCGGAAATACATGTCGTGAATGAAAAAATGATAAATGAATTAACTCCATCTGTGCGAAGTTAACAAACTGGATAGCCACACTATATAGGCCTACTTAGGGGGCCTGTTTTGTTGTCTGGATCTACTTGACTATGATACAGTATACGATACACACAGGAACCACAGTTCTACCGCCATTCAATGGACGCAAATACGCACATTTTTGTTCTATTTTTAACATTTTAAAAACGTTTCCCCACATGCATATATCCGACCACATTAACCCGGGTTTTGGAGTAGCATCTGTGGGTAGGCGTGGCTGGATGCTTTAGTTCTAATTTCGCATATTGGGCAAGGTATATATGCCAGTTCGGTTAGCTAAAGGAGGTAGTTGTATATTATGGTCTGGGCCTTGCAACTGGAATAATCTCCCCTCTTATGTAACTTCTTGCAGGAAAACAGTTGCCTTTCAACGCAAGCTCAAAGCACATATTGTTCAAAATCTCCTCTAATCGACGGAGCTTCCTCTTAGATTTCACCTTATATTGTCAAGTAATGAACCACAATGGAAACTGGCTGGGTAAATTTCAAATGGTTTGGGGTTGAACAACGACAAATTGACTGGAGCGGGATTTGAACCAACGACCTCCGGATTAACGTACCGGCGCTCTACCAACTGAGCTATCTAGCCCTATTCCTTTTCACCTTGTTGTGATTTCTCTATTTTCACGTACATACGCAGTGTTATTGCTAATGGAACCCTCACGCCTTGTCCTATGTATTGTTTTAAGTTGCATCCCTCTGTAGCCACTTTTAGTTCACAAAAGAGTATTTATTCTGTCTTAGTTAAATATCGAACCTATACTCGCACTGTACTTATTAATTGTTAGTCCATTTGTGTTTTTGTTTGTCCGGGCATACCTACCACAAGCTTTGGCTTTTCTGGCTATGCCCCCATTTCCAATTATCCTCTTACCGTTCTTTGTTATTGTTATGATGATTCTCTGTTGGAGTGAAAATAAATGTCTTGAAATGAGAAAAGAATTAACTCCATCTGTGCGAAGTTATAGGCCTAAAACACAAGTTTTAAATGAGCGTTGAATTGAGTTAGAAATAAAAGCTGTTTCAAGCTGGGACAAAACAGTCAATTTTGCCTTTATAGAATGTATTATCATTATAATTAGTATTTACCATACCGTTATTCTACTCTACAAATTGCTAGCGTGCGAGAGTCAATGTGTCCCCTAGGACGGCAGAATTATAATACACTGGTCAGAGCTATACAATGGACGTAAAATTGGTCTAATTGGTAACAATAGGCCAAATAGAAAATGACCTTCTTTATGATAATAGGTCTACGGTAGCTACTTGAAATAAAGTAATTGAAACATCATAATTGTACTAAAATAATCTTGTGCGTTTTTAAATGAGCAGTTTTTGCCTTCAATACACTGAGTTAAGAATAAAACGATCATTTTAATTTTACAAAGCCAGAGTGTCTAATATTGTATACAATAATAATCATAATGGGTCCCAAGCAGCCTTTTCGATGTTGCAATCAACGTGGCACATTTCTATAAAAAATCGCCCGAAATACGGCGTGCGTTCATTGTCGTTTGAAACAAAAATGAGTTTTTAAAAAATGAGGACGAAAGGACGAAACGGCCCTAATCCTGAAAACTATCATATAAAGGAAAAGCAAACATCTTGTAAGTTGCAGTTTTTAAAGCTTTCACTCGAGGAACTATTATATCTCAGTTTCGACAATAATTACTACCAAACATTGCCAGGTGAGTTCCGCTGCGGCCTACTTTCATTTCCCGTAACTTGATTTGACAGCGACTAATGACAATATTACTGTGTACCACCATGGAGGTCACTCGCCCCGAGGGTTGCACGTGTGTAATTATGTCGGAAGTAGGAGACATTTCCCACAAAATGTCCACAACATGTCATCTTTTTGAATGATGGTGCATATGCTTCACCCATCAGTAGATATGGGCATACTAATTGCTCGCTATAAGTATAACTCACCATTGGCATTATTGACAAGTTAAATTATGGGCAGCAAAAACGACTCATTTGAAGCTGTAAAATATAATTAACTATTGCTTTTGTTGAAAATTGTATTTCTAGATTGAACTTTTATACTCACAATTCTTTCTCATCGGTGGTCAAGATCAAAAGCTGCCGCCAAATTGTTGCATTGAATTTGTCTACTGAACTTACAAAAAATAATAATCAAACTTTATGAATTTATATTGCGCCCTCCATAGTTTATTGAAAGTCAGTTTTATTATTAAAATGGAGATGGCATGCTCTTGTCACGCTGCTGGAGATTATAAATAAAAAGTTGTTCGTCGTTTGCTGAGAAAGTGAGTAAGAAGTGTCTAATATAATAATGCACATGTATGACCTGATGTGTACCTGTTGATGTCAATTGGTGCCCGATATGGGGCAGAGGGTACCCCCCCCCTATTGTGTCTTCATTGTGTGCTTGGAATCTCAGGAATTCTTTTGAGGAATTTAGGGGGGGGGGAGTTCTATACAAGAGGAAAATAGTGTGTTATAGTATGGGAACATTGGGGGGGGGGACCCTCTGCCCCATATCGGGCAGGCTATAGTTGATGTGTGCACCCTTGCTAGACTGGTAATGAAAAACCATGGATTATAACCGACAATGTTATTGCAGTTAAAACTGTTAAGCAAGGATGTTAATTCTACTTCTTAAAATCTAAGTTCCATTGAGTTTGTAGTTAACACCAGTACTACTAAGTACTAGTTCATGAGTTACAGTAGCTTTCTAGTAGTAGTACCCAGTATGCAGTGTAATACTAATATTACTATTAGTAGTATTATTAGAGCATGATAAAGGGCCTGTTTCATCTCAACTTTAGAATCGTCCCAACTATACTAGGTCTAGTGTTACAGTTGGGACAGTCCAACTATGTATATGCGATTACCACCCATAGTGATAATATTGATAGTGACAGTAATACTATAGCATGGGGGAAGGAAATGTGCATAGCGGTTAACCACAAGAGAGGTGTGCCTCAAAAACAAAGTAATTTTCAATCCTCTCCAGTTTCTCTCTATCTGAGTATCTGCTTGCACAGCGTGCGGCACATGGCTCGTACGTGATACCCACCAGCAGTCTAGTGTTGGGACCGTCTCATGCAGTAACTAACAGCAACTGGTTTCCTGCTTGATCCCAGCTATAGTTTTGGGCTGTCCCAACTGTATCACTCTAGTTGGGCCCGGTCCAAACTATAAAAATAAGTATAGATGGGACGATTCTAATATTGGGACGGAACAGGCCTACACAAGGGAAGCTTGCTAGTGCTACAGACGACAGCCAGTCTATGTAAATGTCACTCGTCCCGATATGACCGTGTCAGTTGTAATTGTTTGTGTGAGAAAAATTTGCACAATTTCAACAGTTGATTTACATACTATGCATAGAAATCAATTTCTGACATATTTTGACTTGTTGCTGTCCAGATGAGTCAGCATTTCTTCCATTTTCAAGTTAAACCTTTACTTAGCCTTTGTGTTTTGGCATGTTCATTTCCTTACCCACACACTGATGTTTTCCAATATGAGTGATGAAAATCAAAAATTAATGTAACTGTCCTTGAATTATGTACTGAATATTCCATGAAACGTTGTGTGTCCTGTTGGATGTAGTATCACATTGATCTGAATGAAATAATGAGTGAAAGATACTAAACAGTATTTTCTTCTTGAAATAGAAATGGTAAAACCTAGTGGAAGGGCTATTTTCAAACTGCTATTGACAGTGAGGCACCAATCAAGATCGCTATTGGCAGCATGTTCATCCAATCATATCCAAGCCTTTAATTCCAGTCATTCTTCTGGAGCTGTTGTCAGTGGAAAACATGAGCTGTCTGAAAAGAAGCTGGTAAGTTTTCAAAAGTGTTTTTTTTCTTTTAAGGGTGGGGGGGGGAATCATTACACAACTTTCTGATAGCACCCAATGGAGACTGCTGGCAGTTGACAAAATGTGGTTTATTTCTTAGCTTGTTGTAGCTAGCCGTATTTATTTCTTAGCTTGTTGTAGCTAGCCGTATTTATGGTAAGATGTGATTGTGAAATTCAGTCTACTGTATTTTGTTTCAGACTCAACGATTTGTCGATTGGAGGAGGATTCGTGTGATAGCAGGGAATGGTGGAAATGGTTCTATTTCATTAAGAAGAGCGGCTTTCGAAGAATTTGGTGGACCTGATGGGGGAGACGGAGGAAACGGGGGCCACATTATACTAGAAGGTAAGTGTCAATGCTTGGGGATTGATTTGGCATTGCAGATCTCATCTCTTCTTTTGTTTAGAATAAAGAATTCTCAATCAATCTGGTGGTAGCCAGAGATGGGCGTCTGGTTGTTATCTTGACACCTGTGCCGAATTTCATACAGCTTCTTGGGCCCTGGTTTTGAATTCTGACACCCAACTTTAGCTGTCATTCACATTCAATTGATTTTGTATGTTAGCAATTTGGATGCCACGTTTTAAGATGCTGCCTGACGCTCTGTATTCAATTCATATTTTTCATATCAAACAATAAAGTAAAATTTGCTATCCATCACCTGCCTCAGTGACTTCTGAGTTTTGCTGCAAAAATATTTGTGTGTTGGCAGGATTAGAACCCATGACAATCTGCATTCTATTCTCTTGAATAATAAAAGTATGAAATATTGAACTATTATCAGCATCGTACTATTGTTACATGAACTCTGAAGACTAGCCAATGATTTGATACTGTTATTGTATATATGTTACGACCTATACTTGATAATTATTTTGTTCGTAGCGGACAGACACACAAAGTCTCTGGGGAAGGTCAAACCACACTACAAGGCAGAACATGGACATCCAGGAGCAAAGAATAACAGCAGTGGCAAAAATGGTGCACATACAATTCTAAAAGTAAGTATATCTTTATCCCCGATGCAAAAATTAACATCTATTAAATCCTTGCAGTACCTGCTGCGAAGGATTCAAACTACCTCTAGCCATTGGGCTAGCTCAGTGGTCTAGTGGTAAGACATCTGCTCTAGCAATGCAAAGGTTGTGGGTTCGAATCCCACCCGAGTGATTTGCCTATGGATTTTGTTCACAGAGCTCGGGAAAGTACTGAGTATACAGTGCGCAATACACACATTTGTGTAAGGGTAAAATCAAATAAAATTAAGTCTATCTTGTTTTCTGTTTTTCAGTCATTGGTCTTACACATTTCTTTTCTTTCATGGAATGTTTTTTACATCATACATTCTTTTTCACTTTCCCATTGTCAATCCAGAAACGTTTTTTGTCATCCTAAACATAAACCGAGTGTGAATCTCTGAGTAATTTTGTTGTTGTAAATATGGAGTGTGACTATTATAACACATATTTGTGTAAAAGTGACTTTCTGAATCTCTGTTTGTTGTGTTTTAGGTTCCAGTAGGAACAATAGTCAAAGATGACAAGGTGACTGTGGTAGATCTGGACTCAGAAGGGGACCAGGTGAGGAGAATTAAGCTTTCAAGAATCACACCTCTTCCTAGTTTATTTGGGCTGTTGAGCAGAAAATATTGCTCAACGAATATGCAAGCTAAGCAAAGAGCGGAGAAGCCAGTCACAGCTATTTACATCCCGTGGTTTTTTCAATGATCATCTTTTACTAGTTAGCAAAAAACTTCACCTCGTTTCTAATTTGTGACAAGCAGTTTTATTAGAGTCTCCTGAACAGAAAGTTAAATTGTTTCTTTTAGGCAATCCGTTGATATAATGTTTTCTTCTCTGTCTCTAGTTTGTCCTTGCTCGTGGAGGTCAAGGTGGTCGAGGCAACAGATCCTTCGCTACATCATTAAACAGAACCCCTCGGATTGCTGGACGGGGAACTCCTGGGGAAGAAACTCTGGTATCATTGGAGCTCAAGATAATGGCCCATGCTGGATTGGTGAGAGTCACTTTGTGTCATTCTGAGTATCCCACTGCTGCCACCATGAAGCGTGATTATGAATGGAATCAGATAGAGATTTGGATAACGTAGATAGTGGATTCTTATGACAACACTAAGGCTTTTTTTTTATCACATCAGCCACGAAGCAAGCAAGATAGTGGAAGTAAATAATCATATACATACCCTCACAAAGTAGACCCCATAATAATACAACATTGTGAACTAGTATTTCTAGAACTAGGAGATTGTTTCCTTTGAATAAGTTTAAGGGAAAAAATTAAATGTTAGTAAGTGTTAATCATGAAGTCATTTTAATGTTTCCCTTCAGATTGGGTTTCCCAATGCAGGCAAATCTACCCTATTGAGGGCTTTATCGAGAGCAAGGCCTGCCGTAGCTGCCTACCCATTCACCACTCTCAATCCGCATGTAGGAATGGTGGAATACGACGACTTGGAACAAGTTGCAGGTAAAGGACTTAAACGTCAGAAAGATAGAATAACATCAATGACAAATTGTGTTGTACATTTTAAAGTAGCTTCGCCAAGAAAAAACCCAAGCTGTTGAAGAGGCCAGTATATGAAATAATTAATTTGTTGCATTTGTTATTACTTGAGCTTATCAAGTAACGACGAACACCCTTAAACTCTCTTTTCTTGTCCACAGTTGCTGATTTACCAGGGTTAATCCGTGGGGCTCATCTCAACCGTGGCCTGGGACACTCTTTCCTCAGACACATCGAGCGTTGTAGCTGCCTCCTGTATGTCCTGGACCTCTCATCCAAAGAGCCCTGGACCCAACTCTATGATCTTCAATACGAGCTTGAGCAGTACAAAGATGGTCTCTCACAAAGACCTCACGCCATCGTCGCAAATAAAATTGATTTACCGGAAGCGGAGGGAAAGTTGGCGCTTCTGCGTGAGAATGTACAGTTACCCATCATTGATATTTCTGCCCACTACCTTACAAACATTGCTCAACTGAAGGCACATTTGAGGGAACTTTATAATGATGACATGAAGGCGAAGTTGAAACCTGTGGTAAAACAAGACAAGAGAATCTTGTGATTGTTAGAGGAAATCAACTGGCTTCCTGTTGCTATAGGTATTCAATTCCGCACTCTTGTTCTTACATACAAGTCTCTCTACAACCTTTCTCCGAGTGACGTCTCATCTCTACGTCATACCCAGAAGTCTTCCTCGTACTGTCTTCGTTCTTCTGTAGGTGGATGTCTTGATATTCCCAAATCATGCATTCAGGCTGGTGACCGGGCTTTTTCTGTCCCTGCCCCTTGGCTATGGACTAAACTTCCTACTCATGTTAGAAATTCTATTAGCCCCATTGCTTTTATAAAGGCCCTCAAGACCCATCATTTCTCTGCTCGCATGTAATGCGCTTTATAAATGTCCTGTTTATTATTATTATTACTTAAACATTGCAATGAAAGAGTTGCTTGAAAACGTTTACAATAATACTAAGAAACAGAATGCAAGAAATGTATTCACAATGGTTTCCTTTTATCTGCCAAACTCATCAATGAAGAGTCAGGTGAATTCTATGTGAAAGAGAGCCTGCCGTCGATTTCACCAAACTCTTCCTAACTTAGGATTAATCTTAGGACTTAGGACGAGTTAAGTTCCGTATCCATAAACGTTAGGACGCATTGAACCCATCCTAAGTTATAGGATTAATCCTCGCCCTTTGTGAAATCGGCTGCTGGTAACTAACACAATCATGTGCTTTGTAGCACAATGCCACAGGTTTGGTAGTTTAATCACCATGTAGAATTTAGGATAATTCAACATCAAAATGCCAGGGGAGGTTAGCTTGACAAACAAATTTGATATAATCATAAATGAGAAACTTCACACCAAAAGTAATAAACCATAAGCATTAGCTAGACAATCCCTCTGTCTCAGATTGAGTAATGCTTTGCTTTATTTGCGTAACTTTTAAAATTTTCAATTACTCTGAGTAATTTTAACTTTCAATACAAATTGTCTGAATACATTCATGAAATAAATTTACCATCTGTAAAAGTGTCAACTGTTTTTTTTAAACATTTGTAAGTTGCCCATTGATCGATTGTTTCATAGCAGGCCCGATAACTGAATCTTACTCTGAAGAATTCTAACTTTAAATAAAAAATGTCTGAATAAATTCATGAAATAAATTTGCCATCTTTATAGTGTCATTTGTTTTTTTGAAACATTTGCAAGCTGCCCACTGATCGATCGTTGCAGAACACGCCCGATAACTAAACATTCAAACATTCTCACAATGCAGTCAACTCTCGTTGTAACACGATCGTTGGGACTGGCCGAATTACCTCTGAACGTTGTCATAAGAGGACAGCCAAACAAAGAAACACAGAGCAGAAATGAGATTCTGAATTTCAGAATGTACTCTTTATAGCAGTGCTGTTTATGAGGGTTGACTGTACAAGGTAAACTAATGGGGGAAAAATAGATTTACAAGTATGTTCCCTTTGAGTGAGATTATGTGACACCCCTCGCCCATATCAGGCGCTTCCAAGAAATAGTGAAATGGCATCAGCTATGGGCAAGTTGGGGTGGGCGACTAGAGTGACTAGACTAACCAGAAACAGTGTGACTGTGTGACGTACCTCTCGAATTGACTAGATCGACCGTCGATCTAGTCAATCTCCCTGTGCTCTATGGTTTCTAGTAAGTCGAGACACTCCAGTCACCCACCCAAACTTGCTCCATGATGTAACTATGGTTTGATGTCTTAAACATTCTCCATCTTGATAAGTATTTACCTAGGCCCTAAATTAGGTGTTATTTGAAAGCTATTATTCTCATGTATTAGATCAGTAAATAACCCAGTTTTGAGTTTGGGCGGCAAGTGCCTGGTTTTTGGCATGGAGCGTCACTTATTTAGGTCTGTACAATTAAACACAAGATAATACATCAGATCATACTTCACCCTATGTAGTATTGTTCAAGATTCAATTTCTAACTGGAAGTGGGGAAAAATCGAATGTGGCGCGTATGTTTCTGAACAAAATTTTAAATGAAAGCTTTCCAAATATTGACTATTCAATTAAATTCAAGTCCACATAATTTGGTCACCAAAGAATGAGAAAACAAACAACAGGAGATACAGCAGCACAACTACTGAAATGATACCAAGTATTCTGTTGCTCCAGTCAGCGTATTTCCAACTGCTGGGTTTCATATACTAAGGAGATAACTTACAGATAACTTTCTATTCAACCAGAAAATCTGAATCACATGAACTTATCTATCATGTCTAATTTAAAGAAAAGATTCCAGTAATTAGTCTCTTAAAAATATGTACATTTGGTTTTTTGATTTAACATAGCCCTCATTTACAAATTGAACCTCTTCTCTAATGCAGCATACAACCTCATCAACCAGTCTCTGTTGAAATTAAGTATGAGAAAATGTGACCAATATAACAAAAGACGTATACATGTACTTGTTTTGGCCAAGAAATGTTATCAGTCATTAATAAATAACAATGTGGAGACAATGTAGACTATTTTGTCTCCTTTTTAAGAAAATAAGAAGGCCCAAGGAGGTTTTGAGAAAATCCTATAATTGGAAACAATCCTGAGAAATCACGTGCCTGCAAAAAGTGTAACAAGATGTTTGACAGTTTATTAAGGAATTGTAACATCACTTAATAATGTAGTCTGAGAGGTGCAAGTGTACCGGCATGTTGTAGCTGAACGACAGGTGGAGGAACTCGCTTCCAAATCATTCTAAGAAATACTGCCTCATGAAGAATGTTTTGTGAAAATTGAAGATTGAATTGTCACATAATATCCATTTTCTTTTCCAACTAAAGAATTGACCCAAATCTATTGCCTCTTAGTTTTTTTGAAACATAGCTTTGATGTTACAATTTCAATTCCTACCCTGTCCAATGGTATTGGGTTCATATTCCACCCCAGTGGTTTTTAACCTTTGAGGTAGTGGCAAGAACCAGGTACGTGCCCCACAGCTTACATTCCAACGATAACTTTTTCATGACAACACTTATCAAGACTCCTCTGAACTCTATCAAAGTAACTCCCCTCCCACAAGCCCCTCCCCTATGAAAAGACACTACTTTATACATCATATGATAAGAAGTATCCACTCAGTTGAAGTTGAACTTCACCCAGACTAGGTAGCGCATACGAATCTGGTTTGTGTTGTAGACGATAAACTCATTGTAGTTGAGTGTGTAGCCATTGGGGTTATCCACGCGGGTGTCTGCCCCCTTCCCCAGCGGAACAACAGTGCCGTCTGGCCTGTAAGGTGAAGACAAACAAGTTCCATTATACAAATATTGCATGCATATTAGTACAATGTAGCAGAATATAATCACAAGGTGGAAATCTGGACTGTTCCGTTTCACGAGGCGAAGTATAAATGGCAAAATAAAGTATGCCACATGACGCGTGTTTCCACCAATCAAATGACAAGGATCTATAAGTGTGGTAAATAAGAGTAAATCTACTATAGGTAAGTTTCTTCAGAAGGTGATAAGAACACACGCAGCTGAATCCAAGACTTAAATAAACGGTCTCTTCTCAGAACCAACCTACTCAAAGGAAATTACAAAATAGTGCTACAGCTAACCGTACTTACATTTACTAAACCATGCATTGCTTTGTAAATGTTTTCAAACAGAGGTATTTGTTGTACATGTTAATTCAAACTAGCAAATTCTTATTTTCAATCAGCACTTTCATGACTTTGAGGTGCTTTCTGCCATGCAATACAAATCAATTATTCACTTTGATGTGTTTTTAATGAAAAAAGTATGCACCAAGGAGACGATTATTTATAAATACATCATCAAGACATTAATTTCTGGCAGGTTTTGACAAGTACGCCGAGTGGAAAACTTACATGGTGAAGTCCGAGGCCGGGTTTGGTGCTATTTTACCGAGTCCTTTGACGCTGTGTTTCCCAGTGGGAGTTTATCTGCTTTATAATCAGCTGCTAGGAGGGTGTTGGGTGTTCCCAGGCCAACCTACCATGTGAAAGGTTTAGAGTATTTAATTGAGGGAAATGCAGAAAGTAAGTACAGAAGAATGATTGTATCAATTGTAACAGCAATATGAAGCTCAGTAATGGTTCGAGGGATGGAATAGTCTTGGGGCAAGACGTTCTTATGTTAAGTTAGTAAAACTATTAAACCATTACACACGTCGCGAACTATTCCAACGATAGAGGGCGTGCTCTGGAAGCCACGAACCCGTCAGCAAGTTGTTTTGTCTAGTGGTCGATGGAAGTTTTCCCAACAGCCCGGCTATTGTTCAATAGTATTGGGGAATCAGGATAGTTGAGCAGAGTGTAACCAGAGGGGTGTCTGTGTGTCTTATGGACACCCTGTTTTAAATTTGGACACCCTGCTTTATCTGTCATTTACATGTAAATGTATTGTGAGTGAACAATTTGGACACCCAGTTTTAAAATTTCCAGCAAATTTGGACACCCTTTTACCAAATCCTGGCTAAAACCTTGTAGTTGGGTGATAATGAACAAACATCTTGCACCAAGACTAGGGCTGGAATAGTGGAAGGGGAAGGGGGATTGACAAATCAAACTCATTGACCAATCTCTTACCTGGCTCAACAGTAGCAGACCACTGTTCTTTGACCTGGTTGCGAAGCAGTAATTGGCCGACTTCGATGACATGTCTGCAAAGTAAACTCCTTTACCAAACTATATGAAAATTAAGGATATAGAGCAAACAACAAACAACAATATTAAATTGACAATTGATTTCCCTAGTTAGTACAGATTAAACTGGAAGTTATAGATTATAAATTAAAGAATTCAACTGATAAATAACAACTTTATTTAACAACAAAGTAGAAACACTTCCAGTACAATAGAACAATGTACACCATAGTGAAACAATAAAGTGTACCTATCTTTCATTCCTCCATTCAAACCAGCATTATCAAAATCAGTCTGCTAGTAAAATATAGTCAGGCTCTATCGGATGAAATAAGATTGAATTGTCATTGTCTTCGAGTACACAGGGTGTCAGACAAAGATAACACAATCTTCAAGAGATACATACCATATAGCCGGTAACCGGTGCTTCAGGTGGTGCAATACGTAATCCTTGACCCAGGATACCAGCCCAGTTTGTCAGCCGAGAGCCATGCCACAGTAACATTCTGTGACACAAATTCAAATAAAGAGCCCAATTAGCAACCACAGCTCCCCATAAAGCTTGTGATTGATCTAGTAAATATAAACAATGCACATCATCAAAATGGCAACTCACTTATTTCCGACATCGTTGAAATTTTCTGCTTCCCCTCCTTCTCAATCTCAAAGACATCGCTGACTTGCATCTTATACTGATTGTGAGTCTTAGCATGGGTGTTCTGGACATAACGCTCTATCATCTATACAATAACAATTGATCCACACATTTTTAGTCTCTGTAAATTGTACAATTTAATAACAGTTGACATTAACCCAAAGGATTTACATTTTGAGTGATTCTTTCTTGAGAAAGCTTACTCTTTTCCTTCATCTCTTTGAAAATGCACACTAAAAACTTCAACATTTGTGATTAATATAATTTTAATTATGTTTTGATTATAAGATGAAAGAGTTAAACTTAGAAATTTGTTCTGAAGAATTTTTTTTTTTTTAAATTGTTTGCAGAATTTGCTTCCTAGATAAACTTCCTAGATAAACTTGGGTGTGATCCCTGGCTATACGGCAGTTACAGGTTGTAAGGCTTCTGACTGGCCCCCCAAACAATGATACTGACAAAATATGGAGAACGCCAACATTAGGGCTATATAGCTCAGTTGGTAGAGAGCAGGCCCGTTAATCCGGAGGTTGTTGGTTCAAATCCCACTCTAGTCAATTTGTCTTTGTTCAACCCAATGTTGAATTACCTTGTAATCAGGATGAGCTTTATCAAGTGTCTTCATGTTGCATTTCAAGGAGTGATACTGACTGTCAATCGGATGTTCCTTTACATTCCTGTTCTCCTTCTTTAGTATCGTCATGGCAACTTGAATATCACCAAGAGCCTTGGTAAACAATCAAAACACAAGATCATCAGTCTTATCTCAAAAATATGAGAGGGGAGACACTGAGAACTTTAAAAATGTCAAATACTTCATGGTTTTGATAGTTTATGAAAATGCAAAGTCAGGAATTCGGACTGTACCTCAAGGAGAGCTATCTTAGCTCGTAATTCCTCCTTTGATCTTATCACCGGTGGCCGACTCATTCTGTAAAAAATTAAATGAACTGTATTATAGGACGAAAAATTTGATTTGCAGATTAATCCAATGCAGATGTCCCATACCAGTATTTTTGGCCATTCTGTGATGCAAATATGCCAAGCACTCTTTTTTTTATGAAACAAAGGCATCTCCGGACAATGATGTTGCTGCAACTCTGCAAAATGGCACCATAATGCAAGTTTAAGCCAGTAAGCGAGTGTAAAAGTGTCCCAGCCATGGTCAAGACTCTAAGTTGACATAAATCGGATTAGGGTTCTCTTGATATAATCAAGTTGATGAGATGAGTTGCATGTCTGAGGCTTGATTAGGGATAGGAGTCCGTCCTCACCCAAAGTTGTGCGGGATCCTTGTGTAGAACTCATCACAAGCTGTAATGAGTTTATCTCCGACCGTGTTTTTATTGATGCATTGCTCAATCTTCTTGAGCGCCGAGTAACCGGCCTTGATCTGATTCTGGGTGAGTTTTCCCAACGGTGCTTTCTGAGCATCGTACTTCATCTCCACCACCATGTCCTCCATGGCTTGGATGTTGCAGATCAGTTGAATCAAATCCTGTACGAAACAAAAAGGAAAATACCGAACTCGTCTTCATAAACTTCTCAGTTGTCTAGAGGGAATCGTTGAACAATTGTTCACTAACAGGTCTGTTATGCTTAGGGTCAACCATCATTCTGCTATTCCGAAACTGCAATGTCTTGAGCATAGTTGTTGCTTTGATGCTTGCTTGGTTTATTGTGTCTCACGTACTATGCCTTGCTTGATATATAGGTACTTATCAATAGGCCACTGTTTCAAGGGTACAGTAATTGCATGGGGGTGGTCTCTATATGCATTACTCATTCGTTAGATTGGGTCATAATTGGAATGTTGATGAGGTAATGTCTAGTCATGGGTAGCTCTATCAGTGTGTAGTGTACGGATACTACAGAAACAATATCATGACTTGGTATCATAAATATTTTTGCAAGATCACATTGCAGAAAAACATTCACAAGCTGTCGCCGCGTTATATCTTGATTGTGTAACGTCGCGTCTCACACGAAAACGCTCTGTGTAAAAATGTTGTATCTCAGCGCCAATTGGTTTTGTGTACATCCGGGCTATTTTAAGTGAGATACTTTCAAACTTGCGTGTAACATAAATGCTATTTTATGAGATACAACGTTTTTCCACTGACAATAACGATTAACGTTGTAGAAAACCCAGCGTTTTACCTTCTAATCTATTCATTTTCCTAGCAAGACATTTTGTGTAGCCTTTAAAGATGTGAATGAATTTCATGCTACAGTGGACTGTCAGAGTAAAAGTTATTTGTACCTGAACTTTTTTATCCAGCTTGGATGCCACTTTCTCTTCCTTGATTTTTCCAGCATCTGGCTCATCCTTCTCCTGATAAATGGACAAAAACTTAAATGAAAAACATTCTCCAATAAAAACAGTGCACTTCTAGAGTCTGTTCAATCAGTATTGCACACAAATCAATTGGGCAGAAGTAAAATCATTCTCCTTTCCTCACACACCTACTGTTTGACCATTTAATATCATCCATATGGTTTTAAAATTTGAAGGATAGATCCAATAATACATGTCAGCCTGTAATATATCATGTGGTAAATACATTTGTGCACAGCCACAATCACAGGTACAATGTTTGTTACAAAGATACCCACGAACAACACACAAATATTGAGCAACTCTTTGCAGATCTTGTAGTCAAGTACTTTTCATTCACACAGCGCTGGTTAATTAATTTACAAACAACATTGAAATAACTGTTACATCACTGGTTTTCAAACTGTTGTTCATAACATGGACACGAACAAAATGTGTACCCATGATTGTGGTTGTGCACATCTACACCGTGCAGTCAACCCTCCTACTGTCTGACCATTTATTATGTTTATAAATTAAATTGGTTTTGAATGATAGATGCACAATGCTCCAACAATATGATACCCTAAAGTGAATGCATCTACACAGTACATGGTCAACCCTCCAACTGCCTGACCATTCATTATCAACCACTGTGGTTTAGAATGATAGATGCACAATGCCACCAGCAATATGCCCAGTGGTGAAGGCATCTACACAGTACAGAGTAACTTCTGTGCAGTTCCTCAACCATACATAACCCATATAGTTCAATGGTTTCAACTGGTTGGTCAACTCTCTAAAAAAATGTCACCAAGAGTAGGAGGGTTAACGTTGCAGTTCAGCAGAAGCAATTAATTGTATTATCTTTACCTCGATATCTAGTGAGTAATCCATCTTGAGCATATCGTACTTCCCAGATACCTTCTCAAAGTTGCTTCTCAAAGACCACTCATTGCGCGTCTTGTCCCAGTATTTCTTTTCAAAGACGCTCTTGGCTTCAGACAGATCATGTCCGCAGGACACCATGGAGTTCTGACCGTCCTTCCCAACTGCAATGGAGATGAGATTGCTTTGTGTTTGCAAATTGTAATGAGATACTGAGGTAGTTTTATTTTTTTGAAAACATCAAATTTTTTGGATAGCTTGAAGAAAGTTGTTTCAACCAAATTCCAAACCAGATGTTCTTGAAAAAAAAAATACATTAAGTTCTCTAAAAGATTCAGATTTAACCAGATCTCAGTCGCACAACAATTTTTTAAAAAATTAACAACGGTAAAACACCTTCCCTTTAAATAGATTTAATCTTAATCTTGATCTGAAAATACGAATTTCATAATTGAATTGCATTCCATACCTCTGCCCCAGCGGAACCAAACATAGTAAATCTTCTTTGCATTCTCTTCCAGCAGTTGGATGATGTAGTACTTGTTGTTATTGTTCCTAAGATTTGTCTGAAAGAGGCAAACAAAGCGGGAGAAGAAATAAGAATCAACTCAATACTGGAAGATTAGCTTGGTGTTGATTCTGTTCTGAAGTGGGCAAGCGTATGGACTATGGTAGAACAAATTTAACCCTTCTACCATTTGACCATTCCATTTTCCCTTTGCACGGTCAGCCATTTGCATTTCAAATTGGGGACAGTGGTGAATAGAAGCATTGTATAACTCTGTATTGTCATGGTAATGTAATGACACTTTCATCCAAACAGATACATAAATACAATACAAATGAAGCATAAAGTCGAGGTTCTACACTGCATGGCGGATCTGTGCAAGTAGCGAATATCATTTGGTTTTGAATGCAGGCCTGACATACAATATTGTTTGGTAAATGCATCTAAACAGTCAGCATATGTTCACAGTTAGTTCTAAGCACAGTTGTGCTACCACAACCTATGCAGTTAAATGGTTTCAAATGGTTGGTCAACTAACTGGAAAATGTTTCCAAGAGAAGGATTGTGTTAAACGTTGCCAAGTTTGCTATGTTTAAGGAAAGAATGAAAGAGTCAAGATAATTTGTTTAGAAGCTGGTACTTACTTGATTAAGCATTGCATCATATACGTCATTGCCTTCCACATACACATGTGCTTTGCCTGCCATGGTGTGGCATTCACTGTCAACTGGGGCTTTATGGCCAGATGCGATCCGCAAAGTTTTTATAGCTGTACATGTACACAAAACAGGATGTTTTGTTAACAAAAGTTTTGTTAGATATTAATAACGCAAATCCAGTGTATTTTAAAATGGATGAGTTACAGGGAGAAAAGTCTCACCTGGTTCTCCGCTTGGTCCTTGACTCTTTGTCCTCTTGGCAGACTTGGCTGGTTTGACTTCAACCTCCTGCCCTTCATCCATGGGTTCTGTCTTCACACTGCTATTCCTCGTTGAAGCCCTGCTCTTTGTGGTTGTGGTGGAATGTGTCCGCTTTGCTGGTTGGCTTTTGGTAGCTGGTTGAGAGGGTGGGACTTCATAATCTAGATGTCATGGTATTAAACATAACCAATTATTCTGTTAGTCTAATAATATGGGTTTTTTCTATACTCTACAAATTGTAAGCTTCTCAGAATGCTGGCATACTATTTCAGAAAGACAGATTTGTTCATAACATAGATAACTCATAAAACACTGCACAATGAGGATATTTTTAAGCATACCAATCTTTTCCCTCTCCACTTTTCTGATCACTTGAGTTGTTACATTGCTTTGTTCCATCGTCTGAAGATCAATCTTGTATGCACGTTGTGCTGCAACGATGTCGACAGTGTCGTCTGAGTTCTGTTTAGCTAGTTCAAGTGCTACAGAATGTTCCACACTGTACGGATTCCAACGATTCTTCTCATCCTGCCACTGCCAAACAAAATCTACAAATAAATAAGCATGTTATGAGGTTTAAAATGCCAAGTAATAAGCATTTTAAGGTGATCCCCTGGCTGCCGCTTCCCAGGTTGTATCGTAAACTTGGGTGTGATCCCTGGCTACACGGCAGTTAACGGTTGCATGGCTTCTGACATGGCTTATTCACCCCTGAATATCTTTGATATTGACAAAATAGGGAGATCGCCAACATAGGGCTAGATAGCTCAGTTGGTAGATAGCCGGCACATTAATGCTGAGGTCATTGGTTTAAATCCCACTCTAGTAAATGTTTCTTTGTTCAAACCCAAATTAAAGGTTTTCAAAAAGACAAGGGTTTATATTATTACTGTCCACTACGGAATTCAAGTTTTCTTCAGCTATATTTCATTCTTAAGTTCTTTTAATGTTTATGTAGCAAGATATCATTTTTGTAACGCATAAAAATAAATGAGGTAAATTCTCACAATCTCCGCTGTCTTCCTTGACGGCGCATCGAATCCTCCTTTCCCATCCCGTCTTACAATTCCTCTGCACCATCTTATCCAGTTTAATCTCAAGCTGGACTGTGTTCACCATCAGTTTGATGCTACTTTGCTGGTGTCGTCGTGAGTCTCATTGATTGCATTGTTGTGCTCCTCAGAGAAGGCTGTCCATTGGCGTCTGTCGCCCTCATACTCCCAGCCGAGCTCTAGGTTGGTTGCCATGACTACAGAATAAACCTGTTGGTGAAGATGGTGTAGAGCATCTACTCGTAAAACATGGAAACATTTCCGTATCCGGCAGCCATTTTCTACGGGATTCATTTTTTTTTTTAATGGATGCTGGACTTTGTTTCCCTTTTAAAAATATTCCTCTTGAGGAATTCATAGCTAAAACGCTATTAAATGTTGACCTTTAAAAAAGAACTAAAATAAAGTGTAGTGAGCAGTGTGTCAAGACCACCATAGACTTTAACTTTTTTTTTAAACAGTTCCAAGTGCCTGTATCTATCTCTCTGTAGTGTATACATTCTGCCATTTGACGTAAATTAGGCAGAGATAAGTTTTAAAATAAATAATAGTTTGAAATATATATTTGTTATGATAAAAAGATCGATGATTACTTTGTCTTTAAAGTTTGTGTGGTTTGGACAACCATGACAAACAGACAGCAGGGTACTATTCCCATGTTGAATCATTTATCTTGATGGAAACCACTTTGACCTCAATTAATACACCGAGTACTGATAGTGATAGTGCTTGATTTTATCATAACAAAGTAATACTACAACTGGTCAACGACGTTTTTCACGGCTAAAAACTACACAAAATCACCGTATCACTTACTTGGTTGTTCGGTCTTTCCCAGCTGTATAAACTCTAAAGCATGAAAAGACAACAAGGTATGGATAAGGCCAAGTATTTCAAATCAGAAAAACTTCCGGAAATATGCAAGATGCAAGGTATGATTTTCGACTCAGCGACAACCCGGCGCGCCACTTTTTCACAAGTTCCAACAAGTTCATGACGTCATTCACAAACTTGTGCAAGTCATTTTTGTTTCTTCTTTTTCTTTTCTCTTGAAAAAATATGAACGTAAGAGGGCGCTGTATGAAAGATTCGACCACACTCTAAATCATTACGACTCCGTTATAAACATTACGTATCATCCCGTCTTGAACTCTCTTTATTATTATTATTCAGTCGAAGACAATGCCTTAAGAAATTAGAAGTTGGCGAAGCTGACACATCATTAGAATCTTGTTTCAATCAAGGACCGAACTGGAACATTCTCTTATCTAAAAATGGAACAACAGCCGCGAAAACATGTGATGATGGAGCGGATCCCACGGTCGAAATCTCTGATCATGCCGCCGATACGAAATCCATTTGTGCATAAAATCAAACTGACTTTGGCGGATAAGATTAGGGTGAGTATTTAATTTTTAGGGAAGGTTGTTAAAGCTCAGCTCAGGAGCTTGATGTGGACTTCCTGGAATCCTGGACATTAAATCCGATTATCATGTCTTGCATTTATACTCTAGCCAAAATTAACAGAACTTAATTAAAATGTTTTCCAGTATGATTGGAAATCGGGAATAGAGAGTTACTACAGTATCACCATCATCATCACTTGACTCAGTCTTTATCTAATACTAATAGTACCTTACTTTAAATACTTACTTCTTGAGCTTACTTGAATCAACCAATCAATGCCATCACACATCATGGGAGGATGCGGTGGTTATGGAATACTGGGCTTTTAAGCTTTTTTACGTTTTATTGATACCCCCCTACCCTATGTTCGGGAGAAATTTGTTTCCGAAAAAAATTGCCCTTGAATGTGTTCACAAATCACAATCACATTTGAAATTTTGCCTACGTACTGTTTACCACTCTGACTCTCTGGCTAGACCAGAACTTCCTGAGGTTAAGGTTGGACAGGCCTCTTGTGCAGTTTCAGCTTGTGGCCCTTGTGCCGAAATGTTGACAGTTCTAAGAAGTTAATAATTAATTATGCAACATTTTCTAACGTTTTGAATTCTGTGTTGATATATTATTAGGCCTATGCGTACGGCGAATAATTTTACTTAATATTTATTTCATAACTTTAATTTATATTTTATCTGTATTGACTGCTTCGAGTTCGAGTGCAACGGTTGAAAGGAAAACTTTTGCAATACAAAGTTGGTTTCATGTTTAAAAGCACTTTTAGAATTTTCAGAATGTGCAGTGGAAAAACTTCTGTCTATTTTGCGTTTATTGTGGAAAAAAATCAAATGACAAGTATCTATGTGTGAGTTAAAACAATTATTGAGTGCAATTTTTTAGCAGAATACAATCACTCGGTGAAATCTGGCTTTTCCATTTCACCTTGTGATTATATTCTGCAACAATGCACTCCTGTCTGATGCATTTAAAAATAATTGGATACAATCTTGAAACAACTGCCATTGCCATTCATGTGGCTAAAAATTAAAGTGATAATTTGTGACACGTCAAAATTATGAAGTTCACATATAGGCCCTATACTGTCAAAACAATGTACTAGTAAGTTGGATTGAAAAATGATTTTGTATCGCATTGTGTAAATAATTGTCAGATAGTCGCCTAAGTGGCTTTCAAGAGCAAACTTCTTTGTTGAAATTTTGATAATCGCTAGTCACCTGGCAGATTCAGCAGATTCATTTAAGCCAATTTGTAAATATGTTGGGCGCGATCGGTCAATATGCGCGATCAACAGATCGCGCTGCGCTATCGACCGATCGCGATGCGCTATTGAAAGATCTATTGGTCGCGCAGCAATCGGTCGATCGCGCAACAATCGGTCGATCGCGCAACAATCGGTCGATCGCGCAACAATCGGTCGATCGCGCAACAAACATGCGCGATCGACCGATTGTGCAGGGTTAGTTTGGCGCGATCGGCCGATTGTGCAGGAATGGTTTTGCGCGATCGGCCGATTGGGTTAGGGTGGTTAGGGTTAGGGTAGGGTTAGGGTTAGGGTTAGGATCGCGCCCAACAACTATAACCGGCTCATGCCATAAACTAACAAAAGAAGTTGTTGTGATGTTTCCTGATGGATGCTTTGCCAACCCTACTATTTAGATTCAGATTAATTAACCCTATTTTTGTAGGCTATGTACCCAAATTACAAAACAGCAGTAAATTGTCCATTTACACCCCATGTTATATGGACCAATTTTATTGGAAGTTGTGTAAGAATTTGTATATTTACCTGTTTTCATTATCAATTCAAAGTTGTTAAAATCAACCCTTGAGAAAAATATGCTCTAGAAAGAAAGACAATAGAGGCAAAGACAGGTAGATGTACTTGTATACAATTTGTGTTATGTACTTTGATAACATTAAAGAATCACCTTGACTTGTCATTAGACACTGGAGGAAGTTGTCCAACCGGGGTAGGATGGAGGAAACAAAGTGTGGTTTAAAATCTGAAAACAGGATAAAGGTTTTGTTACACAGTTTCTGTATACATGTAGTAAGTGCTGACAATAACATGCAGTGGTGTGTTGTTGATGTTATTAAAGGATAACCTGTAAAATTGTAGAAAAAAAAGAAAAACAAAAATACTGACCTGAAGTCCAGACCAAAATTATTTTCAGAAAATTATTTAGAATAATAAATTGTTCTAAATTTTATCCCTAACAGATCGGCTTTATGTCAGTGACGATAGCTCCACTTCGTGCCATCATGGCTATTTTATTTCTTGCCGTTGATTGGATATTCTGTAGACTTATTCTTCTGGGTCAGAAAGACACGGAAGAAGAACAACAGCCACTCGCAGGTTGGCGCAGGTCAGTACATTGTCATGATTGTACATGCCCTCGTTAAAGGTAGGGTCATGGATTGGTTTTTGTCAACATAATTGATTTATAGGCAAAACTATAAAAAAGTTACAATAAAAATCACATGTAAAAATTTCAGCCGAATACAGATTACAGTGTCTGCTCACTGAGAAAGTAGCAAAATACTGTCACATTGTTTTCACAAGAATGATGAATTCGTCCGATGAATTTTAGCGAGGTACCAACCACATCCCTGGCTGCAGCATTTGCAAACAGACACCAACCCTCAGAAATCTGAGAAACGATTCATGCATGAATCTTTTCTCGGATTCAAATGTTTTGGGGTGAACACTTTTCCAAACTTTGTAGAAGGAAATCCTTTCACAAAATAGTTTAAATACTATCAACAGCCATAGTGCTTGTCACCGAGTAAGTTTTTATGGTCATTAATATTTGTTTGGAGTAATTACCAATCTACATGATCTATGACGCTACCTTTAAGAACAAGGAAACAGTTTGCAAAGAAAGTGTTTTAAAAGTGAGTAGTCTTCCTTTTAGTTTCAGGTCCCAAAGTTCAGCATAGAGGGCTGGGGCCACTGTTATTAAGTAAAGTAGAATATATCCAGAAGTTCAAAATGGCACTGGAATATCAGTCTTAGTTTGGTGAGTTAATATGGGATAATTGTCTCTGATGCCCTTTTGTAGGCTTTGCCACTTAAAATATTTTTCCACAGACATTTTAATTTTTTTTATATGGAAAATGGCAATGGGTGATGGTGTGGTATTTGCTGTGACCAAAATTATAATTAGGGTTTGCCCTTTACTTTTTTAGTGACTGGCCAGCAGGACCAGTTACTTGTCATTTTACTGGTCGTTGGCTTTTTTACTAGTCAATCTTTCAAATGAAATAGGGATGCTTTTCACTGTGGAAGCCAGCAGGACCACTTGGAGTGAATTTTGACTGGTCTGAGGTTTTTCAAACTGGCATTTCGACCAGCGGACCATTGTTAAGGGAGAACGCCAAGACTATGTTCCACTCTTGCATAACTTCACTTTGACTTCAGGATTAAAATAAGTATTACGATCTGCAGATAAAACCTGCATTAAAAGTCTGGAAAAGAAAGGAAAATGAAATGCAGAATCAGCATTTTCTTGAAACTACCGAATAGAATGTGTTGAAACTTTGGTTGTTGTCATGGTTGTGGTCAAATCCAAGTTGCAAAAACCACAGCCTCACCCAGTATATCATGGTCAATCCTACAGGTCCTTGTGGTTCAAAATAATTCTTAATTTTTAGAGTGAAATTTACTTTGAATACCTATGACACGTAAGTATAAATATCCTGTGTCTCAGCGTTTTAATCAAATAATTCACATTTCCTTTTGGGATACAGTATCCTGTGAGTGACACTGTGTAATTGGTCAAGACAAAACATTACACAGACACGTGGTGTTATGTGGATTGGATTCTTTATTGGAGGAGGGTTTAGCAGCTTTTTAACAAGTGTAGCACATGTGATACACAGAGATAAAATCTTATCAACCCTGTTATGAACCTACTTTTTTAGATGAAGTAGTGATATTGATGTAATACTTTTCAAGGGTTCTCCCAAGGATTTTTCCAAACTGGGGAGGGGGGCATTCTGGACCCAATTTTTAAAGTTTAGCCTAAGCACGCTGAATTGAAACAAGGTCCTCATAATGTTATTTATTTGGTGCTTATCTTTGGTTTCGAATTGCCTCTAGCCATCGGGCTACATGTAGCTCTCGGTGGTCTAGTGGTAAGACATCTGCTTATCATAGCAAAGGTCGTGGGTTCGAATCTGAATGATATATGCCTGTGGTTTTTTTTTCACAAGATTTGGGGAAAGTACTGAGCATAAAGTGCTTAACACTTGTGTTAATATGGCGTGTGGGCAAAAATTCTTAATATCTGATGCAAAATTAGCATTAAATAGTTTTTTTGCTCTACAGTGTGATACATATATTGTATAACGGAAATTCTTTAAAACTAGATTTCTGGTATGTGTTGACAAAAACAAGATTGGGAAGGGGGATAGAAACTCAGTAGCCTGTTAGTTTTTGGTATGATCACTTGTAAATTGAATGTTTACTGTTCATGTACAATGTAGTCATGTTAGCATGCCATGGAATTCCAGGCCTAGTCTTATCATTCCTGGTGAAGAGGATCATGTCAGGGAGATAAGATGAGGTAGAGGGAGAATGCATCATACATGTACCCCATGGTGTTTGTTTCCAACTTTTTAATTTGTCATTACGCCTGTTTCACATCTAAGTATCCATACATTGCAACTCATTTTGCCATTTTATGTGTACACTTCACCCTTTCCCCTCTTTGTTCAAACAGTCAATTCTGTTATTACAAATTGCATTGGGCTCACAGCCTAACATGAAATACTTGGAAATTGAAAGCTGCGGCATTTAGTAAAACTTTTTTATTTTTTTGAGTTGTGAATGATTTGTCATTGAAATTAAGTTTTGTTCAATTGTATCAAACTCTTAAACAGCAATTGAGCCAAGGTTTCTAAATGTTTGAGAACGTTTACTTATTGAATAAGCGTAATTCTTGACAGAGTCAGCTTTAGACTTGTTTTTATCAAGTCTGAAGTGTTTATACTCAATAACTATCATACAGTAGTTGGTAACGGTCAAAACTTAAATTAAACTTGAGGTGTGTTGATTTTGTTTCCACAGTTTTTTACGCAGGTACCCGGTGGGTCTTACCTACCGGGCGTTGTTTTTTGTAATGGGATTCCACCGCGTTGGCGTGCGTGGTAGGCAAGCCTCCAAAAAGGAGGCCCCCATTGTGGTGGCCGCCTGCCACACCACGCTTTTCGATGGGCTACTCTTCTATCTCATGGATTACCCGACAGTGATAGCTACGTCGGGGATGAGGGATTATCCGCTGCTTGCACGTAGGTTTTGATGATGTTTGGATATACAGTGCTAAACGGCAGCGTTCAAAGATGGCAGTCGCCTTGGTTGCTGTTGTGATGAGCTGAGTGCATGCGTTTCATTTTCATCATTTAGTAGCCATTCAATTACCACATTTTTGCATGTTTGTACATGCACTACATGTATGTGTGTATGCAATTTGTTGTTGTAGAGTCTACATGCACCTTGATCATGATGCAGCTGTTTTTATTTTGTACAGCATCTCAAACTAAAGTCAGGAGGAAAGTAGTCTGTGATTCTTGTTTTTAAATGGAAGTTTGCACTCTGGGCTCGAATTTTTAAACTGAACCACAGGCCCGAGGTCAGTGATTTTAGTGTCAGGCCAGTAAACTCACGAATGGACAAGTCCAGAGGTCTTGTGTTTTTCAATTCAATATATTCATTTTTTAAAACAACGATGCTCAAATGTTGACTTTAATTCTGATAAATATCTTTCAATTCTGTTGAGTATCAAAGTCTACTTACCCATGAGACAAATGAGATCAGTCTTCCCTTCCCAGAGAGAAACAAAACAACAACAGCAAAACAAAACAACGGAACAACAAAACAGTCTATATGTTAAAACTGTGATGTCATTTTGTTTCTGGTCTTTTCTCATTTTGAATCTGGTCTTGTGAAAACAATTCCAGTCCAGTAAAAATTCTGAGCTACAAGCCTTGTAGTCTTGTGGAAATTCCCCCCTCCAAATTCGAGCCTTGAAATGTATGAAGGGCATCAGTCTGACTATTAGTTTGATTACAGATAGCTGCATCATTTTGAAGGTTTTAGTTTGTCTGTCCATCAATCAAGCTGTCATACTGTCTTGTACCCTATCACTACCCCATATCAAGCACCATCCTATATTCATGTCAATCCACGTACTGTAGTGCATGACACTTGACAGACATCTTAAATCACTGATCAAATACATGACGATATGATCCACGATATTAAGCATTTCTGGGTGCATGGAATGAACTTGCAAATAAATGAATGAAATAAAGTCTAACAGTGCAGGCTTACTGCGAAGTCTATGTCCTGTACACATTATATGTTTAGATTGTAAGGACTGAAACTTCAGGTACTGTACCATTGACCCTATGTACAATAATCTTAGTTGCGCCATTTTGGGAGTCCATGTCCCTGTGTGTTATTACAGTGTGGTGGGCACTTTAGGCAGTGCGGTGTTTACGTGCTTACCATTGACTCCCCAAATGGTGGAGTGTGACAGACAGTAGCATGAGTGACATTGGTGTAAGGGGGTCAATAGATGGAAAGCAACAACTGTGACATCAAGGATGCCGTTAATGCATGTACCCTGCAAAAGGTCATCCAGGCGATTGCCTTGGTGCCTATGCTGGGAAAATGTTATTAAATGTTATTTAGGTAATTTCTGAAAATTACATTGCATCATATCTAAAATGGATTTGATAAATAGTCAAATATGCACATACTGTATCGTCACCAGGTCATAAGTGATAAATTCTGCAGTTGTCTGCAGCCATCAACATTTACAATTGGCAGTTGTACCCACAAGTTTTCTATTTATTTACTTATAGTTCTTCCTATTTGTCCACACCATGCAAAGCTTCAAACAATATTTGTTCAACACTAGTTTTTCAATCAATTTTGTTTATAAATACCCTTGTCAAGGTGATAAAAGTTAATTATGTGATAAAAATATAAGTGGTGGTACAAGGCTACTATTGTACACAGTTTAATGGCCATAGCATTAGGGATTAAGTGCAGCGGTTTCCCACCTGTTGGTGTGTTACTTGCATGATGAATGCCAGAATGAGAGGTGGACACTTGACCCACCATAGACCAGAAGTTAAGACGTCCTTGCTCTATGGGTCCATAGTGTAGAGATATGTCAACCTTGGACTAATAATAATATAAGCCTAACATGTAGCTGCATCAGGTACATTGTACCCTTGGCGAGTTATGAGTTGTATGTATGTAATAAGCATTTCAACTCAACATGTATGTTTTCTATGACAAACCGTTGTACCTCTCAAGGTTCTGTTCATACACAAATGATGGATTGATGTCTTTGCGTACAGGGGAGAGGTACAAATGTATGTTCCTACATGAAGGCCTTCATATTGTTTGTTTGTTTGTTTGTTTGTTTGAAAATGTTACCTTAATTATCAACACAAAATCTCATTCTCAGTTACTTATTGCTCAACATGGTGGATTTTTCTACACTTTTCTATGGCATGTTCATGGACAGTAAACATCCCATTTTTGAAGTTGTTTCAGCTCTATGGTCGGACCCAATATAGACTCTCAGCTGACTTGTCCTTGTTTAACCTTTGAACTTGATGACCTCCACCATACATTGCATTATTTTGACCTCCAATTTCTTTATTACAGCAGAAGCTCTGTAGAAGCTAGTGACCTTTGAACCCGATGACCTGTAACAGACTGTTTTTTACAACAGATTCAGCAAGCCTTCAAATAACTCTCAATCTAGACCAATGACCTCTGCCGAACATTGCATTATTTTCACCTATCAATAATCTCCCATTACAGAACACTACAAAACACTGTGATGTGGCTCGGCCGAATACACGTCTTTCTCCTAGGGTTCCACAGGATCAAGGTCAAAGGTCGTCAGGCAGACCCCTCAGAAGCCCACATTCTGGTCATTGCACCCCACACAAGTTTCTTCGACCCGTCGGTCGTGTTTGTGGGTCATCAGGTGCTGAGTGGGGTATCCAGAATTGAGAATAGGCAAACCCCTCTTTTCAGAAGTAGGTGGCACTGTGTGTGTGATACTAATGCTATTTATCTAGCAATACTTCCTCTACTGTGTGACCCCTGAACCCTGAAGAAAGCTTGCTTTGAAACTAAAGAAAACATTGTGACTAAAAAAGGAAGAGCAGTTATTAAAAAACTGCATCTATTTGGTTAACTGCACACCACGAGTGTAACCAATTCTCCACCATGCACATGTAAAGCCTCAAATCTGTCATAAAAATGTTTGGGTTTTTTTTCAGCTAAAGAAAATCAGTTTTCTGTAATTTACACAATCGTCTTTAAGGAATTTTCTACACATGTTTGGAATGTGCACGCGTAACCTCAGCACCTGACTCTAAGTACTGTCACTCGCTTTGTTGCAGTTTGTGAGAAAGAGAGAGAGAGAGAGAGAGAGAGAGAGACCAAAAAAACAGTGGTCAAATTTTCCGGATGATAAAATTGTAATGTGGTTTAATAGGCCCTAGGTGTTTACTTAAGGGATATTACATTGGGTTTTTTTTCTCAAGAAAAAAGTAATTTCCATCCACAAGTTTTCAGTGAAGTCATCCAAATAATCGTTGAAAATTATTTCCTAAAGTTTGTTGAGTTGTCAGAGTGAATATTGAAGACTCATCAGTGAAGTAAAATAAAGGAAACGCCCAAGCGTGTAAGCACACCACACACACAACTCTCCACAAGTTTTCAGTGAAGTCATCCAAATAACCGTTGAAAATTATTTCCTAAAGTTAGTTGAGTTGTCAGAGTGAATATTGAAGACTCATCAGTGAAGTAAAATAAAGGAAACGCCCAAGCGTGTAAGCACACCACACACACAACTCTCCACAAGTTTTCAGTGAAGTCATCCAAATAACCGTTGAAAATTATTTCCTAAAGTTAGTTGAGTTGTCAGAGTGAATATTGAAGACTCATCAGTGAAGTAAAATAAAGGAAACGCCCAAGCGTGTAAGCACACCACACACACAACTCTCAGCCAATGATAGGTCTTCATTGACCTCAGTGAGGGCGCTGTTTGAGCTTGTGACATCACATGCTAGGAGTCTATTCATTAGAGCTAGTTACATGTATGTTGTAAAGTTTGAGATCTGACAAAGCGTGTTACAAGGAACTGTTCAAGTTGAAAGCGAAATGAATTGACAAGGCTGTTGTGACTGCATAAACTTGCAGTGTTTCTTTTACCATAAATTCACTTAGTCTAAGATGGTTCACCAAGCATAATGTAACAGGCATGAAGGGAGGTACATTTGCAAAATAGGACAGTTCAAGATGTGAATGGATATATCTTCTCTCCCCCTTACTTTTCTATATTTGCCTTGTGGGCTTCTGGCCTTGTTTGTGTTCGGATGATTTTCATAAAAATGCACAAATTGCTAATTGGCCTCACACCTCTGGCCCAGTGTTGAATGATTTCCATTAAAAAAATAACAATATAAACATTATTGATGGCCTCATGTTTTGACAATCTGCGATTAGAAGCCATTTAACATGTTCAAAAAGGGGCATAGGTGCTCACAGGATGCCAGACCAGACTGCACGCTGGGTTGTGCTGCTTTTGGACCGAAAATGGCGTCCAGCAACCACGTGACCAAAGAAAACTGGTTCCCTTCATCATGTGTCCATGTTGCAACTCTCTCAATACACAGCTCTGGTTTCAACCACAGAAGATTCCTTCTCTAAGGGCTAAAATAATATTCATCACATTTATACCACATGTCATTTTGGCCGGTAAGCAGTGTGCAACAACTTATTCCCTTTTTTTCTCAAAAAAATTATAATTTTATAAGAAAGTAAATATGAAATAAAACATTTTTACTAATGCTATGAAAAGCTATTTCTTGATTCTTCTAAACTATGTATGATCTTTCCTTATTTCAAATAATTTGGGATTGTTCAATCCCAAATTATTAAAAGTTTACCCAGTCAGTTTCCCTTGTGGTTGATTACTTTCCCTATTTCCAATACCCACCTTCTAGCATTGAGATTGTGATGTTGCATTTGTCAAGTTAAAAGCTGAGACATTTTTACACGTTGCCACCATCTTGTCATGTTCCCTGTGTACAATGTCAAGATTCAAGACTACTGTCTCCAAGTAATCCCCCAAAGGGCCAGACTATTTAACCTTCCTTATTGTGGTTACATGGTTTGTATTATAAGATAAGATTGTGTACTGTGATGGAGGTATACATACATATTCAGTGCATGTCTGAGTGACCTAACTTTGTTTGTAACAGCAGCCGATTTCACGAAACTTTCGCGTTAGTCCACTTGCGCAACATTTATTGTGTTAGTGGTGCACAACTTAAGTAATAACTGTTGCACAAGTTTCGTGAAATCTGTGGCCGGAATGTGTATTGTCAGGCATGCCCCTCCCCCTTCCCTGCAGTAACTTGCATACAAGTATTTAGATGTAGTCTGCCTTGTGCATGTGTGTAGTGAGTATGTTAGAAAACTTTGATTTTTCCACATAAAAAAAAGACTCTTTAGCCAGTTTTGTCTCTTGCAAAAGAAGCTTTGATATCATAAAGTTAAATCCAAATGTTTGCAATTTTGTTTGCATAAACAGTAAGTACCCTTTATCTTTACTGGTTAAAACTTACAAACTACTTCCAATAATTCCCCTGCCTGCTTTATATTTAAATATTGTTAATCTTATGCCAAAGTCAAGACTTCTTCAAACAATACTTTAACTCAAAAAGACAACATTTTTCATCATAGAAAATGAGAAATGACCATATCTTCCTAAAGGTCCAATGCCCTCCAAAAGTCTCTTCTTTTTCTTCGTTTTCCGTTCTCTGTTTTATTTCTGCTCTCTTGACATTTGGCCCCAAAACGTGGAATGAGCGTCCTTCAATTATCATTCAAGACACTCCTCAAAGCTCACCTGTTCCAGCAGGCTTACTAACCTTTCAACTGTGCCTCAGCACCTTAGAGCAAAGTTTTTGATTTTGACGCTCTATAAATGACTTTCAATTGATTGATTGATTGATTGAATGATTGATTGATTGATTGATTGATTGATTGATTGATGAACCGTTTTTAACGTTAATTAGTTCCATTTTTCTACCCCTTCCCATCTCTACTGGAATCCAGCCTTGGTGGACTGCCTACAGCCAGTCTATGTTTCAAGGACTGATCCCAACTCTAGACTGAAGACCATCAATGAGATTAAAAGACGATGTGAGCCGGACAGCGACTGGCCTCAGATCACCATCTTCCCAGAGGGTACTTGTACCAATGGCTCATGCCTCATCACATTCAAAGGAGGTCAGATGGTCCCATCTTTGTTTAGGCAATTTTGAAATGTTTAAGTTTAACGTATGGTTTAATTCTTAAATGTTTAAATTGAAGGTATGGTGTGATTTAGTTGCAAATGTTCTTGCGGACTGAAATCAACAAAATCACTTGGTTTCAAAATCATCTTTGAACATTTGTAACATTATTTGAGTACTGTTTAACAATAACAATTGACAGGACACAATATTAAGCCAAATGGAATGTTGTTGTTTTATTTCAGGCGCTTTCTACCCGGGGGTTCCAGTCCAACCTGTTGCAATTCAATACAAGAATTCATTGGACACGTTCACCTGGACGTGGGACGGTCCAGGAGCGTAAGTAAAGTCTAATTTCACAAATGAAAATAACACCTTACAGGTGTCAATCAATTTAGTGTTAATATTATTAAAGGAATAAAAGATTAGACAATGAGACTTTTTAAAACTGGCAGAGTCATGGCCGTCGAGCTGAAGGCGAGGACCTTTATCTCATGGCCAAGACACTGCAAGGTTTTAAACAGCCATTTAAGACTGAGGTCACCTCTCTTTTGTTTCCATTTATAAGTACCTTTCCATTAGAAAATCAAAAAACCTTGAGAACAAATCTGTCAGTTAAGTCTCGACTCTGCGTTATACGTTATCCATTTTGAGTGCAAAGTAGCTCCTCGTGCAAGTTTAGAACTTGCGCCTTCAAACTATCGTACGCAAATTTGAAACTTGCTTGAGCCAAATATGCGACCTACCAACTTAAATTGGGCTGTACAATTTGCGCATTCCGCGCGATCATCTGATAGCGCCCTCTTTTGACTCAGTTTCCTCCGGCCATGTTTAAACATTCCCCACACGTTTATACATGGCCATGTTATCTCCTCTCGACCAATCAGAATTTAAGAATTAAGACAAACTTTATGAGTAGTCACAGAATCTATTTAGATCATATTTTAATCAAACTATCCTAGTCGTATAGTCTTGATTAATTTCTTTCAAAGTCTGACCAAAGTGAAACTAATGACCTTCTTTTTCTTTTCTTTTTCTCTGACTGCAGCCTGACGGTTCTGTGGCTTACCCTGTGCAATTTCAGCAATCAACTGGAGGTGAACTTCCTGCCAGTCTACACACCCAGTGAAGAGGAGATCAAAGACTCCAAGCTGTTTGCAAGGAATGTACGAGCCGTCATTGCAGAGTAAGTGGAAACACTCTGCTATCAATCACATAGCTCACAACAAATTGTCAAGTGTTATTTCTTAGTTCTTGGAGATGCTGTTTCAGTGAACATTTCTTAGACCGAATCGGGTATCAAAATCTTGTCTTTTACCCAGTTTCATCCCATAGTATACATGGTTCCCACTTGGCGTCACACAGTGTAAAGTCCACCATCTTGCAGGCAATGATTCATCATTTTTTTGACAGTTGTGCATAAATACCGCATGCAGCGTGCTTGAGTTTTATCAAATTCCTTGCATGGTTGGTCCTGAACCACTTGGGTGCATTGAAAAATCAGAACACTTGATGCATCTCAAAGCCAAAACCCATGTTGCCAATAAAAATGGCATTTATCGGGAACCATCTATTGAAGCCAAAGCTATGGATAGACATGTACATTACATGACACTTTGGCTGGTAACCTGCTTATACTAAGTAAAATTGTGTGCTTAACAGCTTTATGAACATGAGCCATGCTTAATAACAATGTCTTTACTATTTGGGGTCTTGTATCTTGCTTCATCAGCTCGCTAGGCAAGCCAGTAACAGACCACACCTTCGAGGACTGCAGGCTTATGATGAGAGCTCATGAGATGGGTCTACCCATCGAGGTTGGTCTTGTCGAGTTCCAGAAACTTCTCACAAAACTTGGGTAAGAAAAACCATCATATGTTTTCTTGTTGACTTGGATCTTTGTTGAGGTCTGAGAAAACACAAAAGCTATCATAGGATCTTTGGGTCTACTTGGATCTTTGTTGAGGTCTGAGAATTGACAAAAGCTATCGTTGGATCTTTGGGTCTACTTGGATCTTTGTTGAGGTCTGAAAATACACAAAAGCTATCATAGGATCTTTGGGTCTACTTGGATCTTTGTTGAGGTCTGAAAATACACAAAAGCTATCATAGGATCTTTGGGTCTACTTGGATCTTTTTTGAGGTCTGAGAATACACAAAAGCTATCATAGGATCTTTGGGTCTACTTGGATCTTTGTTGAGGTTGAAAATACACAAAAGCTATCATAGGATCTTTGGGTCTAATTGGATCTTTGTTGAGGTCTGAGAATACACAAAAGCTATCATAGGATCTTTGGGTCTACTTGGATCTTTGTTGAGGTCTGAGAATTGACAAAAGCTATCGTTGGATCTTTGGGTCTACTTGGATCTTTGTTGAGGTTTGAGAATACACAAAAGCTATCATATGATCTTTGGGTCTACTTGGATCTTTGTTGAGGTCTGAAAATACACAAAAGCTATCATAGGATCTTTGGGTCTAATTGGATCTTTGTTGAGGTCTGAGAATACACAAAAGCTATCGTTGGATCTTTGGGTCTACTTGGATCTTTGTTGAGGTCTCGGAATTCACAAAAGCTATCATAGGATCTTTGGGTCTACTTGGATCTTTGTTGAGGTCTCGGAATTCACAAAAGCTATCGTTGGATCTTTGGATCTACTTGGATCTTTGTTGAGGTCTCAGAATTCACAAAAGCTATCGTTGGATCTTTGGATCTACTTGGATCTTTGTTGAGGTTTGAGAATACACAAAAGCTATCATATGATCTTTGGTCTACTTGGATCTTTGTTGAGGTCTGAAAATACACAAAAGCTATCATAGGATCTTTGGGTCTAATTGGATCTTTGTTGAGGTCTGAGAATACACAAAAGCTATCGTTGGATCTTTGGGTCTACTTGGATCTTTGTTGAGGTCTGAGAATTCACAAAAGCTATCATAGGATCTTTGGGTCTACTTGGATCTTTGTTGAGGTCTCGGAATTCACAAAAGCTATCGTTGGATCTTTGGATCTACTTGGATCTTTGTTGAGGTCTCAGAATTCACAAAAGCTATCGTTGGATCTTTGGATCTACTTGGATCTTTGTTGAGGTCTGAGAATACACAAAAGCTATCATAGGATCTTTGGATCTACTTGGATCTTTGTTGAGGTCTCGGAATTCACAAAAGCTATCGTTGGATCTTTGGATCTACTTGGATCTTTGTTGAGGTCTCGGAATTCACAAAAGCCACCATCACTGTTTTATAAAAAGCCCCCAAACCTCACACAAACTATGGGTAGGTAAATTCAAAACATGAATGCTAATTTCATTCTTTTATTGTCCCTTTCCTTTTCTCATTGACTGATCATTGTTGAGACTTTCGGAATTCAGAAAAGCTTTCTTTCCTTATCCAGGGTCAAAATGGATCACTTACAGGAGAGTTTGAAGTCTTACGCTAATATCGCTAAGTCTGGAGGCTATATAGGAATTGATGATCTGGCTCAGTATCTGGAACTACCTGTCTCCCCAGCTCTAAAGGAGGTCTTTAATCTCTATGACAGGGTAAGGATGAATTCACAGGGAGTTTTCACTGATGAATTCACAGAGAGTTTTAACTGATGAATTCACAGAAAGTTTTAACGGATGAATTCACAGAAAGTTTTAACTGATGAATTCACAAAAAGTTTTAAGGAATGATTCACAGAGAGTTTAACGATGAATTCACAAGAGTTTTAACTGATGAATTCACAGAGAGTTTGAACTGATGAATTCACAGAGAGTTTGAACTGATGAATTCACAGAGAGTTTTAACTGATGAATTCACAGAGAGTTTTAACTGATGAATTCACAGAGAGTTTGAATGATGAATTCACAGAGAGTTGAACTGATGAATTCACAGAGAGTTTTAACTGATGAATTCACAGAAAGTTTTAACTGATGAGACATCACATTGATTTGCTTTAGAGAGACTTGATGAGTTTGTTTTTACTTTTGTCTCGTCCAGGACGGTAGCGGAAAGATTGATTTCAGAGAGTATGTGATCGGCTGCTCGCTGGTTGCCCAACCTGTCAACAATGATGAGACATTGCAGCTTGCATTCTCGGTAAATATTGAGTATTTGGAACTAAGAGCTAACTTGCTATGCAACCCCAAATCCATCAAAACCCCAACCCTGTCTGGTGTTTATGGTCTCTTGGATGCATGCGATGTCGACCTGGTAATGTTCGCAGTCTTCTCCGAGCATTTGCCTTTTCGGTAATGCAGCAAGGCCTCTCACATTCCATGTATCGATGGAAAGTTGCTGGGAAGATGGTGGTGCTCGCGGGTAACAAGTACAGTGTCTTATTTGAAGAAGGGTAGAAATGGTAGAGTAAAACTCTATGTGGGGTTGTCAGTTTGGAATCCTTGACGACATTAGTTTCCCAACTCAGTTGGTTGAAAGTGTCATCTTTCCTCAGGTCAAATAGAATGGCATAAGTAGTTCATGCATTTCAATGAAGTTTTTTACAAATACATCAAAATCTCCCGTTGGATCAAGATATAGACCAGTAACCTGTGACATCGCAGCCGCAGAGTCTGGACTTCCTGCAGTCACAATTTGTGAGCAGCTCAGCGGAAGAAAACATTGAAGTTAATATATGGAGATTGCACCGACTTATTTTTTATTAAATTTGGATATAAAGAAAGGGGACACATCTCAAAATGTGTTCAGTTGTTGTTTTTTCAATTGATTCATCTGATAATTACGATGCAAAAAACAAAAATTTCTCGTTCGACCTGTGTGATTTCTTACCTGCCAGCAAATGCCTCGGAAAGTTGAAAGCCACTCTTTTTGTAAAAATAAAGGTCAACATGGTCTATATGTAAACAAATGGACCCTTATAGATCCAATGCACTTTATTACAGGCTGGTAATTGTACATTTTCTATTTTTCTGTAGATGTTTGGTGGTGACAAGGATTACATCTTACCAGACGATATGTGTCGCATCATGAACAGCGCTTTCGGTATGGCTGAAGAAGAGTCATTAAAACTCTTCAATCAAGCAGATACTGACGACACTGGCACAGTTACATATGGTAGGAAGTTATAGCTAGCATTAGCCAATACAGCGGCCATTATTAGTGTTAACCAGTTCACTTAGGGAACCCGTTAATTGGGCAGGAATATTTTCAGCCAAAAAGGGACTTTTTCCATCTAGCTATTAATAATTTGTTTTTCAATAAAGCTCAGTTTGGACTCCCACATAAAGACGCTTTCTTACTTGCAGATTTGATTGGCTCATATTTTTCTTTATGGTTGTGTTACTGAAGCGCAATCAGACTGTTGTGTAGCGTGAGTACAGCACACATCAGTCCATGCTGTCAAACAGGCAGCATCTCTGAGAGAGATGAATGGCCTCATGACAATGCAATACCACTCATCTTTACAAAATCTTGGCTGGCATGTGAACGGAACAGGTTTTCTATGAAGACGTTAGTCACAAAGCATGCAAAGAGCTGCTCTGTTCATTGTTTGCAGTGCCTTTTGCCAGGGGGCCGCCAAACCTTGACCCGATGGACTGCGTGGAACAGTTGTCTGTGTATGCAGTCCACTGCAGTGTCTCACCACACTTGGCCTGTTTGCATGACCACTGCTGACACACAGAAACTCAAAGCCAGTTTATAAGCCTGCTGTTGCTGTGTGTTGCATAAGAGTTTTGCCTCTGCGTGTTATTGTGTCCTCAAGTGAACTGGTTATTGGCTATGTCTGAAATAACGGCTCTCTATGTTTGACACTCTCCAGTCAAGCTGGGCCAAGTTTCAAAAAGCAGAAAACATTGTTTCACAAATTTATTCGTCTAGCAAAAATTAGCAGGGAACCAGTCGTGGGTGACGTACATTACATGGTATTTTAGCTGGTGAACCATGTCTGCTAAGCAAGTCTTTAATTTGCTTGCTCAGAAAATTTGTGTTTACCAGCTTGATATAACTTGTTCTACAAAATGATGGAGCCCCAGATTTTGAAAGTGCTAGCACGAGTCGATCACATTGGTGGATGTGGACTTCAGAAAAGAAGAGGGAAAGAAACAGCTGGGGACAGTGAGTAGAATCATGCAGTTTGTGCTCATCTTTGGTTATATTAAGGATGTTTTCTTACATCTTTCCGTCTCAGATGAGTTCAAGGCATACATTCAGAAGAAGCCCGAATACGCCAAGCTCTTCACGATGTACCAGCGCCTAGCGACGCTACCAGAAACCATCGAGGCAGATTTCAAGAGCGACCTCTGCACCGTCCAGGGCGACATGGAGTTGAAACATCGCAGGCAGAGCTGAAGCAAGAGGGCGCTGTCTCTAAGGCGCAGGATGAGAAGAAGCGAGACTGACATGATGCGGGTTTGGCTCCCATATCGATGTGATGATAAGTCTTTCCTGTACTATGCCGCCTTGATTATTGTTTACAAGGCCGTATGTATTATTCTCTGTAAATGGGATATTTGTCTTGTCTGATATCAAAACTGTTATTGAATTTAAGGGATTGTCAGAAGTTTTCAACATTTTGAAGGAGATGCAAAGAGTACTACTTTTCAGGTTGCCTCACCTCCCCCTACCCCCCCCCACCCCAATGAATAATCCTAATCATCCTAAGTGCCTGATATAATTTGTAGTCTTTTGTCCTAAATTAATGTGTTCCCTCTGTTGATTGTAACGAGTTATCCCGTTTCCAATACCTTAAGTTTCACAGCTTCAGACACCCTACCCCTACCCACCCCTCCCTGTCATACTCTTTTTATGACTGTGAAAATGTTGACAACTTTAGAGGGCCCCAAAAACAAGTTGTATCATCCTTGTTCTTGTCAAAAGTCTCCAGTAGTCCAGTTATTTTTTACCTCAAAACATGATTTTGTACATATTCACCTTTTCTTACATTTTTCTTCCCAATAGCAATATTACTATCTTTTACTGACTATTGTTTTGCAAGCTTAACTTCAACTTTCAACTTCGCTGCTTACTGCTTTCATTTTTTTCTAGAAAATTCGACCATTTTGTTGTTTGTTTTTGTTTTTGTTCCATTTACAGAAATCATCGGATTTAGGAGTCAAGCCAGAAGAAATTTTTAATTTAAAATTGTTTTTTCTTTTCCATTTTTTTAATTTTATTTTTACTATTTAAATTTTGCCTTTTATTTTTAATTTGTAAATTGAGCCTTTTAAAAAACAAACCCCATGTAATTACAAAAACCATAACTGCCTCTTTTGAAAACCATTTGCAGCAGTATGCTTGATAAAAATGCTCCTCACAAACTTTGAGACTAAACCCTGGATGTAAATAATGGATCCTTCTTCAGCTGCATACCCTGTGCTTTCACTCCTTGCAGTCAAACAAACAACCTGCTTCAAATTTTAGTTTGGATATCCGACTCGATTCTAATTCTTGAGTCGAGGTTTCCATAGCTCTAAATGGACTCTTGTCTTTTATCATGTTGTAGATCAGGATCAGAAACACTGTACCATTACACTGGCTTGTCAGTCCAGCTGGTAGGAGCAGTGCAATTTACAGACTTGATCTAAACCGATGAACAAATTCTATCATTCAAAACCTTAGCTCTCTTACTCTTGGGTACCATTTTCCAGTGAGTTGACCAACCGTTTGAAACCATTCAACTGCACAGGTTGTTTACGGTGGCACTCACATGTGTATTGCACACTATATCTTATTGCAGGCTAGCATAGCATATCTATCAGTCAAAAGCACAGTGGGTGATATTGATTGGTCAGACAGTAGGAGGGTTAAAAATATATATAATAACGAATAGTTCACTAGCGCATTTCACAATAATGTATCGATGCATTTTACAACAGTGCCCTGGTCGTTGGGCCAATAACGTTGCTGTAATCTTTTTCAGCTCCCTGGGGAGTATACAGCCCTGGGCTGCCGTGGCGCTCCAAAGGCTTTTTCAAACACAATATCAACCTCTACCCTCGCAGTTACCCATTATACTCCTGGGTGAAGAGAAGCACATATAGTAAAGCATCTTGCTCAAGGACACAAGTGTCATGACTGGGATTCAAACCCGCACCGTGACGACCTAGCCACCGAAACTCAAGTCTGGTGCAGTAGACCGCTCCACCATGACACGCTAATTATGGCAAGTTTATTTTGTGAAGATTTCCAGATTGTCATCATCAAGACAAGTTGCTGCATTTCTCAGAGGTGTCATCAGACTTGTGTTGGTGAAATCCATTCATACTTTCTTCAATTAAGTCAGTGTGGGTCAATTCAATTTTATTTAAAGATCAACCTGAATGAAAACACTCAAACTAGTTCCACTATCCTTGTTTACTTTGTGCTAGTTATTACTTAATCATAAGTATGAAGTAGCCCCAACCCCTCTTTTTAAATTTTGGAACCAGTGTTTTTCCCCAAAGTTGGCGGTGCCCTGCATGGTTGCCAGCAAAGACCCATAAAAATGCAATGTGAAATCAACACTGGAGTACAGTACCAGTACCTCAGAAAACCAGCTTAACACCAGTCTGTCCATGGACCGGATGAAGGTTGTTTATCTTTGTTGCTTTGCATTTGATTGAGTCCGTAGTGTGACATCACAGTGCTGTTTTGATTCCTAGGTGCTTAAGGGCCTTTCGTGAAACTTCAACGTTTTTGCTCAGCATGACACTGATCGAAATGTTTTTTTTTTTACTTTGTGAGTTTTTTTTAGTTTGAGTTATACTCAATAATATGTCATCATTACGCACTTGTTTACCTTTCTACAACAAAAGAATAATAGCGTTAATTTCGTTCAAGTTGATCTTTATCAAACTTTTTTTTTTCTTCAGTTAATCCTTATACCAAATTTTTGCTGTGATTTACTTTGATTCATAAGTTTGACATTGCTGCATTTAAGTTTGCTGCGCACAATACCTGTAGATACACGTTTACAGAAATGCTGTGATTGAATACCTTTAAACGGTTTCTTTTTAGATATTTGATTAGTTTCTCTATCTTGATGCTTTCAAAATTTGTTCTCCCTCCTTAAAAATTAAAAACCGAATCGTTTTTCTCAGTTTGGACTTTTTTTTTAATAAACGGAGCATAAAACCTTGAGGGTGGTACAATTACTTAAAATGTTTAACAATTTCATCCATTTGTCTGACTATGACTAATGGTTTACAAACACGTAGGATAATTTATTCAGAGTAGTTAACTTCGTACAAAAATAGTAGATAGATTAAAAGGCCATCAAGTAAAGGTAATAAATATTTTGTACAGAAAGTAAGCCAGCACCGGTTCTGCATGACTGGAAAACGTAGTATTTAAACAAAGTGGGACTGATGTGTTTGATTCAACATTACCTTATCACACACACACACACACATTTTTACACGTAGTTTGAGGAACTTTTGCATGAAAATATTGTAAATAATAGAAACCAATATTATGAAGCAACTGCTGTGGTTGTAAATTATTTATATTAAACGTTTATTTTTTTTCAGAACAGCAAGTCATACTTGATGTGGCTATTGCAGATACTTTTGGGGTGAAATGGCTTTCCAGTGATAGCTAGTTAAATTATTAATGACTAAGGCTTTTAAAAATATTTTGAGTACGTGCACTTTAAATACAGGGTTTCAACAGGTGAAAGCCTAAGCCCAAGTCTGAACCTAAGCCTAATCCGTAAAGTGAGCTGTAGCTGAAGCCAAGGCCAGGGTTTTAAAAAGGGGCCTAAGCTCGTCATCTGGCAACATGCCTGGTACTATCATAACACAGCACTGTGAATATGCGTTGGGTGTTTCTGGGACCAGTTCCATAACCACACTAAGCAGAACCGGGCGTTTCACACATTTCTGTGCTACATTGACAAGTTGCGTACCTGGGCCCATTTTCTTTGAGCTGCTTAGACACAAAACGTAGCTAAGCACGCCAAAACTATGCTTACCAGAATAAAGTTTCTAGCCAAACTACCATGTCAAATGTTCATTTTGTGACTGGTATCCTGCTCCTTTCTGCTTAGCAGACAATTGTTAAGCAATATTTTCTGCTTAAAGGCACTGGACACTATTGGTAATTACTCAAAATAATTGTTAGCATAAAAACTTACTTGGTAACGAGCAATGGAGAGCTGTTGATAGTATAAAACATTGTGAGAAACAGCTCCCTCTGAAGTAACGTAGTTTTTGAGAAAGACGTAATTTCTCAGTAAAATATTTGAATTGATTTTGAGACCTCACGCGTGAGGTCTCGAAATCAAGCATCTAAAAGCACACAACTTCGTGTGACGAGGGTGTTTTTTCTTCCATTATTATCTCTCAACTTCAACGACCAATTGAGTTCAAATTTTCACAGGTTTGTTATTTTGTGCATATGTTAAGATACACCAAGTGAGAAGACTGGTCTTTGACAATTACCAAAGGTGTCCAGTGTCTTTAAGCAGCTCTATAAAATTGGGCCCTTGCTGGTACCTTGGATTTTACTAAGCGGAATTTTTTTTTACCTTGCAGCTAAACCAAATGATAACTGTAAAAATCTACCCTTTTTAACAGAACAGATTATCATTTATTTTATTCTTAGGGTACCCATCATTCTTCATTTTAGAGAATATTTTTGGAAAGAAGACTTTATACTATCATCGAAAATAGCTATTAATATATTTGGTGCTTACTTAAGTTATTGGTAGATTTAACTTCAGGTTTATTTAAACAGTACACCTTGTTTCTTCTGAAGTTTTGTCTGAACTGTTTGTTTGCCAATAAAAAACAAATGTATGAAGATATGAACTGATCAAAATTATTCCAGAGTTCATAATTTCGTTTATTTTTCATAAAGTGTTACATTAATGAACTGATTTGCATAAATTTGGATATTCTTTTACTGTGAATTATTTATACATTCTTTAAAGACTTCTTCCTATATTTTTGTGTAATGTAAGGAGTCCAGAAAGGATTATAATAAAAGAACTAACAATAATAGCGATTTCCAGCTGTCAATTTATAACTTTGTGCGAACCTTGAAAACATTACGATATGAAGAATGAACAACTGGTCAACTGAACATTGGTTTTGAGGCATTGCATGGTGAGGTATCATTGGTCAACTGCACACATCAACTTCCAACCCCAGATTGTGATTGGCTGATGAGTATACTATCTCGCACGGTATTGTCTCGTTTTGAAATTTCCTCCAGCACCCTTTGATCTGTGGTCTCCTCTTCAGCCGCATCTTCAGATGTTGAAGTTAACGCCTTGTCACCATGTGTATTGTGCTGACAACTAGATTCTTTACCAGATACTCTTTGTATCTCGTCCTGTGCTAAACCTTTTCCTACAGTTTCATTTGTGGAACCTGTAGTCTCATTTCCAGGTGTTCTTAAACCAATGTTTCTATCATCCTTAGAGTGCTCTGGGTGATGGTTAGTCTCCTTTCCAGCGCCCTCAAGCTGCTTTCGATGCTGTAAAGGTTTGACGTCTAGCAGACCCATTATGTGTAAACACACTTTAGCTGCACACTGCTCTGCATAGTTTTTACTCTTCTCCCTAAAATAAAAATAAGGATTGGTGATAAATGGCCGTTTTTTGTGTTCATTCAATTTAATTTGCTAAGCTTTTCAGAAGTTGACTATTGAGCTGTTGTCAATTGAGCTGTAAGACATTTAGCCACAGGCCTTGTGCAATGCGGTTAACAATCAAAAAGAAAAGACTGTCCCTTGTGTTTCTTTTTTATTGACTAAGTATCCTCAGTCACAAGTTTTTTTATGCTGGGATGTTGAGCTTTTACCCCGATGTGTATGGGTGGCCAAGGAAATTGGCAAAGGTTTCCTTGGATTGTAAACTACAGTAAATTATTTAAACTTAAGCATTTTTGGTCACAAAAACATAGTTTAATAACATCGGTAACATACCATTGTATTGATGTGTACTTTTTGCCTTCAAAGGTCAAGATGGCTCGAAAGTCTCTATTGATCTCGTGCATTTCCTGGAATGTCAAAATAAAAGTCCTGTGATAAGAGTTCCAATCTACAGGTGAAGTCATTTTGTTTTTCTCAATATTGTAAACAGTTTGATCAGCTGAATGAAATCTTACCATTTTGTAGTGTGGTTTCGGCAGTTTGTTGCGAGAGACCATCAGGTTCAGAATGTCCTTTGGAGTTCCAAGTCTAGAATACTCCCTCCTGGAAAATCAACCCCAAAACAAACAGTTTAAATAGGTTGCAGAAATTTTCAGTATGAACAAAAGGACAACTGAATTGTCTAAAACCAAAATTAAACGGCACGAATGCAAAGTTTTAGAGCCGACTTGAGTCGGCTCTCGGACCTTTTGATGTTGAGACCTGTATCCAATGCCACCATCTTTGTCTTGAACCCTGTTTGTAGTACCAACCATTAACATTAATTTCTTTATATAATAATGGGGCCAGACTATTTTCCCCTCGGCCTCAGTTTAGTTGCATTGAAATGAATGGGTGGAGCAAAGAAACCATGATAACAATCTACTGCTTAATTGCTAGTCTGAAGCAAAAATACTCTTTACTAACTTGAAATATTTCACGTTCATCTCAAACAGTTCTGAGCCGTCATCTAGCCTTCGTTTCTTGATTCCTCCAAGGCCAGATTCTGCCTCTTTCCGCTCACGAGCTTCTGTGTTGATCTTGCTCACTTCATTGCAGTAACCCTCCATTCCCCAAAGTTTACTTTGAGGGACAAAAAAAAGGTGATTTTTAGCGAGGCCTGTTTATTTTATTTCTTCGTCTTTCTTTCTCTGTCTCTCTCTCTCTGCAAATTTTTCTCTACATTCAAATTCTTTGAGAAAAATAGGAAATTGTAATAAAAAAGGTGATCCCTCTGCTGCCGCTTCCCAGGTTGTATCGTAAACTTGGGTGTGATCCCTGGCTGACTGGCACCCCGGAACAAAGATATTGACAAAATAGAGAGACCGCCAACATAGGGCTAGATAGCTCAGTTGGTAGAGCGCCGGCACGTTAATCCGGAGGTCGTTGGTTTGAATCCCGCTCTAGTCAATTTTTCTTTGTTCAACCCCAAAGTGAGTTTGGTTTATTACTTCACTCAAAGTGATGCTTTGAAATGCTGTCTTGGCTTTGGCTAGTTATGGCTAGATTATTGCATTGCTAATACTTATTTGTAAGAAAACAACCCTAGCCATATCCCAAGAAGCTTAGGTCCAAAGTCATTAACCTAGCTAACTTCTTACCATATCTGAGCAAGGCTTTGTGTCCTGAGAAGCATTTGACCGATTTCTTGCTCTTCGCTTCCATGGAGGAATTGCAAGACACAGAACTTAGCGATGGAGAAGACACTTTCATAGTCTACAGCCTGTCAAAATAGAGAGAATAAACTATCAATTAATCTCTTCCAGAACCTTGGGAGCTGTCAGTTACACTCATGTTGCATTTGGATACTTTTTATTGCCGTCATCCAAAGCACCAAATGTCTGCCAGTATGAGCCCAAATAACAGAAGAACTGTGCAGTTTTAATCTGACTGGACAAGTGGACTTTGTTTAGCATTTTCACAAGAGGGATTATCTCATTCGTTCATGGAATATTAGCATGTGTCATTACACACAAAATATTGTAAAGACACGTGATAAAACAGTACAAAAGGGACCAGCATGTGAACTTTTAATTCTGACAATTTTTATCTTTATATGCTTACATATTTCAAGTAATCTCGGATGACTTCATCCCGGGGAAGTTTTCCTTCCTTCCGGAAGATGGACATACCCCACTGGGCTTCCCGGGCAATCATAACCGAAGATGCACCTGTCTTCAGACGGAAACGCTCTATGTCTGGGTACGAGGTGATATGATCCTTAGATCCACCGCTGAAAAAAAAAGTTTTAAAAATGAAATCAACAGAGCATTTTTTTTGTGTTTTTTTTTAAACTACAAACATCCATACAGGGTTTGCTCTTAACTTTTTAGTGACTTGCTAGTGTGACCAGTTAGCTTGTCGTACTTAGTCTGTCAGCATTTTCACAAGTCCATATTTCGTGTTACATTAAATAGGGTTCTTATCAACGCTGAACTAGCCAGCCGGACCACTTGGAGAAAATTTGGCCTAGTCCTCAGATCTTTAAACTGGCATTTGGCAAGTGAACCACTATTAAGGGAGAACGCTACCCTATATATCTCAATAAACCAGACATTACTTAGGTTACACAGAACCTGCACTTTTTATTTTACATGTGTACATGTAATATGTGTAAATACTCACTAAGCTAATGAGATGTGTATTTTTTCCCAAAAGTTATCCTTTAGAAAATTATTTTGGGTTGAACAAAGAAAAGAAAAGTTTACTAGAGTGGGACTCTGGATTAACGTGCCGGTGCTCTACCAACTGAGCTATCTAGCCCTATGTTGGCAGTCTCTTTATTTTGTCAATATCTTTGCTCAGGGGTGCCAGTTAGAAGTTAATCAACCTGTAACTGCCTTATAGCCAGGGATCACTCAAGTTCACAAAACAACCTGGGAAGAATACATTTTATTCAACAGTTTTTCAAAATTTAGACTAGAAACTTACTTTGCAATGACTGGGATTGTGAGTGCTTCACTAATGGTCTTGATGATGTCATAATTCACAGGATGATGGGGCCTCTCGCTCTTTGTTCGTCCATGAACAGCCAAAGCTGCCACCCCTGTGCTCTCAATGGTACGTGCCAAAGCTAGTGTGTCCTCAATCTAAAAATATAAAGAAAATTTGTTTTAAACTCCAATGGTTTTTCTCCATACAAATAGTACTGAACGTTTAAAAATTTTACCTTTTCCTACTTGATAACACTGTTTTTTTAATCTAAAGAAAAAAAAAGAGCATTTTACTTTTCCCTCTGACATTTTCTAAGTTTTAAATTTTAAAAATTTGTTCTGACTTACCGAGGGAAGAATTCTTATTTTGCAGGTGACAGGTTTTGAAATCCCTTGAACTAGGGTGGTCAAAATCTGAAAATAAAGTTGCAAAAAAAAGGTTATAAATATATCACAAAATAAAAAAAACTTTTGACACTAAATCTTATAAAAGAATAGCAGGCTTTGAGGAGGAGGTGAGGAGCTTTTGACTTACCTTGTGGATTTCCTGCGGCCGAGTGAGAAGAGCTGCACCCATACCTCCTTTGGTTGAATACTCCTTGGGACAGCCCATATTGATGTCAATACCTGCTACATCATTCTCTCTGGGTAGCAGCAGAAAGCCAAGGAGAAACAAAATGAACGCAACATCAAAATAAATTAAATTTAAAGCTTGTTGACAAACAGTCCAGGTGTTTCGTTCCCTTCTTTGTTGGGAATTTCCAAGAGGCACCAAGGCCATGGGGAATGAAGGCTGTGGATTCTGGAAAATCACTTGCCTCCATCATTCAATGAAGTACCCTTCATCTATGTTGAGTGCAAAGTAAAAACCCCAACATGTTTAAAACTTGCCTGCGCAAGTTTTAAACTTAACTTGCTCAGGCAAGTTTTAAACTTGTGCGGGGTTTCTACATTGTGCTCAACATCCCCGATGCACTAATTACATGCATCTATTACATGTTTGCAGTACCAGTACCAGCTGCTAATTACAGTATTCAAACTTGCCTCCCCTCACTAGGTTAAGACATTTGCTCCTGAATGCAAGGGCTGTGGGTTCGAATCCCTGGAAAATCACTTGCCTCCATCATTCAATGAAGTACCCTTCATCTATGTTGAGTGCAAAGTAAAAACCCCAACATGTTTAAAACTTGCCTGCGCAAGTTTTAAACTTAACTTGCTCAGGCAAGTTTTAAACTTGTGCGGGGTTTCTACATTGTGCTCAACATCCCCGATGCACTAATTACATGCATCTATTACATGTTTGCAGTACCAGTACCAGCTGCTAATTACAGTATTCAAACTTGCCTCCCCTCACTAGGTTAAGACATTTGCTCCTGAATGCAAGGGCTGTGGGTTCGAATCCCACCCAAGTAGCCTGTGCTTTTCCACAGGACTCGGAAAGCAACACCGAGTACAAAAGTGCTTATCACAAACTGCTTTAAGGGAAAATCTAAATTAATATTCTTCATCCCCAATGCAATTATTTCATCACTTAAATAAACATAGGTGTACCCTTTTGTTAGATTCAATTTTTGAAGTACAAAGTTGCTGGAAAAAATGCATGATCAACTTAATTTTTTAATAAGACCACAGTAGCAAGACTTCCACAAAACTAAAGCTTACACAAGTTTAGCAACAGCTAGAGCTCGCTCTGGATCAGAGGTTCCCATCTGGAGGACCACTTTATCTTTCTCTCTTTCACATGTCTGGAATACAACTAGTTCATTACTCAACACAAAGTCTACTGTGCCCAGAATATCTAGAAGAAACAGAGAGAAAGAACAACCAGATTGCAAGTAATTATTGTGAATGGAACTGCTGTAGCTAATAATGGGATATGAGAATACTAATCATGCCAAGCAATTATTACAGGCAACTTGGAGACAACCAACTGCACTAGACACAAAGAAACACTTCAGTAACACAGGATACATTTTTCTAACAAAGTCCCACTACTTCCGAGGAAACTATGTGAATGTTTTTCATTTTGGAGATTGCCTGGACCTGCTCCCAATTTCGTAAAGTTGTTAAGCAGAAAATATACTGCTCAGCAAATTTCATTGCTAAGCAAAAAATGAGTTGGGAGCCAGTGGAAATTATGTTTACTTCATGAAATTTCTGCTGGTAAACCGTTTTATCTGAGCAAGATTTTTCTGTGCTTAGCAAGTTTTTGTGCTTACAGGCTTTATGAAAATGGGCCCTGGTGGCCTTTAAATTGCCTCGTATGACGTTAATCCTTTAGATGGTCTCAGATGATGACTCCTGTTTAGTAAGAACTTCCATCACAGAAAAAACTCAAGGGCAGAGACTGATATAGGCAGATTAGTGGACACTGTAAAGCCTGCCCCCAATCTAACTATGCCCAAAGGGCTTGTAATCATGACTACCCCTGTTGACCCTCAAAGGTAACATGAGTTACTCCTCGTCACAAACGTATGTCAATCATTCTTACCATTCTCAACTCTTCGGCAGTGAAGTAACTTGTGGTCAATCAATTCCTGCAAAAGAAAAAACAGATCAACAGTCAGATTTTGATTGTATTTCTTATAAAAATGGCATCTACAAACAATACAAACACTAAAAAAGATAATTTTAACTAACAAAACGATAAACAAAAGAAAGTTAACTATATTAACCTTTAAAAAAAGCAAAACACACAAACAAACAAAATATCCACTTTCAATTTTCTTATTTTATGATCTTGATTGTTTAGTAATAATTACCTCACAATAGACAATATCTGCTCCATAATCCAATGCCAATAGCCTCGCTGGTAATGTCCCAATTCGTACCATCGGAGCTAGAATAACCTTATTTGCATATGTTAATCTATTACCCATGGCTTGATCTTTTATTGGTGATTTCTCAGACATTTTGTATCCTGAGAAGAAAAAAATATCAAAGATATGAAATCTTTAATTGTTTATATTTATTACAACAATCACAAATTTATAAGTCTTGTTTTCACACAAATAAAGTTTAAAAGTAAGCGTCAATTGAATGGAAATAAGTATTTGTTTACTCACAGTCAATAAGACAAAGTCTACTAAATGGGCCAGTCAACCGCAACTGGCTTAACTTTAATAATCTCAACCTCATACACGTAGATCTAGCAGTCGTTGGCTCAAGCCAGTTTATGGGACCAGTTATGGCTACCTCAGAGGTCAGAGGTAGCCATAGATTGTGCCCCTTACCCCTAGACCTATGGTTGGTTATGCTATTGTATCGGGTCCACTACCATCCCGATAACCAACCTGGTAGTCATAATCCCCTAAACCACAGGGAACAGGAGTGAACCCCAACCATCCATACTGCTCAATATTGCTCTGCACACAACAAGATATAGCGAAACTAGTTGCGATAATTGTAACTCTCTGTCCCCGATGGTCGCCAGACCAGGAGGATGGAGAGGGTTACGATTATTGTCCAGCTAGTCACTCCAATCTCTTAATATGAGTGAGGAAGATTATTCAGATCGTCCAAGTATTAAGTAATCAGAGAAATAAGTAAATATAGTTTACCACCTCAGCCCGATTGCTTCAACAAAACTATGACGCCCATGTCATTGTCATTGTCAACAGTGTTTGAACCAATACTAGTAATAGTCATGATAGTACTAGTAGTCATGGTAGTCTAGTAATTTTATATAAGTAACTACAAAATACCAATACCACGAATAATAATAATCCAATCACCACGACTCATGGTTCATCAGGGCAGATCTATGGCTGTACAAACAAATATGGTCTCTGTAGTATCATTTCTTATACCATGTTTTAAAAAGGCAAGGACTGTTTGTTGACGTATTTATTTAATTGTCATTCTTTTAAATGCTTTCCATTCACAGGCTCCTGACACGCAATCAACAACGTGGATGCAGCAACATGGGTAAACATGGCAGTGGTTACTCACGTAATACCGTTTCATTTTCTGATATAAAGACTGATTTATGTGCATGTACACTTACTAGGTTTTTTGGTTGACTCCTTTAAAATAAATCGTTTAAAACAAACACTTAAAATAATCTAAAAACATGAAAAACTGTACCTCAAGAAAATTTGACGATCGATTCCAGGAAGGGCAATCAGTGACTATTTTATGTAATTATGCATTGATACCTTCAAACAAGCCGTTGATTTATTTACGGCTGTTTGCAACTTTTCAAGATTATGAAATAGCCGTCGGTATTCTAAATAAACCAAGATGGCGCCGCCCAAAAAAACAAGTACAGTATTCTCCTGCCAACCTATAATGAGCGAGAAAACCTTCCATTGATAGTATGGCTAATTGTGAAATCGTTTGCTGAAAGGTAAATATTTTTATTTTGCTAAAGTTCCAGGTTTTGGGGAAAAAGACGTATGAAAGACATCAGCTTAGAATTGTTTACGACGAATACGAAAAGGACGTGACGTGGATCGTCATTGCGTCAGATGTTGCTGGTTAATTGGTAATATTCGATCATGAGGGTTACGATTATCGCAAGGCGCAATTTATTGCTGGTACTACAGTACAACTTCAAGTACTTACTACTTGTGTAATACAGTGATTCAGTCAACTCGACCTAATCGAACTTGTTCCTATTTTGCTTTTCCAAGCCTTATCATCATTTATATTTACGGACATAAAGAAGTATGGGTAACTGTAAACATCTGTAATGGAGTATGGAGTTTTCGTCTTTTTATCTTTTATCCTGCTGATCAGCATGTTCAGTGATAGATGACAAAATTAGTCTAAATTTGGCAAAAAAAAAAATTTTGCTACTAAAAAAAGGTCAAGGTCAAGGAACTTTGATCTGTTGATACACGTTTGTTGTCCTTCTTTTTGAAGTCATTGTCATTTAGCTTAAAAAGCATTTTTTATACACTATTTCTCATTTCTAGCAATCGGAAATATTTCATCTTGGAAGAGTTTGATTGATTTGCAGGGCATGTGACTGTAAGTCACGATTTTTATATTATTCTGTGACATAAATCATAGGATTCTGGGTTATGATTATCACAAACAATTATTTTTTTTATTAATGGCTAAATTTCAATACCTGACTGACTGCCACTTTATCTCCCTTAATTTCAGTCAAATTATATCCTTACCTGTCCAGAAGGGTTGACAGAATGTATGCTAAGACTAGTAAGAGGGACAGGCACTTTGAAGTATTACAAAGTGTCAAAATCATGAATAAGCCATTTCAAGTCGAAAGTGGTCTTGACAACGCTGTTCGCCTCACTTGATTTTAATTCCTTTGGGCATGAGTGGTAAGAGTTCCATCCGGGCGATGAAATGTGCGCTTGAATTTTCTTTTTTAAAGGTCAAAATTTAGCATTTTAGCCACCAATTTCTCCAGAGGATTTTTTTAAAAAGGGGAAATTAAGTCAAAAATCCATTAAAAATAAAAAAATCCCTTAGAAAGTGGCTGTCGGATATGGAATTGTTTTCCCATTAATTATTCAGAACAGTCAATACTTTTGTTCTTTCCATTGTTTTGAAAATTGACAAATTAATCAAAGTCATGTTTTGTTTATCCTTTGGAAACTTTTAGTGGTTTCAACTACGAGATTATTGTCATCGATGATGGAAGTCCAGATGGTACCTTGGAGGTTGCTAAGCAGCTTGAAAAGCTTTATGGCAAAGATAAAATTGTAAGTTATGTTGTTTTGTTGTTGTTACTTGTTCCATTCATTGTGATATTTGAAAGAAAAGAAATTGCTTTTGTAAACTGCTTACGAACTAAAATGAATATTTAGTATTAATTAGTATAAATACAAAAAGCGGTCATGCCAAATGGCCAGACTCTTCAACCCTAGCAGAGCCATTCACAAAGGTTATATTTCTATATCGAAATGTTACAAATTATTTTGTTCCAAATGGCCAGTCCAGGAGGACCTACTCAACTATGTGAACTCACTGGAGTGATCACATGCCCCTGTGTGAATAGTTTTGTTGACTCTAATTCCCTTGAACGAGTGATTTACTTGAATCCCCTCAACTCTAACACAATCCCAAACAAACATGACTCTGATGTTAGCCTGATCCCTTGTAAAGCGAATTCAGTTTACTAGTGCAGTCCTCTGTACCAAAAAGACTGTCCAACGAATCATATAAACATTCAGTCGGATTTTCAAGTGTTGATAATGCTAGAGTAATAAATGTAAGGTTCAGTTCAGTCAAGAGAATTGAATTGATTGATCACAAATGTTTTAAAAAAACTTTGATTAAATATTCAATTTATTTTACAGCTTTTACGACCAAGAGAAAAGAAGTTGGGATTAGGTAAGTGTGTCAACCGGTTTCCATGAAGGACAACTGAAATATTATTAATTCATTACAATGAAATACATTTCAAATATTTAATATTGGGCAAGTCCAAGAACAGGTCCCCTCAAATTGCAGAGTTTCACATTTATGTCACAGAACTAACGGTATGAGATTTTGATATCAGACTGTAAAATTGTATTAATCTTCAAAAGAAGTGTGGGTAACGGTCATTTGGTTTTTGCCAACATAATGCTGATTTACAGGCAAAGCTATCAAGAGAGATACAATAAAAGTCAACCTGTGAAAGTTTCAGTTGACTACAGTGCCTACGTACTCGCTGCTAAAATATAGGATTCAAACTGCCTCTTGCTACTGGCAATCTCGGTGGTCTAGTTGGTAGATATTTGCTCTAGAATGGTAAAGATCATGGGTTTCGACTCCCACCCAAGTAATATACTCGGAAAGTATATCAGTGCTTTACACACATTGGTGTAAGGGTAAAACCAAATAGTACAGTGCCTACTTGTTTAGAAAATAGCAAAAACTGTCACAGTATTTTCACCAAGAATGTCAAATCCATTCAGGTATAGAGTTGACAGTGGGTACCAACCGTTTTCTCTAGCCATATTGAGGGAAACATTCAAACGGACACCACAGACCTTTCCAAAGTTATCTGCAGGTGATCTTTTGAGATACGGGGGCACTTCAGATGAAATCATTTCACTGGTTGCTTACTACCATTACCATCTTTATAACAAGTAGGTTTTCAGATGAAAATTACACATTTCTTTGCGGGGTCATTTCCAAACGTACCTTTAAGATATGAAATCACTAAACTAATTTACACACAGAAAATGAGGTGTTAGTATTTATGTGAAAGGTTGAGATAAATTAACACAAATCTCTTTCCTTATTGCTGTTTAGGTACGGCATACATTCATGGCATCAAACATGCCACTGGTAACTTCATCATCATCATGGATGCAGACTTATCACATCATGTAAGTTGAACTTATATTCAGGAATTGTCCTACAGTTCATAGTTTGATACGCTGTTTTTAAGATGAGTTGCTGTAAACATCAGAAAAAATAATGTTTGAAACTTGAATGATTTATTCTTACCTCAAATCCACCAAAATTTTTTGCAGGTTTGGCTTGATTTTGATGGACTTGGTCACTCCATACTACTTAGGCAAAACCAACCATTAGGCTGGCTGAGCTTATCAGATTTAGTACTTAACCATATGTTAATAGAGTCTGTTTGTTGGTTAATACACATTTGTTCAAGGGTTGTAGTTATATTTCTTGTCTTCTTGGGGGTTGGATAGGAAGGCTGGGAAGGATCTTGTAACCATTTGTGTATGTTGTAACATTCTCCCTTGATTGTTCCTTACAGCCAAAGTTCATCCCGGAGTTTATCAAGTGAGTAAAAGCTTTTCCTTTTCAAAATGAAGTTGAACATTCTTAAAAGTTTCTTCTGTCAAATTTCTTCAAGGCTTTAGATGGAATCAATCTTTCAGCCTGAACTTTGTCGTAAACTGTATTCAAAATTCAGGAATTAAAGTTACCAAATCCTGAAAAAAAAGACCAAACAGTTCAGTTCATGCATTTTCTTCGACAGGAAACAGAAAGATGGGGATTTGGACATTGTATCAGGAACACGCTACGTGGGCACAGGAGGAGTGTATGGCTGGGACTTCAAGAGAAAACTGATAAGGTAAACTCTGGCACTTTCTAGTCTTATACTGGATGCCATTGAACAACATTCTTTCTGCAAAGTCTGAATACTATCATCTCAGTTTTGAAAACTCTGACTTAACTCTCAGAAGAGAGAGTAGGTGGCATTCATTGTGTTCTGTCAATGAAAGGTGCGAAAATATTGCAGAGAGTTTGGGGTTGAACAAAGAAAAATTTACTAGAGCGGGATTTGAACCAACAACCTCCGGATTAACGTACCGGCGCTCTACCAACTGAGCTATCTAGCCCTATGTTGGTGGTCTCCCTATTTTGTCAATATCTTTGTTAACAAGTCGCATCCCCTCAGGTGATCCCTTGGCTGCCGCTTCCCAGGTTGTATTGTTAACTTGGGTGTGATCCCTGGCTACATGGCAGTTAACGGTTGCATAGCTTCTGACCGGCACCCCTTACAAAAGATATTGACAAAATAGGAAGACTGCCAACATAGGGCTAGATAGCTCAGTTGGTAGAGCGCCGGTACGTTAATCCGGAGGTCGCTGGTTCAAATCCCACTCTAGTCAATTTTTCTTTGTTCAACCCCAAACTATTTGAAATTTACCCAGTCATTTTCCCTTGTGGTTCATTACTTGACTATTAAAATATTGCAGAGAATTATTGAAGTGATTGATAATACGGATGTGTTTTTTTTTTGCAGTCGTGTAGCAAACTTCATAACACAGATTCTACTTAGGCCAGGTGCTTCAGACTTAACAGGAAGTTTCAGGTAACATTTTCATTCACTGTTCTAGATTCTTGGGAAGTTTTCCAAACTCCCTCATGACCATCTCTGCAGGGTTGCCTGTCAAGTCCACCGACCTTAAAATTTGTATAAGTATTGAACAAAAAACAAAAATCAGTTTACTTCAAGTCGAATTTTGATTTTGTTTTAAAACAAGACCTTAATCAAAAACAAACAAAAAATTTGACTTGTAGTAAACTGATTTTTGTTTTTTGTTCAATACTTGTAACAAATTTTAAGGTCGGTGGACTTTTATTTTGAAAGTGTTTTGAGTAAATGGATAAACATTTCTAACCACTGTGAGATTTTGAGACACTGGGCAGCAGACAAACCGGGTAATTTGAGACACTCGGTGGCAGCAGACAAACGGGTGATTTAAATAATTTGCTTTATTCGGAGTATGCCCTCTTTTTTCCTGAGTGCAGTTTTACCTGGTAAGTCTTGTCCCCATTAACTCAAAGTCCCCCATGACAATTTAAATGGAAATTACACATGTGTTATTATTCAGGTTTTCCTGTCTCTGATTACAGATTATATAAAAAGGACGTTTTGCAGAATTTGATTGAGGCGTGCATATCTAAGGGTTACGTTTTCCAGATGGAGATGATCATCAGAGCAAGGCAGTTGAATTACACCATCGGAGAGGTAAGACCTGAAGAAGTTAAATCAAATTGCGGCTGTTGCATGCCGATCAAATTTTTATAGTTAAACCCTCACACTGTCTGTTGCCGATTGTATTTTTTAGTTAAATCCTCATACTGTCTGACCGTTTAACATCATCCACATGCTTTTAAATGTTAGATGCACTCATTGCCAGCCTTTAAAATGATATCTTGTGGGAAATGCATCTACAGTACACAGAGTTTTGTAAAGCTGGAGAACAGACCGGCAAGTGTTAATTGAGAGTAGGTGAATCTATGGTTTAAAGGCACTGGACACCTTTGGTAATTATCAACAACCAGTATTCTCACTTGGTGTATCCCATCATATGCATAAAATAACAAATCTGTGAAAATTTGGACTCAATTGGTCATCGCAGTTGCAAGAAAATAATGAAAGAAAAAACACCCTAGTTGCACAAATTTGTGTGCTTTCAGATGCATAATAAAAGACTTCTGGCCCGAAGTCTTTTATTATTTGAGTGAGAAATTGGCTCTTTCTCAAAAACTACTTTACTTCAGAGGGAGTCGTTTCCCACAATATTTTATACTATCAACAGCTCTCAGTTGTTCGTTACCAAGTAAGTTTTTTAGCTAATATTTGTTTTGAATAATTACCAATTGTGTCTTTAAGTGGTTTCTCATTTAAAAAACAAAAACAAGAAGAGGTAAATCACTTGGTTATTCCTTAAACAAAAATACTTGTTTTTATTTTAAATTGTGCTATTTAATTTGATGAAAGTTGAAATACAAAAGAGAGGCACAAAATACCACAGAAGTCTTCCTGATGGTCTTTTCTTGGATTTACATGATCACAAGTGACCAATTGTTTGTTTGTAACAATGTTGTTTTTATGAGGGACTAAACCATTCCCCCCTTCTACCATTTTGTTTGCACAGGTTCCCATCACCTTTGTGGACCGCGTGTATGGCGAGTCCAAGCTCGGAGGGAATGAGATCATTGGGTTCGCCAAAGGTCTGCTCATGCTGTTTGCAACAACTTAATGAGTCGGAAAGGGAAAAAAGTGTTATCAAACTCTATTTGTTATTGTGGAATATGGAAAAATTTAGCACTTCTGTGTCCCATATCTAACGAAGCCAATGGCCGAGTTGGATATGGGATGCAGACTTGCTTTATTTTTTCCATATTCCATGAGCATGTTTGTGATAATGAATTATTTTATCTTCAAGCACACGTGATGCGTAGCTTTAAATAGCACAATACACAAAATTAGAACAGCGCACTAGAACAGGGTTTGATATGGGCTGGCAATGTAGCCGGGTTCATATCTCATTCTTGTTGCTATGGATTGGTTAATCAGAATCGAGGGTTCAAGTTTGCTTGAAGGCAAATTTCAATGTTAGCTCATAAATATTTAAAGATGGTACAATTAAACCAATTAGTCACACAAAAAAGGTTTGTTAAGTGTCTCATCTTTGGAAATGTAATAATTAAAAATGCAAAAATTTTAAATATATATTTCTGTAACTTTTGGAGGCAACTTGTAGAACTAGTTAAAAAACACCCTTTGCTTGATGGTAACCCTTTACTTGATGGTAAAAAAGGGCTGATCATTATTTTTTGGCTTTCTAAAAAGGATACTTGGGGCAATGGATTGACCCACGAAGCACCTATGTTGATGTAATTTTAAGGGTTTTGTTTTTATAAAAGTACATTATTTTTCTTTTTAAAAAGATGATTGATTGAATGTGCTGTTTTAGAACCATTTGGACATTACCCCCCAAAATAAACATCCATGACAAATATGCAATTTGGAAATCAGAAGAAAAGACGATCACATCTTTGCTAAGTTTTGGTTTTGTAGCTTCTTTTTAAATACTTTATATATTAAAGAACATATACTCGAGTTATAACAGTGAGGGGAGGCACAGTAAATATACTAAACATATAAAATTATACATTCCTTGTTCCTCCTACTTTTGGTAACATTTTCCAATGAGTTGACCAATTCCAAGTTATTCAACTGCTAGGATTTTGTATGGTGGAGCAACTATGCTCAGAACTATCTGTGCACTATGTAAATGCACTCAATATGATATTATTGTTACAGGCTGGCATAGTTTATCTATCATGATAAAATCATGGTGGATGATGTTGAATGGTCGGGTAGTAGGAGGGTTTATGTATTTTAAAACATAGCAAAGCTGAGTCGCAAGATTAACAGACGATAACATTTCTTCTAATTTTAATACATCTCTGGTTTTGAAACCAAGAATGACCAAAAGGCAAACTTAATCACAGTGGCTCTGAGGAAATGTACAATAATGTGTGTGCCAACTTCATGATGCCTTCAAACTTAAAATGCATGGACTATTTTACTGGTGTCTGCTGAATTTAACTATTATTTAAATGAAGTTTTGGCATAAACTCCCTATAGCTCAAAGGATGTTGGGAAGGAACAAATAAGGAGATTTGGTTAATCATAAACATTAATTTGTTATAAAGTGAGAATCATTTGGTGCTCGATATGTGGCATGATGTAAGCCTACCCCCCTATTGTGTTTTTTCATTGTGTTGTGGGAATCTGAGGATTTCTTTAGAGGGTCACAGTAGGGGTACTGCTGTACTAGAGGAAAATATGGTGTTAAAATATGGGACAATTTTGGGTGGGTCACCTCTGCACATATCAGGCATGGTATAGTGAGAATTATTAAAAACACTCATTTTAGTAATTTTATTATTTGCACAACTTTGTCTTTAAAAAGGTTTGGGGATGGATGGTAAAAAGTGTATCTGTCATTTAAAGTGGATAAGTGAGGTGAAGTGAGGGGTAAATTTATTGGAAGGAATGAACTGTCAATGTTGTCCAAACTTACATTTTATTGCACACTGATTATAGTAAATGGAAATAAACTTGAAGAAAAGTACATGGTATAAGTAACATCGCCATTTATATAGTATTTTGTAAACGTTTAATGTTATACATCATATTATTAAGCGAAAAAATTGACTTTCTTAACGACTGTACAACAGTCTTGCCCTAGTGGGCGACGGGCCAGCTGCATGAGTGCCTGTGCACGACCCCATAGCCCATCGTTAAACACTTCGTTAAACATTTGTTTTTGTGACTTCTTATTGGTTATTCAGGTAATAGGGATTTTTCTTATTTTTTTTTTGGGGGGGGGGGAGGCGAATAATTTTTTTTTCTCTTTCGGGAGGGTGAATATGAAAGAAAAAGTACATCGGCGCGTTAGCACCACCCGTCGCGCGGCGATGCAGGGGGAGTCCGAGGGGTAATGTGCCCCTGTTGGAAAATTTTTTGATTGAAGACCTAATTCAATCCATTTGGTGCACCATTTTTGCGCTATGGGGCCCAGCGGCGGCGCTAATGGGGGGGTGGGTGGGGGCCACGGGGGGGGGTGCACAATTTTGCCCCCCCCAGTTTTTCCTCGATGGCGGAAATTGAGTTTAATCCCAAACCACACCCAATTTGTTACAATGTTGTTTGCGCTGTAAATAATCAACTCAATTTCATCCATCATAATTAGCTGGCACCATCAAAAAAGCCCAATACACTTTCCATCTCCGGCAATGTTAATAAAATGTGGATTTATTTATCTGTACAAGCTTGGAAACTTGCCATAAATAGAAAGCATAGTCTGCCGAAAACCGTAAGCAGCCATTGTACACGCAGTTCGCATAACACGTCACATTCACATAGTGCAAAATCTTATTTCTGGAGTGAATTGTGGGCTTATACAGTACATTATAGACTTTTGTGGGTCCCCCCCTAAATTTAAGTTTGCCCCCCCCTCTTGCCGCCCACCCCCCCCCCAGATTAACAGGTCTGATGCCGCCGCTGATGGGGCCTAATATTGGTTATTATATCTGGAGAAAAAAATTGGGGCGGATTTTTTAAAATATTTTCTTTTAGGATTTCGGGGGGGGGGATGGGGCGTCTGCCTCCCTGGTTACGGGCCTCTGATCTAGATTAATACGAACGCGCTTCAATATGATACAAATGGCCCTTCATTCTTAATTATAATGTTAGGTTACACAGAACACTCTTCTTTTGCTTGAGTGAAATTCTATTTCGCCTGTGTGGAATATGCTTCCGTAATACCCTAAACAGCCTAGTTAGATCATTGGAACAAACTCAAAACCTCAGTTTATCTTAAACAAACCTGTCTTTCTTTTCTTCTCGAATTCCTAAAGTTTGTTTTGTTTACATCGAATAATAAAACTAATTTAAATGTATACATGATTGTATCTTTTTGTACCTTTTGTCCAATGGGCCGTAGAGAAAAAATTAACCCAGTGTTTATTGTCACTTCAGATTCGAACCCAGCCATTTACTTTTTTCTTAGAAGTGAAACAATAATTCTTTCATATTACAATTTTTGAACATCTTCATTTTTATATAAAATATAGTTACATAATACATTCAAATCTCTTCAGTTTTATAAATTTGAAAAACTGATGAAATATTGTTCATTATCGAGACCAAAAGCACCTCATTCCACGGCCGGCTATCGCGTACTTGCGAATTAATGGCCCTTTTCGAAACTACGGAGGCTTTGGCTTAGGCTTCGTCAGTTATTCAGAAGACGTACGCTTTCCTAACGGGGTTTCAATGAGGCAGATAGATCCCAAGCCCAAGCCCGAGCCGTAATTTCGAAAAGGTCCATATCCCAAGAGGGCGCCAAACTGGGACTAGCAAGTCTCTTTAAACGTGGGCACGCACATTGGAAGCAACGAGGCCGCGAGTATGCGAGGTAAATTTGCATTTTTTCTTCATTTACGTCAATTTTTTCTTCATTGTAATGCATTATATGTATCTTTAGGTATTTCTTGTTCACAAATTTAAACTGATACTCTTGCATAAATGTAGCTTCTCAGAATACCAACACATTTTTGAGTTTTAATACCTCTCTCGAAAATATTTCGAAAATGGCGGAATTACCCGCCCTAGACTATACAGTCAGTAGGATGGAGCCCCACCCATTCCGCGGGGAAGCACGTTCTCGAGCAGAATTTAAAAAATTTGAACAACCTTTGCAAAGTAACCTATTAAGTGTTAGTACTTTTGTTGAAGTATTTCTTTACACTTCGGCATCAAATATCCATCGGATTTCTGAATAAATTTGTAGACAAAGTGTAGTTGGAAAAGAGTTTTCCAATGCCTGAGTGGTAGTAGTGGTGGTATGCAAAAGCACTTTCCTCTAAACCAAGGCAATGGAGCTAAATCCAGTGAGAATATATTACCTTAAAAAATTAAGCAAATTCCGATGTTAAAACTCACAGTTTTACTTCTTCAAGTCATTATGTTCATGGTGCCCTAATTTCTTTACCTGCACCGCTCTTCGTCACAACCTGACTGCATTTGAGGACTTACTTTACTTTGCTCACTGCACCCCAAAATATTTCTGTCCTTATTTGGACCATGGAGGAAGGTATTTTCTGTTGACTCATGTTTGGACCAGTACAATATTTTATGGTTTTGAGGTGAAAATATATTTTTTTGTTGCAGTTTTTTTATGCAAGTGAAATGGGACCCAGATACAAGTATTTCAAAGGACAGAACAATGGATTACCTTAAATTTTTAGGGAAAAATTGAAATATTTGTTTAATTTAATTGGTAAAAAATTTACTGTCTGACTTTTTAAAGTAACTTCTTTTTTTTACTGTCGGTTTCGTTTAACATTCAAGAAATTTTAAAACATTTTATTATTTTTTTTACTTTTTAAATTAACTTTTTTTTTTTTTTTTTACTGTTGGACTGTCGGTTTCGTTTAACATTCAAGAAATTTTGAAACATTTTATTATTTTTATATATACAGTTACATGGTTAAATGGTTAAACGTCCCAATACTACATGTATAGTATCAGAAACAGAAACCAAATGACATTTGTAAATCCATCTGACCCACCTTTTAAAATACGACTTCTGTTCATAAACTGTTAAAATCCTTAAACTTTAAAGTTGCACTCTGAAAGATCGTCTGCTAATTATAGCGGTACTTCATGTGAGAATACAAGCATCATTATGTTTTCGATCCTTTCATTGAGAGGCAGTTTCTATCAACTTTGGACTCAAGTATGGAGTGCAAAATATCTCTCACTGATGGCTGTCAGACAAATTAGTTTAAAATAATGAGCTTTTTCTTCTTTACATGTTACATATTTTTACAAATATGTAATCTTTGTTCTGTTTTTCTTTATTTTCGTTTTCTTTCTTACTCTTTTATTAAAGTGGTAACATTAGTATTTTTTTTTATTAAATAAAAGACTGTTTTTATTTAAAACTCATCATCGTTATAACCATAGACCTATTGTGTGTCATAGTGCTACATATCATACCCTGTTGAATGCCTTTTTGAAGTTTATGAAGTTGTGAAAGGTTTGTTGTGGCTGGTTTTTGTTTTTCTCTCAGAGAATTTTGATTATTGGTAATCTGTTCTTTTGTGCTTCTGCCTTTACAAAACCCTGCCTATGCTTAGACCAAAATGGCTTCAATACAAGGTTATTCTGTTTGGTCGATTCTGAGAACCATTTTACTCGCATGACTGATTAGACTTATTATTTGACAGTTGTCACATGTCTTGAGATTTCCTGTCTTGGGTATGGGTATCTATGGGTATCAAATGGACTTGGTTCGTTGTGATGTCCATTTACCTTTTCTCAAGCAATCGTTGCATACATGTGGGCCTATCATTAGGATGAACTCGACCATCCTTTTCCCCCGTTAATCGAGTACCAGGAAAATTATCAATACCATGTGCTTTGTTGCTTCTAGTGGCCTTATAGCTTGTTCCACTTCATTCCGGTTTATCAGTGGTTCATTGATCTCTTTGTCATTTGTGATTGTATCTCGAATGATAGAATATGGACATCTGCTTCATGGTTGTATGAATCCACAAAGCATATGCAGAGTTCATACTACTCATGGCAAACAAGAGAAATCCCTGTTCGATCTTATTTAAACATTGGTCACCATTTAACTTGAATTTATTCCATTGAGATTTGCTTGTGTGAGGTAGCAGAGTGAGGCTCGCGGAAAGGATTGCTGTACTGCTTCCCAGCTGTAGATCTAGTTGTAATAAGCTAGGGTACTGTTATCTTTGTCTGCTCATTTGAACTGATTGAGGTTTGACAGCAACATCTTGCAGACGCACTTTATAGCAGGTGTGTGTCTCGGGTTGATGACGAGCTCTTAAGTGGTCAACCATGATTTCCATTTCTAAATCTGAACTAGAGCTGCAATCTTTGAAAGTTCTTTTCTTCACTTGCCAGATGCTCTTGGACGTTGTCGGGATCTTCTTAGTCCGCTCATGCTAACTTCAACTCAGTTGAGCGTACATTTTTCTTCAGATCAGAATCATTTATCGATTGGATCATATTCACAAAATTGTTGTGATCGGCATCTGTAGGCATCTTAAATTTAAATTTTGAAAGTGAAAGGATATGGTTTGGCCTTGCTGTCCGCTGCTCTGCTTTCAAGGTGACATCAGTGCAGTTCGAGTTCAAGCTGTACAGGACTCTTGTCCTCTCCGTCATTATGTATGGCTGTGAAACTTGGTCTCTTGAAAAAGCCAACAACCACCGATTGTGAGTCTTTGAGATGCCCTGTCTCAGTAGGACACTGGGGGTTTCCAGAAGAGATAGGATAAGAAATGAGAACATAAAGACCAGAGCTAGCATCGAGCTAGACACAGTTCATATCATCGAAACAAAGAGGCCATCGTACTTTGGTCAGAACGAAAGGATACCAAACTCAAGATACCCAATGATCAATATGGACGAAGCCATAGCTGGAAATAGACCTCACAGACAACCACCCATGCACTCGATTGATACCATTTAAACAAGCTGTAGCGCTAGAGGCATCTACTCTACAACAGAAGCTGGCTGGAATGCTGGATAAGTTTCATTATGCAGCAGCCATCTCTAGGCATAACGTGAGAGGTCCGCTTACTACTACTACTACTACTACTACTACTACTACAGTACAGTATAACTTACTCTGTTAGAAGGATGTTCATCAGTCATTGAAGGAGCCATCAGTGCAATTGAACTCCTCATGTAGGGAGGGTGTTCAGTTGCTGAAGGAGCCATCAGTGCAATTGAATTACTCCTCCTGTAGGGAGAGTGTTCAGTTGCCAGAGGAGCCATCATTGCAATTGAATTACGGAAGTTTCGAGATGAAAAACCTCTTTATACAGTGCTGTAATGTCCCAAAACATACCAGGCTAGTAACATCTTTGTATAATCAGACAAAATGTTCGCTAAATCTCCCTGATGGCCACCTGGTTATACAGTGAAGAAAGAATAGTGGCTCTAAACAAACTGGTAGTTAGACTAAGAGCCTTGTTTGATCTCAATTCCGATATGGATGATTTTTCAGTAACCCTGTTTATTTCAACTGCTCGCTCTGTTTGCCTGAGAAGGACTTATACAAGGTGAGGTTCAAGCTTTCGCTCTGAAGGAGACGGTCCCTGCCCCTTAGGGCAGTACACAGAAAACTTTTGAATTGTAGGGTCTTTCTGCTGCAGTTCCTGAAGTTCTTTCTTGTGAGTACGAGTGCTCCATCTTTCCAGCTTTCCAATAGAACTTGTTAAGAAAGTACGAGATCTACATGTAGGTGTTACTTTTCAGAACGATCTCCAGATGGACATCCATGTGAGAAATGTCTGCAAATCTTCATACCTTGCATTGCACAAGATTGGACAAATTCGTTATCTTCTTGACAAATCCACTACAGAAAGGCTCGTCCACGCTGTCATTACATGCTGCCTTGATTTTTGTAACAGTCTTCTTCTTGGTCTACACTTAACAATCTCCAATTTACAGCGAGTTCAGAACTCATCAGCCAGATTGGTCACATGATCCAAAACCTGTTAACATATTTTACAAATTTTCCGCGACTTGCACTGGCTTCCCAGTGGTTAAACAACGGATTGTGTACAAAACCCTTTGTCTCACCTACAGCTGTATCCAAGGCTACGCACCAACATGTTTACAAGATCTTATTCACGAATATAAGCCTCCAAGAAAACTCTGCTCCCAATCACAAGCTCTACTTACCTGTTCATTGACATCAACAAAGTCATACCGCCAGCGTACTTTTTCTACCTCTTCTCCCAAGCTCCCAACAAACATCAAAGAAGCACAAACTCTGGATCAAGTTAAACGCCTTCTCAACACCCATTTGTTAAATTGTAACTTAATTTTGTTTGAACTCTTTTGAATTTGTACAGCGCATTGGGACTCTGTGTGTAGTACACTTTATAAGAACGATTTATTATTATTATCACGAGGGAATGATGAATTCTGTAAAGCTACTGTATTGCTGGCTCTTTGTTGCGGCTTAGTGTTCAAATGTACCTGCGAAGGAGCAGCGGAAGGAGATGTTTTGTGAACGAGATCATTGGTTCTATCTCCCTGTGATTTGTCCTCAACTTCTTTTGTAACATTTTGAGAAACGTGTTGGCGTTTTCACAACCGGATCTATACCTGATTTAGAAATTATAGATGTTAAGCCTGGCCACTCATCTCTGTTCTGATAGCATCCAGATGTGCTGTTTGCAGGTGACTAGTGTGATGTTGCCTAGGTCCATACTCCAAAGGAGCTTCCATACAGATAGTCCTTGAACCAAGAAGTTCCAAGTATATTGTTGCATGCGTCACTCATTAGGGCAGAGAGTATGGCTGGCAAAAGCTATCATCCTACATCTTTTGTCTTGTATTGAGAAAGAACTGCACCTATCCCATCTAAACTGGTATCATCACCATTATTTATGGGCAGGGTAATGTTAGCATAACCCAAAATAGGCGTAGAGGAAAATAAATTCTTGGTCAAACCCCTCCTGGCAGGTTTCATTCCATCGCCTGTGTCAGTAGCTTGGAGACCTCTATTGGCACATCCCGACCATAGAATACAAGTCACCTGTGATCTTTGAGAATGACAGCACATATCTCCGGTGATAGCCTGCAAACCCAAGAAAGTTCCTCATTTGTTTCAATGTTCGTGGAACTGGCCATTCAGCCACTCCACTTGTTTATCCACCATTGAATGCTGTGTCCTCTGCTGACAGAACATGGTCCCTAACACGAGACCCCGGTGCTGGAATAGATGACAGCTTGAGGGCTTCAGCTTCAAGGGGTTGGCCTGGAGTCTGAGGGTCTAGTGCTCCAAGTGCTGTTCAGAGGATGGAGAGTAGATGAGAATATCATTCAAACTAACATTTAGAATGTGACGTCACCAAAACACCTCTGCATGAGTCTTTGAAAGGTTGCATGTGCTCAAAGGCCAAAGGACATGTGGTTGCACTCGTACAGCCCTAATGTGATTGTGAAAGCATTCTTCTCATGATCGTCTTCATGCATCCTAACCTGATGGTAAGTAACCACTTGTCAGATCAAGTGTGCTAAAACACTTGGCACCAGTTGGAGCATCCAGGAAGTCTCAGATGCGAGGCAATGAAAAACAACTGGCTGTGCTTGAGAGTTCATTCGACAATAGTCTACACACATAAATACAGAATCACTGAGGCTGCATCTGAGCTGCAGCTTTCTCCGATATCACCTGCTTGGAGGAGATCAAATTGATGTGGCGGTATTTGGCGAAAGGGTTGTGTAAGGGGTACTCATTAGATTTCAATATAATTTGTATGGAGGTATCACCTAAATCAAACTGGTCCGTTACAAAAGTATCACAATGCTTGTGAAGGAGAGAATTGATCTGAGCAAACTGGTCTTTGGTTCCATCAAATTCTGACAAATCAACGTGGACCGGACGTTATTCGACTCGGAAGGAGATAATTTTTCAGATGCCAGGATCATGACTTCATTGACAGACACCTGTTTGAATTGGACTTATGTACAAATCCTTCCAGTGATGGACTGAATGGACACCAAATTGCGAGCGTTCAGCTAGAATGACTCTCTCTCTCAAGAAAGATTGACCATCTTATTGTACATGTCCACTGTACATGTGTTGTCAATGATGGTAGACTGTACAATGACACAAAGAGAAGACTGCAAAAATTTCTCTAAGGTTCAACTATAGAGAACTGAGTCTCAGCTTTTGTACCTGTAGCTTCAACTCTGACCCAAGATTGTGCAGGAATGAAAGTTTAAAAGCCAGCCACCATATAGGCACGACAACTTTTTTTTTGCTTATTAACATCAAGGGTTTCGCTAGTTCTGCCATGTTCACCCCACTTGCGATTGCAGAGGATATGATGTTCATACCCAAGACCATCGGATCAGTTGTTGCTCCCTATACTCTGTAAGTTGACCCTTCAGTGTTGAATCCACCTCAATGTAGCCAATGTACACAATGTTCAACCCGGTACACAGGTGAGGGAAAACCAGAGACCTTCCATTACAAGAATTGCTCCCACTGGCTTCAAGAAACTTTAGAAGAACTCCTCGGTGATGATTTAACCATCAATCCCGTGTTCACAAGGCACTGCACTTTAAACACCTCCAATATTAACTTCCATTGTTGGGGATACCCCAACAAAGTGATCCTGAAGATCTTACTGGTGTGTGTTGAACTTATTTCAATCCTGCCCACCGAGGGTTTTTGTCGATGGGAAGCCCTACTCTGATGTTGTGATTTTTGAGATGTGTAACTTCGTCGTCTTATACCATTCAGCAGTGTTGGGTTTACGGTACTGTGCTAACTCAGTTTGGTTCTCTATTAGCAGTTTTTTAAAATCAATTTGCAACGCAATGTTCTCTCCACTGACGGTGGTTGCAGCAGGGTCTAAGATGATTGGATGAAGAAGATGAACAATTGTTCCTCATTGCTTATGTTGGATGGAGAAGACGCTTCATGTTGAGGACTTGCCGACGCTACCTTTCAAAGCTGGTTGATTTGTGCTTGTTGCTCTTTGATGAGCTGTCATGGCTTTTCTCGTAAACCTCTCATTTGTTTAATTTCTTCAGCCTAGTTGGGTCTGGTCACACTACGAGCATCCTCAACGGTAACTTTGCTCTTTAGGGCTGTGTCATTATCTTCTTTGGCCCACTCAGTCACCTCACGTCTCACTCTTTCTTTAAATGTTTTTTGTAAAACCCAATCAGATTCACCCTCAGAAAATGGATCACATAGTAACTGGTCTTTAGAGGAACTTAATTGAGGGCACTTTTTTATAAACTTGTTTAGGCCCTCCATCAAATGGTGTGTGAAATCCCTGAGGGACTGAAACTCTGTTAACACTTGAACACAATTTCTTTGCGACTGACACCATCAGCTTTGACCCCAAGCACTTTGTGCATTATTGAAACTAACTTATCTAACTGTGTTATTGTCGGTCAAGGGGGCAGAACTTTCTCTCTAGCTGCTCCGTCCAGGTGCTGGAACATGAAAAATCATTTTATCCTTGTTGGCAAGAGGCCTTGAGGTAATTGATGCATACATGTCACAAAACCAATCTTCAAGGGTAATATCGTGTTCTTTGCCTGTGAATTATTTAATTTGGTCTGTGAAGGCTTTTAAGCACATCAGCAGGAGAGCTAGGCCCAAATTACTAGTACATAGAGCTGCTTAAACACGAAAAGTAATGAGTTTAAAAACTGATGTATGTGTATTTATCAGTAATCATCCTCATATGGCGTTTTTCCGTTGGAGACTTTGCAGGCTGTCATCACTCAGTGTAGCTACTGTGTGAGAGAATGCAATGCCTTAGTTAGGCATAAGATATGGATTCATCCATGTTACCAGAAACAGTTAAAGGAACATTACAGAATTGGTTGTTGCTAACAAAACAGTTGCTGGCAGTGTAAGCACTTTATGTAATCCACCATATACATAAACTGACAAACCTGTAGAAGTTTGAGATCGATCGGCCATCTGGGTCACAAGAAAATAGTGAAAAACCGGTTACACATTTGCATGAAATCATATAGGTTCAACAAATGAATAAAACGCTCACTGAGCGATAAACTCAAATCGGAAAATTAGTTTATTTATTTCTCATCAAAAATGGCATTTCAGACAGAAATATTTCAAGGGATGTTTTCTACTATCCTCATCTTAGACCGTGTAAGTTTTATGTAAATCTGTGATCAAAAAGTATATTTTACAAGTTTTTTTCTTACCAATTCTGTAATGTTCCTTTAATGTAATATCTCTAGCAACCTTCACAATCAATGGAAACAACAAACAAGCACAAATTCTACTTAAAATCTTGAACAGTTTCAATAATGGACCATAACTTACAATGTAATAAAGATAGTTCATATTATTAGTAATTTCACAGGAAAACCTGTGATAGAAGAAACCATGGTGTTGGCTGAACACTACATTGCAAAAGGAGCCTTAAAACCATCTTGATAACCAAGGAAATGCTGACTCTGACATACCAGAGAGACAGGATGCTGGACAGGACATAAACCCTCATCACAATTCATGTTGAGTCTTAACTGAAATCTTGCAAGGTTTGAATTTTTGCATTCTTTCAATAATCAAACATTTACCATCTCTTTAAAGTTTAAATACAGGATTGTTCATACTGGGGGAGAGTCCATTTCCTTCTACAGAAGATCAGATATCGAGCCCTCAGACAGATGCAAGTGGGGCACCCACCAAACAGTTGATCACCTCATCAACTTCTGCACTATATTCAGTTTTTTCCCATGAACATCAAAGCCTTATGGACCTGAATGATGACACCATTGAATGGCCGGAGAATACCAACCTACCCCAACAATCTGACTGTATTCCTAAGACGGTCTCCACATGAACAATGGCAATGCCAGGATTGTTAAGCACTGATTAAATCCTGCTTAGAGTATTTAAATCACTCTTTCAAAGTTGAGAAAATTGCATTTAAAGACTTCCAAAATTATTTGTTCTTAACAGTCTAAAACTACTAAATGTTATTTACAGAAAAACAAATCGGTGACAAGCTATAAACTAGTATTTGTTGTTTCTTGAAAATGTAACTTGTCAATTTAACAAAATTTTCACTGATCGTTTGTAAAATGTGTTTAATGAAGGGGGTCAGAATGAGTGCACTCTTTTAGTAATTAATGTAAATTTGAAGGTTTGAGTTTTTTTTTACTTTTCAGATGGCTGCCAGGGTAACCACCACCTCTTGTTTTGGCACAGTAAATAAGATGAACCATCCATACAGTTGTGATGTTCTCCTACTAGGATGGAAATGGTCACCAGGGACAATGGACAGGGATCTTGACTTCATTGTGGAGTCCAGACATTCAGGATACCAGCCTTCCAATTGAACCTTGTGTTTGGCTGAGACATATTTTGGATGAACACAGTCCTCACAGGTAAGACAATCTCCTGAATAAAATAATGGGATTGTTGCTGTTAAGCTCTATTACTCAACAGGTATTTTTAAATCTTGCTTTTTCTCACGGGAAGCTGCTTTAAGGATGCCCTTTACAAGTTTCATTTTACTTCCAGCTGACAGGGATAACCCGGTCAAGAGCCCTCTAGTCTAGATGTCTTAGCCAATTGAATAGTGCAATGAGATATGATCATGATGAGTTAAAAGTAACAACATTTGCTAACCTGTAGCTAATGGTAACAAGAACTTCAACCCTCTCAGGTCTTGAGAAGTAACTGTAGATAAAGAGCCATGAGCAGCCACACTGGAGAACACATCCCACCCATAGGGCTCAGTTTAGTCACTAGCCGGTGTGGGCTAGTCAAACTTGCTTCTCTAGATAGCCATTCAAAAGGCTAATGCAAATTGTAAAGGAATCTTTCAAGTGAAATTATTTACATTCTCAATAAAGTGATTTTAAAACTCATTCAGTTTTGTCAACATTTTTGTAGGCTTTTTAAATATAGTGCTGACTGGAGGCAAGTCAATGGAAACACAATTTGTGCAAGGGCCTGATGTATCCAAATGTTGATTGCTTGTTGATAAATTGTGCATTTTGTTTGTGTTGCAGTCAAGCTGTCAAGCTGACCATCTCCAAAGACATCTACCCATCAACAAGTTGTTGTAAAAAACCAGCCTCTTATAAAAGAGCTGCACTCTCCAGTAAAAGGTGAACTCTCAAAAACAATACTTTCAATATTTACCCCTGGTCCAAAATGAAGTTCTGTAATAGTTGGCATGCCATTTGCTAGATAAGTTTCATTTTGAAAGAGAGCTCACTGATGATAAAATTCATAACAGCAATTTGACATCCAACAAAAACACTTGCTTATTTTGACTCAGCAATCAAAATAGTCCTGAAAAGCATGACTTCCTTCAAACAGTTTTTTGCTGCTTTCAATCTTGGCTTGCTGCACTTATTTTTAATGTAAGTATTACAAACGCAACTACAAATGATGGGTAATGTTCTGAAATGTTTTTAATTGTCACAAATTGTGCGTTTTGTTTGTGTTGCAGTCAGGCTTGGGGCCTCCAAAGACAACTACCCATCAACAAGTAGACGTCAAAGACCAGGCTATGAAAAAGGCGCTGCAGTCTCCACTAAAAGGTGAACTCTCAAAAACAATACTTTCAATATTTTACTCCTGGTCCGAACTGAAGCTCTGTAACAATTGTGCAGAATGTCTGTTTTTGCACATGCTAAAACAGACAACAATGTCAGTAATTTTCTTTTAGAATTACAATTCATTCACAATGACATTTTTAAGTTGTTTGGCAATCATTTCAGAAGTAAAAGGCTGGGTTCAAGGTTGTGGGTTTCATTCTGAAAGAGAGCTCACTGATGATAAAGTTTATACCAGCACTAATCCTCAAAAGATCTTTCACAGGCATTTGACGTCCCCCAAAATCACAAATGCTTATTTTGATTGCAACAATCAAAATAGTCCTGGAATGCATGAGTTCCTCCAAACAGTTTTTTGCTGCTTACAATGTTGGTTTTCTTCCTTTTTGTATGTAAAGTATAAAAATAAATTTGAAGGTAAACACAAGTTATCTTAACCCAACTGTTATAATGATATGTTCTTGAATGTTTCTAAATGTTCAGTCAGGCTTAGGATCTCCAAAGATATCTACCCGTCAACAAGTAGACATCCAAGACCAGCCTATAGAAGGAGCTGCACTCTCCAGTTAAAGGTGAATATCATGGAAATGTACTTTTAATAGTTAGTGCTGGTCCCAAATGGGGCTCTGTGATCATTGTGATCAATGCATGTTGTTGCTCTTAAAACAGAAGTTAAGATCAGTCCTCTTATGTTGTTTAGCAACCATTTTCAGGTTTTTCTTGTCAATAACACTTTTAAATATTTGAGTAAAGTCTCTAAAGATGTTTCACGTCAAACACAAATATCAATCCAGATTCTTGGCCTTTGGTAAATCAAATTTTGCTCTTTTACTTGTCAGATAAATTTCATACTGACAGAGCTCACTGATGATAAAATTCATACCAGGACCAATCCTCAGTAGAACTCTCAAAGGCATTTGCGTCGCACAAAATCACAGTTGCAAATTTTTGCTGCAACAATCAAAATAACCCTGAAAAATATGAGTTCCTCCAAACAAGTTTTGGCTGCTTACAATTTTTGGTTTTTGCACTTATTTTTAATGAAAGTATTACAAACGCAACTACATAAAAGCAAGTTATTTGAAATGTTTAAATGATGGGTAAATTTCCTAATTGTTTCTGATTGTCACAATTTGTGCATTTTGTTTGTGTTGCAGTCAGGCTTAGGATCTCCAAAGACATCTACCCGTCAACAAGTAGATGTCCAAGACCAGGCTTAAAATAGGCGCTGTGATGCGATGCGAGGGCTTAGTCTATCCTACACCAACTCAGGACTTGGTCGCAGCCCTCCACTCTTCCCTGTCCAACATTGGGGTGCTCATCTCCCCTGTGTCACTGAGGCCAACATCCCGCCGCAAAGTGTCAATGAATGTGGCTCGCCGCCGTCCCCTTCTGCCAGTTCCCTGACTTGGCTCCCACAAGATGGTGTGATGGGCTGTCAGCTCCGGGTGAGGAATGCAGTGGCCTGCCAGACCGAACCTCCTCTCCCTGATCTTTATTGAGATATTCGGAAGGTCACTATACAGGTCATTGTTGTGTACGTGATCTTTCCAGGTGACGTCAAGTGCCATGCGCAACATCCTGGTATAGACTCCATCAAGGGATTTCTCTTGCTGTACAGTTAAGGTCCATGTTTCAGCGCTGTAGAGCAGCACTGACTCGACTGTTGCCACAAAGAGTCGCCTCTCGAGGTCGTCGCTGAGCTTGGCCTTCCACACCTTTTTCATTGAGTGTGCCGCACTCCATGCCAGAGCCCTTCTGACCTTCAGCTCCTTCTCTGTCGAGGCGATGTAGGCCCCGAGGTACTTGAAGTACCGAGTTCCCACCTCTAGCACTGCTCCATTGCCATTGACGACAGTCGTGTCCTTGACGTTGAAGGCAAGCACTTTTGTCTTTTTGGTATTGAGATGAAGGCCGATCTTCTTGCACTCTGATTCCACCGAGAGCAACAGCACCCATGCTTTTTCTGCTGTGTCAGATATGAGGCCAATATCGTCAGCGTAGTCAAGGTCAGTCACCATGACTGGCCCGACCCGCCGGCTTCTCCTGGGGGTGAGTGTGGAGCCCAGTTGTTCCTCCTTGCTGTCAATTGCCTGCCCCAATGCATAGTCAAGGGCTAGAACAAATAGAAAGGGGGCCAGTGTGTTGCCCTGGAGTACTCCTGCTTGTATCTCAAAATATGGGGTCTCACCATCAGGAGAGAGCACCTTTGCCTGAGTTCCCTTGTAACCCGTTGCAATTGCCTGGACCACCTTCTCTGGCACGAAGAATAGATATTAATTTTCCTCTGTGCACGGTGTCGAAGGCCTTGCGGAAATCGATGAAGGTGAGCACTGCTGGTAGGCTTGTCTCCTTCACTCCTTCCAGTATTCTCCTGAGGGCAATTATCTGCTGGACAGTTGTGTGCTTCTGCCGAAAGCCATTCTGCGATGTTCTGAGCAGAGGATCTAGAGCAGGTCTCAATCTGTTGAGCAGAATCCTGTTGTAGGTCTTGGCGAGGAGAGGACTTGGTGAGGTCACCGGACTTGGTGATCGGAACAATATTAAGGGTGCTCCAGAGTGCTGGTGGTGCTCCAGTATCATATGCTCTTTTCATGAAGCTGAGAGCGAGGCGCTGCACTCTCCAGTAAAAGGTGAATTCTCAAATATTATACTTTATCCCTGGTCCCAGATGAAGCTCTGTAATAATTGTAGCATTACAATTCATTCACAATGACATTTGTATGTTGTTTGGCAATCATTTCAGAAGTAAAAGGCTGGGTTCAAGGTTGTGGGTTTCATTCTGAGAGAGAGGTCACTGATGATAAAATTCATACCAGCACCAATCCTCAAGAGAACTTTCACAGGCATTTGACATCCCCCAAAATCACAAATGCTTATTTTGATTGCAATAATCAAAATAGTCCTGGAATGCCTGAGTTCCTCCCAAACATTTTTTTGCTGCTTACAATGTTGGTTTTCTTCCTTTTTGTTTGTAAAGTATAAAACTGAATCTGAAGGTAAACACAAGTTATTTCAACCCAACTGTTAAAATGATTGGTAATGTTTTGAATATTTCTAAATGTCGCAATTTGTGCAATGTATTTGTGTTGCAGCCAGACTAGCATTTCCAAAGATATCTACCCGTCAACAAGTAGATGTCCAAGACCAGCCTATAGAAGGAGCTGCACTCTCCAATGAAAGGTGAATGAAATTATACTTTTAGTATTTGGTCACAAATGTTGCTCTTTGATCATTGTGATTAATGCATGGTGATACTCCTAAAACAGAAGTGCAGATCAGTCTTGTTATGTTGTTTAGCAACCATCTTCAGGTTTTTCTTTTTAATAACACTTTTAAATAATTGAGTAAAGTCTCTAAAGATGCTTCATGTTAAACCCAAATATCAATCCAGATTCTTGGCCATTGGTGCACTTTCTCTTGCTAGATAAATTTCATACTGACAGAGCTCACTGATGATAGAATTCATACCAGGACCAATCCTTAGTAGAGCTCTCAAAGGCATTTGCGTCTCACAAAATCACAGTTGCTAATTGTTGCTGCAACAATCAAAATAACACTGAAAAACATGAGTTCCTCCAAACAGTTTTTTGCTGTTTATCATGTTGGTTTTCTGCACTTATTTTTAATGAAAGTATTACAAGCGCAACTACATGAAAGCAAGTTATTTGAACTGTAAATTTCCTAATTGTTTCTGTTGTCACAAATTTTGTTTGTGTTGCAGTCAGGCTTAGGATCTCCAAAGACATCTACCCGTCAACAAGTAGATGTCCAAGACCAGGCTGTAAAAAAGGCGCTGCATCCCCAGTAAAAGGTGAATTCTCAAACATTATACTTTATCCCTGGTCCCAGATGAAGCTCTGTAATTGTAGCATTACAATTTATTCACAAGGACATTTGTATGTTTTTTGGCAATGATTTCAGAAGTAAAAGGCCTGGGTTCAAAGTTGTGGTTTTCATTCTTAGAGAGAGCTCACTGATGATAAAGTTCATACCAGCACCAATCCTCAAGAGATCTTTCAGAGGCATTTGACATCCCCCAACATCACAATGCTTATTTTGATTGCAACAATCAAAATAATCCTGGAATGCATGAGTTCCTCCAAACAAGTTTTTTCCTTCCTACAATGTTAGGCTATTCACTTAGTTTTAATTGAAAATATAACAAAAACATGAAGGTACAATTGAGTTATCTGAACCCAATTGTTTGAATGATGGGTCATGTTCTCAAACACTAAGTGTCTGAAAATGTTCATTTTGTTTGTGTTGCAGTCATGCTTAGAATCTCCAAAGACATCTAACCATCCACAAGTAGATGTCCAAGACCAGCCTATGGTACAGGAGCTGTGCTTCAGGTGAAAAGCATACTTTTAATATTTACCCCTGGTCTAAAATGGAGCTCAGTAATAAGTGTGCAGAATGCATGCTGTTGCTTTTGTTAAAACTTAACTTAATGTCAGTAATTTACGATACAACCTGGGAAGCAGCAGCCACGGGATCACCTTGAGGGGATTCGCCCTTTTTAAACTTGGGTGTGATCCCTGGTTACACGGCAGTTAACGGTTGCATGGCTTCTGACTGGCACCCCCGAACAAAGATTGACAAAATAGGGAAACCACCAACATAGGGCTAGATAGCTCAGCTGGTAGAGCGCCGGTACGTTAATCCGGAGGTCGTTGGTTCAAATCCCGCTCTTGTCAATTTTTCTTTGTTCAAACCCAAACTATTTAAAATTTACTTGACAGTTTAGTATTTGGTGTGTCTTTTGCTAGACAAGTGTCATTCTGAGAGAGAGCTCACTGATGATAAAGTTCATACAGCACCAATCCTAGAGAGAGCTGGCAAAGGCATTTGCCATCCTCCAAAATCACTGTTTATTTTGTTTGATTATTTTGATTACAACAAACAAAATAATCCTTAAATGCATGAGACATTCATTTTTGGCTGCTTACAATGTTAGGTTTCTTCACTTATTTTTGATTGAAATTATATCAAAAAGTGAAGGTAAAAGCAAGCTATTTGAACCCAACTGTTTTATTGATGGGTGGTGTTCTTTAACACTAAAAGTTGCAAAATGTTCATTTTGTTTGTGTTGCAGTCAGGCTTAGGATCTCCAAAGACATCTACCCGTCAACAAGTAGATGTCTAAGACCAGCCTAGGATAAAGGAGCTGCTTTCTCCAGTAAAAGGTGAATTCCCTGAGAAAAGCATACTTTAAATATTTACCCCTAGTCTGAAATGGAGCTCTTTAACAATTGTGCTTAATGCATGCTGTTGCTTTTGTTTAAAGGCAAAGTAGACCTTTGGTTTTTGGGACCGTTTGATTGTTTTAATCCTATATAAATGTAAATATATACAATAAAACTAACCTGTGAAAATTTCATTTGAAATATCGTCAAAATCCGCAGCGAATAATGTCCACGCATAAAGAATAATCCCTAATAGGGTTACACGATCCGAGAAAAGTTCTGACAGAAACATTTCTCAGATTCAGATTTTTGGTGATAAAAACCGAAATAATTTTCCATATCCACATTTTTTTGAAATGAAATATTTTTCAAAATGCTTTATACTACCAAAAGTTGCTGTACTTCTAACCAAGTCAGTTTTTATTGCCATTGACTTTTAGAGTGATTACCAATTGTGTACCTTTCCTTTAAACAGAATTTAATATCAGTAAGTATTACAATTCATTTCAAATTCATTAGAAATTCATTGACTTTTTTGCTGCTTAAAATGTTGGGTTTAATCACTTAGTTTTAAATGAAGATATAACAAAAAATGGAATGGTAAAAGCAAGTTAATGATGGGTAATGTTCTTAAACACTAAATGCACAAAATTTGCATTTTATTTTTGTTGCAGTCATGCCTATGATCTCCAAACACATCTACCCGTCACGTCAACAAGTGTTGTCCAAGACCAGCATGTGATAAAGGAGCTGTACTCTCCAGTAGAAGGTGAACCCCACAATATATGCTTTATACCCTCTCCCTAATTCATATCCTGCCATTGAATCAGCCCCCCCCCACCTTGCACTCTGTGCCCTTGAGAATCCAAGTGCTGGCAGTTCTGTGGCTCGAAAAGAAGACACTATTCAATCTTAGGCCCTGGCCAGTGTGTTAGACAGAATGGGCAACAAAAATCCTCCAGCCCGGGAATAGCTCCAAAATGAAGAGTAAGTGTGGGGCAAGTACAACCCTTTTCGGGGCCCAGTTACACTCACCATTATTGCTTTACAAGTGTTCCATCGGAGCTCCATGGCACTCGCCACATGGGCTCGGGATGGGCTCCTGTACGGACAGACAGGCCGTGACACAGTCGCTTAATCTCTTAGGCACTCAGTGCTGTTAACTGGCCAGAGAGTGGGACTGTGACGATATCAAGCATGACTCAGTCGTCCGGACTGCCGTTGATGTTAAACTTTCCCCCAACATCAGGCATTCATATGCTAGTAGTCTGTTCTGAATCGTCTTCAGTCTCGATCCATGGCCAAACCCGTAAAAAATAGATCGGACAAGCCGACATCCCCGGCCCCTATTATCTTCCAGTTTGGAGAGTTCGTCAAGGTGAATCATGGCGGGGCAAGACACATCGCTTTGACTCTGTATCAAGGGATGAGTTTTTACAGGCTGTACATTCCATATTCGCCTCACTAACGGGGCAGAGTTCCTGGACCTATTCTCAGCCCACTCAACCTTAGCCCACTCAACCTCGGCCCATTCAACCTCGGCCCACTGAACCTCAGCCCACTCATCAACCTCAGCCCACTCATCAACCTCAGCCCACTCAACCTCAGCCCACTCAACCTCAGCCCAATCAACCTCGGCCCAATCAACCTCGGCCCATTCAACCTCAGCCCATTCAACCTCAGCCCACTCAACCTCAGCCCACTCATCAACCTCAGCCCACTCATCAACCTCAGCCCACTCATCAACCTCAGCCCACTCAACCTCAGCCCACTCAACCTCGGCC